>CAOLHI010000845.1:0-743166 GCA_948474755.1 Ctenosaura bakeri
GTGCTGTCCATCACAATGTGTCAGCAATACAAACAAGAATGAGAAATAGGTAGAAAGCTAAGAGCTAGTCCCAGGATATCATCAAGACCACACTTCAGTTCACAAACACACAGGTATATGCATGGAAATGGATTAAACGTTTGCAAAATGACTATTTGGTTTTCCTAGTGTTACCACGGTTCTGTCATGCCTGGTGATATCACTAGATATCTCTTGATATCAAATTTATTTGGCCTTCATTTGACCTTTCTCTGCCCCCCTACTCCACGTGCTTGCAAGGGCCACCAGACGAGCTCGTAGTAGGCGCGGCCGTTAATGGTTGTACATTCCAAACCTCATTTAGGCAGGCAACTTAATGCCTCTCCGATGCTTCAGGGACCACTCCTTCTTGCAAACCCGCCTTGCTCAGCGCGACTTTACACAAAGACACCTGACCGAGTGCCGAGCCAGTCCTTTATGTTGGGCAATTTGCATACTGGCCATACTATTGTCATCCAGTGCTAAGCTCATCATGTAAAACCTGACCTTTTCCAATGCCTTTGTCCTGCTCTAAATTTCCTTTGTTCTCACCGAGCATGGCATGGCCTGTAGGCACAATCCACCCTATAAAAGGTCCCCTTTTCCAAGTCCTCCTCGGACTGCTTGAATCGCTCCTGAATTCCATCCAGCCTTGCCGCCACTGTATTTGGCGAACCGTCCCCTCAGCGAACTGCGCTGAGCTTTCTCCTCTGCAACTCTCTGTTCTCTCCAGGACTACGTGAAAAGGTGTTGTATCACCCATCCCCCGAAAACTCTCATTTCTCCTTTTCTAGTTAGCTGTGTGCATGTAGTGTCTTTTCTGTTGTTTGTCCTTTAATAAAGTTATTATTATTTTTACTATTTTAAGACACTGTCTGACTGCTCTTCTGACCTGACGCTGTATACATAGGGTAAAAGATCCCAGCTGAGTTACCCTGCCTCTCGTTAGCTTAAGACAGTGCTTGAGTCTAATTTCCCCCATCTTGTGTTTTTATTTGGTAATTTGGGCACCCCTCCCGGGACCCCCAACATACAGGGTAACACGAGCTTGACCAGGTAAACAAGTGGGGAAAGGTAGAGAAAAAAAAATACCCATTTTTAAACAGAATACACTACTAAAGTTAAGACTGGATCCTAAAACAGGTAATAAATCATTAATAGAGAATCAAGTCAAAACATATGCAAAGCAGTAGATCAGTCAAGAAAAGTGAAAGAAATTCCAGATGTTCTTGCTGTTTCTGTTGTTTTTTGTTGTTGTTGTTGTCATCACCACTATCTTTATTTATATACCGTGCCTTTTCCCCAAAAGTGGGTCTCAAGGAGTCTGACAATTTAAAGCAAGTACAATATAGCTAAAAACATAGAAAATCAACATTACTACAAAACTACAATATTGAAACTATTTAAAACCGAAACCTCAAAAGGAAAAAAAAAAACATTTTAAATTGTTCAATAGGAAGTTTCAGAACCTAGTGTCAGCCACTGAGAAGGCTCTGTCTTGCATTCCCACTAACTGTCTCTGTGAAGATGGCAGGACTGAGAGAAGAGCCTCTCCTGAGCACCTCAGAGAGGTGCAGCGTGGCTCATACAGAGAGATACAGTCTGTCAAATAGCCTGTACCTAAGCAATATAGGGCTTTACAGATCATAGCCCACAGAAACAAAGTGGAAGCCAGTGTAACAGGACAGGGGAGTCATATAGCCCCTTTGTCCTGACCCAGTTAAAATCCTGGTTATAGCTCTGAAGTTTTTGAGCCCTCTTCAAAGGCAGCCCCATGTAGACTATGCTACCATAGTCCCACTAGGACAACATTAAGGCCACTGTGGCCACATCAGTTATCTCCATGGTAGCAGCCGGCACAGAAACTTTAAACTGGGCCTCTATACTCAACTTGAGCCTCTAGGAGTACACCTCTGTCTTCATCTGAGTGTAACCCATCCAGCAAAGATTGAATTCTCATTCCTTGGTCTGTCTTTTGACTGACCATGAACACTTCTGTCTTGTTTGGTATCTGCTTCACTTTTTTCAGCCTCATCCAATCAATTACTGATGTCAGACCAGAACTGAAGTAGTACTTTAGAACTGTAGAGCTTCTCTGGAATTTCATAGAAAGGACAGACAGATTTAGGTGCTGCCAGAATAGTGGAAGCACTAAACCCCATACCTCTGATCTTTCCCAGTAGTTTCCTGTAGATCTTAAAATGTGGGACAGAACAGAGCCCTAAGGGACTAGCCCTTAAAAGGCTAAGGAGCTGAACAGGAATCCTCCAACACCACCTTCTAGGCTCATTTCTTCAGGAAGGACCAGAAGTGCCTCCAAGTCTCATCTCAGTCAGGTGGGTCAGCTGGATGCTATAGCTGATGGTATTAAAAACTGCCAGGATGTCTAGCAGAACCAACAGGGACACACTCTCCTGTCCAGTTCCCTGTGAAGATCATCCACTAAGGCGACCAAAGCTGTTTCTGTTGTATAACGAGGATTGAAACCAGATTGAAATGGTTCAAGATAATCCATTTCATCCAGGAATCCCTGACATTAGGAGTTCACCACAAGCTCTAAGGTGTTGCCCCACTGGGCAATGGTTCAAGATAATCCATTATAGAGGGATTCAGGAGTGTTCTTTTCAACAAAGGCCTTTCATCTCCCTTTTTAGACAAGTTGGAACTGCTTTGTTGTAAGGAGGCAATGGAAACCTACTTGACCCACTCAGGAAGTCCCCTTTGGCCTATTTACTGAGCCAAGAAGGGTAAGGATCTAGAACACATGTGATGGCTCTTACTTCTCCAAGGATCTTGTCCACTCCCTCAAGGTGTTCAAATAGAAAAAGAAATTACAGTCAACTTCTAACATGTGGATTTAATAAGAGAATTAAGCATGCCAAGTCAGATGACAGGATCCAATAGTTAACTTCTGCAGGCTAAACACAAGCATCCAGTGGAATTAGGAAAGGGTGATTTGCTCCCTTCTCAGTCCAACCCTCTGTGGCCTGTCAAACTTGCTCTGGAGGGCAGGGAAACCTTTCTCACCTGGCTTTTGGCTTGCACGAAGAGTTGAAGGAGAAGGGGAAAGGAAGAAATTTCCATGCTATCCAGCTGCCAGGACAAACTTGTCTTTCGCCCAAAGACAGGATTGTAAGGGCTCAGTGAATCCATCCCAACATTTAATTTCATTGCCTGAACATTTCATCGACTGAACACTGAGTTCTTGTCCCCTACAGAAATACAGACACTCACCTTCAATACTCCTGTAGCAATAATGCAGCCAGGAATATCTTAAAAATGCAAACAAGTGATTTATTATGGCAATAATGAACAAGATCCATACAAACTAGGGCAGCAAAGTTAATGTTTTTTAAAACTGTCTGATGTAATCATTAATCTCTCTTGATATTGACAGATACTGAATGGCCACCCTGCTCCACAACTAGGGCTTCAAGCCTGTCTGTTTTTACAAAAATCAGGAAACCCACATATGATCAAGGTTTCTAACTTTCTTCAATAGATTCTCTAATCATATATGCTCCTCTTTGATACTGTTGCACTATAGCTCCCATGATCCATCTCCCATTTGCTATGGTGCCTAGGAGTGATGGGAGTGGCAATCAAATGATGTCTGGAGGGCTACTACATGTTCTTTACTTCTGTGCTAACTGTAGTTGTTGTTGTTGCTGCTGCTGCTGCTGTTGTTGTTGTGTTCCTTCAAGACATTAAGGCAACCATACCACAGGGTTTTCTGTGACTGAGAGTGTGTGATGTGCCCAAAGTCACCCATTGGGTTTCCATAGCTGAGCAGGGAATCAAACTCTGGTCTCCAGGGTCATAGTCCAGCACTCAAACCACTACACCATACTGGGACTTTTGGTAATTGGTTAGTTGAATGGGTCATTCAAGTGGTCTTACTGTCTCACAGGGATGACCATACACACATCCTTTTTCTCCTGCCGTGAACACATCCTATCCTAACACACATACCTCTCACTATTCTTTCATATCTTTTGATAAACTATTTCTGATGAAGATGTAAGAGTATTCAACAGAGAGAAGCTTTGTCCACATTCACCAGGATTACTAATCTCTGTAAAAAAAAAAAAAGTAACACACTCTGCAAAGATATTGTGCACAATAAATTGATAGTAAAATTTGTTATATGCACCAGGCAATTTGTACATCCTTAAACACCAATTGGACAGTTTAAACAATAGCAGGCAGATGTCAGAAACACGAGATGCTAATCAGCAATAATCATTTGTATTTATGGCACCTTGACATGGAGCTTTTGCACTTATCTTCCTGCAGTGCCTCTATGACGTCTTGTTTTGCACTGTTACTGGCATAGCCAGCCAATAAGTCTCGTACCCTGTGCATTTAATCTGCTAGCACAGTATGCTTTCAATTGGGCTGTAAATCTTGAAATGCACAAAAGGCAAGACTACAAACCATTTGAATGGCCACATTGAAGACAAAGGTATTAACCCAGCTTAATTGGTTTATAACAACACAGTTAAGTACTTGGGCAGGTGTTGTACTGACTGCTTAGAGAAGGTTGCACAAATATTTGAGGCTGCAGTTCAAAAGCCACTTTCAGTTACTGGTAACATTACAAAATCCCTTTTTTAAATTTTAATTAAGAAACAAAAAGGGTGGTGGGTCTTAAAAAGAGAAAGAGTGTGCTACAGAACAGTCTTTCAGAAAGAAATCTGTATAAATTATTGTACAATGGTCTTCAAATTTAAAGCCTTCAGAGAACCCTTTTTATATTTATATTTATAGATTTTATATTTATATTTATATATCCTCAAAGGAGATCATCAACAAAGGGAAGAGAATCAAGAACTGAAGCTGGGTTCCTGGATGAAGCATTATCTGAAGTCCTAGCTGTGCTTTAGCTAGAGACCAAATGACAATAGAGATGTTGCTCTCTGTGTGTGTTTGTTTTTCCCCCAAAAACTGTATATTTTACAGTATGGCTAGAATGTAGCCAGCAAAAAGGAGAGCTTACAGAAGGGGCTACATTTTGGATACTTAGAAATTGCTGCCCATCTTATTTCTGGCTAACAGAGTTTCTCCCCTCCCACTTGGGAGTAGGCATATGGATGCTGGATTTTTGTACTTTTCTGATTTTCACTGTTACTTCTCAGCAGGCATGTAGAGGTTTGGTTACGGGATGTTTTGTGCAGGCACCAGAAAATGCTTATGTGTGATGTCACAAATTCCTCTAGTCCTTTCTACTCATTAGTTCATATCCAAAAGTCCATTCCACCTCTGGTGGTTCCTTGGTACTGCCTCCAATAATGTGATGGTTCTGCCTCTGCAGATCCCTTCCATCAGTTCGAGAAGGAACCAGACACAACTGCCTCTCTACCAATGAAGAGTCTGTTTCAGATGCAGTGATCTCTGTGTCACATTTTAAGACTCGTACTCACTAACTTTCTGGGATTCCATGTTACACTGTACAGGTGGGAGGTGCAACTTCAGCAAATCCAGGGGTAAATTCTACCCCAGCCACGTCACTCATTTCTGCCAAAATCAGAAATGGCCATGAGACTTTCCTTTAAGATGGAGAAAAAAACATATGGGGTCACTTGCCTGATTTTACAGTTGAATTGCACTTCCTGGAAGCTTCTTGACTATGAACATATATTTTTTTAAGCAAGAAAGAACTGTTGGAAAATTCCAGCATTCTCTCTCTCCCCCTACCCCTTTGTTTTAGGGCAAATGGACTCAGGTAGCATATAGTTTTGTTTTCCTTTGCATGACAAAGTTTTCTTCTTTCTCCCCTAAAGTCTCATCACTTGCTTTAAATGCATGGCTATAAATACCTTTGGTATCCAGGTAACCAGATCATGTGACCTAAGACAGTTCTTAGGGTTATCTGCTTTATAAAAGATCCTACTTTCCAGACCTCTCTTCTCTCTTCTCTCTTCTCTACCATTTTTTGCTTCTACTTCCTTCTCTCTGACCATGCTCTGCATATCCACCAAGATGATGAGTCAAGAATGAAGCTACTGTTTTACTTTATCTATCTATTAGTTAATTAGAATCCAGCCTTCCCAATGTATACATATTTGTAAAATTCATCAGTAAATTTTCTACCTTTGCAACCTGAAACTGCCTGCCATGTTTCGTTTTCTTCATCAGTTTCAGTTCAGGAAGCAACACAGGAACTGGGGCATGCTTTTTCTGCTACTTTGGCAAAAGAAGGCTGATTCATAAGTTTTAACCTTTCATAGACTTTCCCAAAAAGGGCTAACACCTTGGGAAACTAACTTCTAACAAAAACAAAGCTGCCCTAGCAGTGGTATTCCAGGGGCTATTAAAATGGGTGGGGAAGCATATTTAACCCACTCATACTACACAGCCTAAAACATACCCAATACTTTTCAAGAGCTGCAGAATGCAAAAATGAAAACAGAGGTAATTATGCAGTACCTTTTAGGGAAAATTTGATGATTCGATGACACTTCTAATGGATTCAGTGTTTTTTTCCCCTATTCTTATTTCTCCTTTAATGGGCTTCTGACATTCTCATTTCTTCCTTAATAGTGCTAATCACCCTAACATAGCCAAACATGAAATATTTTCTTGGAAAACTACACCTTCTGTGGAAAAAACAAAAGCCCATTCACGCTATACAGTCACAGCTCTATGATTCCAATTTAGTTGCCATAGTTCCATCCTATGGAATAATGGAGTTTGTAGTTTGTGGAGGCCACTGATGTATCTAGTGTAAACAGTGCCTAGGGCAACCCTCTCCTCCTCCTCTTCTTCTGGCATGGCTTTTTTGCACCCCCTGGGATTGGTGCCCAGGGCACGTACCCCACTTGCCCCAGCCTAGATACACCTCTGGTAGAGGCACTGGAACTCTCTGGCTGAGAATTCCAAATGCCCCTCCCTAAACTGCTAACTCCAGGATTTTGTAAGACAGAATCACAGCCATTAGAATGGAATAATAGTGCTATAACTCTGTAATGAGCTACAGAATTTATAAAACTGACTTTCTAAAACTAAAATTCCCAGAGTCCTTTATGCTGTGTTTATGCTGGGTGGGGGATTCTGGGAGTAAAGCAGATTTTCCAAACATTGAGAATGACAGAATCTTCTGAGCTCAGCCTCAGTTGCCAGTGGAGATTATAAGTAATTATATTCAAACTGCTTTGGGCTATGACAGTCAGTCTTCTTTCTGATAAACTATTTTGCAGCACTTTTTAAGGTCCATATCCAGGTTTTCATCTTCTTTTTTTGGTGTCATCGTCCTCCTCCCCTCCTCCCCCCATTCATTTGTCACTGCAGTTTACAGCAGAGTATAAGCTTCACACTTTAATTTTGAGAGATTTCATCTGCTGAAAAGAACAAGAAATTCTTCAATCATGCATGCTTGGAATACAAGTAGGGTATTACAAAAAAAAAATGCATTATGAATATGACAGATTGTAGTTCCTTATCATTTCTATAATATATGAAACAGTCATTAAAGGACACAGAGAGAAAATATCTAAATTTTACAACAGTTATGAGCATGAGCAGGGTATAAATATTATATGTATTCTAAGTATATATTTGTGTACATATATATTTCAATGCATTTTAAATTATGCAGAACTACCACGTTGCTCAACTATATTAGAACCCTTGATACCAATAGATCACTTTAAATAAACTTAAAATTCTGTGATGAAAACCATTCTGAGCTATTCATCCTGTGCCAGTTTTGATATCAATCATTGTGCCAGCATGCAGCATTTTTAATAGATTTCTAAAGATTTTTGAAGAAGAATGGTAGATATTTAGCAAAATCTATCATGGAATAATTCTTCTCTATTAATCATAGCATTAAGACTAAAAGGAGACACAAATCAAGATTTAACCAATATTACTTGCAATTGGGCTTAAAAACAGTAATAATTCAGTATTATATCACTCATACATTTGACAAGAGTTTAATATATTTCTTTTGCACATGCTGCAAGTGTGGGGTTTTTTTAAAAAAAATATTACACAGAAAGAAAAGCATTCCATAGAGTTATGATAGCAGTGGTCTTTTGTTTTGGTAAGACAAAAAACATTCAATACATTAGTAAGATTAATAAAGCCTCAGATGCCCACTGCACTCAATAGACTTTGCAAATTAGTTTTCTTAATAGTTCTCATGGTCTTTCCTTGGGAATCCAAAATTCAGCTACATCAAACCAAGTTGTGTGTGACACAGATGGCAGCTCCAACTATGAAAGAGAATAATTTCCCAGTAAGCTTTCTTTGTAGGAGGACACAAAGGAAAGCTTGGAGATGAACTATAAAAACAGGAAGAACTGAGCAATGGTTAAGTGGTTCAGAGGAACCCCTGGCCTCAAAACCTATTTATTATTTTATTATTATTTATGACATTTTTATCCTGCTTTCCATCTAAAAATATAGCCAGCTAAGGGCACAAAGAACCATCATAAGAGTTAAGGGTTTTTTGTTTTGCTTTGTTTATTTGTCAAAAAAAAAATAATCAGAAAACCATTAGAACCACCATGACAGAAGACATTATATCGATCACAATAATCAGTATATCTCAAAGCAGTCAAAAACTTTGAGAAGATGAGACCTCACATTCTTTGAAGATGAGTCTGAAGAGAAGAGTCTTCACACCTAAAAAGTGACTTCAACTCTGAGGGAAAAGTCTAGGAACAACCCAGGAGAAAGGCTTCATAAGTGTGCCCAATAAATCCAACTCACCAGGTGGTGGCATTCTAAAGATGAACTATGTTGCAGATTTAACAGCTTTACAAGCTCATAATACTTCTAGTCCCATTTCAAGGTGCTGGTGATAATATTTAAAGCCCTGTATATCTTGGGTCCTTGAGACTCGAGGGAGCGCTTCATTTAGCATATTATTCTTCACATTGACTAGTTAAAGTCAATATGTAAACAGACAGGTACCTTTCAAAATTTGTATATTTCCAAATATGGCAGTGGAATTTCCCGAGTGAAAACAAATATTGTACCACAGTAGAAATGATCCTTAGAATGCATTCTATTTAGGAAACAGCTTTACAAAAATGGGCAGATTAAGCAAAATTGTATATAAAAAATTAATTTATTAGAGGAAATGCACACAAAAATGTATCTGGCTTTTTAGGTGACCTTTTTTTAAAAAAAAAATCTCCAACTTCAGAAAGAGACAAATTTAGTATTGGAAACATGAAAAATGGAAAAAAATGAAATCGGCATGCCTCACTGAGAGAGTCTGGGTGATACCATCCAAAAAGATAACTTTTTGTGGCTCTGCTTGTACCGCATACCCTTTGAAGAACAGCCATGTGGCCTTCACATTGCAAAGTGGGATCCAAGAACACCTTTAAGCTGTGAACTGGTGTTTCTGAGGGAGTGCAGCCCAATCTTGAATAGACTGCAATCCCAACCCCAGGTTGGCTTTCCTATTGTCCAACAGAACTGTTTGTCTGGACTGAACCTCATACTGTTCATCCACATCCAGCCCTGCATTGCATCTTGGCAATGACCAGGACTTCCACATTCTCCATGCTATGAGTTGCAAGAGGGAGACAACGATCCTCAACCCCAAAACTCCAAATGCCCACCCTCCTATACTCAGATAGTTTCACATATCTGTTTAAAAGCATAGAGAACAGCATTGAGACTTGCAGAATCCTACATCCTAGCAAACTTCAGTCCCACTCTCCAGGAATGTTCAGCCTAATAGGGCTGGAACTACTGCAAAACAATACCCCGAAACCCATATGATCTTGAACAATACCATGATTGATGGTATTGAATGGAGTTGAGCGGTCCAGCAGAACCAACAGGGATGTGCTCCTACTGTCCAGATACCAGCATATGCCATTCATCAAGGCAGCCAACAGTGCCAAGAAAGCCAAGAATTGTGCTGCCACCACTTGCTCTAAGATTTTACTTAGAAAAACAAAAGATTAGAAAATGGCCAATAGTTATCTCATATGGGGCCCAGAAAAGGCCTCTTGAACAGCAATCCTATAACGGTTCTGCTCGTGGAGCTGGAATACAATCTTATTTCAAAGAAGAATTTAAAACCTCCAACACAGAATTGACCAGTCCTTTTTTGTGCAAATGTACAAATGTTTATTCTGGCTAGTGGGTGAAAAAAAGCATCACAGATTATTACTATACCCAGAGGATAATACTATCACTTATTGAGCCTATTGTTTGTTATCATCCTATAATAACATTAATGAGATATCTAGAAAGGCAGAAAATATTCTCTTTACCACTTAGTGTGATGCAGATAGATAGTTAACGAAGTGGCTAGATATGCTAGAGATGTAAAGAATATTCACAGGTTTTCTGATTCTTTCTTCACAGGCCAAGATTTGACAGACTAAAACATCATACTGAAAAAATTGTCAGCAGCCACAATATTTTTTTATCACTGGATGAATCCAAAAAGACAAGTAGTTTTCCTTGGCTTTTCATTTTGGTTGATTTTACACAGATAATATTGAGGGTATTTTTACAAAGAAAACACTGTTTATTTTGTTTTGCCCCAAAAAGCTTCATCATCTTTTCTGCAAAAAAACTTTCAAAATGAGAAAGATACTTGAAAAATGTGCAAAAACACTCATAGATTCAGCCAAAGGGGAATAGAATTCTGCTTTTTTCATTCTTGCATGCAAAAACAAAATATGAAAATAATTACATCTTAAATATTTGCAATATATTAAGTTGCCAAGTGATAAACATTCACTCAACACCTTCACACTATCTAGAGCTGAAGAATATTTTTTAATGGAACAAACAGCTGAATTTAAACTAGCCCTCGTCACAAACAGTCCACTAGTCTACTTCATTTAAAAATAAACAAACTAACTTGTATTTTGGGATGTGATTCGATGTGATCTCAATACTGGATAAGTGGATGTGTTGGTCACTGGGTTCAGTAAGGTAGCATATGTCTGGTCCTCCTCATTAATTATTAAACTAAAACATCCAGAGATTTCGAAATTAAAACTGTAAAGATTTACTGTAACAGATAAAATAAACATGTAGTATTCTGTTGGTTCCACACAAAGTACACTGTAATACCTCAGTTGCAAAGGAAGAGTACTTCTCCCTGAACTCTTTCCAGACTCTGAGCTTCCCCAAAATGTATTGAGATCTCCTCCATTTCCCTCTTCCCAGTTGTCCCTCTCTCAATTTCTAACTGGGCCTATTTATCAGTTTAACAAAGAAGCCTCCAAGTTACATCCTTTTCTCCACAGGCTCCCTATGTAGCATTCTTCTGGCTGTGAATAGCTGGCTCTTCACACTCTGTGATGCCTCACAGTCTTGGGGAAAAATAAGCTTGGGCATTATGTGGTGGGTTATGAATGATTTATAGATATGGTTTCACGTTTGTGCACTGATTACACTGGATGCAACTATTCCTTATAATCAAAAATACACCTTGACTGCAGCCAACTTTCTGTATGCTCTTATATTTCATATAAAGAAAAGAGAGTAATCAGATTGAAATAAGAAATAGAATTGTTTTAAAATTGGGCCCACAGGGTGAAAAAGCAATCTATGTTCATCTTTACTTACCTCTGTAGCAAATTGTTGCAGTCCACCAATATTAATTGGTCCCTCCTCGGTGGCATATAAATTGCATCCGCCCACACAGAGATCTGAAGTTGGACATACCATCCCACACGACAGCCCAAGCGGGTTGTCAGAAAAGATCATTTTAGCAGCTCCGTAGTAGTTCTGCACAAACAAAAAACATAACCCCACATTAGAAGAACCGTGGGATATGAGAGAAGCAGCTCCCACTGTTTTATCTGTGCAGTGTTAACTGCGAAGGTGTTTTTTTTTTACCATTCTTTTAACAATTCCATTCCAAAAGTGATCACACGTTATCCAGCCACACAAATTTTAAATCCATCTTTCAGCCTTATTTTAAAGACTAAAATATTTTGATTAGTTTTGGTGGATTTTAAGCTTCTTGTTCCCTGGTAGTATAATGCAGAAATAATGTGGCACTGGCACAACCTTACTGTAATAGCACCCTTTGCTCCTAAATCAATTGCATACAGAAAAACGCAAGATAATGTAATTTCACTCCCTATTTTCTTCTCATTCCAGAGGATCCATCAAGACATTTCCTATCAATCATGATTACTTGAACAATTTCCATAAACCCTTCCACTGATCTTCAGCAAAATAAACTTATTAATGTATATATAAAATACATGTGTAATGCTGTTTCACTACTGAAGACACAGTTCTGCTGGCTGTCCATGGGAATATTTAGGAATAGCTGGTGAAGTCTGTATCCCACACCAACCAGTACCTCTGAACAGGATGCCAACAATTTCCAGGGGTGTTGCCACGCTCTTCTGTGGCATCAGAAGCAGCTACCCACTTCACTTCTGTCATCCCACACCCAAGCAGGTTTATAGTAATGTATGAACTCAGGCAATACTCCATGACATTTAATGAAATGGGCTGAAGTCTGTGGAGACTTGTGCCAAGAAAAATTAAGATAATTTGTTACTTTGCCTTCCCAACACCTTCCTTACAATATTTAGAAAGAGGCTGAGAGGAATACCGCTCCCCTGAAGCTCATTGCTTGAAAATACAGACAGAATTTTCTACTAACAAATGCAGATAACATGTGGTACAGCAGTCAGAGCCAAGACTGGAACTGTGTGCCTGCCCAACTGCTTCCTATAACTCTTGTTAAAAAAATAATAATTAAAAAGTAGTTTCTGCTCTGGGCAGCAATTTTGCATTAACGTCAGTAGAAGCCAGTGGTTTCTATGTCTCTGGGATGGTGAATCCACACCAGGCTTTAGTTTCATCATTGAAGGAGCTACCCAAAGGACTGCACCCTCTCCCCAAAAGAATAATCTTGAATAGTAACTTTAAAGTTCAGAGTAAGACCAAAAACAGATTCACTACCCTGCTGGCATGGAAGCCACCAGTCACCACTCCTTAAAATAAAGTGCAGAGTCCACTTTTCTTTGTTTTTCTACCTGCAATCATTTTGATCCACTCTTCATTTAGGGGACAGTAGACTGACTGGTGCTGAAAACCCAGTGCTTGGCTTCCTCCAGCTTAAAGTATTGACTAGGACTAGTGGTGTGAAAATGTTTCAGCCTTGATTTTGTAGCATTTCTTATCCCTACCTGCTGAGAGTGGAGAATGGGTTGCAAGACTTATTTGACTTGACAAGGAAATTCTTAAAATTTTAAAACTTTCTCTTCCCCTCATGTGACCATTTCTTTGTGAATTTTACCATTTGCACACTTCCATTGGCTCCACTGACTAAATTATGCTTGGTTGTGCTGTTTTACAACTGTGTTTTAGCCATTCAGCATTTTAAAATGTGTGCACTGTTTTGTATATACTTTAAAATAAAGTATAACATGCCATAAATCTTGCACATATTCCAGTTCTAGAGCTATCCAAGGTGCTGTATCCTATCCCCCAAAGCTTTGGATAATTACTTCAAAACTGGGGATGATTTGTCACAAGTCCAAGGAGGTGCAAAAAGCTATTTATAATTATGTGTCTAATCAAATAAACAAATAAATCCAACCCTGAGCAATACTGTAGAGATAAAGGTCCAAATGAATATGAACAGGGTCACAAATTTTATAAAAGACTTGTGGATTTTAGTAAGATTGTCTGTAATCCACATACCAACGTGATGGAAGAGAGGAACTGGATATTGATGAATTTCAGCAGCAGCTGCATGCACAGCTGGCCAGCTAGGGGAGAAGGAGAAAGTGCCAGGAATACTCAACCTGCACCATCCATATGCTTCATGCATCACTTACACATTTTCATACAGTTGCCCAGTCCATCCAAAAACAGACAGAAAATTGGCATCAAACATTATTAAGTAGCCTCGGGGCAAAGACTGTTTGGAAAGTCTTTTTGGCAAAGACCTGTGGTCTGTAGACTTGGGAACCCATTGTTTATGTGCATAGCAGTGGCAGACAGACAGAGATCAGACAGATCTTCTTCCTTTGTTTCTGCATGCTGCCTTACATTAACGTTCTATTCAATCTAGCAAGCAACACACTGTCCTTTTAAAGCAAGTAATGCACAAAAATATAGCTTAATTTATTTGTCAAAATGTTAGACCCTTTTAGTACATGATGAAAGCTGAAATATCAAACCAGATGTCTTTTACACTAAGACTGAAATCTAAAGAGGTATTTACTAGTAAGTGACAAATCAGTGCATGCAAATCAGTAACCATTTTAATTTATTAACTAAAGGTCCTCCTTGGAAATCAAATGGCAACCACTTCAACAGGTAGCTATTTGTTTTTTCCCAGTGTTTTCCCCCTAAAACACAATTAATTACATAATAGTTAAAAGACAAATTTTCACATCCTAATATACTTGTGAGGTATCTTCATTAGAATACTTCCATTATGTAAATTCATAATGTTGATTGTTTTCCTCTGTTACTGGATTATTAGTGTGATTAAATTTATACCAAGATGCATTATTCATTGGATTTAAAGCCATTACATACATTTTATATGGACTGTGCAACTTCAGTGAGATTAACATCATGGACTCTCACATTATCAAAGGCAAATATAGTGAATGAATTAAAGAGGGGTGGCCACAATCCAAAATTTCCAATCCTGCACTGGATTGTGAAAGACATGTTTTGTAGTTCTATACTGAATTATTTCAGAGTTCATAAAAGCACCAAAATATCAAGTAGGAAATGACTGAAAATCAGTATTTATATACAGACTAAACAACTTTCTTAACAGTTATGCTTATGGCCTAGAAACATCCATAAGCTTCTTCAATGAGACAACGCCAAAAGAACTTCTTTCCTTGGGACTGAAAGATAAATGTAGTGCATTCACACCTTCCTTGTCTTACCTAATTGGGAGAGGGGAGGTAAAATACAAAATTTGTCACCATCATTATCTTATTTGAAAGAGCCATATAAAGTGAAATGAAGAAAATACTGGGGACATAAAGTACCCAGAAATAAGGAAGGATCTCAATTAGAAACTAATGGAGATTAATAGACTAATTAGAAACCTTTAATAGAGAGCTCTAGATAAGCATGATTTTCGTCCATAAACAATTCAGTGGGAAGTGTTGGCAAACTGATGCCTGCTTAATTTCCTAACAATATGGCTAGTTACAGCCCATGTTAATTATGATGGCAGCTGTAGTCATGATGACACTGAGAGAAACCATAACATTGGTGGTTCAAATTCTGGATTTCTACACGAGGAAGGAGAATGACAGAGTAAGTCATCTAGCTGCTCAAGGGGAACAACAGTGACAGGTGTCACCAAGGAAGTTAAGGAACCTTGCATATCAACCATCATATTAAAAAATAAAGAATGACTGATTTTCTGTCTAGATTCAAGCAGCTGTGAGCAATTTACTGATATCTAAGAGGCTCAAGAACCCAACACTAGAAAGAAAAGACCACAAGGTAGCTGTTTTGCAGGGGGGGGGGAAGCAACAAAACAACAACAACAACCCTCTAGCACATGAAAAACTAAGACGTTTATTATCACATAAGCTTTTGTGAGCTATAGCCCATAGTCTCACAAGTCAGATTAATTAGTCTCAAGGCCCCATCGGATCAGAAAATATTTCTTTTCTCCCCCTGAACTGTACATTGTTAATTGTTCAAGCCACATGCCACAACAATATAATAGAAGCACCATGTACAAAGTTTAGTTCAACCAAACACTGGCCAGAGCATTGATGAGAATAAAGAGAATTTCACAAAGGAGAATTTCACAAAAGAGAATTGGTGAAGTTTATATCCTTGGCAACTTCCTTTTTCCTAAGAACTTTCTTCTTTCTGCCAAGAACTCCCAAAGCAAGAAGCCAGGATGTATGTGTTAAACATTGATTAGGATGCTGCCTTTTAATAACCCACACAAATGGTTCATCTATGACCAGAACTGTTTAATCTAAATCAGGGAGTAGGGAACCTGCTGCTCTTCAGATATTTGGGACTATAATCCCATAATCTCCAACCAGTGGCCAGTTCTGGCTGATGCTGGTGGGAGTTGTGATCTAAAACCTTCTGAGGGGTATCAGTCACTCTCTGTCACCCTGCTCTGAAGGCAAATATTTCTCAAGGAACATAGGCAGATTTCTTTCTTAAGATTATCCACGTGATACTCTTAGCTGGAAATAAGAACTGTCTGCATGCAAAGCATATGCTATACTGCTGAGACACAGCCCTGCCTTATTTCTGGGAAAGTATACAGGATTAGGTGGATCTTTTTAAAGATCCAGTTGCTATAGAAATTCCAACCTTGTTCTGAAAGACCTATGACCCTGCATTTTTCCAGTTTTGAAGTCTCTTCCCACTCTTCCTGTCCTCTCTGTTCTTTGATAGCATTTCTAGATCTCTCTATAACAACAGCCACCTCAAGTCCAGCTCAGATCATCAGATCATCTCCATCTCCAAGTCAAATCATCATCGTCATGTCCAAAATTATTTTGCTCATAGCAGCCAGGAAGATGCCCTGGGAAGCAGGCAAGAAGGCTCATTGTATCCTTTTCCTGTTTGACCTAGCAAGCTGAACATGGAGGTCTCATTTAGTTATGACAAAAGCCACCAGTAAACTTATTGATCCACTAGATTTCATTGGGAAATCATTCACATTTTAACACAAATCTGCTGGGGGAGGGACAACTGGAATCAAGCAGACATCTAACCATTTCCAATGTCAAACCACACATTGCTAGTTAGGAATTCTGCAAACTATCTCTAACACATGGCCCAGGTTCAGAGATCCGATTGGAGCCACTGCACATGGGGAGGGATGGTTTTAACATTGTCCCCCAGCTCCTTCCTTCCTGATTCCTGCCCTGCAACATACACGTGGTGTAAAAGAAAGAAACATACAAACCAATCAAACTCCAAACACCAAGGAAGGTATACATGAGTGTAGAGGGAAGGATCAGGAAGGAAGATGGTAGAAGAATGATTAGAATGTAACAGTTCACTGGTTCACCAGTCCTAACAGAAAGAAAGGTATTTGGTTAGCTGCAAACTACACAATTTATGTAATATGTAACTTGACCCTCAAATCCAGAGAGGTGCATTGCCTCTCTATGTACATTGTTAATGGCTATTTCATTGGTCCAGTAGCCTTTTTTGGGGGAAAGTGTACTCTTATTGTCATTTTATAGACAGAGAAAAAAAATAATTAAACAAAGAAATGAAGTTAATTCTTACAATTTTATCTACTCTTGAACAGCCTGAAGTTCTTAGAGAAGAACCTTCTTAGAGAAGTTTAATGAAAATTTTATTTCCTATAGTCTGAAACCATTGGTTCATTTTCCTGCTTCAGTGATTAAGAAGGACTGTTCCTCCATCTTCTTTTCAATATTGCAATACTACAGACCTGTAGCCACAGGTTCTGATTGGTGACTTCCAATGTACACAATCTTTTCCATGCCATGTTGCTATCCAATCAATGGCTTATGGGAGAATGTTTGATCTGCCTATATCTCCCCTCCCAGTCTTCATTCATACATGCATATATGTGTGTATGCATTCCATCTTATCACTTCTCTGCCTTCTGCCATCCATTTTTATTTCTCACATCTCAGCTGGAATTCCATTACTCACTTTTAAAGTAGGCCCACTGAATCAGTGGCATTTACCTATATGTTGACTCACCAGTGAACAACTGATTCAATGGGTCTACTTTAAGCAGGAGTAAGTAACAGGATCTTAACTGTTCCCCCCTTACAGGATAATTCATGCGTTGTTCACATAAAGCATAATCTGTGATTAAATAATTCTATTTTATTTCTAAAAAGTTTTTATAAAGCACACTACCGCCCCCCCGATTCTCTAATTACTAATTTTGATAATCTTTCCATAGCTATTGCAGGATGAGCACATTTGATAAGATCTATTCAGAGACCAAGTATAGGAAACCATTGCTTCTATCACCAGGCTCTTCGCCTGCCATTTTCTCTTCTCTCTCCTCCCTCTTTTCCACACTTTGTCAAACACAAAAGTTGCAGGAAGAAGGAAAACAACACCTGCAAAGGCTGGCAGAAGCCAAGTGCTCCAGCTCTCTGCAAATGGAAATTTTGGAGCATACCCAAACTGTCCATCGTCAGCATGAACTCTGGGAATTATAGCTGTTTATTCATCTAGGTAAGTATTCACACTCATGTAATGCAAGCTTTAAACATCTGCACTAAAAAGAGAAGAGACAGGCCTAACTCTGAAAACCGTGTGTGTGTGTGTGTGTGAGAGAGAGAGAGAGAGAGAGAGAGAGAGAGAGGTAGGAGGAGAGATGCACAGAGATTTCTCCTGGTCAAGGAGAGAAAAGAAAGAATTTTCTGGCGTTCATGTTGGCAGAAGAATCTTACAATTTAGGATCAACTGAAAGCAAAATTCAGTTTTATCTTGCTTGCTTTTTCCCCTCTTCTCTCATGTCAGAATTTGGTAAGCTCCTGACAATATCAGCAATGATAGAAGTGGGGAACAGACAGAAAAGAGAGTTGTCAGTCATTAAAAGTAGACTAAGCACTTTACCATCACCAGAGGGGGGTATTTCATCACAAGAAAAGACACTAATTTGCCAAAATGTATATGCCAATATATATTTATATATGCAAATTCAGAAATAATTGCAATTATTTAAATAGAAATAAAATGCAAATTATACTAGGGAAGACTGATAACCTGGTGCTCCAAGTGCTAACTACTGACTGGCAAATGCATTGCTACAGCAATATTTTGTAACAGTTTTCCAACTTTATATTGGACTTGTCCAGACAATAAATGCCTTTAAAATAGTGAACCAATTTAAACAGTGGACTGGACTCTGACTGTCCTTTAAATAGAGGAGTGTCTTTTCTGAAGCAGGGTACAGGTACACTCTAATTACAAGCTGAATCAGAGGCCAGGCAGAATGCAGTTTGGCCTGCAGAAATTTCAGTTTGCTTCCAATGCCCCAATTTCTTTAAACGCCTTACTCCACTTCTGTGGAGGTTAAGGGTGCAGTACCCCTGCAAAAGTGGAAAAATCATGAATATCCATACGCCCCCGAAAGCCTCTTTAACACACACAAAAGCCCCTGTACTGGTCAGGGTGTGCATGCGCTCCCTTATTCACCTGCATGGGCAGGTGGGAAGAATGGGATGGGATAGGGAGCAGGAGGAGGGAGAAAGAGAGCAGCTATTCAATCCCCTTTCCCCATCCTCCTCGCACAAGTGAGTGAATGTGCGCATCTTCCCCCCTCCCTTCTCATCCCCTTTCCCCCTTCCACTCATGTGAGTGAGCGAGTGAGTGAACTCATGTGCTATCCCTCTTCCTGTCCCACTCCTTCCCCTTCCCCTCCCATGCACACACAGGTGAGTGAATGCACACACCCTCCCTCCTTCCTTTCAATTCCCTTCCCCTGCCCACGTGCATCAGTGAGTGAGCAAATGCACACACGCATCTTCCTCCCACCCCCTTCCCTCCTCCCATCTGCATGACTGAGCGAGTGGAGCGAGTGAACATGCATGTGTACCATCCTCTTGCCCCCAAATAACTCACAAATAATCAAATCTGCAAATGTTTAATTTGCAAATGTGGGGGGCCAACTGTATTAGCCCCTTATTCAATGGGTGATTAAGGCCATCAAATTCATGTTTTGCCTCCTGCAAAGGTTGCAATTCAAAATCAGCATTGCTCTTATAACTCTTCTAGTCAAAGCTTCTTTTTTCTGCTTGGGGTATACAAGTGTCCCTTGTAGCCAGCTTCTTCTCAACTGCCTTTGGCTTCCCAAATTTGGTTCCTTTTCACATAGGCTCCCTCTATGGCTGAACAGACCTGACCCACTTTGTGGAAGACAAAGACAAAATCACATTCCTACAATCCAATTATTTAACAACAGACACTACTGCCCTTTGAAAGCATGCTATGATACTTACCTAATGAGATTCAACTGAACATGAAGTAGGTAGCAAGCTCCATGCCTGCATCAGGAAGATAGGTCCCCAAATGAATTATGATTATTCAAAGAAGTCTGACATTTACCATTATTCATCAATAAAAATGGGCCTGGAACTAGAACGTTTTGTAAATGTTTTTAATTAAATAGATGCCTGCTCATGCTTTGTTTATAAAATGGCTTCTCCTGCACAATTCCAGAGGAAGGCATGCATCTAAGTGGATAGGATGTTTTGTGGTTTCCTTTATCAAAATGTCAATAAGTGCTGCATTGGTAACCAAGAGAACAGAAGCCAGCCTTAAACAGACATCAATAATTGGTAGCAGACAGAGGTGGATCTTCACATGTATCACTTGGAAGCATTACATAATGTGCATGTAAATGAGAATGTTGTTACTTGAAAAAAACTATTAAAAGATGTGGGATCAATACTGTTAGACCAGAAGAAATTACATTTTCTACCAGGAAATGTTCATATCATTTAATTTTTCCTCCAGTTCTGGCACCCATTATTTATACTCCACACAGAGACTTCCTGATATTGTAGGATTCTCAAATGAATAACATGATTTCAGAACTAATGACAATGCAACCAATGGATTTTAAAGAAACTGGCAATGAAACCCTAAATATCTTTAGATGGAAACAAATGCTACTGATTTCAGTAAAACCTTCTATGAAAGCATGTATGATTAACCTGCTTTGAAAAAAATATGTGTATTATAGACTTCTCTAAGGTCCCATTCTCACTTAACAACAGTGATATAGGAGCATGTCTCTATGGTATCTTTTCACATATCTGGCAATAAAGCTTCAATTCAAGAAGTATGAAGGACCACATAACACAGTGACAGAGCACATGCTTCGCATGCAAAAGGGCCCAAGGTATATAAGACCATAAGAAAAGCCATGCTGGACTATTCAAAGGCCCATCTAGTCCACTATTCTGTTCAAACAGTGGGCAACCAGATACTTCTGTAAAACCCATGTGCCAGATGTAAGTGCAACAGTATCACCATCCATATATGCATGGCTTCATCAACTAATACACAGATACTATATAGCCTCTCACATTAGAAGAGATATATACTCATATATATCCATCATAGTAGCCATGTTCCCTGGATCTCTAACTAGTCCTGGCAAAGGCGCATAAGTAGAAACCCCATTCAGTGCAGATAATACTGAAACAGAGGGGCCACAGGTCTGACTCTGTATAAGACAGCTTCCTTTTGTCATGGACCAACTGTAGCCTCCTCATTCAATTATTCCCTGGCCAGGAAGGACAGCTTATTAATTCCCATGGCTTATTAAACAACAGTGTGTACAAGCAGTCCACCAGTGCATGCAGCCTGTTTATCAAGTTTTGTTCCTCTCCTTACAGGGGTATAAACTATACGGGATCACTTACCATTATCTTCAAGGCACTAGGAATACAGCTTATTGCACTTAGATAATTTTTTAAAAGGATTTTAAAACCAATAACAAAAAGTTTATTTTGGGCACCATAAACCAAAATTCTGGACTCAGACATCCATCCGTCTATCTAGAATTTTAACCTGATCATACAACAGGAGAGACTGAACACTGAAAATCCACATAGCAATCTAATAAGCTAGAAATCATGGCATGTTGTATGTGAGAACATGACAAACAGCACAATCCCCTGCACATTACTGAGGAGGCCCCTGTGGAGCATAATACTGCAATATAGCAATGAAATCTTATAAATGACTACTCAGGACTGAGTCTTGTTGAGTTCAATGGAACATACTCCTTGAGCAGTCTTGAGACCCTATTTTGGGGAAAAGTTATCAAGTTAGTCCTCCCCCTCCTCCTCCTCCTCCTCCTCCTCCTGTAAATGAATAGAGGATTGCAGGATTAGTACTAATCCCACATAGGTATACAATGAAAACTACTCAACTTCAAGCTACTGTATGGCTTCCTGTTCATTAGTATTTTAATGTTCAGGAGATAAAATGAAAATCTGAAGTAAGAGAGGGAGAGAAGATTGAACGGAAACAGTGACAGAGTATCAATATGTCTGTTGTTTTGCCATTGATCTCTACATCACGTCATTTCATTGGCATCATCAAAATAGTTCCATAGGCTCATGCAGCTAGTGGAAAAGAACCATAAGTTGGTTCTCTTGTACTGTCATTTCAGTCTCTGTCATCTAGAACGCAAGATATTCTTTCATCAAAGCAGTGTCATTGAGACAGTCTACTCTACATAATTACACTATAGCAACTGAAACCAGCTGTCAGCCATCCCAGTACATTAAGTACTGATAGACATCTTAAGAAAAGTCAGTGTTTCAGATACATGAACAACATCTTCACTTTCCTTCTCAATGCTTTTCTACTTAGCGACCTGGAAAAAGATCAAGTTGAAGAGAGGAAGGGGGGTGGAATACTGAATAAAACTCAACTTTCAAAAACCCAGTGCCCCAGAAATCCTTCTAGAAAGGTTAATTAAAATGCAGATTTCTATGTAATTATAACTCAGTGCATAACAGCTTTAGTTTCTTTTTAAAAAATAACAATCAGTTTCTTGTATTAATGATTCCCTGTATCATTTTGCTTTTGAACTCTGGCAGGTGATTTTTGGCAACAATTTTCAGTGGCATGTAGATGACATCTATCCTGTATCTAAAATTAAAGACAGTTTCTTGAAGCCCCACTTATTAAAATTAAATGTAGCAGTTTTAAATGGCATGCATGAGCGCGCATGGCTTGTGCAAATGAGTACAGACTTTCACACACAGTCTCCAATTTGCATGCACAATTTGAGCTGTCATTTTGAGAACAGGCCCTCGCGTGTCTAACGTCTGTGTTTCATTACATTTTAAATCTTAAATGAAAGAATTACATACAAAACAGAGAAAAGAGGAGTGAGGCAAAAAGGAAGCAGAAGTAATAAATACCAGAGGGGGGAGTGAGGGGAGAAGGTTGTTTGAAAAAGCTGGTGAAACTAAGACATTGAAAAGAATGATGGGAAACAGGTAAATAAGGTAATTACCACCAGAGCGGAGTGGAAAAAGAAAAGTAAGAGAAAACTTTTTGGAGGGGGGGGGTAAAATAATGCATCTGCTGGAACAGTAAACAGATATCAGTTTGATTAACACCTCCTAGAAGATGATAAAATAGTAAGATATTTTGAGTTTGACAACTGCTTACTTTTTGCTGGATGTCAACCAAAAAGGAAGGGAAGGGAAGCATCAGTGCCCCTAGTTTGTAAAAGTAAGACTTAATGTAGGTGTTTGTCAGACTTAGGCCATCACATACATACTAGGTCAGAGTAAGCACTGAGTAAAAATAATGAGAGTAATTTTTGAGTAAACACACACAGGACTGAACTGTTAGATTCTTTCCTGCTAAGGTGCAAAGATTTGATATTGTATTAAGGTTTATCATAACAAAATGGTAACAAGTAGGTGTTGCCCCATGTCCTGAAAATATCAAGTTTTGGATCAAAATCCCATTGGTTGTCTCAAATAGAATGGGCCTGATGACTTGTACGTCAACACATTTCAAGATCTCATTGATTCAATGGATCTACCCTAATTTGGACTTGCAATTTTATTTCAGCCCAACAATTATTTTACTTCTTCAAAATGTAGATGAATGGTTGTGAAAACAGAAGTACATGAAAATATAGGCTTTGTGTGATGTGGTGAAGAAAAGAAATAGAATGATCGACATAACAAGCTATTTGCTTAAAAGGATATCTTTACGAATACCTCCTAAAAATCCAATAAATTCTACAAATACGTAAAACTGAAAAACAACAAAAAGAAAACATGAGACCTATGCATTAGAAATTAAAAGTAGAGAAAAGGAAAGGAAAGGAAAAAGTAAAAGAAAAAAAATGGAAAAGTATCAATTTCATTCTTCCTTTAAAAGGATTATAACAATCAAATTAACTGAAGCTAATAGCCAACATTTCTTTTTCCCCCTTCCCTCAATTCATGCTTTCCAAAAAGAAAAAGAAGAAGGAGAAGGAGAAGAAGAAGTTATTTCTTCTACCAAAGGGAGCATAACTAGCACAGTATCTCCATATTAGTTTATATCACATCTTATGTTTACATGGGTAAATGACATTACATGATAATTGACATTAATACTAAGTGTACTTGCTGACTTGATTACATAATCTTTTCACTAGTTGAAAGTGTAGATCTAGTACATGTTATACATCACTAAATCCAAACATTTCTAAACCATTTTATACTGTAAAATCCTTTACAGCATTTATTAACCAAATCTAGTTTTCATTGGCTTATATATGCATCTATTGCATAACCTAATTTCAACAAAATCTATTTTATTTTGAATTTAACTCCCATCTTCCCTTGTAACCATCCTATCCCTGGACTTCATCCGCTCAACTTCTCAGATTTTTCCTTGCCCTTTACTACTGTTCCCTCCCATCTGGCATTTCAAGATAGTTGCAGAAGGCAAGCCACTGTTGTGCCAATTAGGGTGTAGCCTTTGGATGCTGGAGATCTTCAGTTATTATATGGTGGGAACATATCACCATCATCATCCCCATCATCACATAAAATATATGAACTTAGAGACCTCTTTACACTGGTTATCAGAGAGATCTCTGTTTCTGGGTTTGAATGGCTGATTATTCTTCCTTCTCCTCCATTTCATTTAGATACAAAGTATTTCATTTATACTCTCCCTTTTCCCCAAAACTGAGACTCAAGGCAGCTTAAAAATATTACAGCAACTGCAGATATATGCAAAAGCAAGGATATAAGTAAATGCAAACAAAAAGTGATTGTTAAAATGCACTTAATTTATCCACAGAATTGAAACCTGTTAAACAATTATATTCAATTCTATTCAAAAAGATAAAGGTTAGCAAAAAATCACACTAATAAAAGTTCCTGAACTCAGTTCTTAAAATCTCATCAGAGTAGAAACTTTTTAAGTTGCTGGTGGAAAGAGAGTGCCATCCCAGCTTTCTTTGGAAGGGAATTCCAAAGCCATCAAGAAGACTTCTCTATCTTCCTAGCAGATGTGCCTGTGGTGGGACCAAGATAAGGGCCTGCCTTGAAAGTTTTGGAGTTTGGACAGGTTCAAATGGGGAGACAGTGTCCTTCAGACAGTATGGACCCAAGCTGTAGAGGACTTTATCAGTCATAACCAACATTTTAACCTGAACAGCGCATCGGCATTGTTGGTAACAAATGGAATGTGAAATATTCTATACATAATTTTACATGTAATATGTATGTGCTGTCTTAAATGCAAATCTGCCGAACTTGTCACTATTTTATATACTTTACATTTTGAAAAACCCAATGCTTGTTTAACCACAAGCATATTTACTAAAACCCAGTGCTTGTAATTTAAAAATATTTGATCAGCATGTGTAAACAAAATACAGTGGGGAAAAAACGACATATGAAAATGGGCTGACAGTTGAAATCAAAATGTCAGTAGTACATCACTGGTTCAAGACTGCAGAAGTGCAAAAAGATGGGGGGTTTACTTCTCCTCCCCCAGGACTATACATAGAAAAAGAATAACATTTCTATCCTGTCTTCTTGATCACGTCAAGCACCAGGAATATATCTATGCATTTAAACACAATACTGAGCACATGGAGCTTTGCACTCTTGGGTAAGAAGACACTGGGTTATAGCACATTAAGGTTAAGTCCCACCGAAACAAATAAGAAATCAGAAAAAGAATTGCCTCCATCCTTTCACTTTGTTTCTCCCTCTCTTACCACTGAGCAAACATTTGCTTTTTAAAAGATCCTGTCTCCGGTGAAGGCATGAATAAATTATGATACCTTCAAGCTTCTCAGCAAAATCATTTCTTTACATGTCTGATCTTCAGTAGCAAACAGTTGGTGTAGTGACAAAATACGTGCTTGTTGTCTGCCTTTCTCTCTTTCCCTCTCTCTGCCTCTCTCCCCGCTCCTTTGCTTCCCCCTTTCCTCCCAAACAGCAATTCACAGTATGAGGACTGTGAAGTTGAATCGTGCCTATTGAGACATACAATAGCAATAGCCTGTGTGAACATTGCTGTGAATATTGACTAGAAAGACACAGCAGAATAGTCTGCATGCTTTGGGAAGCAGGGCTGTGTGTAATCCAATAGTATGAAAAGGAATGAAAAGGAAGTTTCTGGCCTAGACTTTACAGAATGACAGTAACCAACTACAATATTGGCAACGCCAGTGACATCCTTTTTCTCAAAGAGTCTCAAGGCTCATTGAGCCTGGCAATTCAATTACCCTCTCAGCCCAGAAAGGCATCTCCCCCTCAAACCCCCACCCTCTTCTTTGCCAAGCTGAGGTCTACAGGCACTGCAATGTAGAGCTGGCTATGTTGTGCGAAACCTGCAAATATCTGAAATGCCTCAGGCTTTAGAGAACAAGAATCCCTGACCTTTTATGATTGTGACGGTCGTTTCCCCAGCGAAACATGCTACATACAATAAAGCCCTTAAATACTTGACAAAAGAATACATTTGCTATACTTCACCATCAAAACAGTTTCTTGTAAGGAAGGTTGCTTAGGTGAATACCTGAGAGTCATGCTGCCTCCTACTTAGAAAGAAAATGTGTCCAGAAATGGATAAGAAGATCACTGGTGTGGAGTGGGAACCTAAGTACTGGCTCTCCCTGCCCAATCCCTCTGCCTCCTGCCTTTTTTTTCCCTAGACACATACTTTCCTATGAATGCATTAACCACCCAGGGGGCTAACACACTGGAAAGGAACAGCCAGGGCTTCAACCTTGGCATTACACCTGTCCAGCCTCCAGGCCTTGGACAAAGATCTGAAGTGGAAGCTGTCTGTATTCAGAGTTCACATAGGAGCTATTCCGTGGTGCCATCACATGGACCAGGATAAAAAAATAAACAAACACCAAATAACTTTGGATTCAGAGAATAGTTTAAGGCTCTTAAAGATCTGTTCATGCACCAATAAGCACAGGAATGCTAAGGCACTCTAGTTCACATTCAGCTTGTGCAAGGTCTAATCATACTGTAGTAACAGCAGAACTGCTCTAACATTCAACTCTCCCATACAACATATCACACAGGGAAATAAAGGGGAAAAAAGGAAAAGAAAACAGTTCCATCCTATTCCTTTACTCATCTTGCCCTGTTCTTTCACAGACATATATACAGGTTCCTTTTTTCTTACAGACTTAGACAAGACCACCATATCTCACACAATGGTTATCTGTCAATCTATCCCTTACCTCCCATTACTGGCTTTTCCTGCTGTAGTCTGTTCAGGCAAGTGGCAGTCTGCCAGTCAGACATATGCTGTAGTATAACATGCTCTGACATCACTTCCTATCAATTAAAATTAGAGCTTTGAAACCTCATGATTTTCCAAATACTTAACAGATTTTCACTGAACCAGCAAAAAGGAGAACTGCACCATGCTTTAATATTTGATAGTTTAAGGCCCAAACTAAATGCTACCTGGGAGATCTGTGAACGGATCTTCCAATACAGTATTTGGAAAAATGCAGCTAGCAATGGATGCTAATCATAATCACGGTAATACACTCCTTTATGCAACTTTCAGAAGCAATATGTCTCTCAATATTTCTTTTTCATTCCATCAGGCCTACGTGGATTGATCTTTCAGGGGAATCAGGCCTTGTATAATGTGCTGGACTTTGTTTTGTTTTACAGCTGATTTCAGTTTTAAGCTGGTTTAACTGATTTTTAAATTTTGTATGCTGTTAATTTTTAACTATGCTTGTTTTTATTATCATAGGCTACCTTGAGTCCTCGAATTGGGAAAAAGGCAGGTAATGATGATGATGTACCAGTTGATAGCAGAAGACAAACAGGGGATAGTATTGTGATAATGTCTTAGTTGTGAGTGTTCCATATGCATTGGGTTGTCCCACTATCAGAACAGAATGGATCAAATCTGGACTTTGATCTGTTCCAGTATATGTTTATGTACTTTTAAAAGTATTTGTCGGAGGCCCCAATTTAAAACAGGGTCACAACAAGAAATGTGGGTGACTAACTGTCTAACAGCTGATTCTCTAATGCAAAATACACTTCACAATTATTAACAATGTTTATTATCAGCCTCCTTTAGTTCTCTAACTCAGCTTCCAAGTCACTCTTGGGATCTTCTCAGATGGTTATTTGTTTCACCCAGGCTGACTGAGATCAGGACTTAGGTATTTCCCTGAGATGCCTGAGATCTTTGGATAAAGGGCAAGATATAAATATTCCAATAAACAAATAAATTAATAAATTAATACCCCTGCTCCCTAACCTCGTCTACAAGATGAATCAGGCTGGATCGAAAGGTTTCTTTCTTCTGACTATGAGAAAGATTCCTTCGGTCGGAAAAAAGGAACCTTGAATTTAAACCAGTGAGCTTATTTCAGTGCTAAGTTTCTCCAGTCCTGAGAGATGGAAAACCTGTTTTTATGGGATCTTCCCCCTCCCGTTCTCCTTTGAGGTTCATGAAAATCACCATATCAGATAAAGGTAGAATCTTCTGCACTACTTCTAACTTTTTATCCTCAGCAACAGGAAGGAGAATGAGTATATGAACGCATTGCCCAATTCCAGTCCTACCTAGGGTTCAAAGGGCAAAGTAATGTCCAAGAAGGCCCTTAACAATACATTTATCTTTTTATACATGAGTACACACCAGCACCACAACAAAGCCAGACCAAGAACTTTTACACTCAGAGGTGGCAAATGATGCTTCTTCCTCTAAATGGCAAATGGTACAACCCACCCAAGGGCCAAGTAAGTTATTTGGACACCTTTGATAGAAAATTGACTCCCTTTGCATTACACACACACACACACAAACACACACACATACACACACTAGTCAATTGTGGAGTTGTTTTTTGCCTTCAAGTCTTCAAGTCATTTCTGACTTAAAGCAACTCTAAGATGAAGCTATCATGGGTTTTTCTGGGGTTGAGAATGTGTGACACAGCCAAGGTCACACAATGTTCAAGGTGGGAATCGAACCCTGGTCTCTAGAGTCATAGTCTGGTGTTCAAACCATTACCACACTCCAGCACTCAATAGTCAATTAGAAATTAACAATTTGCTGCATTTTTGCAATATCCAAGGTATGCTGTCTGAAGCAGCTTCTCCACTCTGTTCAATGATACGATGGATACTTTATGAGAAAAACTATCAATTTCATTTTCTCCTGGATTCAAATTTTGCAACTTTTGGAAAATTTTGATAAAAATGAACTAAAATGCAGTTCTCACTTATCCCTACTTAGACTTATGCAGACAGGACTGAACTAAGTGGCTTTCTATGTTGGTTTTTGCTAGTTCTTTCCCATCCTATTATCAGAAATGGACACTATTTATTATTTCTCTTATACACAGGCTTTGCTACTAAACAAGAGCAAAACAGCCTTTCGTTAAAGAAATCTTTTGGACACAACACTCTGCTTATATAAAGGCTGCTACTTCAACTTTTTTTTGTTTTGTTTTAAGTAAAGTAAAAATGCTCTTGAAATTAGGAAGAAAAAATTTCAGCTCTCTTCCAATAGTATGCAGTTCCAGCACATACTCTACAAACCATTTAGCTTTTTTATATTAGTAAAGCTCTCTGAAGACAAGAACTTATAAGAGGGAGAAAATACCCTGCAGTTATAGTAGCCTAACAGAGTTTCGCAGTGAATCTACTCCAGAAATACCTTAATTTCTTAATAATATCAATATTAAAAGTCTGTCCTAAGCTGACAGTCATGCAATGGGAAAGATATACAATTATTTGAAAAGGCAGAGTTAATGTACATACTGGCTATGTACTTATTGCCCAATATCTCCACAGGAAAGTAGCAAGAATAATTATGTAATTAAGAAAAGTCTGCTAAATTTTATAATAGCTGCTCTAAACATAATTTCATTAAACTACACACAAAGATAAGGGCTGTAATTCAATCATACAAAAAGAAACGAGCAACTGCAGTTTTTGCCTTTCATTTATTTGGTGAATCTGCCTCTCTTCCTTTTCCTTTTCCTCCTCCTTTTTTTTCTTACCTTGTTTGCAATGCTTGTGATAAATGACTTGATGTCTAGATTAGTTGGGCAGCTCTTCTGACAGGGGGCATCTGCACACTTTAAGCACCTGGGGAAGAAAGTAAATGAGTTAAAGCGACTTACAGCACAAAGTGCTGCCAAGAACATACGATTTTTCCATGTACCTGACAGAAGCTAATCAATCTAAAAATTAATAATCCTTTACACTGTTTGGGCAGCAATTCAAAAATGCTCCTGAGAGAAGCGCCATTATTCCCATGTCACAGGCAGGTAAACCAAGGCAGCCACCATCAGATCATTCAGCCATCAAAAGCCAAAACAAGCCACCCATACAAGACAGCTCCCTGAAGGCAGGCATGTTTGACTTGGATTATGTAATGGTATATTCTCCTTCTCCAGAACTTTAGATTCACCTGGTAGAAAATACTGGCAGTATTCAATGAATAAACAGCTATCAAGTTATTGTCATTCCTTCCTCTTTTCTGCCCCCATTTTCCTAATTCTTCTATGTAGTTCTTGGTAAACTTAACATCAGAGACCCAAATGCTGAATGAAGAATCCCATCCTAGGCTTTTCTATACTTGAAGTTCCATCCTTCACCAACTTTTCCAATTTCTCCCAGGCATCTACCTGCCCTGCTAGATGTAAGACAAGGGTAGGCAACTGCCAGCACCCCCCACCCACCTACAGCAATTCAGGATCACATCCTTCCTCCCATTTATTTTTATTTGTGAAAATGTATATTTTTAACACTTTGAAACTGACAAGGCCTCCCACAGCCTCTGTACTGTGAGGACAATACTGGCATGTCCACCTCAGGTTGTTTTAGGCCTAGAAAAGACCTTTTTTAAAACTGGGAAAAATGGAAGTCAATCTCTGGCTTATTTCCTGACATAAAACTGGAAGAGGGGCAAAACTGTCCTCATGTACCCCTCAAGCCCACAGGGCTATTTTTAGTGTTCAAAAATCTCCCCATAAATCAAATGGGGGCCGGAGGAGATCTGTAGAGCTACATGCAATGCACAGGCCTACTCCTAAGTTAGGATAATATAGCTACTAATTCTCCTACATCCAGTGGGAAGGACAGATGGTTGGCAACTGTTTGAAGAGCTTGTAAAAAAAAGAAAAGAATAAATTTAGGCAATATTTGTAGATTCTCACTAAACTACAGCTGTGTGAACAGGGCATGGGTTCCTGACCTGGTCCTCCCCATCTAGTATGGCCACAAGAGGACTAGAAGAATTTGGTTCCATTTTATTGTAGTCGGCTTGTCACTATGTTAGAAGTACGTTAGTTTTAAATACAGCTTGTCTGAACATGCTAATTTCAAGCTGTGGTCTATGATCAAATTTATTCAACAAACAATAGTTAAAATTTTTATGAAACAACAAATCATGGTTAGTTTAAAAAGAACACAGATGCTGCCAAACTCATGAAGAAGTAGACAGCAACAGCAACATCTATATTCACTAAACTATGTTTAAGTGTTATGCCCAAATGAGTTCCTACTAGACTAATGAATTTGGTCAGACTAATTTGAGACAAACATATGGACTTGATATAAGGTTGAATAGGAATGTTGAAGGCTAGCGATAGTCATCAGGTTTCTTCACTTTTGCTAGGAAGAAAATCATCTGTGAAAGACGCATTTTTGGTCATGGTTGACAGATAATTATTTTTTTCCAAGAAAAGAGTCTAGCCAAACAGTTTGTGCAGGTTTCTCAAGAGATGACAGTAGCATGAGCTTGCAAACAACAGGCAATGATGCTCATAGCAGCACATTTTTAAGTTTTGCAACAAGAAAATCTTAAACATAGAGGCTTCAGCATATCAAAGGCCTATCTTTAGTCTCCAGAAAGGGTGAGAGCATAGACCAATAAAGGTTCTTTCTCATCTTGAAGACACCAAACCCAAATGACTGCTCAAACAAGAAAGCCGCTATATTCTGCATCAAACTTCTTTATGCCACATGCAAAGTGGCAGCATGTGAGCAGGGAGGCCAAGAGCAACCTCACATAGTAACTTAAGAGGAACCAAAAACCTTTTAGCTATTCATCATCATTCATTTATATCCCACCTTTCTTTCAATAAATTGAACTCAAGGCAGCCAACAATATGTTTTAAAATGATCATTTAAATCTATACAAAAGCTTCAATAAAAGTATAAATACAAAAATTTCAAAAACAATAAAAATTTGATCAGTTAGAAGCATTGCACATTTAAAAATATTAAAAATTCATCAAAAGACTAATATAATCCTTAAAAACAGCATCCCACAACATTAAAAGCCCACCCCAGTCAGTTTCCAAAAGCCTGACAGCATAAAAATGTCTTAACTTTGTGACATAAGAAGAACAAGGATGGCGGCATTCAAGCCTCCCTGAGGATGGAGTTCCAAAGCTGGGAGCAGCCACTAAGAACTGCAGGTATTCTTAATTCTTAACCTTCAGTCCACAAAATGGGGAAAAATAAATATTTCCTACCTTACCGAGCTAATGTATCTTTATTTTGGATCATTTGGCTATTATACAAAATCTAAGCACTTCCATTGTTTTATTAGTATTGGTATTATCCTACTTCCATAGCACACACTTCTGAGTAATCCTATAATCTCATAGAAGCAGAGTATAAAACAACAGAATATGAAATGGTACACCTGTTAAGGCACACACAGCAAGCAATGACTCCATCCATGCAGTCATCCTTCTTGGGCAAAGCCCAGAGTTAAAGGGACATCTTCAGAAAAATCTTCAGCAGCATAAAGAAGCCAGGCCCCTCAACAGAGGCAATCTTTAAGATGTGAGATTTAGCATTCAATAAAAATCAATAACACCCAATGAGAAAATAATAACTTTTTGTCACCTTCTAACACTATAGGGGTTGAATAAATTATAACTATTTTAAATCTGACAGCTTAGGAGCCAGTGATGAGCAAATGTCAAATCAAAGCTATAACCTTTTAAATTTAAGCCTGTAAAGAAAATGCCTTAAATTAAGAATTGACCAGGAAGCCATTTTGGCAGGACAGCACATGTGCAGATTATTAGGTGGCATTATTATGCATCTTTTACCAAATAACATATCTCTCTTTTTTTATTATTGAGCTGGTTCACAAATAACAGCTGTTGAAAATGTCAAATGTTAATGAGGCAGGGCAATGCAAACCTGAATTTGTGGCACCGGGCTGGGGGCTGGGGGTGGAAATGCCGTGAATATGCCAGTATAGACAGACTCTTATAACAACACTATCTTCCAATTCTCAGAGCACTCTGCAGACTAAAGTGCATCAGGCTGCCATTAATCCCACTTATCACTCTGACAGCTCAGTAATTACACTACTGCTATAGCCCAGGTACTGCAGTTGTAATAAAATATCAACCGCTGTGCAGGATGCATGCTGGTGAGATGTTTTATTAAACTTGGGGGGGTTGATCATCAAGTGACATTAGTGTTGACCTATTTTTTCTATTTGACAATAAATTATCCTTTGACCATGCCATAATAGATATTACAGAGTACATTTACTGTACCAAAAACGAGCAAAAAGTAGAGCATTCCAAAGAAACCATGAAAATGGGCATAAAATAAAGACAGTAGGAAAAAAACCCACCAGAACATTATTGCCTGAAATGGTTCTAAATCATTGATACTGTGAGCAATCTCTGATATGGTTCTGTACTTAGCTGGAAACATGAGAATAATTATTGTAAACTACGATCTTACATAAATTGCATCAACATTTTTCAAAAATTGAATTTCTTTTTTCTTTTTAAATTTTTTTATTTAATTTTGGAGTGATTAATACTGATAAACATAAAAAAAAATCCAGCAACACAAAATTCCAGCAACACAAAATCATCAGTGCTCCACCCACAACCAACCAACTAATTTTCCCAATAAATATATTACTGCTATAACCATTCCTTCCCTCTCTCTCCATCCCCCAGGAAACAAAAGTCAATTATTATTTAAAACTCTTTTCCTTTGATGTGGACAATCATATTGTCTCTTTTATAATGGGGGAGTTGGTATTATTATTTCTAATTACACTAAACTACAATTCTGCATAAATTGTCTAAACGTTTTTTTAAAACATTTTCTTCAGAAGTCTTCTTTTACTGTGGAAATTGACTGCACTGTTAGGTATTTGAATTAAACATTTTTTAAAAAAAATTAATAAGAAATATACCAATTTTTGAAAAAGGAATAGCAACAAACATATCTTTATCTTTACAGTTTTGTCCCCTATTTACTGATTTATTTGGCATCATAGAATCAAAGACCTGGAAGGCACCACAAGGGACACCTGATCCATCCTCCTGCCATGAAGGAAGACAAAACTAAAGCATTTCTGCCAGATGCCCATCCAATCTCTATTTAAAGACCTCCAAAGACAGAGCATGCGCCACCTTTACTCTTATGGTAAAGAATTTCTTCCTAACTTTTAGATGGAATCTTTTTTCTTGAGTGCTCAGGAATGAGAGCAGAGAAGGAACACAATAAACAACACATACAAGTATATGGGTAAAAATTGGCCACAAATTTATTGGCTATAGATTTGGCAGGGTTGAAATGCTCATTGGTCCAGATCCAGGCACTGGCCATGCCTGTTGACTGATGAAGCCAAAACCCCACCTGGCTGGACCCAACTTGGTGTCAGGTGAAGAGGCCACCTGACCACCAAGGAGTGCAGTGGAAGCGTGCACCTGCTGCCCAGTGCACACCCACCTCAAACACTGCACTCCTGATGCCCCCTGATGTCCATGGCCCAGCCTAGAAAACCACAATCCCAGATCCAGGACCCATGCTGAAGCCACAAAGTTGTGATAGTTAAGGAAGCAACTGCTCGCTGACCAATACCAAACAATGCCCGTCAGGGGGAAGTGGGAGGGATGCTGCTCTGAAGAAGACTGATTTCCAGCTGAGAGGAGCTCAGGTTAAGAACTCTCCACCTAAATCAGAGGGGAAATTGCGACAGACAGCCACCCAGACAGAGGCAGCAAATGATTTTAAATGGCAGGTTCAAAATCATTGCCTGCTGGCTGCACAGGGGGCCTTCCCAAACCACAGAGGGGCTGCTGGGAAGGTGGAAGAAACAATATCAACAGCCACACAGCCAAGAAGCCATGTGTTCCTGGAGCTGGCCCAAGCAGTAAATGTGCCGCACAATAAATTGTGCAGCATCACTTATATCATTATCATCCACTGGTTTGTGGACTAGTCTTCCAAAAACAAGCACGCTCCATCTTCCACATGACATCTCTTCGGACATTTAAAAATGGCTATCACGTCACCTCTCAGTCTTTTCTTCTCCATGCTAAATTTACTCAATTCCCTAATTCATTCCTCATGTCCTTAAAATGTTCATATCCTACACTGTTATCATGAGATCTCATGGTGACATATGAGTAAAAATAATACAGATTAAAACAATTCAAAACAATAATAAAAACAATAAAAATTGAATAGACTAAAAATATATTAAACAAACTGACAAAGTGAAAACAGGTTAAGATGGTTAAAATATTTTAAAACCTCCACAGGCATAAACATTTTGGAGTAAACTGGGCCCCAGAGGCTTTAGGGAATAGCTTTGTTTATACTTGAGACCGAAATAAAGCCAGTGTCCCTACCATGTGCTGTGTAGCTCAGTTGATAACACAGCTAGACTGGTGCCATCCTGAGAACACTAACCTAACCTAAACAATCGTCTCTTTGAAAAATAGTGTACATGATGCCAAATCATGATATCTGAGTCCTCTTTGCACCAATAGATCTGGTACCGGCACTAGTCTTGTTCCATTTACTTACAGTGCCAAAGTCTTATTCTGGTCTTCTCTGAAAAAAAAAATGATAATGTTAAACAAGCCCAGAGAGCCACAATTCCTAAAGAAACATGTGTTGAGAAAGAATTTCCCCCCTGTAAATCTGCTCCACCTTACCTACTCCACAATGCTCTATTGAGAGTGGGTAAAAAACAATGAAGGGATCTTCATCTCACATTCAAAGTAATGCACCCATTTCCTTACCTGTCCATGCTCATCATAATTACTTCTAATCACACAGGAGCATGGGAGATCTGCTTCTCTTAGCATACAGCTAAAAGCAGCAACAAAGACACAAGATAACTTCTTTCCATTTGTTTATTCTTTTTCTTTTGTTCTACTCTGTAAAGTTTCAACACCTTGAAGGTGCTGTAACAAGTAAATAAAGTGAAGTAAATAAAGGTTAAGATCTAGAAAATAGAAGCTTGATGTCAGAATTTGTTTCCTTTCTCCTTAAACTTGTTAACTTCTAACCAGTACCCTCTTCCTCCATCTTTTTTTAGTGGAGAGTAACTGTCATGTAAAGATACGTTACATCGCAGACATGCCACACTATTCCATTTGAAGCAAAATTAAAAATGAATTTGGATGTGCCTTCTCAGGTGAGTAGCTGAGGAATTTCAGGGAAAAATCAAGAGATTTATAAGACTACCAAAGTATATCAGAGATTTCACACTTCACTGACTGCAGCATTATGATTCAATGAACATAGTATTCTATGGGTTTCTTACAGCCTTACAAGTCAGTTCAGAAGGTGCCATTTTTCTCCATCAGGCTCAGATACTGAGAGATGACCAAGTAAGCCTGGATCCAAGTTATTTATTTTCTTTCCTGTCTTCTAGTTGGACTGTAAAAGGCAAAACTGCCACCTAAAAGCTTAATTATTAGAATTAGATTGATTTGTAATATATGCAACATGAACGGAAAGAATATTTCAAAATATTCAAAAACTGGTTTAAAAACATGTTTTTAAAGTTTCAAGAAAGAAGACTCCTGGACTGACAAGAATGTTGTAGTTCATGACTTCTGCACAAAATTTGCATGTCTTTGATTTGCATCAGAACCATCAGTTTATGGACAAGAAACACCTTTTTCTGTGCAGAAAATGCTGTCCTATGTGCAAAACCACCATGTGTGAATTTTGAAAAAAAAAGCAAGCTTTGATTTGAGAGTAGGCTTTGAAAACTGAATGATTTTTCAGTTTGTCACAGCAGAAAGAAAATTGCTATAATCACTTGTTGATTCCTTTGAGAAAAAACTTAGTGAAGAATTACATACCTAATCTGCAATAGAATTCCAGGCACCAACATAGCTATGTCATTAGATTGTGTTTACTATAGTAGCATAAAAGCCTGGTTAAGAATATGTCATAATAAAATAATGAGGCATATATAAGCTTGTAAGAATTGTCTTTGCTTGATATAATGTGGAAAGATTTATCAGAGAAGTATTATTTTTGGGAAGGAGTGGGGGAGAGAAATGGCAAAATAAATTTGTGTCGATCCAGTTTCCCAAGAAGACAGAAGACGAAGAGACTGAGCAGCAAGAGGTTCTCATCTTGGACTTTAAAAAAAAAAAAAAGACAAAGCTGACTTTTTCCAGGTCCATTTAGCTCACTTCTCTGTGCTTCCATTCCCAGAAAGTCTCTAGCATCAATAGCACCTACTACTTAACCCTTTAGACCTGGGCTCATCTGTATCCTAAGAACATGCACTTTTGCTGAGCTATACCCTTATATGTTCCGTTAGTTCTCTAAGAATACTGTATTGTATTTTATTAATTTAATTTCCTCCAAACATGAGACACAAGAAAGCTTACAAGAGAAAAAGAAGTAGAAGTAAATATGTAGATTTTATACACTGCACGTACAGTATCATTAAACTACCTATAGAATTAAAACTGCTGACAACATCCACGTATAAAAGCAACATATAAAAGCAGCAACAGCAAGAAAAGCCATTTTCTTGTACAACAGTCAGTTTTTAGAGACCTATTAGAATAAAACCATCTTCACCAGCCACCAAGAAGGGCTTCTTTGTTCCCAACAAAATACCTGCAAAGTTGGTGAGACTCAGAGAAGCACTTCTGCTGAAGATCTCAGAACTCAAGAGAGTTCTATATGAAGATATGGTCTTTCATTTAGGCTAGGTCCAGACCCACAGACTGTATAGGCCATACCTAGCACTTTGAATTGTGCCCAGAAAGAAACAAATAGGCAAAAAGCTTTGGTAACACGGAAGGTGTGTATTATAACTAGAAGGGACATGGGGAAATACCCTAATCACCAGTAATATGTCATTTTTTGATGGCAGGTGTTGCATCTGTAACTTCGGCATTACATCCTTCAAGTATCATGAATTTCCTGGGAATGTCCCAGGGAATCTAATTAAGCCCTGCCTGCAAAGTTTGTCCTGGATGATCCACAGCTGCCTCAAGTTGTTGCTGGTTTACTCTCTCGCTCTCTTTTTCTGTGTATGCCTGTGCAAAGTGGCTCTGGTGGTTTTTCTCCCTCTCCCTGCAGCAACATGAGCTGTTTTTAAGTTAAGTGGAGACAGCTGAGTTCATCTGTGGGTTTCAAGAGGGAGAGAAGTAAAATCTTCCAAAAAGCCCAGAAGGAAAAGAGTTGACCTGGTATATCAGGAGTGGAGAAATTTCAAGCAAAAAAGTGAATGCAACTTTCATTGCAGCCGGTTCCCAAACTTCCCTTCGTTTTCTCTTCTCTCAACCCCCTTCTTCTTGTTTTCCTCTTCCTATTTTGCTTGCTGAAGATCTTTTTCTCCCCTCAGTTCCACCATGATCTCTCCCCTCCTTTTTTCTGTCTTGTAATCTGAATCCATTTGTATAAGTCTTGCTCCAGGAACAGAAAACTTGTCTCCTGCTCTCTTGCTTTTTGTGACAGGAGGGAATACACCTGCACACCCACACACTGATATGGCTGAAAATCTTCTTTCATCAGTTTCTGGAACCTGCACAATCTTTTTATTGTTTTATATTACTTCACAATCTCCTGACAGAGATGCTTGTGCCTCTAATAAGTGGGATGCAATGACAGGAAGAAATGCAAGAAACTTTCCTGTATGACCCAAATCCCACAATTTGGGGGTGTGGGTAGTTCTATAAGTCTCACCTGTGGAATTTGCGCTAATCCTTTAAACAAAAAGAAACTGGCTCCTCTGCAAGAACTTATAACAATGTTTATTTTTAAAATAATAGTCTATGTATTATCCAAATGTGTGTGTATGTGTAATGTTATTATTTTATTCATATATTTTAATGGATTAAAGTTTTTTTCTTTCCCAAGCTTTCCAAAAGGTGATACATAAATTCAAAGATCTCTGTAATTAAAATAATGGAGGTTTGTTGGCTTTTCTTCATTAATAACACCCCCTTTTATTGACTGGCCATATCCTCATGCTGCTTTGCTGCACCCCTTACAACTTCAGGTGTGTATCACTATTTTCATCTGTGAAATGTTGGAGGATGCATCTGAATGTCAGTTTGTTTTTATTCAGGTTTTGTTATCTACGACAGACAGCAGGGAACAAGAAAAAGAAACAGCCTGCAACAGTGTATGCATGTGAGCATGAATATGTGCATCACACACATGCACTACAAAAGATGAATAAAAACACCAGAAAAGTCTTGCTAGCATGCATTTCCAGTTCCCTTCTGGACAGTGCCACACATTCCCTACACTCTCTCTAACCAATTCAGTGGTGTAGCTATTTGATAAAACAAAGGCGAGAGAAAGAGGGGTGGAGTATAGACAAAGTATATCTCTGCCAACTCAATATCATTTATATCTCCATATATTCTGAAATGTGATCTGCTATTCATGAACCAACACAGGAATCCAAAGGAGAAAACAGCATTGAGCAAAATTAGGGATAAAACAGCTCTTGGTTCTCTTCAGAACGTATTGAGATGCATGAAGGTTGCTGTTCTTGTGTGTCTTCAAATTGTTTCTGACTAGTGTAACCCTAAGGTGACCCTTTTCTGGGGTTGAGAGTGTGTGATGTGCCCAAGGTCAGCCTGTGGGTTTCCATGGTCGAGCAGGGAACTGAAACCTGGTCTCTAAGGTTGTTGTCCCAAGCGCTGAAACCACTACACTAAGCTGGCTCTCTGTCTCCTCCATGAATTAGACTAATCTAATTTTAAAGCTATCCCTGATGGTAAGGGTTACATCTCATGGTAACAAATTCCCTACTTTGACTGTTTTCTTTTGCTTTCCCTGCATCTCTGATATTTGCTGTTTTCAGAACCTTTCAGCATCAGTTCACAAATGAAAAGGAAAAATGTAAATCATTTTTTAAAATAATTTTAACAAGCTGTCCTTCATTTTCATATCATGATAATATTTTGAATACTTGTTTATTTATTTATTCCACTCCTCTCCACCAGCACAGAGATCATAATTAAAGTTCCGACAACATTGGAGAGGCTTTAAAATACTGGAGCGTTTCAACATGGTTATTGTTCTTGAGGTCAATCAGGTTTTACTCCAAGGTTTACAGTGTTCCCTAATTAGATGAATAAAATGGCTGATAAAGTTAAGAATAAACTTGTCAATGACCCAAAACCCCATTATTTTATTGCTGGCTACAGACTGTTGTGTCTTTTTAAACAAGACTCAAAAGCAAAGGGCACTCTCTCTTTCATAGGCACTGGTTTCCAACAGCCAGTATCATACCCAGGAATTCTCTGCAGACTGCTCTGGGGAAGTCCCACTTATACAAGTGTCCTCCTTTATCAACAATGTATCTACACTGGAAGTTAAAACTGGAAATAAATGAATATATTTATTTTAAATAAATTAGAAAGCTCTTCTTGGAATGCTTAAGGCAGTTAACAATTTAGAAAGCAAGTAAAATTAAGCTACGTAATTCTCTGAAACCCCCCCCCCTCCACATTTTCACAATGATTAACAAAACAATTCATGTGCAGAACTTGGGAAAGTCAAGATCAAAACATATGCTGTATTTTTCTTGCTGAAAGCTAACCAGTCAGACCATCTCCAGTTAATTTGGTTTTAGGAAAATCAAAATGAAAACCCTCATTCTTCTGGGAAACTGTTCTCAGTCTTTTTCTTGCTTGTTCATTATTTATTTGTTCACCTTTTACACATTTTCTTTTTATAAAGACATGGCAATGGGTGGCAGAAATAAAAATAATAAGATACAGAGATCAACAAAAATATTTCAGAACAATGAAAACCATAAAATAATAGACCAGTTTAAAGGTGAGGCTTAGCACATTTTCAAAAGCAGCAAGACTGCAAACCATCTTTTAACCCTAATGACACTGGAGATTGGGGGCCCCTTGGACCACCTTGGGTGCATCACACACTCTCAGCTCCAGAAAACCCCATGATAGGTTCACCTTAAGGTTTCCACAGAAGGCACATAACAACAACAACAACAATGGGAATATATTTCTAATAGTGACAATGTTTATGTACTGACTCCAGTTCAGATGCAATAATCCATATATACAAGCCAATAGCTGAGGAAGATAACCAGGTTATTGCTGTTATGCCCTGCTTGGGGGTTCCCAGAAACATGTTGTTGGCCACTGTAGGACACAGAACGCTGGACAATGTAGGCTTAAATAGCTCATGTTGTATTCTTACATTCAGAGAATAAGCGCATAGGGCATATGTCAGCCAGGATGGCACTGATGTTTGGGGACTGAGAGTTCAGTTCTTTACTATTCTCTCAATAGCCAATATTTGAAAAGTTATTTACCTGCTTTCAATAAATAGATCCTTTACTATTTCAAAACTTCCCTGCCTCAAACTTGTTGCAAGACATTCTTCGACCATATCACATAGGATAACATTTGTTACCTGTATTCTGTTTTCTCCTTTAGCAGCTCCCCATATTCTCCCAAGTTTTTATCTTCAGAGCCTTCTAGATCCCTGAGGGATCACTTCTCTGTATCCTAATTTTTGTGCACTAGAGCTAAAATCAATGGAGGTGGAGAGAACTTGCTGCAAAGAACATAACCTACGGCACTGCCATAAAAACAAGCACAGAGATATTCAATGAGGAGACCTTTTCAGTGCTGTCTAGAGACTCAAAGCTTGGGGTACTTCTGAGGAGAAGTACCTGCAGAGATAGGAGTCTTTGAAACCCTACAGCAGCTGCACTGCTGTTAGCCAGTTCTATCAAGAGTATAATTTTGCCTGCGAAATCCCTCCTACTAAACCCCGCATCTCAAAGGAACAACAACAACAAAAATCTATCCTTTCCTTGGGTCATAACAGGGTAAGAAATATCACATTTCTCCCTTTGATGCATACACTTTCCAAAATACAGTTTGCCCTTTTTTTTAGAATCTAATTTTTCTCATAATACAATATTTTTTGAAATATTTTATGTTTTTATGCTTGTGTTCATTGTTTTGTGGGTCACATATGGGGCATCTCCTAGGGAGCAGAACAAAAAGAAAACTTCAAAACAGAATAAATTAAATGATATATCATACTGTTTTTAAACATTCTGGAAACATTAATGTGTATTAGCCACCTAACTGTACATTGTTCTTTGGTTCACTTCAGTGTTCTAAAGGCAGGACTTCTCATTTCATTGGTACCATGAATCACTAGAAGTACCTCTAATGTGCATGAAGACTGTTTTGTGCTGTGTTTTTGGACTATCACAAATCACATTTGTAAACAGGTACATTACATTATTAGTTAGCGAAAAGGTTAGCACTAATGAGGAAACAAAGGGGAAGAGAAAGGGAAACAGCAAGTGACTTGACTGTTTGATATTTAGGAAGCAGGTTCACACACTTTAGGTATTGGTATGTATGCTTTTATGGAAAAGGCACAGGGCAGAGAAGGCCAGCAAAGTCTACCTATGGTCAGCAAGAGCAGGCTGTTGCTCAGAACAGCAGAATGCAGAAACTTCTGCTGGGGACCAGGGACTTGACCCTTCCTGGCCTTTTATACAAGATTTCCCTACTCTACTCAGGTTACCGGTTCAAGACCAGCTTCTATTTTGAGTCATGATCAATTGTGAAAGGAAATCTAGCTGGTGAGGGGGAACACTGACACCTAACTTTATGGATACATCTATACATCACATTTAAACTTAGAGTCATTCTCTCTACATGGATAATCATATGAACTGTAGTTTTAAAATATAGGATAAGAATCTTTGATAGGTTATTCAGCATTCTTGCCAAACTGCAATTTTCACGATTCTTAGTAGAAGTAGGAAGTCATTATCAGCTGTGGTGTAAGACATATATCCACTTGCAGTGTAGATTTCCACATAAATACTGTTAGCACATAAGGTTACCACACATCAAATCGAAAGGGCATCTGGTTGGCAATGGAATGCATTCAGTGTGCTAATTTTCTAGGCTTGGCACATCTTCTATCTGAGCATCAGCAATGCTGTTTCTCTACCACTGCCTCTCTTCCTGCTTTAGGAGCATATGGAATGAAGAAATTGTATGAAAATGTGTGGGTCAGACAGAAAGCATTTACCTCAGCTAACACTAATTTACCAAAACAGCAGAACCTGCCACATGAAGTGACACATGAGGAAAGGAGGAAAAAGAGTGATACTTGAAATATCATATCACACATGTATTTGTTTTCCCAGTACAAAAAAACAAAAACAAAAAATGGCATTAACAAGTGCTCTTAATTCCTCTATCTGGCAATCACATGATGATCTGGTAATGTTCAGGAATGAGATCTCATGAGGTATACTGGGAGAAGACAATAAACCCTTGCAATGTAGATGTCCACAGGAATGCAAAAAACACTTGAGAATGGGGGGCTATCATATGAGAAGACCACACTAACAAGAGAACCTAACCAATAGCATAGCATGAAGAGAACCCTGTCAATACCAGCACTATGTGCCTGTAATCTTTTAGTTTTTGCTTTTCTGCATGAACAGAGTAGCATGGGATGATATCGCTAGGGCTGGCACTAGAGCATTCATGTTCTCTTGACTCAACTATACACAGCTGCAGATTGCACATGTTGTGAGTGCTTAGAAACTGAAACTCATGGTGAAATAAATTCCAGAGAGTCAAATAGTTTGGATAGTAAGATATTTGTAATCTCTAATGGTAGTGGTTTGAGCGTTGGACTACAGCCCTGGAGACTAGGGTTCTATTCCTCACTCAGCCATGAAAACCCATTGGCCGACCTTGGGTGTGTCAACCACTTTCAGCCCCAGAAAACCCCATGACAGGTTCTCCTTTGAAATGACTTGAAGGGACACAACAATAATGGTAGAAACAGAAATGGTGAATAGAATCAAATTATAAGGGAGTTGAAACATATTCCAATACTAAAGCTTTGCAGTTTTTTTAACTTTACAAAACCTGATGGACAAAAGAAAGACATTTCTTTAATTATGGCATGGTGTAAGTAGAAAGAAACCATAGGAAAGTGCTTTACACTGTTACATGGAATTCATCCTGCCCAATATTGTCAACACTGAATTCTAGTTGCTCTCCAGAGCTTCAATCATGATTCTTTCTTTGCTTTCCAACCAAGTACTAACCCGGGCTGACCCTGTTTAGCTTCTGAAATCAAATGCAATTTCATTGTGGTACAGAGAAATTCCTATTTCTTGTGTCAATCAAAATATTAGAACCTGGGTTCATTCAATAATAACACTGACTGGCAGGCAATTCAGGCCATGCAAAGAAAAACAATTATTCAATTAATGCATACTTTATGGAATTTAGTGCCACAGGATGTGTTGACGGACAGTAAACAAATTTCATTAGTTGTTATTAAATAAGAAAATCTTTCTTCTGTTTTGATGCTATGAAAATAATACTGAAGGCAGCTAAAAACATCCATGAGTACAATATATATACATAGACCCTTTCCGCACGTGGGAAAGGAACCACGCAAAAACGGGACTCACCGGATTTCTTCAGCATCTGGGCGAGTCCATCAGGACGAGGAGCAGTGCGAGGTCATCGCTCCGCACTGCTCCAGCGTCCAAAATGGTGGCTTCTGGTTGGCGGAGGCTTCTCCACCAACCGGAGAAGCTCACCAGCCTAAAGCCTGCCCACTAGTGCACGCCTGCAAATCTGCACCGGAGCGCGGCGACGGAGCGACACGGGGTCACGTGCTCTGTGCTTTTGAAAAACCTCTGAACTGGACTGAGGTGCGGAACTACAAAAAGTAGTCTGCCCCAGTCCACTCCACGGTGCAGAAGACCTCCTTTGGAGGTTGCTCTGTGCCATTTTAATAGCCCGGTGTGGAAAGGGCCATACACACACACACACAAATACACACACATGAACCATTTCATCAGCTAAGCAAACAGATAATTAAAATATCATAGCTTTAAAAATATCAACGTTAATAAGAAGTCCAGCTTAATGACAGTTGTCTTTTGCAAGGCATGGAAGCAAAAAAGAAAACCCTTCATAGAGGATAGACCTATCAATGGCTACTAGTCAAGAAGGCTTTGTAGAACTGCTAGGTCCAGTTGCTGAGTACCAGTTTCTGGGGATGAATAATGGGAAATGTTATCACTTTCCTGCCCTACTAGTAGATATCCCAGAGGTAACTTGTTCTAGAAACCAGAACACAGGACTCAGCAGGCCTTTGGCTGGAAGCTACAGTAAAAAAATAACTTCTCCAAGCTTTGGTGATGACAGGCAGAAAGTATGTTTTAGTGACAACCAGAGCTTTCACTTTAATTGTAAACCCGTGGTCACCTGTAATTCATAGCTCTATTTCTGAGAGGTTAAACTGTCACTAATTTAATTCTGTCCCTCAGAAAGCAGCTGTATCTTAGTGTACTTTGTGCTATGTGTATTCAATATGGATAACAATGTATGAACAAAAAAAGTATTATCCACTGGATTTTACTAATAAACCTGACTGTTGAATCCAAGTGAATCAAAATAATTTGATTACCCAAATAGAAATACTAAGTGTAAATGCATTATAATGGGTACATCAGTACCATGATAGTAAAAATGAATATGACCTCAGATAATCCAATTAATTTACAGAAGAAACCAGTTCTGAGAACAGTTGGTCAGTTCACCTGCACAGAATCAGATTGTATTATTCATAGACCAGGAAGTCACAATATAATGTCATGGCTCAAATAACATTTTATTTTTCATAAACTTCAGCAAATATATATCTAATACATAAAATATATATGAAATAATATATATCTATATGTATATATGAAACTATGGATTTTTACATTTTACTATTGACTGCCTTAATCCAGATTCAAGAGAAGCACTGAAAGCAATAGGCCGTTATCCCAGAAAAGCATGCTTATGATCCCAGTGTTTAATTTTTTTTTCTGAGAAGAAAAGGAAAATTAACTCTCTTCTTTTTTCAGTAACAGAACCATTATTCCACATTAGTGATGGGTAAATCACTTATTTATAGCTGATGTCATTTTTGCATGTGCTCAGTCACGTCTGTGTCATTTTATATCTGCATTACTCTGTACTTTAAAAATGTCTACAAAAATTTATATTTAATCTTCAGGTGGTTTCAAATGCATCACAAATTAATAGTTCAATGAAAAATGTATGCTTTTAATCTTTTGACTGGGGGGCGCAATTCTTGGAGTCTAGTGATTCCAAATGCCAATCTATATAAGTCTTCCCCAGACCGGTGGTTGAAAAAATAACCCCATATTTTCAAGGTCTCAAATAAACTATAACAGGTGCAGGTACCAGAGTCTAGGTGGTCTCCATATACATTTCAAATGTATTTATTTACTGGCTGACATACTATTAGTGATGTATACAGGTCTAAGTCATTGTGGAGGCAGGAATTTCTCTCCTAACTTGTGCAAGAACCAATACCCCCCTCCCTCCCTCCCTCCCTCCCTCCCTCCCTCCCTTCACAGCTATGTAGTGCCTGGTAGAAAGTTGGGGCTGCCTGAGAAGTGTTGGGTTATGTGACTACAGCCAGATGCACAACCATAAAGTCATCTTCTGGAGCCCCCTGCAAGTCCTTCAGAGGTCCTGGAATATGACGTATGAAACAGTTGCACAGTCAATTAAAAACAGTATGCGTTTTCTCTTGAGAGTGATTATTACTGTTATTCACAGTTCTTGATTACAATTGTGCAACTGTTATGATTATTTTATATGCATGCTACTGGCAGAATAACCTAGAAAAATTACTTTTTTTAGACTACCACTTCTACAGTCTCCCCAGGGATATGGGTTCTCACTTCCACCACAGTTTTCTTTTAACATTACATAGCTGGACCTTGAAAATTTCCAGACTACATGTGTACAGATACTCTCTGTACCCACATACACACTTATATATAATGCTTACAACGTTATCTTTCTTCCATTTGCTCACACTTGAATTATGATGGGACTAACTTCATCCCCCCTTTAAAGGACAGACATTAAGCGGCACTATTTTCACTTTCTTCTCTTTCTACATACTAGCCACACTAAAAATAACCCTCTCTTCATCCTCTCTCCAGTTATCTCAATCGATGACACATAGGCAATAGATAACACAGAGGCAAGCCTCATTGGTTTAATTTACTCCTCAGAAAATGCACTCCACAGACCCTCAGCTGTCAAGCTAGAACAAGAGAAAAGCTGGTCTGTAATGTCCAACCATTATGTGCATCAGGGGCACCAAGTAGACACCCTGTGTTTGGTATGCTATGTGATCAGTTGGTGTCCAACCCAGAACCAGATGGCATATTATAAGTTCCAGCCCTTGGAAGCATATCTGGATGCTCCGTCTGGGGCAGCAGTGGAGGGGGAGGGGAAATGGCAACAGCAGAAGGGTAAAGTTGGAGAACTGCTGGGACAACACTATGTCCCAGGGTTTTCACAACTGTTACAGAACAGCTTTTCCATTTGTTTCTGCTGATGAATACATGAGGTGCCAGGCAAGCTATGCATTTCTGTGGTCTTGATCCAAGACAATCATCTGACCACATGTATACAACAAGATAGTGAGTAATGATAGCTTAATGGGTATGATTAACTTTGGTGAAGTCACTTTGCTGAAGACACAACAACAGTTGCATCATCATTGGCTCACCATTAGACAAAATGTATCATGACAGCATTAAACTGTGATCGTCTGTGTTAACATTTTGGCCCTTTCCACACGCGGGCGGAGAAACAGGGTAAGCCACGCTAAAACGGAGCTTACCTCAGTCCGTCGCCGCGTAGAGCAGTGCGTTTCGCTGCTCCACACTCGTCGGCATCCCGCAGCGTCCAGCAGCGCCCAAAATGGCAGCTGATGACTGGCGGAGGCTCTCCACCAACCGGAGAACCTCGAATCCTGCCCCTGGCAGATCTGCAGGCACGCCCTTGTGCGCGCCTGCAAATCCACGCATGGCACTGCGACGTGGCTGCACAGGGCTGCACGCCCTGTGCCTTTTAAAAACCACATAAGAAGTGGTTTTTAAAAAGCACGCGGCGCCACCACTTCCGGGTGCCGTAGTGAGGATTGGGGTGTGGAATTACTCTAAAGTAATCCACCCCAATCCACTTTACTGTGTAGATGACTTCTCACAGAGGTCGCGCTACCACGTGTTATTTCCCCGTGTGGAAAGGGCCTTAGTCTTATGAAACTATCTGGAACATTCTGTTCAGAACCTCAGTTCCTATTTCTTCATTTACCAGTAGGAATTCAGGCCTATCTAGCATTCAGTGATCTCAAGGCATGCTTTCAAGCTCCATGATGAAAACATCTTTCTGAAACTAGAAAGGTCTGGTTAGTACCTGGATGGAAGATATCCTAGGCACATCATGTACATTTTCTTCAGTTCCTAATGAACTAGAGACAGAACAGTTAACTAGAATGTGTATACTTCAGTACATGCAAATGCAAAGATTATATATGTGCACACAAAAGATATATATCGGCTGGTGCATGCACGCACATGCGCACACACGCACAGTCCTGCAATGTTCACATTGCATTCATCGTCAAAAGCCATCACTATGTAATTCTTTATGTTATGAGCAACTCAGCAGTGATGGTCTAAACCACACCAATCCTAACAGCTGTTTTAAAAACATCACATTGATGCTCACCATGAAAGTGCCACCTCTACATAGGAGACAGCTGTTACATGATGTTCAATATCCTTTTAATCCTCTATAGACCTTAGACAGAATGGGTTGACAAAGCTGACAGTTTTTATTATAGCATTCCTAGTACACAATAATCTTCTTTCACCTGGTCTATTCTCCCAGTAGTGTTATAAGACTTTTGACTTATATCAAGGCATCATTCTTAGCCTGCTTAGGAGAAAAGAAATTATTCTTTATGTGCTATGACCCATATGCTGTGTAAATTATATTTTCAAAATTTCAGAACACCTGTTGTCTGGTTATCTTAATGTCAAGGAAACTCCTTAAGGACTCAGTTTGGAGAGGGGTGGGTGGGTGGAAATATCACCTCCACAAAATAATTCTCTACCACAGAAAGACTGCCTCCTTTATAACCTATTTACAGAGAAGTACTGTTCTTCACCAACTACCAGTATGCACCAACTACCAGTAGCCAATTTCCAGTGATTCCCATTTACAGAAAATATTATTTACTGCTCACATTTAGTCTCCTTATCAACATTGTAAGCTATGATAAAGTCTACTATATTTTCTAGATTATAAAATAAAAACAGTATGTGTTTAAAAATTTAGAAAATCATGCTTTCATTATTGTAGTACCAATACTTTTTCCTGTCCAGTTCAGATAATTTTAATGCCAGCAGAGACATTATGCTTGCCAAATCAAATTATTTAGGATTGTCTGCAATAAAAAAAAAATACACTAAAAAGACAGGTCACAGTGCTTTGTAAAAGAAAAGACAGCATTTGACAGAATCAAAACTTTCAAATTATTATTTATATATACAGGAAGCCTTTTGATACCCCATTATATACATTATATATTATATATATACAGGAAGCCTTTTGATACCCCATTATCTGACAACTCGCTCCTTTGACTAATCCAAATTAAGGACAACTTCCATTAATTCTTTTTTTAATTTTTTTTATTAAAACATAAAACATAAAACTCAAAAAGACAAAGAACATACGTACATATCTATATCAATTAGTTTTCATATAGATAGGAAGATCTCTAAAATTAGGTTTAAATATAATAAATAAATCATAGTAATATTATCATATTATCATATTGTAGTATTAATAGATGTACTGTTTAATTTGACATTTCCATTAATTCAACAGGTGTTCCACTCTTTCTTCAGTTTTTCTTGCCTACGGGGGCTCACTTGGTACCATTAACATTTGCGCTGCTTGCAAACCAAGCTGAGATGGGGGGAAAGGCGCTAAGCCATTTGAGAGACTTTGCAAGCAGCATACTCTTGGTTGGCCCCACAAATGAGCCTCTGTCACTCCTTCATGCTCCCTACAGAGCAGTATATGCATTTTGCTTTTCAACCAATTCTGTTTTCTGTCAGTGCTCTGGTCCCTAACCTCTCCGATAAGCAGAGGAAGCCTGTAGCTGTTTACTTGTAATAATTCCTTTTTCAAAAAACAAAGTTATAACTATATTATAACACTGTTGTAACTTAATAAGGGCTGATTTTGCTTCCCTTTGGGGAGCAACTGTACCTTTTTATATTTACAACAGTGTGACCTCACCAAAGGGTAGAGGACAAATATCACAAAATTCAAATCCTAGTTTATGCTGTGCTTCATGCTGCTTCCTTGGACTCTGTTGTGGGTCATGAATGTACAGGAACAATAATGTACAGGAAGACAGAGAGGGGATAATAATGGAGAGAAAACTGAAATGAGAAAAGCATCCAGAAGTGAAGACAGAAGGAAGAGGACAGTGGGGTCTGGAATAAGGATAATGAACAGAGTCAGAGCTGATCAGCTGGTGCTCATTGGGGATAGTAGGGGAAGCCCAATCCACAGACACCTTCCTCTTATGATTATATGACTGAAATAAGAGTCTGTGGAAAATGCTGTGTTTAGATCGCTGTGCTTTGGTGGTAGTAGCGGTGATGGAGGAGGAGCAGGAGGATTATTGCGGTTCCTAATAACTGCAATATTTGACATGTACAAGGTAATCTTAGCCATTTGATTCATGTTCCTTTTATGAATTTGAAGCTGAACAGGAGTATGTATCCACAAAGGATTATTCTCCTCTTCCTCTTCCTCCTCCTGTGTGGATCTTTATCTCCAACACTGCTATTACATGCAAATAAGTTGGATCTGGATGCTGTCATTATCTATCCTTGTCTGCTATCCACATTTAGCCCTGTATAATCCAGTCCTTTTTATTTCTGAGTAGATACACACGAGCTGATGTTTTGTAGTGTACTTTTAAAAAATGATTCTTCAGAGTACTATAGCTATGCAGAGTGATTGTCTGGGGAATGATTTCCTGATTTACCTTTTCTGTGCAATGACGTACTTTTGAGTAAAGTGTACAGGATTACAAGGAAAAGAAAGGCCCTCCTCCCCCCTCTCTCTCTCTCCCCTCTCCCTCTCCCTCTCCCTCCCTCCCTCCCTCCCTCCCTCCGGCAATCCAATGCATTTTGTAGAGAGCCAGTGTGGTGTAGTGGTTTGAGCACTGGCCTATGACTCTACAGACCAGGGTTCAATCCCTGCTCGGCCACTGAAACCCACCAGGTGACCTTGGACAAGTCATATTCTCTCAACAAGGGCAAATCCTTCTGAACAAACCTTGCCAAGAAAACATCATATTAGAGTCACCTTATGATCACCAGAAATTGGAAACAACTTGAGGACACATAACAACAATGCAATTTTCCCAATGATAAGTTCTTTAACCAACTGATACTTCTGAAGTAGAACTTCAGAATATTTTAAAAGCAAGATTTCAACAGTAAATGTTCAAGTTTTAAAAATACTTTTGTGCACTGTTCTTGGGTATCACTACTGGGGCACTGGGGACAGACCTGGCCACACTTTTATGCCATTTCCTTCCTGCAAATTATTTTACGCTACTTAGATGTGTTTTGAATCACTGGTCAATGTTGGGGGCGAGGGAGTAAATGTAACCACATTGGTTAATTCTAAGAAATGGAAAAGTAAAAGAAAACCTGCAATTATATTGGTAACTTACTAATGAAACTTGGAACTATAACTGCCATTAATTTTTTATTTCAAAAAATGACATTCCAAATCTTGAATGGTATTGTTACAACATTTTACTGCCAATCTTGCAAAATGAATACTGAAAAGAACGCAAAGGCTGCAGAATCAATAACTGTTTTGTTAACATGGACCAATATACAACTTTAAACTATACACTACAGTCTATCTTGTGCCTGATAAGCTCTTTAGCGCTCAATACCCCAGCACAAATTAAAAAAGGTTAAAAACACCTAGGCATTGAGAGTAAACACTAGCTGTTCCCCAAAGTTATCTGGAACTACAGCTCAAGGGTGCATCAACATCAGTTAAAATCTCATTTTGCCATGTATTTTTTTTTTCCAGCTCTAGTTGGAGGAACGAAGGATTGTTGAACAGGCTGTAAAAGCAAGATAAATGAATGTCTGTCTACTTTATATTCAGGTGTAAGGCATTCCATAGGGAAATCACAAATCCTCGCTGGAATCAAAGAGATTTCTTTCAGCAATTGATTTGGCCATGGAGCAAATTGCCATAGGAAATCATATTAATCCTACAAACTGATCATATTCAAGATGTACTATAAGACTGCCATTTCTGATTTCCCTTCATAATCAGTTTGATACTTTGAAGTTCAGAATCCAAGGACCAAAAATTGCAGAGTATACCTCTGTGTGTTTTAAATCAACAACTTTGGAGGCACCCTGAATGTCAGGAAAACAATTCAATCCTCAAGGCCTATGTGCTCAGCAAAGGAAACTTCCAGACTCTAGTCTTTCATTTCAAAACTGAAAAGATCTTCTTTATTTTAAAAGGTTTTCCCTTATTCTGAAACACCAGGATCCCAAGAATGCACCACACATTCCATACTCCAGATTAAACCTTCTACACAATGAAAACAATGGTTTCATTCATTGTCACAGCAATGTAGCATCATCACAAAATCATATAATCATAGAGTTGGAAAAGACCACAAAGGCCATCGAGTTCAATTCCCTGCCAATGAAGGAACATACAATCAAAACATTCCCACAGATGGCCATACAGCCCCTGTTTAAAAAGCTCCAAAGAGTCCACCACACTCTGAGGTAGTGTATTCTACTACTGAATTGTTCTTACCATCAGGAAGTTCTTCCTAATGTTTAGGTAGAATCTCTTTTCCTGTACTTTGAAGTCATTGCTCCATGTACTAGTCTATAGAGCGTCAGAAAACAAGCTTACTCCATCCTCCATATGACATCCCTTCAAATATTTAAACACCTCTTACTCTTCTGTTCTCAGGCTAAACATACCCAGCTCCCTAAGCTACTCTTCATACAGCGTGGTCTCCAGACCTTTAACTATTTTGGTCATTAATCTCTGAACACATTCTAGCTTGTCAATATCCTTCTTGAATTGTGATGCCCAGAATGGGACACAGTATTCCACATGATGTCTGATCAAAACAGAATCACCTCCTTTGACCTTGACATTATACTTCTGTTGATGCAGCCTGGAATCACACTGACTTTTTTTTAGCTGCCACATCACACTGACTCATGTTCAGCTTGTGGTTTACTAAGACTCTTAGATCCCTTTCACATGTACTATGGTCAAACCATCCTATATCTGCATTTCATTTTTTCTGCCTAAGTATATTACCTTACATTTCTCCATATTGAAATTCTGTTTGTTGGTTTTGATCCATCTCTCTAATCTGTTAGGGTCATTTTGAATCCAGATCCTATCCTTTGGGATATTAGCTACCTCTCCTAAGTCCGTGTCATCTGCAGATCTGATAAGCATGCCCTCTATTATATCACCCAAGTCATTTAGAACAAGGTTGAATAGCACTGGCCCCAGGACAGAACCCTGTGGTATGCCAGTACTTCTCTCCAAGATGAAGAGGAGCCACTGATGAGCACTAATTGGGTTCATTCAGTCAACTAATTACAAATCCAGTTATCAGTAGCACTGTCTAACCCAGATTTTGCTAGCTTGTTTGCAAGAATATCATGGGGGACCAAGGGCCTTACTGAAATTGAGGTATGCTAGGCCCACAGCATCCCCTTCATGTATCAGAAAAAGATAAGATTAGTCTGGCATGAGAAACAGATATTGACTTTCAGTGATGACAACATTCCTTTACAAATGCTTACAGACTGTCTGTTTAATGATCTGCTCCAGAATCTTTCCTAGTATTGGTGTCAGACTGAATGGGAAGTAATTGTTTGGGTCCTCTTTTTTCCTAATTTTGAAGATGAGGACCACATTTGCTCTCTTCCAGTCTGCTTGGACTTCTCCTGTTCTCCATGAATTCTCAAGAGAGTATCGCCAGTGGTTCTGAGATTACTTCTGCCAGATCTTTTAATATCCTTGGATGTAGTTCATCTGGCTGTGGACACTTGAATTCATTTAAAGCAGCCATTTACCTATACTGTGCTGCGTTTCTCCTACTGCATCGTCTGCTCTATCTTCCCTGGGTTAAGCACTGTTTTCCTTTTGCAGGAAGACCAAGTCAAAAAAGGTGTTGAATAGTTCTGCCTTTTCCTCATCCCTTGTTATTTTTTCAGCATCTTCTCTCTATGGTGACCCTACCATTTCCTTGTTTTTCCTTTTGCTATGGACATAACCCCCCAAAAAGCTGCTTTCACTATTTTTAAGCCCTAGCAAGCCTGAGCTCACTCTATACTTCAGGTTTTCTGAACTTTCTTCCTCCATGTGCTGGCTATTCATTTGGATTCCTCTTTGGTGATTTCTCCCTTTTTCCATTTCTTGTACATGTCCCTTTTAAATCTCAGCTCAGTAGAAAGTTCTTTAGATGTCTATCCAGGATTCTTTAGACACTTCTCATTTTTTTCTCCTCATTGCAATTTTTACAAATTGTACCTTCAAAATCTCACTTTTAAGAAACTCCTATCCATCATGAATTCTCTTCTCTTTTAGAATTCCTGACCATGGGATCACTCTCAATATTTTCCTAAGTTTACTGAAATCAGCTTTCTTAAAGTCTAGAATGTGTGTCTCACTACACTTGGCTTCCTCCTTCTGCTGTATAACAAACTCCAGGAGAACAGGATCACTCCCACTTAATGATCTTGCCACCTCCACTTCATTAACAGGGCGATCACTGTTGGTTAGGATCAGATATAAAATAACTGATTCCCTTGTTTCTTCTACCTTCTAGACAATGTCATTTTCTGCTAGCCAAGTGAGGAATTTTTTGGACCTTATATTCCTTGCAGAGTTTGACACAAATATCGGAATAGTTGAAATCTCCCATTACTACTACATCTCTTCTTTCTGAATGTCTGGTCATCTGTTCCAGGATGGCATCACCCATGTCCTCAGTCTGACTTAGGAGTCTGGAGTAGACCTCCATAACAACATCACTGTTATTTGTCTCCACCTTAATTTTTACTCAAATCCTCTCAACTTGGCTTCCAGGATTTAACCTCATGGATCTCTTTACAGGTATAAACATTCTTGACATATAGTACTACTCTTCTTCCTTTCCTGTTTGGTCTGTTTTTCTGAAATAGGTTATACCCCTCAAGAATACTGTCTTCCTCCCCTCAATAACTCAGTTTAAAGCCATCCTGATCAGGTTTGTGAGATTCAGCAAAAACATTCCTGCCAACTGCTGTGTGGTACAACTCATCATTAGTCAGTCCACTACCATCACCACCACCACCACCACCACCACCATCATCGTCCTCCTCCTCCTCCTCCTCCTCAGAGTCCTTTTCAGTGACATTAAAGCTAAAGGAACTCGTGCAGCATCCAAAGAAATAGCATGTCTCAGACAAGAGAACTAAACGAACTAAAGACCTAAAGGAACTAAAGGACAGCAGAACTAAAGGAAATTGTGTCCTTGCTGAAATAGTTTTGATTAAAGGCTGTTGAAGGCGGTCAGTCTTAAAGCCTCACCTTCATCTATGTGCTGAATCACATAAAAGGATCTCAGGCATTCTTCATCTACAGCCTGACTAGAAGTTTGATTCATATTGCCCAGAAGTGGAAAAGATTTAAGTCAATTACCCTTCCATAAATTCACAGAAATACACAATCAGTTTTGGAGCTGCCAAAACTCACAAGAACAGCAGTATCAGAAAGGGATCAATTCCTTCCGCAGCCCAGAACTGTTCATTGGTTTGCAATATGGCCGTTCAAAAGTAATCATGCCATCAAGCAGTTGTTGGTGCCATGGCCAAAACTGAAAGATTCTTTCTTATTCTACTAAAGAGATGACAAAAAAAGGATTCCATTTCACAAAAGCATAAAGCAAGCTTTAGGAAAGTAGCAAATAGGAGAAACTGAAATCATGGCTTCTTGGTGAATCCAGAACTCATTATTTTAATGATCCATGTATTCCTTCATTCTCCCCTCTTAAATCACTCTGAAATACCAAGCTAATGTGCCATTGTGAAACACATCTAGAATTTATACAAGCTATATATTTTCACCTGTTCACAGTCCGTTTACCTTCCTGGCTACCTCACACACACCAAACCACACTGAAGCTGTTCTGTTATTTCATCTGTCAGGCATTCAAAGCAGAAAATGTGGTGTATTTTAAACACTGTTTTTCCCTCAAACACTTTCAATGTCCTTAGATTTCCTATGATCTACATGCAAGTTTAAAACTAGGCAATTTAAATTCTCTGGTTAAGAATAAAGATGCAAAAGAGAATGGGTTCCTTACATGTGGTAACAGCCTAGTTTTCATAATCCGCATTATAGAAATGCATGTTTGACTACTGAATGCTGATCTACCAGTTTATTTTTCCCAGTACTCCAGGTGGCTTGTCCAATTTGGTTTTCCTTTTTTGAAATGTCTTCAATGTATCTATTGCTTGTTGTCTTTTCTTCCTGTTATTTTGGGTTTTTTTAAAAAAGGGTTTTAAGAAGGATCATGCAATTACCCCAGATATTTAAGGAGCATAGTGTGGGCTCATAGTATTATAGCTCTGGTCAATACTTCCCCATTTCCATTCAAACTGGTTAATCCTTTTAAAAAGCTCACAATGGACCAGTAAAACTACCTTTGGCCTTCTCAAAATGCCATGTTAGAAAGGAACTCGTAAAACACTTTCACCTAAAGCAGATTTACATTAAAGTCTGGCTTCATAAAGTGAATTTGTTTGGAAAGCATTTCAAGTATTACCTAGTGTAACCTCTCACTAATACAGGAAATATACTAATACAGCTACAACGTTCACCTAATATAAGACAGTCTATGAATTTTCAAATCAGCATGTTGCACGGCTGAGCAAGAATTTTACTGCTAATATTTCGTCATTCTTTTTTCTTGTAATCTGAACCCACTGTTTCAGGGCTGATGCTCTGGAACAAAAGAAAACAAATTTGATCCATGGCAAACACACCATCTTTTCAGTATCCCTCTTACAAGCTAAACTAACCCAGTTTGTTATATCTTTACTCACAGGATTTTGTCTTCAGGTTCCTCAGAATCTTTATCACCCAGCTCTGGGTATGCTTTAGTTGGCGGGGGGAGGGGGGATTTCTTAAACTGTAGTGCCCAGAACTGTATTCCCAGTGAGGTCTGATTAAGTAGAACAAAATGGAAACATTACTTTTCATGATCTGGGACTGGGAATAAAGGCCCTAGCGTCATATCCAGCCTTTTTAGTTTTCCCAATTGAGGCCATTTCTGGCTGGCCCCTCCCCAAATTGCAAACCCCAGGATTCCATAGGATGTTGAAAGTGGAATAATCGCACTATAAGAGTGTAGTGCGGAAATGGCCTGAGACCACTGGAGCTCCTCCCCAAGACACCATAACTTAGCAGCTCCCCAGATTTTCTATAGATTTTCCCTCCATCCTAAAAGGCTGAAAAGCATTTCCTAAAATTAACTTGCTGTCAATAAAAGCTTTAAATTTTACTTCTATCTTTTTGGCTCCACCCACTAAAAACCTCTCTGAAACTGAGTTTAGCCCTCAGGATGACAGAAGTTCCTCACCCTTGATCTGGATAACCTGAACTTCATTAGTGTTTTACTAGATCTCAAGCTAAACAGGGATGATTCATGTAGAACTTGCATTACTAAAACCTCTAAATCTTTTTCAGATGTATTAGTGACAACCCATTCAAACCTATACATTCTGAAGTATTAAATACCCCATCTAATTTTGGTATGATCTGCAAATCTGATTAGTATCTCCTGCACTCCTTCACAGAAAACAAAAGCACAGATGGAAACACTTGCCCCAAATCTGAGACCTTGAGAAAAGCATTTTAATGCAGTTCCAGATATTTCTGTTTGCTTTCCATAGCAAAGAGTACTAAACAACTAGCCAACATCAACAGCAAAAACATGGTTAGGGCATGCAAAAGACATTGAACCTTTTCCTGGATCTGCAAAGTATCCAGGAGGTAGAGACATTGTGGGGTAATGGTTTGAGCATTGGACTACAACTCTAGATACCAGGGTTCAGTTCCTTGTTCAGCCATGGAAATTCACTAGGAGACTTTAGACATGTTACATGCTCTCAGACCCCCCAAAAAACCTGTGACAGGTTCACCTTACTGTTGTCATAAATCAGAAACAAAATGAAGGCCAACAACAACAACAACAACAACAGTGTATCATGCCAGGCCAAAAGGAAAAAGGAAGGAAAAACAAAGTGTGTGTGTGTGTGTACACCACACGTTATAGTTGTTTGACACCACTTGGCTCCATCTTATGGAATCCTGGAAGCTGTAGTTTGTTAAGGTCCTTGGCGTCCTCGGCTAGAATTTTGCTTCCAGAATTCTTGTCATTTTCCTTTCATACAAAGGGAAGGAATACATCTCTTTTTAGAATATTATGGAAATCAGAAATAGATGGCATTTCCTTGTGTTCTCTGACATTTGTGCTGGTGTTAAAGGGGATTATTCTAGCTTTGCTTTTCTTCTTCAAAAGAAAATTATTCAAAAAGCCAAGGCTGAAAAGGCTTTCCAACACAGCAATATAAATAACACAAGGCAAACTGCAGGGGTCAGCACAGAGTAGATCAAGAAAGCTGTGAACTCCTCCAGAAATCACCTTTCTCATATGTGAAGATTTTGTTTTAACTCATAAATTCAACATAGCAAAAGAACAATTACTTTTACCAAAGAATATCTGAGATTTTATGACTTGGATCACAAAGCTTTCTGTTGTTGCCACTTGTGACCAATTAGAATGCAAAAACTGAATAGATGAAGCAGTACTCTGAGATTTTTTTGACACAACATGAAGTTTGATGAACTGTACAGGCCCCCAGCATAGATCCCTGAGGCATTATGATAGCTAATGAACTCATTATCGTTCTAAGGAGGGAAAGGCAGCAAGTAATTTAGAATGAGAGGTACTAGACTTTCCTGATCCTCTGCATCAAAATGAACCATTGAATAAAGATTGTTTAAGATGGAGTGGGGGCTCAGTAGCCCTGTCATTTAGGTAAAAAGAAATCTTTGTGTGTGTGCTTTGAAGTTAACTGCCAACTTTTGGTGACTCCATGAATTTCATAGGGTTTTCTTAGGCAAGGAAGACTCAGAAGAGGTTTTGCCAGTTCCTTCCTTTGAAATATAGCCTACAGCATCCAGTATTCATTGGCGGTCTCTCATCCAAGTACTAATGAGAGCTGACCCTACTTAGGTTCTAAGATCAAATGAGATCCTTTGCCTTTAGGGTATTTAGGGCTTACATCACCAAATAGAATTTGCATAGGTTTCATGTGTGCACTGTTGTGGCACAGTGGTTAAATGCCAGTACTGCAGCCACAACATTGTGAGTTCGATCCTGCAGGGCTCTAGGTTGACTCAGCCTTCCATCCTTCTGCAGTTGGTAAAATGAGTACCCAGCTTGTGGGGGGCAATTAGCTAAATACATTGTAAACCACTTAGAGAGTGCTTAGCACTGATAAGTGGTATAGAAATGTAACTGCTATTGCTATGCCCACATGCATGTCTGCTAACTTGGCTACCACAGTTAAAGGTATGAACAGACCCCAATGAAAGCACTGTATTTTGAAAAGCAGTGAGATAACTCACTTGCATGTGCAAATCACCATCTGATTCTAAGTTGGTCAAATAGTCCACTAAACACTTGAGGCAAGGCGTGAAGTTACATAATGCAGGAAACCTGATAAAATAAAGTTGTTGTTGACATGGTCAGGTCTTGAACGGGAGACTACGTTGAATTTTTCAAAATGTTAGTTGTGCAGTTTCTTCAGCCTCTAGAGTTCTCATTGTTGTTGTTGTTGTTGTGTATCTTCAAGTCATTTGCACAGCAGTTCCCTATTATAGAAATATTCATGCTCACATCAACCAAACATCTTTTAATAGAGTACTGCTACTTCAGAAGCAGATGGAAGGCAGAGATGAAAAAGATAAAGAAGGAATATAAGATATGGTGTCTCAATGACGCAGAAACACAAGGACACAAAAGAAGAAGATGGGAAACAAGTCTGTCCAAATAATGGCACTAAGCCACTTCACACACAGTGGTCAAATCATTCCCATTTTCACTATAGGTCAACATTTTTTTTGTCCTGTAGTGTTTGAAGAGCACTTATGTGTCTAAATGCATACTTCCATTCACAGACATTGTCTCAAGTACCAAGGAGCCTGTTTGCTATGGATTAGTAGACATATCATTATGCCCTTCAAATATTAAGGAAAAAAGACAGAGGGTTGGATTCAGACTCAATTAATCTCATTTTGTTCCTATTTATATCAATCGATTTTAAGCTAGCAATGACTAACTGTTCACACTGCTCATGAGGAACTCTGCTTGGTGCTGCTTTGCTACCATGGGCTCACCTTGGGCATCTTCTTAGCAGAGAGTGTTACCATTGGAATACTAAACTATTAACATGATAATATACATAAATCTGAATGGGAGTATACCCTTTTCTACCAGAAAAGCACTGATAAAATTAGCTGGAAATGAGGCCTTGAAAAATTCTCAGGGTCACTCAAATGAATGTAAGGTTTTCTCTGTAAAAGCACTGTATTTGCTTTCATGCTACTTATTTTTGACTGATATGAATCACATGGTCTGAAAGGCATTCAAAGTGGTGTGCCTTGTTTTTACTGAATATATTTTAATAATGTTTTAAATGTACTTTAAAATGCATTTTAAACTCTTTTTAACTACATGCTTTTAACAGCATTGCAATTTCATTGCAGGCTCAGGGCTGAGGACACTGCATAAGAAAAGAACCACAGACACAACAAAACTAAAGGAAAAAAAGCGGCAACTTTATTAGCTACAGATATGACCGGGTTGGTATGTGCATAGGTCCGGATCCAGGCATCGGTCAACCTGCCTGTTGACTGATGAGCCCTGTCTGCTGAAATCATTGTGAACTCTACCAGACCACCAGGGGGTGCAGCAGCAGCATGCTCTACCATCCAGTGCACACCTGCTTCCTGTCTTGCACCTCTGGAACACCTGTAGTCACCAAGGCCAGATCCTGGACCCATGTCCCTAAACTAAAGTTGTGATGATGAAAAACAGCAAATACATCAGCAGGGGGAAACAGGTGGGAAAACGCTCTCAACCAAAGACAGCTTTGCCTGAAGGGAGCTACCTTAAAAACTCCCTGCCTGGACCAGAGGGAAGACTGCAGTCATCCTTGGCCTTGGCAGAGGTAGCCAATCAATTCACACAGGGTGGTTTAAAGCACTGAGTAGAAAAACACCATAAATTCTATCCATTTACTGTGCTGAAAACTTACCACAAGTGTAAGGAAACAAACACACTCTTTGCACATCCAAATATATATACATTGATGCTGTAGATATTTCTTTAAAAGGAGCTCTTGGGAGTACCAGAGCTCTTAATACAGAAGCAAATATATATCTTTGGGATACCAATCTGTAGAACATTTGGCTCTTAATAGTTAGTAATGGTGCTGAATAGGTAGTTCAAAATGTCATTATTTTAGCTTGACAGCATTATCCTGGTTTACTTTATTTTATTTTAATTGAATGAGGCACAAAGTTCACCCTGGCTAGACATGGACACATTGTCCACATGTGGAGAACCCTCTCCAGTCCTTTTTCTTGTTCAAAGTAATGGCACAACATTGCATTCAGCTGAATACAAACCTCCTTTCATATATTCTGGTTGAACACATGCAGGGGAAGACCTGGCGCAAACATTCTCAAGTATCCTCTTCAGTTAGACTTCAGAAGATGCTAAGAGACCCTCATAAGCTAAGATGAGCCAGGTGGTTAGGAGAAGAATATCTTCTTAGTGGTAGGACCACATCTAATGAATGCTTTTCCCAAGGAGATTTGTCTAGTGACTACTTTGACACCTGTATTAGAATCAGGCAGAGACAGACAGACAGATAGAGAGAGACAGACAGACAGACAGATATGGTTTTCAGAACCTGTTTTATTGTTCAGTTTTAATATGACATTTTGCTATCTCTTGTTTTATGGTGTTTCATGATAATTTTATTACAGTCATAAACTAACCTCTACTGTTAGAAAATAAACAAGCATAAAATGAACAGATGTATATTAGAAGTCTAGGAAAATTCTGATATTATGTGAAAACAGTGACGAAAAATAGAAGTGTCTTTAGTGAGGAAACTAGTAGGACTTTCAAGTAGGCTGCTTCTGATACAAACAGAGTTTGAGCAGCTAGTTCCTAGCAGAAGAACCTGGAACACGTTTCTATCACCTTCAGTGCAATTTTGTTATTAAAAATGGGAAGAGGTTACCGTAACAAATCATCAGATCTGTCTGGAAAAGCTACTAAAATTGGGGTAATATATAAAAAGCAGGCATCATTACTGCAGTACCAGCAATAGAGAAGCCTATATTCAACTGTTTCAACCATGTCTGATTGACAACAGCAGACAGGTTGGGAGACTATTTTCCCTTGAAAAAGGTTGGTAGTAAAGTGTTAAAATGAGCCAACAAGAGCATGGCGCGCGTGAGCGGCAGCTCAGATTGAAGCTGCGCGATTGCGCAGCTCTGAATTGTCACCTGTTGGACTCCAGCCGCTTTTTTTAACATCTAAAAGTGGCTAGACACCCCCCCCCAGTAAGGAGGGTACAGAAGAGGTAAGAAGGGGACCCCGAAATTGGTGAGTGGCTCTAATCGAAGGGATCCCACCCGAAGGGGAAGAGTGGAAACAACAAGGGATCATAGGACCATGACGGAGCCAGTGAGATCGCCGTGAGAGCGGCACAGGCGCCAACAACGACTTTTAAAATAAGAAGCCTTTTTTAATAAAATTACAGTAAGCATCTGATCTAGGGTTTTATTTTAAATATATCACATCTGGATTTGACTTGCAACAGAGAGCAGAAGCAGAGGAACAAAAGGACCCAGAACCGAAGTGAGTACATATGGCTGTGAGTTTCTCTTAAAGGGGCAGCTGTCTATTTTTGAAAGACTGCCAAATGCCTTTTCTGATTGGAGTTTTTTATGGTTAATGAAAGGTTGGACTTGTCCTAATAGATTTTTAATGGACTGGACTGGATTAAGAAATAGTTAGATCTGAGACTGTAGAAGCTGAGTATTTTCCCTGTGTTTTGGAACTATTTTTGAAGGGCAAAGACTTGGAAGAGAGCTGGAACATTGGAACTTTGAGGCAGGAGACAAACTTTTTTGGGGGGGATTATAGTTTTCTGGATCATGGTTTTTTCCTGATTGGGAAGGATAAATTTACTGGAGCATTGTATTTAGTTTTTCTTTTCTTTTTTTCCTCTATCCTTTTATTTTGGTCTGTGTAGATTAAAGAATAAGACTGTTTGGAGTTTTCAAGGAACTTTTATGTTGTGGAATTATTCCTGAAGGGCAAGGACTTGATGATGGAAGTAATGGAAGCGATCAGGAACCTTAAGAATGACAAAGCTCCAGGCCCAGATGGTTTTAAGACAGGATAAGACTCTACAACATGAGATTTCAATTCCATTGCAAAGTACAATAAATGAGATTATAAAAGAAGGAGTACCGGACACCTGGAGAGAGGCAAATGTGGTGCTAATTCTTAAAGAAGGCAGAGACTTAAGAGATGTCAAAAATTATAGACCAATATCACTTTTGAATACTGACTATAAGATTTTTGCTTCAATCCTTGCAACGAGACTTAAAAAGACTTTGGCTGAACTTATTCATGAAGACCAGAATGGTTTTATACCAAAAAGATATTTAGGAAATAACATAAGAACAGTATTGAATATAATTGAATATTACGAAAAGCATAATGAGAAGAAAATGGCCATGATATTTGTTGATGCAGAGAAGGCTTTTGATATGATTAGCTGGCCGTTTATGAAAACAGTAATGAAGCAAATGCAAGCTGGAGATAGATTTCTTTCATGGATTAAAGCAATATACAACCAACAAAGAGCTTGATTGGTTATTAATGGAGATAGAACTAAGCAAACTGAATTGAATAGGAGAACAAGACAGGGATGTCCTCTGTCCCCTCTGTTATTCATATTGACAATGGAGATATTAAATAACAATATAAGAGAAGACAATGCTATAAGAGGAGTCTAAATCAAGAAATATCAATACAAACTTAAAGCCTTTGCTGATGATTTGGTACTGTTTCTTGAAGATCCTAAGAGAAGCATACAAAATCTTATTGGAATAATACAAGAATATGGAGAATTTTCAGGATTCAAGGTAAATAAAGAAAAAACAGCTTTGCTAATGAAAAACATGACAGATAAGGAGGAGGAGGAACTAGCACTTGCAACTGGATTTAATAAAGTACAAAAAGCACTAGGTGTCTGGATAGCAAAAAGGAATAATGAGCTGTTTCAAAATAACTATGAGAAAAAATGGAAAGAGATAACTAAAGACTTGGAAAGGTGGACTTCCGTGAAATTGCCTATGATGGGGAGAATAGCGGCTATTAAAATGAATGTACTTCCAAAGATGAATTTTTTGTTTCAAAATCTCCCCATAATAACAAACAGTAAACACTTCATACAGTAGAAGAAAGACCTGACCAAATTTATATGGCAAGGGAAAAAACCAAGAATTAAATGGAACATCATGACGGATCAAATACTTCAAGGAGCAATGGGAGTACCAGACTTTCAATTATATTACAAAGCTGTGGCATTCACATGGCTAAAAGACTGGATTGACTTAAAAGATACAAGAATGCTTCCACTGGAGAGAGTGACCTGAGGATGGGATGGCATGCTTATATGTTCTATGATAAAGCAAAAATTGACAAAGACTTTTCGCATCATTATATCAGAAAATCGCTTTTGAAGATATGGAATGAATATAAGAGTAAAAACATAAGGCAGCTACCCATGTGGGTATCCCCTCAAGAAGCTTTCTTTGGAAGATGGAAGGAATCAGAGAAATGGCTGAGATATGAAGACATAATAGAGAAATCAATGACAAATGTTTATAAGATTAAATCAAGAGGAAAAATTGGAACAGGAAGGAATGCCATTAAGCTGGTTTCCGTACAGGCAGTTAAATGAGAGATTCCAGATGGACTTGAAAACTTAAGGAATAGAATCCAAAGAAAAGACAGGAGTGATTAAATGGATCTTTGACAATCCACCTCATTTGTTAGCCCATATATATCAAGAAACTTTAATACAGGAGAGACAGGAGGAGACTGTGAAATCTGCAATGATTTTGTGGGCGCAGAATATTGGACATTCAATTCAATTAGACAAATGGGAACAGAGCTGGAGGAGGACACAAAAATTTACAATGGCTCAGAATCTTAAAGAGAACTATTTCAAATTGTTTCATAGATGGTATATGACACCAGATAGGTTAAAAAAGATTTACAATACAGGTACGGGAATGTGTTGGAAATGTCAGAAAGAGGTGGGAACAATATTTCATATGTGGTGGTCATGTCCCAAGGCAAAGAAATATTGGAGTGTAATACATAAAAAGATGTGTGAAATACTGAAGGTTAAATTTGTAAAAAAAAAACCTGAATTTTATTTGTTAAACATGACAAATGTTCTTGAGAATACTAGTATTAAGAGACATTGGAGATTAATACTTTATATGATAATGACAGCCCGGATAGAATATGCCAAAATGTGGAAGTCTCAGCAAATACCCACAATTGAACAATGGTGGGGACGTTTATTGAGAATAGAAATGCAGATATTGTCTCTCAGAGATTAAAGGGGAAATTGGATGATCAGATAAAAGCAGAATGGCAAATTGTAATGGGTAATTGCTGGGAACTGCCAAGTGAGAATGTCTGAATTATGGTTGAAATTAAAGAGGGATAACTCTAACATAACAGGAGTGGACGAGAGAAATGCAAGATCAAGCATGTAAGATGAGCATAGAATTGTGATGCATAATTTTTATATATGAATAGAAATTCAGAAAATGAAAACTAGATCAGAGTGGAAAAACAAAAACATTACATGTAAAAGTACAACTTAAGATGATGTTTTTTTATTTGTGAAACTTAATAAAATTATAAAAAAAAATGAGCCAACAAGAAGACATTCAGGGACCTCTAGGGCATAAAGACAATTGGTCAGGACAAAAATTATGTTTCATTTGTTCCTGGTTTTAGCTTGATATTTTATGTTTGTATGTGTAAGTTGTGCTGGAAGTATTTCTGCTGTGAAAACTGTATTTACATCAGTAAAGTATTTGACAAAATGCTGTAGAATATCTCCTAAGATTTTTTTTTTTAAAAAAAAAGCCAACACCTTATGGTCCAAGATGTTATTGGTATTGATTTTTTCTGGACATAACATCAACATTTCTTTTATTTAAATTGAGAGTATTTTCTGCATAGAAATAGAAGAGTGTTTTTCATCTGTTTGGACAAAACTGGACAGCTTGACTTATGTTTTGAAGATTTTTGTTTACTTTATTGCTAGCCTCACGTGTCTGCTTTCCTTTCTTCCACAATGACTAACTTGAACACCAATTATTTCAGTAAATATGACAGTATCTTTTTTAACTGACAGTTCTTTCAGTTAGGATAGCTGGATATCATGCCCTTAATGATTTCCCGTATCAATCTGATAGACAGCCTCATTAGATCTATATTGCTCTTTTGACAATCAATGATTATTATTGTGTTGTTTGTTTCTTCTAAAATTACCTGTTTTATAAGATGAATCATTAACGAGTACTTTTTACATGAACAAGTGATCACAAGTTTTGTATAGAACTTTTTTTTCTTATTATTTAAAAACAGAAGATTTCCTTTCTAAATGTTTATAAAACAAAATGGAACTATCGGTTATTGCTGTATTGACAGCCATAACAGATTAATGGGTTGCTTGCCACTTGAGACAGTAGCCAAACATGGACACAAGCAAGGTGCTCCCTCACATATCTCACCATTCCTTGCCGGTTCCTGGTCAATAAAACCAGCCCCATCACAAGACAGAGGCATTAAAATAATCACTGTATCAATGCTAACTACAAAAAGATAGCCACATAAATCCTAAGAACTCAAACAACAGCACATTAACATATTAAGACAGCAAAAGCTAAGGATCATACTTTTATTTGGCTGACTCAAGGTCACAAAATAGTCTTCCAGCTTTTGAATCCTTGAGAGAACTTGACAACTTGAGCACTATTTTGTGATCCTAGTTTGGCCTAATGAATATTTTGTCCTAATTAAAGGCAGAATATCTCTTAGGCTTCATAAATAACATAAGCTACTGTCTAAAATCTGAATTTCCTGGAGCAGGCCAGCACGCTTGTGATCCCCAAGTTTCTAAACTTGGCAACCATGTATAGTAACCTCAAACCAGAATCTTGATAGAACCTCCCACATCCATCACCAGTACACTGGGCTTCTACTGCAAAGGTGTCTGACTTGGTAGATTTTGCTAGACTGACCTAAACACAAGGTACAACCCAGAATGCATCCTACGTTACTCTAGAAGGCATTACTAGACTGACAGTGGCCATTTCCGCGCTACACTGTTCTAGTGGTATTATTCCTCTTTCAACATCCTATGGCATCCTGGGGTTTGCAGTTTAGGGAGGGGCATTTAGCATTCCCAGACAGAGAGCTCTTTGGCCTCAGGAAACTACAAACCCCAGAATTCCACAGGATGTTGAAAGTGGAATAATAGCATTATAACAGTGTAGTGCAGAAATGGCCAGTGACATGAAGCTAAAATGGCATGAACAGAATTCTGTGCATTTGATATACCCAATGAAGGAAGAGCAAATTCCTGCTAATTCCTCATTCCCTGTGCAGCCCTTTTGCTCTCCTAAAAGTTGCTTCAGAGGGGTGGGGCACTGCACAACAGTGTCAAAGAAGTGCTACAAGAAGAAGATAGTATAAGCAAAAAAATTACTTCCTCCAGTGAGAGTCTCTCCTAGATCTTTCCCATGTGGGAAAGAGTACTCTGGGTCTAACTTAGGATGGAGGTGGGGTCTTCTTTTATAATTAAATACCTTTGCCTCTACTTTGAAACAATACCCTGATCTCTCAATTAGAGAAACAATAGTGAATTGAAAAGGTGAATTTACATAGATTAATGGATTGATCAGAAAACACTTGTCTGATTGTGCACATGTGTAAAATGCATCCTTCTTTTGTTTTTATATTAGGCACATGTATCATGGATGTAAAATCTTAGGGGAGATCTTCTGTCCTCTATGGAAAAAGAAGGAAACTTGCCTCTTTTAAGGCAGGACTTGCAATGTGTTGCAATAAAATAAACATCTGAGTTATTACTGTTTTCCTTTAAAAAAAAACACATACTTCTCCATAACTTGTGGCATCTTTTTAATCTATGAATTAAAACAAAACTGTAACTCATCAAATTAACATTGCAGTTGTAATAAATAACCTTGCTTAGAAGTAATTCTAATTAGCTAACTTCCAGCTAAGGCCTATGAACACAAGAACAGCCTCAATATGAAGATCACTCTAAACTGGTCCCCTTGGCAACAGTTTCCATGCAGCCAGCTGTTTGAGTATAGATTATTGATGTAAAAAAAAATAAGAAAACTCACAAATTTTCCCCTCTTAGAAAAGAAACATTTGCACAGTAAACACCAGTTTGTGCACAAAAAATGTTATTTTTTGCCTCAAATATATATATTTTTTCCACAGAACACTGTTTCTTTGCAAACTACACTGTTTCCTAAGGGGGGAAATGCTAGTTTAGTGGAGATTACACCTACGTAACTTCCACTAAACTAGATAAAATGAATATACTGGATAAACTGTTTTTACTTTAATTGCAGTCTCAGAAACCATGGACTTCTGTGTTATGTACACCACCTGATAAAAGTTAGTCCATTAATATCACTTGGATTACAGTTCTTCATTAAGTCCACGCATATTGCAAAAGACAGCAAAATGTACTGCACGCAGACTCACAAACACATATAGAGTATTAAATACATTAATCTGTATAAAACATTAGCTTCCCTTCCTGCACAGTCAACATTAACCTTATTTACTTCATGCAAAAATAAAGGAGGCTCGATTCAAAACCAGAAATGGAGCTCCATTGACATGAGGTGATCCAAAGTACAATTTTGTTCAGACAGAACAAAACCTGTAGTATTATTTATATGACAAATTAGAGGCGGAAATCTTAGCGGACTTTAAGGAAAAAAGTAGTTTGCATTCACTAAGAACTCGATGAGATAGTTATTAGTTATTGCAGAGTCTGAGAAAGCATCGAAGTGCTCCATCAGATCAATTTACTTGGGATCAGTTTCAATTTCTGCAGCCTAATAACATAGACAAGATGCTAGATTGAGTCTGGCCCACTACATGTAAACTTGATTCTTGTCATCTTGGTGGTTAAAATCCACAGGAGTAGATTGACTGGGTGAGTCCAAGAAGTGGTAAATGCCTCCCTGTGTCAAGAGGAGGTGCCTGCTGCCTTGAGGAGGCAGTGGCGTACCCTCTTCTCTAACCTTCCTTCCTGGACCCAGAACCATATAACAGCTACCTGCCCTATTGGGGTAAGGTGCATCAGAGTTTGGTGCCTGGACATGTGAGATGTTCTGGACCTACTTCAGTCTAGTTTCAGGCCCTGAAAATGGTCTCCATCACTTTTACTGAATGAAAATCATCTTCATCACTCTTACTGATGGCCTACTCCTGATAAAAAAAGGCAGAGAGAGTACTTGTTGATCTTCTTGGATCTTTCAGGGTATTTTGATATTGTAAATTATGGTATCACAGTGGAATGGCTCTATTGGATTGGAATAGAAGATGCTGTGTTTCACTGGTTCTGCTTCCATGTTTAGGGGCCAGCTCCAGAGACTAGCATTAGGGAATTCTTTTTTGACTCCATAGCCACTGAGCTACAGAGTGCCAGAAGGCCTCATTTTAGCCCCCATGCTGTTCAACATCTACATGAAACTGCTGGAGAGGACATAAGAGGTTTTGAGTTGCCATCAGTACATTGATGGCATCCAGTTTTAATTGTCCTTGTTAGAGTCAGATGAGGCTCTGCAGCTGCCTGAATGCACCTTCCGCTCTTGTTTTCCTCTCCTCCTGCTTCCTGGCAAAAAATAATTTACTTACTAGCAAGGGAAGTCTTGGGCAATTAAGTTTTATACTATATTCAAGCTAAAACAAGTAATTTCCTATCTATGTACCCTTCAACATATTTGTTTTGTTGTTGTTGTTTTTAATGGAATGGAATCAGATGGCATTTGAACCCCAAGTAAACTGGTATTTTTGATTCACTTCATGGAGCCCATCCAACAGTTTTGCTCAGTGCAACCAGAGACTCCCATGGCAATTTTTCTCAGCATTAGTACTGCTGTGGCTATGACATTGATAAAGTTGAAGTAATCATTCAAATAAACTTCAAAATAACTGATTGGACCCAATTCAGAATAGTAAGTAGGTAAACAACAAGCAAGTTAGTAGCATATTTGAAATGGCAGAAAGAATCTAACACGTGTAACAGCAGTAGGTATGCCTATTATCTACTATAGGTGTTTACATATCCAAGCACTCTAAACATTACATACAATTACCTTCTCAAGGAAGTCAAAAGATATTCATTATTAGATCATTCCATCTCTTTCTCCATCCAAGTTAAACTCATCCTTACCTTTCATAAGGGTACAGGAAACATGTGGGCCTCATAATGTTTTTAGATTACAAGTTCTGTCATTGCTCACCATTAACTACGTTGGCAAAGACTAATTAAAAGTGAAGTCCAATAAATTCTGGAGGGGCACATGTTTCCCATACCTGCTTCAAAATTTCTCCTGCCATGCCATTCTGATCTCTTATCCCAATGTACAAGTGTTTGTGAATTCTGTTCCACCAACCAAACTGAGCACCATGAGCTGGATCTAGTACCCAAAGTTTTCCAGCTGTCTCAAAAGACTATACATATTTTTCCTTACATCGCTTTGGGTTTTCTGGTGCCATCTCTCTCAAATACCAACTCAAATCCTATCATTCCTATGATCTAAAGTTGATAAAATATCTCATTATGGCAGCCCCTTGAAAATGCTAGGTACAGGTGGGAAGACACTGCTGACTAGAGTGAGCTGTGGAAGCAAGAGATGTAGAGCAAGAAATGAAAATTTGACAGACATCTTCCATGAACACAGACCTTCTGTCCATGAAAAGGAGGAACCAACTCATTAAATGGCAAGGCTGAGGAAACTTTTTCAGTGTAAGGGATACATTTCATTTCAGAGCAGTTCTGAGAGTGGCATCTGCCAGTGGTGGGTGAAGCCAAAAAGAAATGGGTGGAACCAAAAATAGCAGCATATTTTAACCTTAAAAATCCATAACAGAGGCATTTTAATGATTTAGAAAAAGGGGGAAAAACAAACAAAAGCTGAGAGATTACTCATTGAAAATATTGGTTAAGGAGGTTATTAGAATATATTAACTCTCTTGCTGAGATGGTTCCGCTGGCTGCTGCTCTGTTGCTGACCAAAATTGAAAGTGCTGGTTATGAACCCAAAGCCCTACATGGCATGGATCCAGACTATCTGAAAGAACATACTTCCCTATCTGATCCTGATCTTGAGCTTTAAGATCTGTGGGGGAAGGCTTTCTCTCAGTCTCACCACCACCACAGGCGTGTTTGGTGAGGACACAAAAGAGAGCCTTTTCAGTGCCTGTTCTCAAATTGTGCAACTCCCTTGCTCAGGAGTCCCACCTGGACCCATCGCTGCCATCTTTTCACTGGCTGGCGAAGATCCTTTCATTTAAGCAGGCATTTAATGCTTAATCTGTTGCGTTAGACAGAGCTTTCAATGGGGAGGTAATTTTATTTTGTTATAGTTTAAAAGCTAAACTCTTTAAACTGTTTTTTAACATGCATTTTTTTTAAAAAAATGGAGAACTTTGGTTCAACTGGTTTTCAACTGTTGTATTATTTTTTTTTAAGCTTTATTGTGTTTTTAAATTGTTGTAATCCACTCTGAATTCTGTCCTGGAAGAAAGTCAGGATATTAATCAATTAATTAATAAAAATATTAGTTGGGGGAGGGAACATGGGGGGAATGGTACCCAGAAGATGTGACTGGGACCACAGGAGGACAATATTCAGCCTCTTATCCCCTGCTTAAGGATTACACATAAATAATATACATGAAGTACTCAGAATAGTTGAGGATACTGTACAAATGTTAAGTATTTCCTGCTCTTCCTCCTCTTGTTATTATTACCAAATCTAGATGCATTTATATTTATATATCTCATTTCCTTTAGCTTTCCTTCTCCTCTCTCTCCCAACTTCCTACTTTCCTTTCAGTTCCACTCTTCAGTTGAAATTTAGATTACACAATCATTGGGGAAAAGATCTGTCTTACATTTATGGATGCATTGTACAATTCCATGTGCACTGATAGTAGTATATGAAATTATAATAAATAATCCTCATGAAAGGCCAATATGCAGCAAAGGATTTAGAAATGTGGGGAAAGAGAACTACAAATACATAAGACATATGTCATAATAATTTCTTATTATTAAATACAGAAGATGTATGTCGTAATAATTAATCTCTTAAAATCTCTTTTGCAAGAAAATGTTTGATGGTCAAGACTGATATAGAGATGGAGGTAAGATAAGAAAGGGCCTAAATTCCCTAAAGGCACCAGATCTTCTCAGATCTTGGAAGGTAAATACAGTCAAGTCCTGGTTAGTACTTGGTTGGGAGGCTGCCAGCAAATACGGGGGCCATTTCCACACGAGGCTGTTAGAGCGCTATGATTCCACTTTCAGCCTCCTCTGGAATCCTGGGGTTTGCAGTTTTGGGAGGGGCCCACCGGCCCCTCCCGAAACTGCAAACCCCAGGATTCCAGAGGAGGCGGAAAGTGGAATCATAGCGCTCTAACAGCCTCGTGCGGAAATGGCCCAGGTCCTGTAGGTTGTATTTCCAAGGAAGGAACTAGGAAAACCATCTCTGAATATTCCTTTCCTAAGAAAACCTTATGAAATTCATGGGGTTGCCACAGGTTGAAAAAGGACTTGAAGGCACATACGCAGGCATACAGGATAAGAAAAGCAGGGATTAAGAGGAAACTTGAAAAACAGAAATGTTAAGAAAGTGTCTTGGAATTCAGCAATGAGGGAGGAGTAGAGCTGAGAGAGGGGAGTAAATCAGCCATTTATGCTTCCTTTTAAAACTCAAGAGGAGTGGGGGAAAAACCTGTGCAGATAAGCAAGCATCATGCATGCTAGATAACAAGCCGTTTGGGTTAATTACTGTTTTGTTGCAAGACTACCCAAATTTTAATCAACAGAATTCTATTCTTACACAGATTGCAAAGAAGGGACATCTGTAGAAGCTAGTGCCATTTTTAACTCCTCAGGCACTGCAACACCTGGAAAAACCACAGGAAAGAAATCATGGTTCCTCTCTGAAATTACTGTGGCAGCTGTCAGCTCAGAAGGAGGTATATGATACTGATGCATATAGCAACAAGCATTATACTGCAACAAGCACTGTACAACAAACTCACACCCTTCTCTTGGGCACTTTCTACCAAAATACACAAGGAAATCTATGAAAGAAAGCAAGTAAATTATGTTAGAGCATGTGAGGGTTGTCCTCATAGGTCAGACCAATTTCCCCTCTAGTCCACTATAATGGTGGCAGGTCAGAAGCCTTAGAAAACTTACAGTCAATGCATAAGTGGGCAATGTTGCTTGTGTCTAGAATCTTGTAATCAGAGTCAGCATACTGCTGACTGAAGAGGCTTTATTTTAGGCTACTACAAAGATTTCTACACTTACAGTTGTTGCTAGAAAGATATATTTACATTTTATGTGTATGCAGGTAAACACATGACACTGTGTTCATGCACATGAATACACAAGTCTACATTACACTGGTGTTTGGTGCAATTTCCAAGGAAGCCTGAAAGATGATGACCAGTTATTTTTTTGGAAGGGGCATGCTCAAGCAGGATCCTCTCCTCTTCCAAAGTTCTGAGAGACAAACCTAAGATGCTGGCATTTCTACTCTCTGCAGCTAGTGACACTTCTCTGGCTGCAAAACAAATCTGTGACTATTTTATCCTTGCACGCAAACACAAATAGTTTCCAAAGCTTTATCTCTGGTGCTGGAAAGAATTGATATTTCTACACAGTTTTCATCCAGTATTTACACATCCTGAAGTATTTGAAGAGCTTATTTTTAAAAAAAAGAAAGAAAGAAAGAAAGAAAGAAAGAAAGAAAGAAAGAAAGAAAGAAAGGAAAAGAAAAGTACACAAAGCAATTTTGTGCAATTTTTTTTTGCATGTAATGAGTTTTGCACATACCATAGGTTTATGTACTAATGCCCCTTTTCTCTTTAAACTCCCAATTTTGTACAAAAATCCACAGTTTCCAGAAACACCCGTTTCCTATGCAAAAATCACCACAATTTGCACCACATACACATTTCTAAAAAGTGTCTCCCCCTGCCCTTGTTGGCAACAAAATATATTTTTGTGCAAATGTCATTTTAAATTAAAAAAAATATATTTCCAGTTTAATTTTTCTCTCAGTGAAGTATATTTCTACACAGAATAATTTCCCAGAACACACATTGGAATGGGCAAACACCAAGTAAAACCTGAAAAATTCTTCCCTTCCTGATCAGGTTTCCTGAGTGAAAGGAAATCCATTTTTTGATTGGGAAGCAAGTTAACAGTAAATAATTCTTCCACTCTTATTGTACGGATTCTGATTCATCTTTGCATGAAAAACAATACAATTCTTTGGCTGTTTCACTGTTGCATGCAAAGTCAAAAAGAATGGATATTTCTTGCAGCTTTTACCCAATATCCGCATACCCTGAAGGACTGCAGGGTTGGTTTGTTTTTTCATACAAAAAATTACTGGGTTTACACACAAACCACTGTTTCCAGAAACATGGGAGTTTTGTTCAAAAATTTGCTTTTTATGAACAAATGTCCCTTTTCTCCAATTTTGTACAGAAAAATCCACAGTTTTCAAAGCAACGCATTTTTTGTGTGTGCAAAAACCTTTTTTCTGTACCACAAACACACACATTTCTGGAAAATGTTTTTTTTTTTTTTTTGCCACAAAACACATTTTTGTGCAGAAAAATTGATATTTTCAATTTAAAAAAATATTGTTTCCAGTTTAGTCATAGAGACTAATTTTCATGTAATTCATTCTTAAATCATTTTTAAAAATCACCTTTTAAAAAACATGTGATATCTGTTTTCATAAGTTTCTTTTAAAAAGAACCCACTTTGCATAAGTACCTGCTTTTGGAGTTTTATTCAGAGCTATGTTTTTCCTGAGCTGGAAAAATAGGAATTTGTTTTTACTTTATCTCCATGCATAAATATTCAAACCATGAAATTTAAACCAATTTTTAAAAACCTGTTTGACAGTCTGAAGATTGTAGCAGAAGCCTATACGCCTTCAGTATTCTTATGTATCTAGCAATGTAACTCCTTCAAGCTACTTAATATACGTAATCTCATCTCATGTTATCATATCATGCTCCTGCTTTTCATTTATATTTTTCTCATCAGAACTCTTTTCCCCACAAAACATACACCGCATTTTCCACCTTCACTTTAGCAGTTCCAAGAACCCTGTATCAAGGGTTGACTGTATGCATTGCTACTCTGTACTTTAGTGAAAGGAGAGCCAGTATGGTGTAGTGGTTTGAGCATTAAACAATGGCATTTGAGACGAGAGTTTGAACCACCACTCAGCCACAAAAACCACCACTCAGCCATTCGGAGATTTTGGGCAAGTCACGCTCTCTCAGCCCCAAGAGAAAGCAAGAACAATCCCCTCTGAACAAATCTTACCAAGAAAACTCTGTTATATAGTTACTTTAGGGTCACTATAAGTGGGAAATGACTTGAAGGCACCCAACAAAAACTGTTTTGCCCTTTCTGATCTATTTCCAGAGAGCTGTGCACAAACTCCTGGTAGTCAGGAATGAGAAACATGTGAATATCTGACATACAAGATTTTTTCTTCAACTAAGGGACTATTTCTTATTTTAATACCTCTTACATTGATAAATCTCAGAGTAGGCTGTATAATATCACCTAAACAATTCAATCCCTTTGAAAAGCTTTAACATAAACATAAAACAGCAAATTGACAGATTGGAAACCACACAATGATCTAACAAGACCCCAAATGCTCCTCTGAACAAACAAGATTTAACTTGGCGTTGAAATAGGTGCAATGTCAGTGGCACTCAGGCATTCAAGAGGAGTGTATTTGATAACTGAGAGACCCTCTTCCAGGTCTCCACACTGTATATGGCATACAAAAGAACATTTTCCACCACCAGAGATCATAATGGCAAGGTGGATATATAAGGAGGGACACAATGTCAAATATCTAGGTCCCAAGCCATTTATGTCTTTGAAAGCCATTGAAACAGGAGTGATTCCTCACTCCATCTCTTAAGACTGAGGAACTGAGGACCCTTTGACATTTATCAGCTAATCTATATTCTGTCTGGTGTTCCTGCACCACTTTCTGGCCAGCTAGGTGTTCAACTTGTGAACTTGGTAAAAGCCAGACAGGAAAGGTTAGCATTAATACTCCACTTAGATATTCTTAAATACTGGAATTTCAGGATATTTATATGGGAGAATGAGCAGGCTCTCTTATAGTCTTCTAAGCTATTTATTGCATGCCCTCATAGATATAAAACATATGTGGTCTCCTTAGGGAAAAACACAGACACACAGACACCAGAGGCCTATCTGGTGAGGATATGGTAGACAGCCTTCTCAGTGACTGCTCCCATTCTGTGGAATCCCCTCCATAGGAGGCTAGACTGGCCCCCTCTCTGCCCTCCTTTTGCTGACTGGCAAACACCTTTTCATTTAGCAGGCTTTTCATGAGTAAGTGCTTTCCAGGAGCCTTTTATAAAGATGTGCACTCAATTGTTAACTTTTCTATGGTTTTGAGTGGTATTTTTTTAAAAAAAATGTAATGGTTTTAATATGATGGTTTTTAACTGTGTCTTCATTTTTATTGTCAGGTTTTTAGCTTGTCTTGTTTTTAGCTTTGTGAGCTGCATTGGATCCCATGCCATGAGAGAAGCAGTGTATAAATGGAATAAATAAATATATAAATAAAACCTCAGGGGTGTAAAAATGCTTCATATTTTCTCATTACCAGTGAGTAATGGTGTCAAGATACCCTCTTGAGAAACCACCAAATAAGGGATGATTTCTCACTCTCCTAATATTTTTTTTGTAAAATATACATTTTGTAGATTTCAAATGTGCAAAATACACAGTTCTCTATACAAACTTATTGATTTTGATGCAAAGCCCACATACTTTTGTACACACACACACACACACACACTGCAAAGAAGTCCCAAAGTGTGAACAAAATCATCATAAAATGAACAAAAATTCCAGCAATTTTACCCATGAGGCAGAAGTTTTTTGAAATTGTTCCTTCTTACATATAAAAATAAAATAAGCAAAGATATAAATCCATATCTCAAGTCAATACACAATTGTGGAGAACTGTAACAGAAAACAGAAGTGACCAAATATTTAAACTAGGGATGGAAACAATATTCAAAGACTGAGAAAGGGGAACCAAAAAAGGGGGACTTCTTAAATGCTGGAAAACTCAAAAAATTCTTTGGCCAAAGCCCCAGCCCTGATGAGAAGCCCTCTTTTTGTTCACAGTCCCAGAATGACAGTCCCAGATGAGTACTCAACCCTTCTGGTACTTACTATCTTACCCCTGCCAGACACAGAGCCATGTAGCAACCAGTGCGGATTGTCCAGTGTATTCTGATAGCTGGTACATAATGACAGTACCATCCTCTAAGTCCTCTGGAGGATTCTTGGGAAGTCCTGCATCATCATGTGCCAGCTCCCATGACATTTTTGGATTTTGCCTCTGCCATCTACAACACAGCCATGCAGTGGCCAGAAGAGGGAAGGGAACAAGAAAGCAGCAAATCTCTGGTGGAGACTTTCTCCCCGCTTCTAGAGCATCTCCAAAGATACACAATTTCCAAAGATATCCTCCTATGAGGAAAAACATGAATAAATTATGCATTTTCCCCTGTGGAAACAATTTTTCCTACTTTAAATCAAATAAATGACAGGACTAATTAATTTGCCCCCGAATTGAATATGGTGTCCCGATAGCAGTCATAAACATCAGTCCAGACTTTCTATCCTAGCTCTCTGATTGCAAAAACCGAGGAGACTATGGATAAGGCACTTCCCATTACGGGGTGATGGGTTTCTGCATCTGGTTATTGTACAACCACTTGTATTCTACAGCTGGTGTTTTGTAACGGAATCAGGCTTCACAAAGAGCTTTACACTGAGCTGTCGGTCATGGTGCCATGCAACACTTTTGAACTTAGCTTCAGTCCTCACAACAGCTGGACAGAAATGGAGTTCAGCAACAACAGCACACTGTTTTGAGCTATCCTTGTTGTGATACAATGTACTTAGACCTGGTCTTGAGTGAGCAATAAAGATCCACTGCATTAGCAAACAGTTCTGGTGAAGATGAAAACTGCTAGAACTGATTTTTAGTACTGATTCATACTTTAAAAGTATGAACAACAAAACTGTAATGATGAGCACCTTCACTTCAAAATTTACTGCTACACTTCTTTGTATATCCGGAATATATACGGAAATTCCAAAAAACAAAACAGATTTTGTACAATTGCAGTAAGATCGGGGGGAGGAGAAACTGTCATCCAAACCTGATATATATATGTATGTATATGTATTTGTATATAAAAACAGCTACTGTGATGCTGTTCTCAAGTAATTATTGGCAGAGGTCTTTTCTGGAGCATTGATTATGCTGCAGACCTCCATGACTCATGCTTGCTAGCACTATGCCTGCAAAATTTAGATGTAAGAGCTAAAAAAAGATGCAGTTATATTTTAAGGTAAAATTAAAATGTTATGAAATAAAACACAACCTATAACTCTGGAACCATCAGAATGTATCCAAAATATAGCCTTACTGCAACTCTAGTTATGGTATCTCATAACAGTTAATGAAGCAGTCTACTTGGAACATGCAGATGGAGAAAATGGGCTCTGATTTTTATAACAGAAATGCTGTTGGCTCGCTTAGATATCACTTGTGTTCACACTGCGTCAACCTTCCCCGACCATCCCACCACAATCAATTCCCCGAGGTTACTGTAAAACAACCCAGTATTAAGAGACAAAGAGTTCAATATATACAATACATATTATTTGCTTCCTAAATGTCCTTCGTGAATTTGATTTATAAGGGGACAAGAAGCATTTTCTAAATTGCATTGTATCAAAGGGGGGCATGCAAATATTCAGAGCTAGGCAAAGATTTTTCCATTGTGTCAAGGCACAAGAAAGCTAAAGAAGGTTAAAACAAAACAGTTTCTATCAACTGAAGAAAAATGTTATATTTACATATGGTATGTCAACTGAGTTGAATACCAACAACAACTGATAACCTTCGGATGGATCTGTCAGTAAGGTTGTCTTTTCCGACAATCTAATAAGGCTGATGCTTTCTTGTTACCATTTTATTTATGTAAATTAATGTACATGTAAAATTATCCTTTGATTAATACTAGAATGAGGCAGCAGAGTGCAACAAGCTGTCCAACAGAAATACTTATTTCTAAAATTTATTTTTATCATTAAACTCTTCAACACTAAAATGATGCCCCCAATGATCCTGGATTTCATCTGAATGGGGAAAAGTTTAAGGGCAGCTGTGGGTACTTTATATAAAACATTCAGAGAAGGGGATCTAATATTTCCAAATGTTAAAAAAAAAATACACAATGATCTAGAAAGAAAGAAAGAAAGAAAGAAAGAAAGAAAGAAAGAAAGAAAGAGAAGGATTTGATTGTTAGAGCAGCAACATGTGGTTTTGTCTTTCACACTCTGTGACATATTGATAAAAAAAGACTTAAAAGAAGGCAAAGTTAATCCTTGTGTGAGAACTTTAGTCAGTATGATATAAATTTAAACATCAATTGTCTTCTGTTTTATCACCCCAATACAACTATACTGCAACCAAGATGCAGAAAACATTTATTTATCTGATGTGAAATTATAAGAAAATACTTATTTGGTGGAATTAAGAAGGCATAACTTGGAAGAGCAGTGATCATTGATTTAGAATGACAAACTTTCAGGTACACCATACTGTTAAAAGCTTTTCTGGAAACGTGGTACACTAAATTGCAACTTTGATTACATCTTCCACACCAAAAGCTAGATTGAGTAAAAAGTCACACAGTGTTATTAAAGTGAGATCCAAGTACAAACTCTGATCAAATACATTATGAAAGAGATACTACAAAGTAAGTTTTCAAGGAGGAAATTGCACATGGATCTACAATGCTACAAATAATGTTGCCTCTTTTTAAAAGCTCTATATGACATTAGGATGGCTTAAGTAGGCCAAGTGTCCCAATGGGCTGGGATGATGTTCTATACAGACATGTTAATGGTTGGTAGTGTCCTTCATATAGGAGTTAGTGATTCTTCCATTCTGGATGGGATTGCACTGCCCAGAACAGTAGATAAGGAGTTTGAGAACCCAGAATCTGAGCCTGAACCATTTCTGGAACTTCAGGTGGTGTCCCAGTAGTGCCTTTTGCCAGGTAAAATTGATTTCCCAGCTATAGCTTCATCTGCAAAAGGATAGCCTCCTTTCAATAAGTATGCAATCTCCATACTGAACTGTTATCGCCTTTTCTATAAAAGGCTGCCTTTAAAAACTTTTCAGAAACTTCAGTTAAAAGTGTGGGAGCAAAGAACACACGTGATCTTAACATTGTTGTTGTGTGCCTTCAAATAATTTCCAACTTATGGCAACTCTAAGGTGAACCTGTTACAAGGTTTTCTTGACAAGATTTCTTCAGAAGGTGGTCGCTTTTGCTTTCCTCTGAAGCCGTGAGAGTATGACATGCTCAAGGTCACCCAGTGTATTTCCATGGCTGAGCAGGTATTTGAATCCTGGTCTCCAGAGTCATAGCCCAACATTCAAACCACTAAACCATAGTGCCTCCAAAATGGACTTAGTTCCACTTACATTACAGGCCACCTTAATACACTTAAGATGTTTAAGTGAGCCCTATTTCAAGTGAATCTTTTATCAGAGAATATGTTCACAATGTGAAGGAGCAGCACATTTCTTGTAGTATTGTCCTTAACAGGACAAATCCAAGGTAGCTGGTTGTCTGGTACAAAGAACAAGATCCCACCACCGCCACAGTACTACAACTAGAAGCTGACTGGGTCAGTGACAAAATAACCTCCACTATACCTGAAGATGGCAGCAGAAGACTGACTGCATATCACAAATCAATAGAAGCTAGTATCTTCCCTGTGATTGGAAAGAAGACTCCATGATTTACCCCAGATTTTAAATGATCTGTCCAACCTCTTCTCTGAAAGGCTTAAGAACTTTGGACAGTTCCTTTCAAGTTTAGATTAAAATCCAGAGCATTTTTATTGTGCCAATGACATGAAGGCCACCAGCCGGCATTGGTACTGATAGCTCTCCAACTCAAACCCAGGTTGCTGCTTCCATCCGTCTAGCAACTGCTGCCAGAGACCACTGTGCCACCTTGTCTAATAACACGGCTAGCCCTGGTCATAAAGATGCAATTCCTTTGCTGCCTAGATGTTGGTCTCTAGAACTGTTTCCCCATCCCCACACACAATCCTAAATTGCCGCAAACCATTTTTCAATAGGCCCAGTAGAGGGCTGGGACTTATTGTATATTCAGCTGGAGTAGGTTCATAATGCTGTAGGCTTTCTGGTATCTACCAATACCTGCTGCTTTGCACTGTTATAAACCATTTCCTTCTTTATTTTAGATTATACTGTTTCGTGGTCTATAATGTTAGCTGCTTTAAGCAGTGTTGCGAGGGCAACATATTTTTTAAAACTATGAGGTGAGGGGAAGGAATTTTGTGATACATGGTGAGAATCTGTTGGGTCTGTTTGCCTGTTTTTGGTTTTCACTCTCTAGCCCTGACACAGTGTGAACCATTTCTGTTAACTGCAAAGCTCCTGAAATCTGTCCAATGTTTATTATACATATGGTTATATCATGTTTCATATTCTGCAGTGAGTCTCTGTTATTGATTGGGTCCTTTGGGCTCACTACACATATAAATACATTATAAATGAATAAAACACAAAGGAAAGAATAAGAATATAAGATATTTGATGTTTTAGCTAGCTATACACATATCATATAATATCAGCCTTTACTAAATTAATTTTCATATTATATATGTGTGTGTGTGTGTGTGTGTGTGCGTGCATGAACAATTAGCACATTTTTCATTTTTAAAACCAAGGAGGGGTTGTTTTACACTTGTTATTTTAAATTTCATTTTTTCAAATAGAGCACCCTTTCTTTTAAAGTAGTTTTTTCAAGACTCTCAGTTTCAAAAAAATATTTTTTTCTGCTATTGAACAGATTGATAGTATTAAAAAGCACTTTTAACAGAGGAAAAGGTCAAAATGGACATTTCCAACGATACAAGTTAGATACTGTATGCAGCAGACATATCTATTTCCACTTAGTATGATATGAAGCACTTTAAGACATTGTTTTGGTGTGATGTGTGGTACATTATTCATTTTGAAGGAATGCTTAGAGTGGTATTTTACAAATGGAAGAAAATAACTACTTTCACATACATTTGTGATTCAAAGCCTTCATTTAAGCAATGACACCCATCCATCAATACTATCTTGATGCTGCATCCACCGTGTGTGTGTGTGTGTGTGTGTGAATGAACAGCTCTTTATATAGAATGCGAACACTGTATATGCAACAATGTGGTTATAGGCACATCAGAAATTCACAAGCATTGTTAATACATTTCTACAGGAGAAATAAGAGTAAGAGAGATGACCTTTCCACAGAGGCCAATGTAAACTGACTGCAATGATGGGTGCCCACTTTGCCCTTTAAATCTTCAGGCAACATGCCTCAACACAATAAGAAGAAAAGCTATTTAGTGTATTGGCTTTCATATAAATTATTTGCTCACAGACAATACTTAAGTTCTGGTGCATTCATCATATCATTTTCCTTATTGATTCTTGAAATTAAGATAAAAGTGTTCCCTTTACCTAATTGTTCTGTCCTGTGTATTTGTGCTTGACTTCTGGGACAGGGTCTGGTGAGACACAATCATACTAATGTTGGCTCGAAGAGAGTGCTTAGTCCCTCAAATGCTGGAACCAAAGTACAACGGCAGCCTCCAACAGAGATGTGATCAGATGGTTTGTGGCTCCAACTAAGTTTGAAAGCAAGGATGTACTAACCTAACAAGGTATTTTAGATGACAGAAACTGCTTAGGCCTGTTCCTAATATGGACTCACGAATATATTCAGCAGGTCATCAATTGCAAGCCTTTAGTTTATTTTGCTGAGCATCCACCTCAGCACAAACAGAGAATGTATCTCTGACCGCCTTCATGGTTTCCCAAAAATATTCTCCCTGAAAAAAAAGGACAGTTTTCTCTTGATTTGTTCAGAGTGGAAGAACAGAATGTGTTCCATGTGTTTGTTCACAGGCACATTGCATCCCACTTCTGGATCAATCTGCATTTTTTTAAAATATATCAACAACCACCACCAGCACAACAACAACAACAACAACAACAACCCACATGGAAATGGTCATTTAGTATGTATTTTAAATATAATTTGTCCCAAAATAGATATTTCTAACTCACTTCTTCTTAAAGTGCACATTTCTAAATGCATTTTTATATAAATTTTGAGCTGAGAGCCACATCACTAAGTTCAGAGAAACCCAACATCCACAGAGTTTTTGTGTTCCAACCCACCTTTGTGTGGAAGGTTCAAATCAGGTCAATTCACTTCAAAATGCAGACCAAATGAAATGTTTAGATATCTCTACTTCTGGGGTGCTCAGGCAATAGGTGAACATTCACTACACAGAGGAAGGGTCAACAGGCAGATTGTTCCTTCACTGATAACCCATCCCACTCCCAGGAAGTAACCACTTTATTGGCACCTCTGATGTAGTCTCAACATTCTAATACAGCCAAAATAGGAAATCATAATGTTTTTTCTGCTGCATAGGGGCAGAAAATGTTACATATTTAAGCCATTACTGTTAAGGATTTGGGCTCAGCATTTCAGAAGGCAGGATTTCACTGTGAGCACTCAGGTTTCAGATGAAGAAACATATAGCAATAGCAGTTATGTGTTATCAGTGCAACGCAATCCCTAAGCGGTGCACAATGTGTTTAGCTAATTACCCCCAACAAGCTCGGTAATCATTTTACCAACCTACAGAAGGATGGAAGGCTGAGTCAACCTGGAGCCCTGAAGGATTGAACTCACAATGTTGTGGCTGCAGTACCAGCATTTAACCACTCTATTCCCCCCCTTCCTCCTCCTCCTCCTCCTCCTCCTCCTCCTCCTCCTCCATTCTTACATCAGGATGTACTCCCAACCTTTCATCCCTGTGTCCTGGAAACAATTCCAAAACATAAACCCCTCACAAAAATCAAAAACAAAATAAAGCAAAGATATTAAAGCAAAGATTATGTGAAGATACCCATGGGACTGTTTATGCCACTCTAGTTGTACTGTGGAATAACAACTAGAGTGCAGTGTCAGATCACTTTAATATAAGAAGAGATTCTTAAACTAAAAAATATCAGACACAAGACAACAATGCCTTCAGAGGTCCACAGCTCTTAAACTGTCTTCCTTTTCCAGTCTCAGATTAATAGTAAACCTGACCTGCCAATGGAAATCTAAAGCTCACAGAAAGGCACAGAGGCATTAGTAAGCAAGTTAGTAATTTCCTGTTGAATTATAAATTTGTTACTGAGTTGCAGCAGATGAGTTTCCGAAGCTCAATTCTGAATGAGAATGGCAAGCCTAAGAACCACAGAAGAACTCAGGGAAGGTATGGTCCAAGACTGGAACAGAGGCATGCAGTAACAACAACAACAACAACAATAATAATAATATTTATTTATATCCCGCCTCTCCCCATGGATCGAGGCGGTACTACAACAATACATTAAATACATTAAAAGCATTAAAACATAACCAATCCTCCCCACCCATCAACCCATCTAAAACCAACCCCCTAAAACACATTAACTACATTAAAGTAGTTATGTATGAGTTCACCAACTTTGTACTCCAGAGTGGGTCATTGCAAAATTCTGCAATACCACTGAGTGGCAAGTCAACAAGATGGTACACATTAGAATCATCCCAAATTCCCTTGTGTACTTTGAAATTATTTATGTAGATCTATTTTCACAAATGAAATTTTGGGATTGCCTATGAACACAATTTTGTACAATCTTGAATATGAATTCATGGAACGAGGTTCTCAAACTGACTGATTAAGGCAGAATAACTCAAATCATCAATTTTGCCAATCAAATGTAAATGTCAGCCTCATACCTTATTGAAAATATGTGTGTGTGTGCATGTGTATGTGTCTATCTGTGGAAGGTTCATTCCTCGAAAACTCAGAATCTTGAACAACCTGTGAACATTGCTAAGATGGAAAATATCCATACGGAATTTACATCTCAGCCATGTAAGTGCCTTTTAAAAGTATGTGTGTAAGAGAGAGGGAGGGAGGCACAGAGATAAAACATGCTTAGTCTGATCTGAATTGCTGTAGTGTTCTTGTTAAAAACCACCATCTGTCAGAGATTATCCTATTTTACACGGAGGAACATGCATTAATTATTAATCCTATTCCTCGTAGAAATGTTCTCACACAAGATCAGGACCGTCCTTGGCGTGAAAGCAGCATTAGCGGTCTTAGCAGGTAGTCTCTGTATGGGACTTAGAATGGATCCCTAGAGTGCTCTCAAGCAGATGAGCTCTGTCAGGGTTAGCCCACCAACCATGTGGCAGCAGGGGCACCTCTCTAAATGGCATGCTAGAAACAAATGTTGCATGATTTCTCACCACCACAGACCAATTTTTTGCCAACTAAGGAAACCTCAGAAGCCCCACAGAAACCAGTTTAAAATTAAAAATTGGGAGGGGTAAGAGGAGCTCAGTTCTCACTATACTCTAATAAGCCTGTAGAAGCCAACAAAAATGCTGTAAAATAAATACTCACCCAGTACGATTATTTTTTTGCCTCAGCTTCTTGCAGGATCTGACTTTCCATCTGCAGATATGAGGCTACCACTATCACATGACAAGATACTTATTTTGTTCATGATTTTTGGGGCTCATTTCCTCCCAGATCCACTCTTCTTTTCTTTCTGCTTCTACTTTCCATTTTCCTTGAGAAGAACAGGTTGCTTACCTGTAACTGTGGTTCTTTGAGTGGTCATCTGTGTCCTCACACAATGAGAATCTTCACGCATGTGCAGTAGCTTTTCAGAAAGTTCCAGAGCTGAGCAGCTTGGCAGGAACCCCTCCCCTGCCAAGCTAACAGTCTCTCCTCAGTTTCGAAGTCTGCTGAAGCAAGACCTGAAAGGGGGGGGCTGGGCGGGTGTGGTTGAGGGCACAGATGACCACTCGAAGAACCACAGTTACAGGTAAGCAACTTGTTCTTCTTCTTTGTGGTATCTGTGCCTCACACAATGGGAGACTGAGCAGCTTACCACTGGATGGCAGGTCAGGTCCTAGAGGATAGAAGACAGCACTGCATGGTCAAAGTGGGCGTCACGCCAGGCCCTACAGTCAAGGTGATAGTGGCAGATGAAGGTCGAAGGCTGTGATCATTTAGCCACATGGCAAAGCTCCTGTAGTTCAACTCCTCTGAGAAGGGCTACTGAAGAGGCTATTGCCCTGGTAGAATGGGCCCGAAGCAAAGCCGGGGGAGGTTGCCTGGCAAGTTTATAGGCAAGGTGAATTGTCTGGGCAACCCATATGGAAAAACATTGAGAGGAGACTTTATGACCTTTCCGACACCCATCGTAGCACACAAAAAGGTGGGGCATCTGATGGAGGGTGGAGGTCCGCTGAAGATAAAAGGAGAGGACACAGCGCACATCGAGCAAGTGAAAAGAGTGCTCGAGGGGCGATGCAGGGTCCAGATAGAAAGTAGGCAGAATGAAGTCTTGATTTATATGGAAATCGGAGACTACTTTGAGAAGAAAGACAGGTCGGGATGCAGGATCACTTTGTCCCGATGGAACACCAGGAATGGCTCATCGTAACACAACGCGGTGAGTTCTCCTGCCCACCTGGCTGAAGTGACGGCGACCAAGAATGCTGTCTTCATAGTTAGAAGGCGGTCATCAGACATGGCCATTGGTTCAAAGGGATGGCACATGAGTTGAGAAAGGAGAAGTGACAGAGACCATGGAGGAAGTGGTGGAGTGACAGGAGGCTAGAGGTGTTGCAGGCCCTTGAGGAATTGCTTCACTGTAGCATTCCAGAAAAGGGCAGAAGAGGGAGGGAGAACCCCGTGGCTGATAGGCCAATGTTGCACAAAGATAAACTTTCAGAGAGGAGAAGGTGAGGCCCTGATCCCGTAAAGTCCAGAGGAAATGAAGCACCAAAGATAGGGAGGTCCGAGAAGCAGGCTCATCACGGGAGAAGGCAAAGGCCACAAACTTCTTCCATTTATATTCATAGGATCTACGAGTAGATTTCTTCCTCGTGGCCATGAGGATGGCTTGGATAGCAGGGGAGTCCAGAACATTATCCTCCAAGCATGCAAGTGGAGAAGAGGGAGGTCCAGGTGCAGGACCTGACCTCCCGAATGAGAGAGGAGGTCCGGCGCATTCTAGAGCTTCATGGTGTGGCCCCGCGCCATGGCGAGGGGGGGACTGAACTAATGTTGCCTTAGCCAGAAGGGGGTGATAAGGATGGCATCTGCCTTGTCTGTCATGATCTTCACCATTGCTTGACCCAGGAGAGGAAACGGTGGGAAGATGTAAAGGAATACTCTGTTCCAAGGAAACTGGAATGCATTGCTGAGAGAGCTGGGGCCCAGGCCGGCCCTTGAGCGATAGCGAGGACACTTCCTGTTATGGTAGGTCACAATTGACGGCTGGAGTGCCCCAATGGGACACTATCAGCAGAAAGGCGGCATCAGACAGGGACCATTCATGATGACATGCTGTGTCCCTGCTCAGCGTGTCTGCTGTCACATTGTCCCATCCCGCGAGGTGGACTACGACAGGGTGTACATGTAGCGGAATGCACCAGTCCCAGATGCATAGAGCCAGATGGAGCAGAGTGGAAGAGTGGGTACCTCCCTGCCGGTTCACGTGACAGACAGCTGTTCTATTGTCTGATAGGATCTCAACAGTCGATCTGACAAAGAGGTTCCGAAAAGCCTGAAGCTTTTTGAAGACTGCCAAGAGCTCCAACATGTTGATATGGAGACACCACGCCAGCCCAATGGCCTTCAATTGCGCAACAGTGATAGTGAGCTCCCCAGCCTAGGAGAGACACGTAGGTTGTGATAGTGAGTGTTAGACAGGGCTCTAGAAATGGCATCCTTGACAAAAGATGGCTTAGGGAGAGCCACCAATGAAGGGAGTCCCGTACCGGACGAGGCACCCAGAGAACAAAGCATTGATCATCAAGGAGAGGGTCGAAACATCAGAGAAACCAGTGCTGGAGAAGATGAGTGCAAAGGCAGGACAAACAGGTGACTGCCATCATCGCAGCCATGTAGCCTAGAAGCTGTTGAATGTTGTGGGCGGAAATGGACAGATTGTGCAGGATGGTGGCCGAAGCCTGTCACAGAGTCCATGTTCACCTTAGAGGTAAGAAGGCCCTGGTGTGAGTGGAGTTAAGGGTAGCCCCGATGAAATCCAGGACGCGTGAGGGCTCCAGGTGAGACTTCTTGGGGTTCACTCTGAATCCAAGATCAGAAAGGAGGGAGAGGGCAATATGGATGTCCTCGTACAGCTTTTCTTTGCAGGATGCCACCAGGAGCCAGTCGTCCAGATAGGGGTACACCAGAACATTCTTCATGTGGAGGTAAGATACCACAGGGGCTAGGCACTTTGTGAAGACCCAGGGGGCGGTGGACAGGCTGAAGGGGAGGACCTGTCGGGACCTCCGCGGCCCCAGACGCAGCACCCGAGGAGGAGGACGACCCGGTCTCCTCGCGAGTAGCGGCGGAGGTCTCCTCGCGAGTAGCGGCGGAGGTCTCCTCGCGAGTAGCGGCGGAGGCCTCCGGCGCCGGGAACAGCTGCCCGGACGCCGTCGAGGCCACCGCCGCTGCAGAGGAGGCTATGGAGCCACCTGCCGCTACGGGAGGTCGTCCCGAGCCTGCCTGCCCTGACGCCACTGAAGACACCGACGGAGCCGGCGCTGCGGAAGAGAGTCGCCCGGAGGTCGCTGGGCTGCCGCTCACCCGCGGGCCCGATCCGGAGGAGCCTGACGGCCTCCCTCCCACGTTCTCGCAGCGGCGGCAGGCCAAGGAGGCTGCCCGTCGCTCCCGCCGGTTGCTGGAGCGTCAGCGGCAGGCTGAGGGCTTGCAGCTGGCTAAGGACGCTCAGCTGTGAGCCCGGCTGAGGGCTCCCAGCTGTGCAGCAGCTTCAGGATTGGCCGGCGCCGGCGCCAGGCTCCTACTTTAGAGCCAGAGGGAGCCAGGTTCGGCACGGAGCAACAACCAACGGCTCTCCGTGTGTTGCCCGTCAGGGCTGCTGCCTTGTTCCTGCCTTGTTCCTGCTTTGTTCCTGCCTGCCTTGCCCCTGCTGTGGTCCCGCCTTGTTCCTGCCGAGACTCTGCTCGGAAGCCTTGCCAGCCAGCTTAACCCTTCGTTGCCCGGGTGAGGAAAACCCTTTCTTTTCGTTCCTGTTTACCGCCTGAAGTAAGGCTTGCTTTAGTTTTGCGGTGACTCTGCTGGCTGAGGCTTCCGGGACGCCTGCCTCGGCCTGAGCCAGACCCAAGCCTGCCCGGCCCCGCCCAGCCGCCGACAGGACCTTGTATTGGTATCACACACCGTCGACCGTAAATCGGAGGTGTGTGATAATCAGAGGTAAATCGGAGGTATGTTTCTGAGGTGCTGGGGGCAAATGGAAATGTGGAAGTAGGCATCTTGTAGATCCATGGATGTGAACCAGTCCCAGCACCTCAGAAAAGGTAGGATCAAGGACAGGGTGACCATCTGGGGCAAATGAAGGAGTTCACCCCCGTGAGATCTAGGATGGGTCAGAGCGTGCCATCCGATTTGGGTACTGTGAAATACCAAGAGAAGAAGCCTGTGGATATGGCCAAGGGTGGAAGCTGCTCTATGGGCCCTTTGAGAAGGAGGGTCTCTACCTCTTCGAGGAGGGTCGGACTGGCAGGGGTGGAGTAGAAGACACCGAGAGGAGGAGTACTTCGAAACTCAGCATAACCAAGACGAACTATGATGAAAACTCAAGAGTCCAAAGTGATGTTGCTCCAGATGTTAAGGTGGCAGGCTAGTCCTGTGGTTCTGGAGAGGCGGTTGGGTACAGGGAAGAGGGACAGAGGTGGCGACCTGCAAGGGGAGTCAAAAACGAGATTTGGCAGTCAAAGAGGATTTCTTGGAAGGTGGTTGATGAAGTCGAAAAGAATGGCGGGAAGAGGCCGGTAAGGATGATTGTAGAGATGAGTGGCGAAGAGAGCATGACCTATAAAAGTAGGAAGGGCACCTCCAGGAGGAACATGATGAAGATGACCTTCTAGGCTGGGTCGATGGATGAAGGCCCATCTTTTTAGTTTCAAATGAGCTTTCACAAGTTGGTCCATTGCCTCATCTGTGGTGGCATGGAACAGCCCTTGACCATCAAAGGGCAGGTCCTCCATGTATCTCCTGCTATCCTCAGTTAAACTGGCAGACCGGAGCCAAGCAAAGTGGCAGAGAGTGATCGCACCGACCATCATGCACTCCGCACTCTCAGCAGCATGTCAAGAGGACAAAATCTGCTGATTCCAAAGGAGCACAGACTCATTAAAATATTGAACAGCAGTGGCCCTGTGATCATCCGGCAGGTGGGAGAGGATGGGAAAAAAACTATCCCAGACATTGCGTTGAAGGCCGCAAGGCAAGCTTGAATGTTAGAGATCCTAGTGATCAATGAGGAAGCAGAGTAAAAGCGATGGCCGAAGACATCCAAACGGCAGCCCTCTCGATCAGGTGAGGTCGTGTGGGCTCTTTTGCCCCCTTTGTTTGGGATGACTCAACAACAATCGAATTTGGAGTTGGATGACTGAATGGGAAATCAACATCCTTCTTCTGGGTATGGTAGAGATGCTCCAGGCAGTGAGGGATTGGTTGAATTGACGCCGGCTGCACCCACAGGTGCTTCAAGACCTCCTGCAGGATAGTCAAAAACGGAATCGGAGCCGTTGACGGGGGGTGAGCATCAACATAGTGGAAAACTGGGTCCTCTACAGTAGGAGCAGGTCGAGAGATGTCGAGGTCCAAGGCAGTGGCCATCCAGACCAAGATGTCTGAGAACTGCTTGACGTCCACAGGAGCAGAATCAGGAGAGAGGTATGAGATTCCAATGTGGAATCTGTAGAATCACCATCGGAATCATAAGAGGCAGAAGAAGGAGACGATGAGTGAGGCGATTGAGAATGATGATGTGGGATGGATCTCATCGCAGGAACAACAGCAGGTGGAGCAGGAGCAGAGGCTGGTAGAACAGGTGAGGCCGGTAGAACAGTTGGGGCTGGCAGCAAGACTGAAAGTTGCACCGGTATTGAGGCCGGGATGCGAATCAGGTTGATGCCAACAAAATGGGTAGGATGGTTGGGATCGGCACAATGAGAGACTGTGTTGACAACGAGTCCGACAGAGATGTTGGCAGAGTAGATGCAGGGTGAGCATCCAGTGGGGGTCGTGACACATCGCTGTCACCTGAGGAGGAGGCGAAACGGTCCCGACAATGAGGTGATGGGTCTCAGGACCAGTGGCGAGACCAGGATGGTGAACGGCAGTAGTAGGCCAATCAGGACCAAGAGCAGGATCTGGAGTAGCAGTACCGAGGGGAGTGTCAGTAATGAGACCCTGAAGGAGATCGTGATGGAGAGCGTGAACGTTGAGGGCGATAAGGAGACCAATGACGAACATCGGGATGGTACCAGTCACGCTAAGCTGGCGAATATGAGTGGTAGGAGTCGGGCTGCTCTCTCCAGAGGTGTTCATGGCCATATCTGGTGATATAGGAGGCCGAGGGAAAAGGCGAATCCACTCTTGCCAATGAAGGCTCATAAGCAGTGCAATGGCAGTAGTCCCGACAATGTGGGGATCTATCCCTTTCGCTATGTCCCGGAAAGCAGGCCATACTGTGGCGAGGCCATTCTCAGGAAACAGCCCAAAGAGCATCCGAAGCAAGTCAACGGTCGAACTTGGGATGGCCAGGAGAGAGAGAGAGTTGGGGCCAGTGGAATTTGTAAGCAGCCATCTCCAGACTGGGCAGAGGTCACAGGCAAAGAGGCCAGTGGTGAGGATTGACAGTCCAAGTCAGAAGCGAGAGCCACAGTAGCTGGGATCAACAGCACTGGAAGCTAGGCGGCATCCCGCACTGGTGCAAGGGCGGGAACATCCTCCTCCTCAACAGTGGACATTGCAGGTTGCATTGGAGAAGGCGTCGGTAAGAGACCGAGAGAGGAAGGTTGATTAGCTGACGGATGGGTAGTGGCAATGGAGAGCAGTGCTTCTCCTTCCTCTTTTTCTCTTCCTTGTTGGAGGAAACAGAAGAATGGTGCGACAAGGCGTGTTTACGCTCAGCGAAGGTAGGGACCTTCCGAGCTTGTTGTGAGGTCAAAGTGGCATCCCCAGTTGCAGATGGTACAGTAGACATCCTGGAGAGCTTCAGAATCTTTGGTAAAGAAGAAATTGGTGGCAAGGTCGACAAGGTTGTGGTTGGTACTGGTACCGAAGCTGTCGATACCAAGGGACTGGAGGTTACCAATAACTTTGGAGCCAAAGAAGGGGACATCGTGGAGGCCGTCGATACTGACACGGTGGAAAGAGTGGTATCCAAAGATGCCTGCTCTTTAGTGCGAAGGGCTTGCTCCCAACAATAGGATTTCAACCGACAGGCTCTATTCTTAAGAGTCTGAGAGGTAAAGTCCTTACAAATAGAGCAGGCCCGAACATTATGACCCTCCCCAAGACAGGACAAACACTTGGGGTGGGCATCCAAAAGGGAGACCTTGCAGCCACAAGACACGCACAATTTAAATAAAGATGACATAAGAAAGGGAAAGAGTTCATACAGTTTTTGTTGTAAAAGATGAGAAAAAATAAAGAAAAGGCCAAGAATTCAAGGAACTGCTCAGCAAGGAAGCCTTCCAAGCTGCTAAAAGGTCGGTGGACAAAAAGAAACTGAGGAGAGACCGTTAGCTTGGCAGGAATGAGCATTCTCAGTAACGGATGAAGGAGGGGTTCCCGGCAAGCTGCTCAGCTCTGGAACTTTCTGAAAAGCTACTGCGCATGCGCAAAGATCCCATTGTGTGAGGCACAGAGACCATGAAGAAGAACAGTGAATTTCTCAAGAAGTTTTTGTACTGCTAGCTCTGGAAAAAAGATTAAGTGCTGTATAGGTAACACTTGCCAATTGTACTCCAAATGAAAGAGTTTTACCTTCGTCAAAGAGTTAAGTCCAAGTCTCTTGGCTCCCTTTTGTTTAGGATGCTCACATTGTGGGTAAACATATTTGGGGCAGCTGTGTTGACCATGCAGCAAAATACAACAAAATCCAAAATCCACAAAACAGCAGTAACTTTCTTGGGCCAACTAAAAAGCACAAATCATATCATGCAAGCTTTCAAAGCTATACTGACTTTTCATGGTATCCAGACCCTAGGAATGTATGCTTTTTAAAAAGCCATTTGTGTCAGCACCAGCACTAAATAACACTTATACTTCTTCCACAGAGAAATCCTTTCCTAGCTACTCCGAGCATTTTTAAAATTTTATTTTAGCAGTATAATTTATAGTAGAGGAAGGACAATGTTGTAATTGCTACAGTAAACATAATGACAGTCTGAAATTGTTTGAATCTATTGGAAAATCACCCCCACAATTCCACCAACAGATCCATTTCTGCACTAGACTGTTATAGTGCTGTTATTCCACTTTCAACAGCCTATGGAATCCTGGGGATTGCAGTTTAGGGCTGCCCCTTCCTCAACGCCAGGTTATGTCTCCATCACTGTAATGTCTCTATTGCTTGAAACTGATCTTGGACATCAATATTGCTAAAGGAAGCATAAGTGAGGGAACTACAAAGGAAACAGTTGAGCATGTCTTATTTAAGGAAATCTCTGCACTCTAGATATGGGGAAAATACATCCATCTTCCCACATGAAAGATGCACAACTCCCTGCTTTGTACATTATAACATCAGCTCTGGCATAGCTTAGGATCACCTCTTCCTACTCATGTCTTCATCAAGTGTTCTTCTAAAGGTGCCAAATGAGATGGGAGGGGAGAGGATATACAGACATATTTTTTTTAACCCCACCAGCTGTGCCTTGTCTTTAGAACAGTCATTGCAGGGTAGGTTGCCTGGTGCTCTATTATCGATTTGGTGCCAGAAACCTTTTGATTTTCCCAAAACCTTTAAAAGTGCCATGGTTAACATGATGTTAATGTGCCTTCTTTGTGTTTTAACCTGCTGCCGTCTGCTGTTCATTGAATGCTTTTATGATTTTATCCTCCCCCATTCAAGAGCTGTATGAAGAAATATAAGAAATATATGATGCCATTAAGTATTTAATTAATTCAGAATCACAGTTGAGTCCAAAAGAAGCCCAACTAGCTCACACACATCTTGGTATGCCATTTCTTGGAAAATCCAAAGCATTCCTCATGCAGTGAATCATGTAAGATCTGTAAAGAGGCAAAAATGCTAAAATGATCCTTATGCTGCAAGAATGAAGAAGGAAACAGACTGATGGCAAGGCATTCCAACATCAAAGGAATCATGCAGACCTCTAAGGGTCAGTCTGCAAAGCTGAAATAAAGAGGAGGGTGAGCTAAGGAGGTCAGAACAACAAACAGAACATCACAGCTAGGGCAACCTAATGTGCCATGAGAGGAACTGGTGTGCCTGAAAAAAAAATCTGGGTGATTCTGACTCCAGGTTGTGCAACAGTAAGAACAAATACTGTTGTTTTCCCTTAGGCTAGGCTGCTAGAAAAGAATGCTTTAAAGAAACCAGGAGAGGATTTTTATGTGAAAGAACTGGTGAGATTCTGATAATGATCATAAAACCCTCATGCCAAACATGAAGTTGAGAATGCACCTGAACATTTTGTCCCTTAATTTTTAACATTCATCTGCTTGAATCACGATTGGGCTCTGGTTGCAAGAGCTCATCATTCTAGAAAAGAGTAAATCAACAGCAAGAGGCTCATCATGTAAACCTGAAGCCAGCCACTTCCTGTCAAATAGCATACAAGGTATAGCACAATCTGAAAGGAGAGAACAAGAGGAATTTGAGTTCTATGGTGAGATCTGTACTACAACTGAAAGAACCGAGGAGGGGGATACCCCAGAAGTGCAACCAAAGCCCAGCTGAAACTAAGAGCCAGGTACATGAAATACCACAACCTTCTGCATGCCCCAAATTCATGTTTATCATTGTATGCACCGTTACATGTCCCATCTCTCTCAGACAAAATGGGTGGGGACAATGTCAGGGATGGTTATTTTTTTGTAAATGCCCCTTCCTGTTGAACTCACCTCCCTAGGAGGTTAGGCCAGGCAACTCTTCACAACATTGTTATGCCAAGTCTTGATAGTTAAGGATAATTGGATTGCATTCTCAATCTCTGTTTCTATTGGTCAAAACTTTGCCTGCTCTGTGTAGTTTGTGCACTTGATTTTTCCTTGTTTTCATTTGCACAATGCCTTCAGCATTCCTCTCCCATTCCTGAGCCTTGGCTGAATGGGGAAAGAGAAGGGCAGCTTGCTAAGGGGTGGGGCAGGTAATCCATATTCATTATTTCCATTTCTTTTTCTCATGAGTACACATATATTTTCAAACAGGTGCCAAAGGATGATGCCTAAGAGAATGGAATTGATGGAGGGAGGAGTGCAGAAATGAAGACCATGTTTGGAGAACAGTACTTTGTAACTAAGAGGAAAAGGTCCTTTTTTTTACATCCCCCCTCCTCTGCAAAATGGCAGGGAATGGACAGAAAACATTTTCCAGGGATACATTAGGAGATCTTAGGATAGGCTACTGAATTACTTTGCTCCAACAAGAAGAATAAGCTACTATGAGTAGCTAAGACTATATTTTAAACAGTTGGAATTAAAATTTTAAGAGGTTTTAACCGTGTCTAATGGAGTACTTAATGGTGAAAAAAAGAGATATAAATCTTATTATGCTATATGTAAACTAAAATAGCCCAGGTAAAATGGTCCTTGGGAAACACTTTGATATCTTCACTATATATCTTTACTAATCAACATTGTCTAAATTTTGGCAGCTCATACCACCCAAGATTTGCAGAAATGTAATTAGACGGTGGTGACAGAGCTGCTGATGGATAGCAATGGTGATGATTATGATTGAAGAAGGATTAACATTATGTTTATCATCATTCTGTAAACCCCAAGATTTTACACAGTTAGTAGAAGAACATTAGACAATTAATAGCTATTCTCATAAAATGACACAAATGAGCACAAGTGTGCCTTTTAATAATAACTATTCATGACCTCTTTTATTCTGATATTTGAATATTTCTGTGCAGGGAGACACTGTAAGAATGCCTTTTGTTCTTGCCAGCATGCTACCTCTGGAAATAATCCAAGAACAGCAGTGCCCTGGATTTTCTGCTAATTTCAAGCTTCTAATTTGATGCTTTCAGATTCAAATATCACGAAGAACAGATTTTCATTCTGCATATATTTTATTGCTAAAAAAAAGTTTTGCTTACATTAGGAAAGAAATCTGCAGTGTGGCAAAAGAAGGAATGGGAAGAGAGAACAGAAACAAACACATCCCAACACCTACAAGGATGACATGCTTTTATTTGCAAAGTTGCCTCAAAAGTCATAATTACACTGTAACTCCATGGGAACAATGGTAATTTCACAGCAGTTCATGTTGCCATTATCACCCTACATCCTGATAACTATGAAATTAATTTGTGGCACTGCTGTATATGTCAGCCATAAGCTGTTCCCTAGGTAACATTATGCTACCATAGAAAAGGAATTTGGTGCAGTATAATCAGCTGCAGCAGACCATACATGAAGGAAGCTTTGCTATGTGTGCGTACACAACAATATTTTGGCTACCAGGGAAGATTAGTGCCACACATTCATATTCCCCAATACTTCACAGCCCAAAACAGGGAGACAATTGTAACACTTCAATTCCAACAGACAGGATCACTGCTCAGCCATCTGTACTCTGCCTAATACTGCAAACTCTGAAAGTTTTTTTCCCTGCCATTTTCTGTAGTATTAACATATTTCACAGTCATGTAACTTACACTGATTTAAAAGCCAAAGAGGTCTTTGCACTTTTATTTTAATATATTTATTATACTTAGAAATCAGTGCCCTACAACAAGTTTGGGAGTGTTCAAAAGATAGTTCAGTAGCTACAAGCAGAGACAGGCCAGGATGGTGTAGTGTTTTGAGTGTTCAACTACAACCCTGCAGACCAGAGTTCAGTTCCCTGTTCATCCATGGAAACCCACTGGGTGACCTTGGGCATGTCAGACAGCTCCAGAAAACCCTATGATAGGTTGCCATAAGTCAGAAACAACCTGAAGGTACACCACCACCACCACAACAACAACAGCTACAAGCAGGCTATGCATGGCATCATGTTTCCACATTTGTGCATGTATACATGTATCATAAATAATATCTAGTCTCAAGCAATTATGAAACAGACTGTGCAATAATCTGTACCACAGCATTTATTCATCAACCTACTTACTTATTTGCTTATTTGTTTTTCTCCCTTTCTCCCAGCATGGCACTCAAGGTGGCTTACAAGAATGCTAAGACAAGGAAAAGTGAAAAACCTGATAATAAAAAAGTTAAGACATGATTAAACCAGTTACCATGCTAAAATTAAACAATAATCTTCTCCCACACTTTCTTGTTGTTTGTGGTGTGTGCTGTCAAGTTGCTTCTGACTCATGGCAACCCTAAGATAAACCCATAGCAGTAATTTCTGGGGGGTGAAAGTGTGTGATATATCAGAAGTCACACAGTGGGTTTTCATGGCTGAGGGGGGAATTGAACCCTGGTCTCCAGAGTTGTGGTCCAATGCTCAAACCACTATACCATGCTGCCTCTCCCTCTCACACTGCCATCCATTTTTTTTTGGGGGGGGGTCATGTCTTAATTAGATTATGAGTCTGAGTGTAGGGAACTTTGTTGTTCTTTTATTTGTAAAGTACCATGTACTGCAATAACTCCATACAAGCGAGGAGGAGGAGGATAATGATGATGATGATTCCATTAAATTTGTAAGTGTAAACAATGTAATATAAAAACATTACAAAAAATAAATAAATAAAAATACAATAATACCTCCTCTAGAAAAATGACTCCTGTAAGCACTTAATCATTAAATGACTTATCTAAACAGAAAAGTCTTTGCCTGCCAGCGAAAGGATAATGAAGAGGCAGCTAGTCTAGCTTCCCATGGGAAAGAGTTCCACAGCCTGGGAGCAGCCACTGAGAAGGATCTATCCTGTGTCTTCAACAGCTATAAGTGAAATCAGTATGTTTTTGTTGTTGTTGTTGTTGTTGGTTGTGACTTCCAAGTCATTTCCAACTTACGGAAACGCTAAAGTGAACCTATCATTGGATTTTCTGGGCCTGAAAGTGTGTGATGTGCCCAAGGTCACTCAGTGGGTTTCCACAGCTAAGCAGGGAATCAAATCCTGATCACCAGGATCCACAGTCCAATGTTCAAACCATTACACCACGCTGGCTCTCAATATACTGGATATGAAATGGTGAGAACTATTGATTATCAGAGTTATCATCTGCCTTCCAACTTAGACTTTCTTGTGCCTTCTGAGCATAATTGCATTGATGTTCCAACCCCAGAATAGAGAGTCCACACACATGAGCTTGGGTTAACTAAGAGCCACTTTTATTGAAAATTTTTATTTATTTATTTAATTATTCATTATGGTCCTGGAGGAATCAGCAAGAGGAGGAATGTGGGCCCAGCTGAGGCCAGGTGACAAACTGCTATCCACCCTCTCAACCTTCCCTCGGGCAAACCGTCTGAGCCTGTAGAGCAACCCCATTGTTACTGGTTGCTCGCTAGCTGCTCTATAGGGAGAAGTTCACCCAGGGGTAACTCCTGCCAAAGTCACAGGACCATTCAGTTAAATCCCTGTGTTAACCTCAAGGGGGCACCATCTTCACTGCCCCCTAGATTGCACAACTCCAGAGGTGGATTCAGAGACTTCCTTTACACCCAAAGTGGGTGCCCAAGGAGGTCACAGGAGCTGTTATTTTGCCCCTTACCTGCCAGAGGAATGCCTAGTTAATGACCATCTCCAGCCAATTTTCCCAGTTCCAATTGCAGCAGTGTGGGGTAGGTGACCCCCCCACCCCCCGCAAACAGGGGAAAAAAATTCCTGCCTGGCCCCAAAGCAATCTGCTAATGTACACTGCAACGAGGATGGAAGGGATGGGTTGTGCGAAAGATCCAAAGAGGCCATGTGCGGGGTGAGCCGAGAATAAACAGGCGTTGCCCCCCCATCACATGGTGCAGTCTGGCACCACCCGTGCCATCTGTCCATTGGTGGCCTCCTCTGGGTAGGAGATCAAACTCCTCCCTCTCAGGCAGCATTGGCTGCACACGGTCAGGGAGACTTATCTAACAGTAGCTGTGAAGACTGGGAAATGGATTTTTCCAGCAGGAAAATATCAGTAAGAGCTACCTTTATTGTAATGCAAAGTATTTTGATCCTGAATGGGCAATTAAGACCCATTAGCCTTCCAAATACCTGATCGTGATGGAAATGAAATGGCTAAAGATGGTTTGCTTGTGAAGTGGCCCAATACAGCTATCTTTATTTTGAGAATTCTCCTTTAGGGTAGGGCAATGGAGAATGTCAGAATGAACATCTTAGCTTCAAAACGTACTGTTGTATTCCAGATAGCCACATCAGTGTGTTGGTACCAAAGAATATGGAAGTAAAATTGCCTTTAAAATGTATAAACTTTAGCATTCAAAAGTTGCCTCTAAATAATAAACTGAAATATTCAGAATAATAAAAATTATGTTCAATAGAGAGATAACTTTCTTATACAGTGGGTTAGGCTGTTAGTCTGCCAGGCAGAAAGAAATACTTAAGATCTGCTTACACAGCATTTATTGAATTATCACATATTTACCCTTAACAATTTATTATCATTATATTGATCATTTATTACTCTTCCTTCCCTCAAGAAGCCTCAGTCATTCTCAAATATGTTAAGTCTTCACCATCATAACAGTTCATATATCCACAAAGTCACATGCTCCTGCATTTTGAATATCTTTTAAAAATTCAGAGATATATAGAATATTCATCAATTTTTACCATGTGATTTTTCACTCTGAATGAAAGGATCAGCAGGATGTGCGCGTGTGTGTCCATGTGTAAACTAATTTCATTTTGGTTGGGGTCTGAGCATCCAAAATAATACTCTCCATTACATGGTTCTTACACACTTTTTTTTAAAAAAAAAAACACCTTGAAATGCAAATAATAATAATAATAATAATAATAATAATAATAATAATATAAAAAATACACAGAATTTCTTATCATCTTGCCAGCTTTTGAAATTTTGATTTTTTAATGCTCACAGGTAACAATGAAATAGGTAAATATATCACTATTCAGACAATATAATCTCAAATGAAAAATAGAAAAAAATAAAAACCATTCCTGCAACCATTCAATCCCTTTTTCATACTATATTGCTAGACATACATTTGTGTGGATAAAACCACCATTATTCATAGCATGTTAGAAGAGATATTTTATTCCTTTTTAATATAGACCCTGCTTTCCTCTGATCTGCAGCACCAGACTGCTAAAGCTACATTTGGGCAGCATTAGAAACTAGGATTACACTCTTTTGCTTTGCCAATGTCTGTCAGGAAGCAAGAGAAGCAAGTGCTGCATTTGTTATACATACAGATTCAGCAGCTTTGCTGGGGATTTTGCTGGTGCGTAAAAGCAACATCTCAATGTCAGTGGCTGAGCTAGTCATCAAAGCAATCCAAGGTGTTGAACAGGCACTCTGATCCACTATATCCAGGGATGAACAAGTTTTGTCATTCTCCTGTTCTGATCTTTATCTCTGACTGATCTGCCTTTTGTGATTGTTACAACAAGGCATTGCTCTAAGACCCCTGACAATGTTCAAATAATGCCTTTTGACCCCAAAATCCAAAAACAAATCTTTTGGAGCAAGCTTTAATATGAAGTGTGAGGTCTTTCGTTAGTTAGCACTAGCCACGTCCAAAAGGACGTTCCTTTATTACAAATAGGCTGATGCTACAAGTTAAACTATATCACTGCTTCCTATGAAAATTGAGCATGCCTGTTCAGTTTTATTATGGACCCTTCTAAGCCTCTTTCAATTTCTCCTCTCTAACAAGCAGTCTTTCGCCACTTACAATTATGCTTTCTTTTTCCAAGATGAATCTGGGTCCTCAAATCAACACAGGCTCCTGTTCTAAGACACAAGTACAATGCACGAATCTGAGAACTGTTATTATTCTGAAGTACTGACTCTACGAATGCTTCATTACAAAACCATGCAAGACTGGATGATACTTCACTTTTACCGTGCTATGTAATGCTGCCAAAATTCACACCTTTTCATGATGCCCCTTGGAGAGAAGCCCTGTTGCCACAACCATAGCATGAAAGGGAGTGTCCTGTTTTAATTCCTCTAAAACAAAGCTGCAGAAAGACCACTGGTGAAGACAACATCATTAGATTGGAGGATCCTGAGTAGTTTTCTGACTGTCTTCAATATTTCCTTTTCAGGAATGGCCTTATGACTGGCAGTGGCAAAGTAACTCAAGACTTTCTTGAAAGACGACGATTATTTGAATCATTTCCACTACACTTTTGTCCCAATAACTGATTTTTCCTTGGTAGTTCACTCTGAAATCTGAAAGGGGTATCCCTTGTTGGTTCTGCCAGATCATTCGAGGCAATCAGTAACTTGAACCATGGTATCTTTGCAGGGTGTGTGATCAAGATGGAACTTAGTTATTTTTTATTGTTGTCTTTTGTTTTATGTTGTCCTTTGTTTTTGAAGATGTGGTCCTATTTGGCTCACTTTTCCCAGAAGGTGATACCAGGGAATGATTGTTCAGTCCCTTGGCTACTGGTCTTTGGGATTCCTCAGAGATCCATTGTGTCCACTGTGCTTTTAAGACTTACATGACACCACGGGAGAGTGCTGTGTGTGAGTTGGATGTGAACCCTATACTCATGATATTCAGCAATCTCTATCTTTTTTCCAATTAATTTTTCCAGCTGATTTTTCTCCTTCTTCACAAGGAGGCTGTGAAAGTCTTGGGCTACTGTCTGGGTAGAGGAACAAGTTGGCCACAGGCCAATCAGAGACTCAGTCCAGACTGTTGTTTGTTACCAATGTCTGTTAACAATGATCCATGCCTTAATCCCCTCCCATTTAGACTGTTGCAAGTTATCCTACATGGGGCTGGAAGAGGGTCCAAATTGCATCTGATACAAAATTGGGCCTCCAGATTGCTTTTCTAGAGTGTCATTTGTAGACCTTATATCTTTGGTCTTATACAGCAGCCTCCAATTTTGTTTCCAGATCCAGTTCAAGGTGCTGGAAATTACCTTTATTGACTAATATACCTTCCAGTCGGCTCTCATCATAGAGTTTTCTTGGAAATATATTTCATTTATATGAAATATAAATGTTCATTCATTTATAGGGTGTTTGTCATTGCCTTCCTTTAAGGCTGAAACAATGTGACTTGCCTGACATTATCCAATGGGTTTCAGTGGCTGAGTGAGGACTCAGATCCTGGCCTCCCAGAATCGTAGTCCAACACTCAAACTATTATACTATGCCAGCTCACTATTTGTGCTTCCTACCTATGAGACTTTAAATGGTTAGTGGCCAGGATTACAAGAAACCTACTTGTAATTTCTGATTTTCTTTAGAGGCTTTTTGTATGTCTCACTGCCATGGGAATTTTGGTTGGTACATTTGACAAGGATTTTTCTCTGGGAGGGCACGGACCTAAGAACTGCATAGGCTGCAGGCCACTGGCAATAATATTGCTTTGAAAGAGATTTAAAACTGGTGTTGTTATGTGCTTTGTTTCAAGGATCCTTTGTTTATATTTTATTTGTTAACGCTTGATTGTCTTATATGAAACTGCTTTACAGTTGAATATCACTGGGCTGGGGTAGCTTTTGAACCAAAGGGCAATTTATCAATATCTAAATACTAAATAAGTGAATATATAAAATGGAAACATAATGTAGGACAGCCCCGAAATCCAAGAAAAGGCCACCATTCAAACAACTGCTCTCTCCCAGGTAAGATAAGAAATCATCTAAGGGTGGCTTCCAGCAACTTGGGGACTGGCATAAATGCCACAGTGCATGCCTCTCCCACACATCTGAAGCAATGAGGATTTTCCCACGCAGGGGATCCTGAAATGTATGAATTATTCAGGTATTGGAATCATTTCATTTGGACATTTAGCAGTGGACATGCTTGCCAAAGCTTTTCTTCCTTTCTGCATTCCCTTAGTAATACATGTCTACACTGAAACCAGCCAGAAGAGAACTAAAGTTGCCTTTCAGAAAGATCAGTATTTCCAGAGACAAGCAGCTTTCCTTGTGTCAAGTCAAAGCCATTCAAACCATCCTACATGAAATTTTATTTATAGATATGAAACAAATGCTGAAAGGGAAAGAAAGGAACAATATCTCTTAGAAATGATGTAGCATTCCATTGCCTGTTAACATCCCTAGAACACATAGGAGCAAAGAACTAGACAGAGATTATTTCTCACATGAGTCTACAAATAATTTAATTCTTTTCAGTATTCTTGCACAACTTATTGAATAGGTGTTCTGCCCTATTTTTGAATTTTAGATTGGGATTGTTGGTGTGAAACCATGAGAAAGGTGTTTTTTGAGTGCCCAACAACCCAACAAAGAGAATCCTCCTCAAGCTTTTCCCCAGAGTTATTGAACAAAATTAAGGACATTCACACACCCCACTGACTCACCAATTTCCTTTTTCCCAAGCTGAGAGGACAGAGTTGAAGCCTGAGTGATATCATCTGTGTCATTGTGAACCATCTAACAAAACACTGACTATAGACTGATGATGCTCATCTGACCCCTTCCCCTGATGTCATGTGGGGCAGGCAAAAGGAAAAGGACATAGAAGGCTATAGCTTGCCCATCTCTGTCTGCCTTCTCCCCAGACACCCTTTCAAAGTCATGTGAGATGGGGGGGGCAGGAAAAGATTCCTGCAGAGGATCCCTGCTGCCAGAGATTTTATCCCCACTCTGAGATATCATCAAAAATTTTCAAAGAATTTTGGCAGAAGGGAACACACTGATTAATTTTTTGTTGTACCTTGAAGGAATTAATAAGTTAAAATAACACATCCTCACATCGTACTGATGTCAGTCAGTCACTCAGTCAGACCTTGTACTGAAGCTCTCCTGATACATCACTGTCAATTTAACTAGAAAGCCGATATGGTCTAGTGCTGGCCTAAAACTGCATAGATAACGGTTCAGCTCATTCATGAATCTTGGGTCTTATATGGTTGTCATGAGGATAAAGTGATGGAAAGGTAGAAAAATAATGTACACCATCTTATACTCACTTCAGGAAAATCTGGATATAAATGAAATATAGTAAATTAATCAATGAATAATAGAGTTGGACTAGTTCCCTTTAGTTAATTTCTTTGGCAATGCTTTCTAGTGGTTTGGCCACACTTATTCTTTACTGTTCAAAGCTGCAGCCTGATTGTATTCTTGAACTACTTCAGCCAGACACCCGGGGAGTCCATGCAGGCTTTGCTTTGGATGTTTAATCCCTTAGAGTCAGGGTAACTAAGTCACTATTCCTGCCAGCCTCTCTAAAACCCTATCTGTTTGTCTGCCTAAATGAATTGGTTGCTCTGTTTTGGAAAGCTGAAACTGATGCATCAGATTGCTCCTTAAAATTTTAACTCAGCTGCCTGTTGAGGGTCCAGGAGATCCAGCAACCCATGCCAGTCTCACTGGGTTCAAGTCTGTGCAGAATTGGAGTTTTACCTCATAAGTGTTCTTTGATGTTGTAGTCTTCAAGCCACAGACAGAATATTCAGAGAAACTGACATCTCAAAATATCTGCCCAGCACTGTCACAGCATGCTAGTTAGTCCAGGTATCACTGTAACATGAGGAATGATTTAGCTTTCTTATCAAATACCTTTATGTTTTACTGTCATGAAGATTTTTCTCTTAATTGACTGTTTTCCCTTCTATCCCGTCATACTCTTTTTATCCTTGATATAAGACAATTCCAGCCAGCCTTATGCTAAGAGCATGAAATCGCAAGATCATCACAGTAATTCAGTGTTACAAAGAAGTGTCATTCCTGTTGTGCCATCCAATTACAAAATAGTAAAGCAGGGATAGTGCACAGCAATGCTGTTTTTTTCTATTTGTTTCGGTAAGTTTAGCACAGCAGGAAATGTGGCATTCTCCCTAGATAATGTGTCAAAACCGCAGTTAGAATTTAAGTGCAAATGGAAGTTATCTTAAAGGCTTCATATGTAGGCTAATAACCTCAGTTGCTTAAATGAGATAATTATACCTTACATAATATATTTTACTTCAAGGATTTGGTGTCTTCATTTTAATAAAATAATAATTTGGTCTGGAAAAAAAATAAAGTGTAAATGGGCTCCCTTATGTTGACGCTACACTGTAACAGTCACATGCCTCTACGTGCTCTGCATTATTTCTGTATGGATAAAAGATTTGGGTCTATCTTCCCTTTCTCAAGATGCCTTAGATTTTTTTTTTTAAAAAAACCAGGCTGGCTCCCAAGCTGCAACACAAATGATTGAATGCTTTAGTGCTGAAAATCCATCAGCTTGACAGCCTGTGCTGTCAATATTTAGAAACACCACCATGAAGCAGCACATGGAGGAGAGGGCATCTTTCTGTGCCCTGGAAGGTAACACAGCTCTAAACAGCCACATGTGGTAAAAGGCTGCACCAAAAGGAACAAAAAACTATCCAGACTTCATGCCAAGAACACTCACATTAGACATCAAAATAAATGACAAAAAACACACACATATTTGTTTTGCATAAATCTACCCCATTTTTTTTCATTCTCCAACCAGTCTGGAGGTTTTGAAACATAATGTGAGCAAGGATTTGGAGTTCACATATTCATTCTTAATATTATTACTTGCTTAGAATTACATACACCCCTTTTTATTTTTTTAAAGACTAATAAGGTGGCTATTCAACTGATTACCATTCACAGAGTCCTATATTGCTTAGGGAACAGGATATTTTAAGGACTGTCTCTTCCCATGTGAACCTGCCTCCCACCTACACTCCTGTTTCAATGTTCTGCTTTGCCCTCTGCCACCAACGCAGGTACAATCTATGGGGACACAGAAAAGGTTAACCAAAATAATATTAGAAAAAGTAACAGACCACAATTCAGTGCAAGACTACTCCAAATAAGTTTGCTGTTGTGTGCCATCAAGTCCTTTCTGACTTATGGCAACTCTAAGGTTGACCCTTTCATGGGATTTTCTTGGCAACATTCGTTCAGAAGAGATTTGCCTTTGCTTTCCCCTGAGCTTGAGAGAATACAACTTGCCCAAGGTTACTCAGCGGGTTTCCATGGGCGAGCAGGGATTCAATCCCTGGTCTCCAGAGTCATAATCCAGTACTCGAACACTACACCATCCATCTACTGATTAAACAGGCAAATTCATATGAGAAAACATAAGCCTTCAGATAGCCTGACCACCAACCCATTAAAACCTTTAAAGCTCAAAAACAATGTGTCTTTCTACATAATTCCTAAGGATTTTGTTGTATTCTAGATGGGGTGGGTGTGGATGGGAAAGACAGTGAATGAGCTGGGCAAAAGAAATCAGTTCTCACTAACAGAAATATCGGCAGGGAGAAGAAACAACTCGGTACCCAGGCCATAAGTATTTTTGTGCTAACATGTTCTAAAGTCTGAAAGTATAATGAAACAAACATACTATATTTAGAGAAAGCCTTGGGTGACTCCAGTGTGATCACTGTGCATGTGAAGATGAAGACAGTGTGCTCTCAGAGCCTTCTGAAAGCTCTTGGAGCATTTGTTAGGTAAAAGCAAAGTTGAGGAGCAGCCTCTGGAAATGACTACATTTAATAGAGATGGATCCTGTTTCCATTGCATGGCAGTCTATGGACAGAAGATCCAGAGGTGGGAAAGCAGTAAATGTAATGTTCACCTAGTCCAATCCAGGAAGGACCAAGTGGATATACCAATGTCATGAGAATAAGGGAGGGAAGTGTTCATGCAGACATTCACAGACAGTTCACTGTAGAGCAGTGAGAGACATCATTTAATAATGCCTAGGTCCAAAGAAGTGTGCAAATGAAGAGACAGTGTGAGAAATCTTTGAGCTGTCTATCCCAGAAAACACTATTTACCACATAATCCATGCAACTAATAAGAGCAACAGAGTGGGTATTCAGGGCAGAGAATGAGGAGACTCCTATCAAAGTTAAATTGTGGGAGCCCTTTCACACAACTGAGCTGAGAGCACACATTGACCCACTGCTCCTGACAGAGTGCATCATGGACAACATGAAATCTTGGAACAATGGTGGCATCCAGTCTCAGAACAAGGAAGAAATTTAGTGCATTTAAAAAGGTAATTGAGATTCAACAACAAAGAAACAAATGCAATGCAGAGAGTCACTGATAAACATGTGATATGGGACAATGAATGCTGAGTAACTCTGAAAATGGTATACACCAGGGACAGATATAACCACCGAAGAACAGCTGGATGAGTTCAGAGGTAAGTACCCATTCCAGCAACAATAAACCAGTAACATATGGCATAAAAGTTGATGGTGCTGAAATGCTAGCCCATTATATCTTTTGAAGGAAAACATTTACCTGGACAAACAGCCTGATACACTACAGGAAGCACAGCATGGTTACAGAGTGATAACAAATCCAGTTGAATTTTTCCCCATTGCACAAGATGTGGTGGGAAACTTTTTTTTCTGCTAACTAGAGATCTAACATATGTTGGTAACCTCCAAGAGAATAAGCCATAAAGCCTTCCCCACCACTTTTGCAGGAGAGCAGTAGGTAAGAAAACCAGGTGACAATACTCCACTTGTTGCAGGAAATGTATCTGCAAGAATCACCGCAGCATACAGATGACATACTCTGGTTTTATTTAAGATATATAGCATGAAGAATGGGCCTTGATTTGGGGCCACCTCTATTAGCAGATAATATATTGTCTTTGGGAAAGAAAAATGTTCTGTTATATTGTTAATGTTAGATTTTCTTGTAAATATTAAGCAAGCAAGCTGCTTTTCCTTCAGAGCTTATGTTTATTTTCAAATTGCAGAGAGTGGTCTAAACAGGTCTTTTCTTTGTCTGAGGAGTCAAAACAAGTTTTCTATTTGTTTGTTTTAAACTGGAGAGAACAACAGCAGAATTTGAAAGGCATGTGTTATTTATATTATTTACAGGGAGAAAGGGGAGATTTTGCAGCTACTGAAAACAAATGTGCTACTTCATGTAAACATTTGTTTTTTGGCTTTTTGAATTTGGATATTGCAGAATACTCTTTCAGTGTTTGGGTATCATGATGACACAGGACATTTCTTATTTTAATCCTGCAATTAAATGGAAAACCCATGAAATCAGAAAATATCCTGAAAATTACTCAAAGCAAAGGTCTAAACTGGTATTTTTTTAAAAAAAACCTTAAGTATTCTCAAACAAAGTTCTGTATATCTCGTATGGCAGAAAAAAGGTGAGTGTAGACAGATTTGTTGTATGCAGTACTCTTGCCCACGGCCTCACTTGTCCTTCATTAATTTTCCTCTTGAAGGAAACAACAAATAATTTTAACAATATCTGTCTGTGGTGTGAAAGGCTTTGAAAACTCTGCAAGTTCAGGACTTATTCTGTGCAAAATCTGCTCAGGTTGTTTTTGCACAGAAGAAAAGAATTTTTATAAAAATACCATGGGCAAATTTTGTACAGAGAAAGTCCCAAATTATAGCATTTTCTATGCAGAAAACAGCATTTACTGTACAAAACACGTTTTCCTGTGCAAAAAAAAAGTTTTCCGTACAAAACAAAAATGCATAATTTTTTGGTTAGATTAAGCCACCAACTACAGCATTTTCTGCACAGAAAATAAAATGCTGTTTCTTACACAAAATCATGGATGGATTTTGTATAGAATATATTCTGAACTGCAAAGATTCTCAGGAGCCCAGAATTCTCATCAAGATTTTCCAAAACTCAAGAAACATGTTGTTTCAACCTTTTTAAAAAATATTTCCAAATATTCATCCCATCCCTACTAGGCACAGCCAAAACAATAAACTGTGTTGCAAACAACTTCCTATCCATTTTTGCATTAACCATCTTGATGATGCAGCGTTGCAAGATGTACTGTCTTAAAATTTGCTTAACTGTGCACAGAGGGAATATGCCATGTGCTGCTTCATTTGCCACCAGGTGGAGACCGCTCACTCAATGAAATGATAGACCATCCGTTATGTTAAATGATAGACCATCCGTTATGGTTATGTTAAACACCTTAAATGTAGCATACAATAAGACCATCAAAGAAATAAAATGAACTATTTGATCATTTCAACCCTTCTGCATCCAGCTCAACATTATACTTACCTTTACAACCAGTATGGGGGAACATATGGCTCCCCAAATGTTTTTAGATGTAACTTCCATCATCTCTTGCCATTGACTACGCTCAATACACTGATGGGAACTACTAATTCAAAAACTTCAGAAGGACCAAAATTGCCCTGTCCTACTCCTAGTACCATCACAGGTCAGTTTTGTTAAATTGCATTTTTTAAATATAAAAGCAAAGAAAGAGGGAGAGAAAAGAAAGAAAATGAGAGGGGGAAAAGGAAAGGGAGCTAGTCATATATAAGAATATAAATTTAAACCAAATATAAATTTTCTTGCAACTAATGCCTGTAAAATGTATGTTAATGCATTGCTAATGCAATAACAGCTTCTGACTACTTAATAACAGATAGCAAATGTTTATCTTTCCACCATTGAAATAAGTCTTTTAGCTTTGCTTACCTGAAGTAAAAGATCTGACCATGTTGGCTATCAATTACATTTCATGTTGAAAGGCTATAATTTTAAGGTACAAAAGCTTCTATAAATAGATTTTGTATTGAAGATTTTTCAGTGTTATGACATTGTAATATATCTTACCAAAAAGTGGTGACCACTGAATATGCCCATCAAAATCTGTATCACACAATCAACATTTAGCTGAAGTATACAAATTCTTCAAAAAAAAGTGTGTGTGTGTGTGTATGTGTATATGTGTGTGTGTGTGTGTGTGTATGTGTGTGTGTGTGTGTGTGTGTGTGTATGTATATATATATATATATATATATATATATATATACCTCGTGGTGTCCAATGTACCCCCAATATCAAATTTTGCTAAACCAAATCTAAATAAATTCTTTATATTGATGCTAGGACAATTTTCCATTGGTTGATTTGCACCAATGCCCAATGAACTCTGCAAAGTCTAAGAACATCTGAAGGATCACAAGTGCCTTACCACTAGTCTAGTAGGCATCTATAAGAGTAATACCAGAACATAAAAGATCAGCATGTCATAGCGGACCTCTACCATATGGTAGACATTTATCCTGTCACGCTGGACCATATGAGCCAAAGAGCCTTCACCAAGGCTTCTCTCTGTTCTCAGATACCTCCATCTCAGAAGGGAGAGGAGGCACAAAACAGGCTGCCCAACAGAATGATGGCCCTTTTCACATTTTTTTTTTTTAGTGCGAGCGCCCCTTGAGCATCGCGCAAATGGGAGCGCTGCTCCGTACGACGCACTCCCACTCGAGCAAAGCTCATGAGGCTAAAGCGGGGCGCGCGCACATTTTTTGATTTTCGGCTTTAAGCCGAAAATGCCCCGCACTCGCGCAATGCTCGCGGCGCCCTCGCGCACTTACCTGCGTGTGGTGCGTCGGCGAGCTGGGCGGGTCGCGCTTCCTTCCCCCAGCGCAGCCTACAGCTCCCAGACTGCGCTGCGGAAGGAAGGGGTGGGGCGCTAGCGTGACGGTCACGCTAAGGAGGAAGCCAATGTGGGAGGACGAAGGGCTGTCGTGAGCTGCTGATGCGAGCAGCTGCTCACGCGATCGCCGCTCCCCACTGCCGTGACAAGGTACAGTGCGAAAAGGGCTGATGATGCAGAAAGAAAAATGCTAACTCAGGACAACTGGCAGCTGGACGGACAGCTCTTCCAGCCACTCGCCAAATCCCTTTGCCCACCTAAGCAGGATGACAAGTGGTAAATAAAACTATCCCTGCTGGGTCCTTGAGGAACTAATCCTCCAAACACATTGGCACAGAAGTCAATGCCTCTCTTATAGGTAGAAAGGGAGAGAGACTTTGGGAGAAGGGCTTTCCTACTGAAACCAAGCAGTTCAATGATTTGGTCATTGGGCAGGGTCTATCTGGCCACAGGGATCAATTCTGTTCCCCACTCCTCTGTCAGATTATCAGTAGCTGGAGAAATGTATTTGTGAAATAGCCATTGTAGGATGCACAGGCAATAACTTAGGTATAAAAGCATCACCCACATTATTTATTAACTATCCAACAAACTTATCTGGGAAACACATAAATACTGAAAATAAATAAATGATGATAAACATTCAAACAAACAAACAAACAAAAAGGCCCCCCAAAAGTCTCACCCTTTAACAAACAAAAAGTAAGAAGTTTCTATTTTTGTCAACGTTAGGCAGTGCTTGAATTTTCAACATTCAGTGCTTGAATTTTCCTCACAGGAAATTAATCTATTGTTGGCATTGCTCAGTAGGACATTACTTGATAAGTTGTTTTCCAGAAGGGAAAAAAAATCTACTTTTAACTAGGGGGCTAAAATGTGGAATTAAGAGATTAACTTTTAGCACCTGACTTTTCAAAATATTGCTTTTAGCTAATCCTAACAAAATTAAAATGTTGATTTCAATAAGATCCAGTTAATAGAAAAGAACATTTCTTATAAATAATCTTTTTTAATATTTCCTCCAGTTGCCCACAGTTAAGTAAACAGACTTTTAATGGCATAAAAATGGCTAAGAGTTTGCTACAGCAATATCTTAGAACACAGTAGGAGGAACATTTAGGTTTTTAAAATACAGAAAAAATATTTTACAGGTATATGCCATAAATTGACAGATGATTTAAAGGCACATCCACAAACATACAGGCACCGCTCATTTAACAAAGAAGCTCCTTTTTAAAATGTCTTCTTATACTCGCCCAGCCCTTTTCTTTCCTCCTTGTTCTTTGTCTAGCTGAAAGATTACAGCAGCATTTGCTGTTTGGAATGTGGTGAAGGACAGCTAGAAAAAGATAGACGTTCAGTATCAGCCTGTAAAAGCATGTCTGCAATAGACAGTGCAATGTAGCTTGAGCTGAGGAAGAGTGGGATTCTGCTCTAGCCACTTCTACTGTAACTGTGTGTGTGTACCTACACAGCGTGCATACAAGATGAAGAGCAGCTACGTCCAGAATCCCTTACGGAACATTGGCAGCAAAACAGACATGAAAGTGGAGATCCAAAAAGCCATGCTCACTAAGTATACCCAACATTATTTTTAAAAGCAGAGACCTATAACCTTGGCCACCAAAATGGAAATCATAAGAAAAGGGGATCCCAGTGAAAGAAAAAAATAATCCTTGGATGCATTTTGGAAGAAGCTTTCAAGTGTTCTTTAGAAAGCTCAAAATGTTATGTGTTTATTTATATAAACCTGACTTGAACTTCTTGTTTCATTTCACATGCACATACTGTAAGAACTGAATAAAAATTTACTGACATGTTGAACTATTTTTCTGTCTGGTGCAGGAACCTATTCCAATTTTTTGCATACTATTTCTGCCCCTCGTACCAAATTTTCTGTTAAAGAAGGAAAAGCCCAGAAACACATCTACTTTCTCAAATGCTATAAATACCTATGCTTCAGTAAATACTCAAAACTTAAAGTGCTTTCAATATTTTATCAGCAAATATTTTAAAAGGAACAAAGCAAATAAAATGTTGACAGATAGCAACATCTGTTGCAATGTAGAGAACTGTAGGGGCAGGGGTCTGGGCATCTGGCAACCATAAGGGTGAATAGTTGTGTGGTGATATTATACAAGGGACTCTATGATCTCACAGAGGACTTAGTGTTCCAAATCTTTGCCTAGAAATGTATCTCTTGCAGATATGAGGGATGTGTTGTAGATATGTTTCTGAACTTTATATGTTTCACAGAAACTACTGGAAGTAGAAATAACATGGAAAGAACAGGGATAGGTTCTTACATCACACAAAAAAAAAAAGAATAGTTCAACGTGTTTCTAAAAACTTTTTATTCAAAACTTACATTATGCATCTGTGAAATGAAACAATCAGGTCAGATAAGTCTCGCATAAGTGAACAAAAACATTTTGAATCTTCTTGAGAGCACCTGAAAGCTATGTCCAAAACATATCTTGGGATGATTTTATTTTTGTTCCCAACAGACTCCACTTTTCTTATGGTTGCCATTTTGGGCAAAAAATGTAAAGCTCTATGCTTTTTTAACCTGGAGAGATAGGCTAATCTGCTTTCCCCTTTTATTTCTATTTTGCTCTTCAACATGCTCAGTAAGTGATTCTAGAGAGAGGTGTTTACCTTACCTGTTGTATGTAAGCACACAACTACAGCAGGATAATTTAGAATAGAATTTCATTCCTTCTAAGGTCAAGCTTTATTGTACTGTTTACTGTGGACAACTGCTGCAACTCAGCACTCGAAGTCTGTTTTTCTCCAACTGTTCTTTACCATCCTTCCAATGCCACTGCTGGGAGGGGGACCCTTCCAGCTAGACAGAAGACAAGAAAGTGGAGGGCCTGGCCTGGGCTCCCATAAAATCTTTGTAAAAAGGATCTTCTTTGTCAGACGCTTTGTTAACCGAGGTACGCCTGTATTATATGAGTACTTACAGCATGATGGTCAGCTAAAAAAAATATGGGTTACAGCACCATGGACAGTTCCCATTCAGTATAACACTGTGAGAAAGGCTGGAAGAGAAATTATGTTTTATAAACCTCTGCCTCCAGCTTTCAACCCCTTCAATTCTCAACCAGTTTTCAACCCCTTCAGTTCTTTTGCTTGAAGAACATATAGCTTTTCAGGGCTAACTTTCTGGCCTGAGGAGTGGTGCCTCTCCTCCTCTCTATATTCTTCTGGCTATGTTCTCCCTACTCAAATGGCAGGTATAGGACTGGGGAGGAAAACACTTGATCAAAGTTAAACAGAAGGTATGTGCAAAGATCCTGAGCTCACAGGCCCAATGTCTGTGCTATTCTGTCTTATAAGTTCCCAGCCTCCTTGCCCACCAATCTCAAAAGCTGATTGTCAGGAGTTTTGACTAGTCTGCAGGTGGTAGCACAGCTGAATTGGACTCATTCTTCACCCTTAACTCTCCAACATACAGGAAAGCCCATTGAGAAAAGGGAACAGCTGTGAGAAGCTCATATATATATATATATATACACATACACACACACACACACACGTGTGTATATTCATTTACTATGCAGCAAAATCACATGTATTTCTTCACAACTTGCCCCAAAAGACATACCAAACTGCAAACAGCAATAGAAAACTTCACAGAATGTTTTGTATTCTCACATAAGGCAGAGAAAAGTGCAGAAATTATTTCTTTTTTTGCATACAAGGATGAAATGAAATTTAAAAAAAAAATACATGCCTCCTCTCCCCACCCATCAGCAGAAAACAAACCAAAGTGAAATCACAAAAAGGAAACAGGAAGAGGGGCCTTGTGAAGACAGATTCTACCTCGCTCTCAGAAATGGTTATAAAATATCTTTAACCCACAGTGCGGCCTACCTAATTGGCATGTAGGAGTTCTGTTTGGGGAAAAAGCTAGCGTGGTATATCATGGGTAGAACTGTGGATTTAAATCAACCAGATCCATGTTCAGACACATCACCAACACATCAATGAAGTATGAATGTGAGGAATAGGTGTATTTTAAATCCCCAGTGAGAAAGATCTATATCCCAAACATACAGAAAAAAATGTGAATGGACAATGAGAGTTTGCACATTTTGATTTTTCAAAAAAAAATGTTCTTCTTACAAAATAATCTGGGTTTTGTGCAAAAACATGTTTTGTACAAAAATATTTTCCATATCCATGCATTCATGAATGAAATAAATGAAGACACTGGCAGCATGCAGTTAACTGTGTGACAACACCTGACATACTCAGCCTAATCCGCCCCAAATGGTTGTTCTGAAAATAAAATGGAATAATGCCCTTAACTCCATAGAGTGAACAGAGGAGCTATAAGATGTAAATAAAATACAACAAATTCAAAAGCCCCAGGGGGTTTATTTTTCTGCAACAAAAATTGTTTAGCTTGTACACACATGCAGATACTAACAAATTCCAGGGTAATTATACTATAAACAGAGCAACCATTAAGAAGCAATAAGACTTCTGCTAAGATTGTAGGTGCATCTAGTGAAAAACTAAACACTAATACCAAGATATACACAGAGTTCCCGACAGCACTGATCCCTCCTTGTTTTCCATGACTATGAGAGCCCAGTGTGAGCTGAGACATTATCATCTACATGAAGAGTTTTATGAAGAGGGTCTAGACTTAGCTGATATGGCCACCTACTCCCGGTACACTGTTTGCACACCCAGCAGAATGAAGCTACACAGCATCCAAACATGTTGTTAAGAGTGTGAGCCCCAACAGCCCTTGTCAGCATAGCTAACACGTGGAAGGCAAAATGATTTCCACTCTTCTGAAAAGGGGACACATTAGGGGACTCATAGAAGTGAAATAAAAAAGCTAGCTGTCTCTTCTATAATCATCCCAAATCTTCCCATAGAGAAAAGATAGGCAACTGTTGGGTGACCCACTGGCTCCCTAGAGTATCTTGACGGGCTGAAACTCCCTATCACGCCCCCTGAAAATATATGGAATAAAATATATCCTCACACACCCTGAAGGGGGCATAGGGAGGACTTTCTCCATGTTTTTCCCCCTCTCTGGGCCATTTTAGGCCCAGCTGAGGTTTTATGTTTGTTTGGTTGGTTGGTTTGCCCAACATAAAATGACACAGAAATCAACTTCTGGGTTCAAAAATGGTCCAGAGAGGGGGGAAATTAGAGAAAGTATTGGGTTTTTTAAAAAAAGGGGGGGGGCATTTCCCACACCCTGTCCTTAGAAAATAATTTAATAAATAATTCCTATAGGATCATACAGCTCCCAACAAGGGGAAAAAAAACCTGAAGGGCTATTGTAGATTAAGATGTTTGAATGTGCCACCCATTAAATTCTGTTGTGCTATTGTTAACTGCTATCAAGTCAACTTTGACTTATGGCAACCATATGAATGAGAGATCTCATAGTCATCCTATCCTCAACCACTCTGCCCAGGTGTTACAGATTCTGGGATGTCGCTTTCTTGAGTCGATATGTAATCGATATGTAATACAGCCTTCCTCTTTTCCTTCTTCCTTCTACCCTACCAAGCACTAGTGTCTTTTCTAGTGAGTCAGATTCTCACAATACATCCAAAGCACTCAAGTTAGTCATCCAGCTTCTAAGGAGAGTTCAGTGGGGGGTTTTCCCCTCTTGGACCCATTTATTTGCCTTTTAGCAATCCAGGATGTCTGCAGAACTCTTCTCCAGCACCACATTTCAAGTGCTAACACGCCAGAGGACAGGATCAAAATTCAAAATGACCTGGATAGGTTGGAGAGCTGGGCCAAGGCGAACAAAATGAAATTCAACAGAGAGAAGTGTAAAAAAATGGAATCCACAAATATAGGATGGGGAACACGTGGCTGGATAGCAGTACGTGTGAAAGGGATCTAAGAGTCTTCATAGATCACAAGTTGAACATGAGGCAGCAGTGTGATGCGGCAGCCAAGAAAGCCAATGCAATTCTCGGCTGCATCAATAGGAGTATGGTGTCTAGATCGAGAGAGGTACTGGTACCACTCTACTCTGCTTTGGTTAGACCCCATCTTGAATACTGTGTCCAGTTCTGGGCACCCCAATTCAAGAAGGATATTGACAAGCTGGAGCAAGTCCAGAGGAGGGCGACCAAAGTGGTGAGAGGCCTGGAAGCCATGCCCTATGAGGATAGACTTAGAGAGCTGGGTATGTTTAGTCTGCAGAAGAGAAGGCTAAGAGGGGACATGATAGCCATGTTTAAATATTTGAAGGGATGCCATGTAGAGGAAGCAGAGGGCTTGTTTTCTGCTGCTCCAGAGATCAGGACAAGGAGCAATGGATTCAAGCTGAAGGAAATGAGATTCCACCTGAACCTCAGGAAGAACTTCCTGACAGTCAGGGCTGTCTGGCAGTGGAATATGCTGCCTCTGAGTGTAGTGGAGGCTCCTTCCTTGGGGGGTTTTAAGCAGAGGCTTGATGGCCATCTGTCGGGAGTGCTTTGAGGGTGTTCCTGCATGGCAGGGGGTTGGACTGGATGGCCCCTGTGGTCTCTTCCAACTCTACATTTCTATGATTCTATGATTCTATGTTCCTGTATACTTTCTTCACTGTCCAGCTTTCACAATCATACAAAGAAACTGGAAATACGATGGCATGGACAATCTTAACTTTAGTATTCAACAATATATCTTGCCACTTCAGGATCTTGTTTGGTTCCTCCCTAGCTGCCCTTCCAACTCCTAATCTTCTTCTGACTTTGTGTTCGCAGTACCATTCTGATTAATGACCGAGCCAAGGTATGAAAAATCTTGAAAATCTATGTTTTCAGCACCAGCTTTAAAGTTACGTAAATCATCTGTGGTCATTATTTTTGTTTTCTTGATGTTTACCTGTAAACCTCCCTTTGCACTTTCTGTCTTGACTTTCTTCAGCTATTGTTCCAAGTCTTTGCTGTTTTTTCCTAGTAGTATAGTGCCACCTAAATATCTTAAATTGTTCCTTCCTTCAATTTTCATGCTTCCTCCTTCCGAATCTAAACATGATTTATGTATTATATGTTCAGCATACAAGTTAAACAGATGGGGTTATAAAATGCAGCCTTGCCTGACTCCCTTGCCAGTTGGAAACCATTGTATTTCTCCATGCTCTGTCCTGTCCTAAACTTTCCTCGTGTAGAAAACTAACAATTTGTGGAGAAGGACTCTTAATTGACCATTTCCTTAGACCATTCATCTTGAATGTGTTATGGATTTTTTTAATATGTAAGACAAAAATCAGATGCATAACCCCAAGCCTACAATCCACATTAGCTTAGTAGATCACCATCCACTCACTCACATTTTATGTAGAAGCCAGATGAGATCATCATTTGCATGATCACTGTATTCTGGTGTTTTCTCTGCTTCCTGCCTATAGAGCTGATTTCTAGATGTTTTGCTGTTGCAGTAAAATACACTAATAGGGTCAGCAATCAAATGCTACTGTTCCTTCAGTTAAATTATTCTGTTACCATAGGCTTCTCTTCTTTAACTTTTCTTCTTTTTTTCTTTTATGTTTTTTTCAGCAGTTCTGCACCTTCTGCACCATAGGCCCCTCTAACTTTTTTTTTTGTTCAGCACCTCTGCACCTTAACTAATCATATTTTGTCACCGAAGTGTTTATTAATTATTTTCTTTGATATTTTAAAATTTTTGTTAGATGTACAGTAAAACAGTACTATTTCAAGCAAGTAAAAGGGAAAAAAAATAGAATGATCTAGTGGTTTGAGTGTTGGACTAGAACATTGGGAGATAAATGTTCAAATCCCCGCTCGGCTATAGAAACCCACTGGATGATCTTAGGCAATTTGTACTCTCTCCGCCTCAGAAGAAGTCAAGGCAAGTCCCCTCTGAATAAATTCTGCCAAGAAAACCCTGTGATAGGCTCACTTTAGGGTCATCTAAGTGTTAAATGACACCACCACCACTACCACAACAACAGATTTACCTCTTCACCCCACACATAGAACTTAAAAGTTGAGAAAATAAAAGCAATTCATCACCACTCTCTCAAACCACCCTGAACAAGATGAAATAAAAGTGGTAAGACTTGCAAGAAGGAAGCTACAAATTAATATTGACAAGGAATTTTTGTGAATAGGTTGTGGTCCTGTGCCTTCTAGTCATTTCTCATTTATGGTGACCATATGACAAAACTATCATAGCGTTTTCTTGGCAAGATTTGTTCAGAGAAGGTTTGCTCTTGCCTTCCTCTGAGGCCAAGATAGTGTGACATACCTAAGGTCACCCAGGAGGTTTTCATGGCTCAGTGGAGTTCACAACTTGGTCTCCAGAGTCATAGTCCAATAAGCAAACCACTACACCATGCTGGTGGTCTCTCATGAACAGGAATTACTTGTAAATACAGAAAACAGAAGGATATTGGCCATGGGGAAACAGCAGTGTTTGAAAGTAAACTACAATCCTAAGTCTGTATGATACCAACATTTTATTTTCATTTTCCACTGACTGTAGGAAAGTGGCAATGGCTCAGTAGTATTAAAGAACCCCCATCTGGAAGAAGGAGCTTGTTATTCAGGTTTAACATACAGAGATAGGGTAGAGCAGAAGAAACAGTAACAGTGAAATGCAGGAGCAGCCATGTTAACCATGAGATATATTCTAAAGTTTGTATTGTGGTGATAGTTCTATTAGGCCACCATGAAGTCACAACATTCTTCACGCTACATTTTAAAGCCACAAAGGCTTCCTCATCAAGCAAAGACAGTTTTAAAAATGCAGGGGAAGGGAGTGGGGAGGGAAAGGCTGAAGGCATTACTTTCACCAAGCCCACATGTTGCTTTGATGTGGTACAGCTAAATATACATTGGCAATCCAAAGTGTATTCACTTGGAACTAAGTCCCAATATTCAGTGAGGCTTGCTCCCACAGATTCATAGGATTGTAGCCTACAAAGTGAAAGAAGAAGGAAAGAAAGAAAGAAAGAAAGAAAGAAAGAAAGAAAGAAAGAAAGGAAGGAAGGAAGGACGGACGAACGAACGAACTTCATAACTCATCCATATTTTATTTGGGAAATATTTCAACTTCGTAAGTACATAATTTCCAAACTACTTTGCATGCAATGTCATAAAGCATTTTTACAGGTTTTCCAAAGCTCCAGCTTTTTGCCAATCTCAAAATATGCCCTGAAATTCATTACCAATTGCAGGGATATCAATGGTAGTAATTACAATAATGTTATTGGACCACAAGCTGGCTGGTTTTACTAGGAACATGAAATAACAGTGCTACAAATGGTTTAACCATTCAATGCAATATATATATATACTGCAGCATGATTAGCAGGTATAACATACAATTAAATTTTACATCACACGTGCACACACACGTTGTAATTTATTTTTTTAAAAAACATTATATTATGGGGACTTAGTTCCCCTATTGATTTGATTTTGTAGAGTCTAGTAGACTACAGCAATTTAGGTTAGGTGGTTGGATTTTGTTTGTTTGTTTGGTTTTTGGAACAAAGCAATTCTGCAGTTTTTCTGCAAACTGAGACATAGTTCAGTGGGTATCTGAACTGAATTCAACAGCAGCTTTATTACTGCCAGTTCTGTCCATGGATAATATGTAACCTTAGGTCAGTTAAAATTAAAGAATTCTAGTTTATTTGAGACAGGTGATTGAAGGAAAGTTCAAGGGAAATCACTATCTCTCTACTCTTCTGTAATCCCCCTTCACCGTAGTATTCTCTGAGGAGGAAGGTACGCTCTCTGATTCATCTTCACAGCTCACAAAGTAAATTAAAATTCCCAAATGAAAAAAAAATACTCCAGAAATTACAGATGAACTCTTGGACAAATATAGAGTACAAAACCAGCTAAGCATATACAATCTCATAAGCTTGTATCAAAGTTGGAAAAACAACTCAACATAAATACGTTGTGTCAATGGTGACATAAAGGATACTATTTCATATAATATCAGTCTTTCAATCATGTTCAAATCCAAACTTTTATGGGCTTCTTGATTTACACTTTAAATATCTTTAAGGCAGTACAATCATTTTCTAAAGCTTCTGGAGATACCCACTATTGTAGAATCCAGTGAGAAGTTATGAGTTATTCTGTAATAGAAACCAGGTGGCTCTCTAGTTCAAAGGGTTGTTGGGTTTTTTGTGTTATTTTTAAATAGTAAATGAAAACACCAAAAACACAAAGGTTCTAATATTTTTATGCTATAACTGGCAGCCAAAACAATAGAATATCATATTTTGCTTCCATCATTATAAATTAGACCTGATGTACAATTTACATTGATTCCCAATTTGTATGAAGGAACATAATCAAACCAAGAGAGTGCTGACGCTCATATATAGAGCACACACCTATCTGCAAAAGTCTCAGGCTTGAATCTGGGTTTCTCCAGCTATGACTAGAAAAAAGTTCTGTCTGAAACACTGGTAAGCTTTTTCCGAGCCAGTCACTGTCAACAAAACTGTGTTAGAGGGACCAGTGGTTTGACTCAATATAAAGATGCTCCTAATATGTTGGCTTTCCCATGTATTTGACCCTCCTATTTGCTACAGAGTGCATGTGTGCCTGCTTTACTTCACTCCAACAATAATGAACGGAAAAGGAACATAAAAGAGTGCCCTTCATCTCACGAATCAGAGGGACTTGTGCTTCTGCATAAAGCTGACCCCTTTTTTTTCTGGCTATAAAAAATTATGGAAGTGGTACACACTTGTGGGAGCATGCTGCTGCTGCTGCTGCTGCTGCTGCTTCTCCTCTTCCTCTTTAAAGGCCACTTTTTCTGTGCCAATTGTCACAAAGATATAACAGCTATGTTATTGCTGTATGCCTTCAAGTCATTTCCAACATATGGTGACCATGAAGCAAACCTATCACTGGGTTTTTATGGGGCTAAGAATTTGTGATGCACCCAACGTCACTTAGTGGGTTTTCATGGCCAAGCATGGAATCAACCCATGGTTTCCAGGGTCATATTCCAACACTCAAACCACTATACCACACTGGCTCTCTTATGTGACCATAGCTTTCATTAAAAGATACTAAGACTTTGGGTGGTTTATGGCTGTAATCATAGCTGTAGCTGCATAAATTTATCCTATATAATATATAATACAATATAATCCTATGATTATTCACTTAGTCATCAGTTATGGATTGTCAACGAAGTATCCTCAATCTAAATCTTTTAAGAAAACTAAATTCCAATAGGAACACGCACAACGTATAATTTTATTTCCACAACCTTCTTCCCCCCACCATGCTGTTTGATAGGGAGCTGGTTGTTTGGTGTAGTGATGTACTGGTTCAAGGGCTCGACTAAGACTCTGGGAGACCAGGGTTCAAATCTCCAGTCCACCATGGAAACTTGCTGGGTGACCTTAGGCAAGTCACCTTCTCTAAACCTTAGAGGAAGGCCATGGAAAACCTCCTCTGAAGAAATAATATATAAAAAAATCTATGTTGGATTCAGCATTAGTTGGAATCAACTTACAACAGATAACAAAAAAAAAAAGCTGTTCAATATCAACAGAAAGTATACAGCACGCCTTCAATATCCCTACACCCCTGAAGAATTTTTTCTGAAACTTTACAGGATCCTTTCCAAGAGTTATTCATGGTCTAGGTTAGGAGAGCACCTCAGCCCAACATTTTGGGCTGATCAGCTCGGGTATTTTTTTTAACTTTCTCTCCACCAAAAAACCCAATTTGTACAAGCTGTAATTGCAGGCTGATGCTTCCTGAAGGCAACTTAATTTTCAAGTTGTCACTAAGATGAGAAGAGGCAAGGACTGCCCAGCTAACACATTTCTTTCTTCATTTTTCAGTGGGTTGACAGTTTTGGCCAGAAAGTATGGGCCTGGCCCAATTAATTCTGTTTGTCTATACATTTATATTAATCGCTCTTCCTACTAGATGATTTAGATTAGATTCCTAGTAGATCTCCCATCCAGCCACTGACCTCACTCAGACCTCATTTACTTGAACATGCCCTTTGTGCTTTAAACTAGTATGATCCCAGCACTGTAGTAAAGGAACAAAATGGCTGCCATCTTCTTTGGGAACTACCCTATCCAGAATCCGTGTTCATAATCACAGGTGCTACTATGTGTCTCAGTTCTTAGAGCAGAGATGAAAAATTGTGCAACTGTTCCCACTCACTCCAGTCCATTACAGTCCCCCAAAAGAGATGCAACATCATTCTCATCACGATTTTTGGCTAATTTTTAGTACGGAAATTCCATGGCATCAGTTCTGAGGTGTGTAAATACTAAATAGCCACATCTGCAAGCAGTTTTCTTCATTTGGTGCAAATTTTCATGTGAGACATCACCTTTTTTTTTTTTAAAGGGGGGCGTTGGGCTTTTCAGAAGTTCCCATGGACAACTAAAGTGGAATTTGGGCCCCATCTTGCATGTCTCTGACACATAGAAACAAGATCAGTGAGAACCCTGAATGGGCCTTCTGTGCAATAGAATTCTCTTAATTCCTCCTTATTGTCTTTAGACAGATGGCAAAAACGACACACCTGACCAATTTTTGCAGAGCTTTTGAAGGCTACTGTTCGAATTGCAAATCTCTGCTTATTTGATTGCAACACATAGATTTTATCAGTTTGGTTTTAGTTTTGTTTAAATCTATATTTAGTTATTCATTTTATCTTCTACCTTTTCCCTGAAAAGAACCCCAAGACCCAAGTTTAAAATTCTTGGCTATTTCTGGCAAAAAGTTTCAAGTGTGCATTGGATAGAAGCATGATTCAGAAAGATGTCAAATAAACAAACAAGTCAGCTGTAATGAAAGAACTACTGCTTTTATACAAGAACTACTGCTTTTATACAAGACTTTTATACATTATGCTGTCCATAATGCAAAACCAACTGAAGAAGTTGTTTTGAAGGGAAAGCAAAGAGCACTTGTGTAGTGGTCCTTACTCTCTCTTTCTCCATATCTATATCTATATCTATATCTATACATCTGTCTTTACTATTTGCATCCTGACTAACTTCAGGGATGTTTCCACATCCAGGTTGGGTTGTTCTACAGAAGAGTGCAGATATCTGCTTCAGGTAATAACCAAGAGGAGGAAATAGATTACATCAGAAACTGGTTTGTGAATGGGGTATCAAGACTGCATAATAAACATTGCTGAAGTAGGATGAGGGTAGAGGCATCAAATGTGTTCTATTTCATGTTGAAAAATACCTTGTGCCAGCTCTGGCTCACATATATACCATAGCCAGATAAGTAGGTAGATAACTGGAAAAAGTTCCTGTAACTGTGATAGCTCAAAACCATCAAGACTGTGGCTGAATATATGTGATGTACTTACCACATGAATGGAAACCACTGAAGCCTATTGCAGGGGGAGAGATCTGGGATGTTCCTCCCAATACTTAATTTGCAATGCTGCTTCAGAGCCCCTAGTGAGCCAACTGTAAACATTTGCAGTGGTATATTTGCTTAGTAGCTTTATACTGTTGCCATAAGACCCCAGTATTACTGCCAGGAGAAGTACATTCCTATCCCAAGTCCTGGGACTTAAGTGTATAAAAGGAACTGTATAAAGAATTGGATAATAAAAGTGGGAAATGCAGGAATATACTCTCTCTTTGAAAAGAGGAGGTCATTCATTGTAACATACAGTAGTATAATCCCATTAAAGTCTAATAGAAAAAGAAATTACACAGGCTGCTATATCGTGAAAATTAAATACAAATTAGAAGCAAACACAGCCGCATTTTTTAAAAAGGAAAAGAAAGAAATTGTTGTACAATTTCCTTAATACTTGCACAATTTAGATGAACAATTTTTATTCATTCCCACAGTTTATTATAAATATAAAACAAGGCACCCCCTTAAGCATTTTTAGTAACAAATTAAACATTTACGTTTTTAGTGTGCAGAGAGGCTTAGCGTTCGCGCAGCTTCAAAACCGAAGTACAGCCTCAAGGGAAGCTGCTCCGCTGACAAATTAATACCTTAGAGAATAGAGCTGAATGGTGGCAATGAACTCATTTGTTCCCCCAATAATGAAGAATGACTCTTTCTTTACCACATCTGTGACTGTTGCTATGGTGACCCAGGCTTACCTCATTGCTTCTCGAAGTGCTCCTCGCTCACCAAGAGTCGTGTGCTTGATGTCATCAAAATTATTTTCCAGCCTCTCACAGCTCTGCAATAATAATAATAATAATAATAATAATAATAATAATAATAATAATAAAAAAAAAAAATAATGCAAAGAAAAATAATCTACATTAAAAAAGACAATTCCAAGTTGGCTAAAATCCACCATTCTTGTTGGATAAATTACCCACGTTCACCCTCAGTGCAAACATAGCTGATTATATTGATTACATATTCACACAAATTACTCATTTTTGCCTTTAATTGCATAGGAGTAATTAAAAATGACACTATGAACTCAGCCATAAAGTACACATGAAGCTTATGATATGGTTGCCATGACAATCCTCTTATCAACATTCTATAATGTGGGAGATAAAATTTCTTCCTGTCTGCTTTCCCCTCCCTCTTCATCCAATATGAGAAAGAAGAACAACTGCATTTGTGCTATGCACCTAACTATGAAGAAGATGCAGTCAGAGAGATTTCCCAAAGTCACGCAAGTTTACAGTTTGGAAAGGAAACATTCTGTATAAGAACATAACAAATCATGTTTCAAAATCATAGGATAAACAAATATACAAGGGGGACCGAAGAGTCCAAATGCGATATGAAAAGCTGGCTTGTGAAACATTGCTTCCAATTAAAACAAAAATGAAAAACTAATCTCAATAAATTGAGTATTGGATAAGTGAAAAGAAACCTTTCCAAGAGAAAAATTTAAAGGAACATACCTAAAGCAACAATAAGCTTTCTTCTATTATTTCCTAGAGTTTGATTGTGCAGAGCCTCCCCTGCCTTTTTTTCCCCTGGAGCTAACTGGACTCTGCACTATGAAGCAATGCATGGTCATTAATTTCAAATTTTTTTATCAGCTATATTTATATTCTGATTTTCCTCCAGTAAGAGCGAAGTGGCATATAAGCACCAACTCTTCTCTTCTTCTTCTTCTTCTTCTTCCTCTTCCTCTTCATCCTCCCCCTCCCCCTCCTCCCAGCAACTCTATCAGATAGGTCAGAATGAGAGACAATGACAGCCCCAATACTTCTCAGTGAATTACTTGGATCATTGGGGACTTGAACCTGGACTTCCAAAGACCCAGTTCAATGCTCTGCCATTACAGTGGGTCTCTTATCACATCAGTGTCCATCCAACAATGCCTGACTGTTGCTAGAATGTAAGCAATGACACTCATGGTCTTCTCTGTTTGAGACTTCTTTGCATGGCACAGTGGCAAGCATAATCTTCGTAATAATCCCCAGATATATTCTTCTTTTTTCTTCCTTCAAAATTCCTTAGAATTTTAAGCTTCTGCCACTGTTAACTATGAGTGATAAATAAAAGGATGCTCAAAAAGTAATTCACATAAAGAATAAAATTTAATGTATACTTCTTTCAATATCGGTTCACTTCATTATTTCTGCCCCATATTTCTACAAAGGTTACTGAAAGCAACTTGCAAAAGGAAAAAGAAGATACATCTAAACAAAAACACATTGATGAATACCAATAAATAATCCAAGATATAAAACCCAAGTACTAAAAAACAGTCGATATGATAAAATTGGATGTTAAAACAGAAAGCAGTAAATTCAGAGTCAACAACATCGAAAATAAATCCTACTTTAAAAGAAAAATGGAACAAGATCTTCCTGAGGCTGATTCTACTATTAGGCAGCAGTAGGTGCACATTTCAGACAACAGGTCTAGTATCTCAGAAAGGGCCTCAAATGGTTACCTATTTAATTCAGGGGTAGGCAACTACCGAAGAACAGAGGGCTATGTTAGCTCCTCAAGGCAGCTTGGAAGGCCATGCCCCTTGCCATAAACCTCTTTGCTTCATCACACAAAATAACTTGAACAGTACTGGTTAATGTGTGTACTGAATTAACAGATGAGGGGACTATATTTGCTCAGGTGGTAAAATATCTTGGGCTTCCCTAGCCTTCACTATCCATTTGAAAACATACTGCAACTGCAAGAAGTTCTATAGGCTCAGCACTGTAGTTTGGATATGTAACAGATTGCTCATTACCAATTCAATTTTATGAATGCTATGTTACCTATTACTTATGAATAATGAGTGCCATACTACATTATTAACTCTTTAGTATTAGCACTATGTTTTGGCCAATAAAAACATATAACTTCAAAAACCTGCAGATATGTTACACTTTTACATTGTTTTAAACCTTTTAATTGTCTTGTTTTAACATGCCAGACTGTTTAATATATCTCCAACCTAAATTATCTCTTACGTCCTATTACAGACTAAATATAATTTATTGTCCATGGTCCTAAAATTGTATGTTACATGGTGAGACAGATTAATCAATCAAACAAACAAACATATTGAAAACTTCAACCACATGTAGCTCATCTTTTTTAAAAAAAAACACAACATTTCTGGAATTATCTTTAAATTATTAAAAATAATTGTGTTGCCCTCTTGCTATTTAAGAAAAACCCACTGTGTATAAAGTCAGTGCTAGTAATATTCTGGATTTAATTTGACTCACCAACAGAAATAAAACTTCTATACAACCATTTAACATCACAATCAAGGAAAATCCATCAGGCTTCCTTTTAAAAAAATTCTTTCAGCTTCCTTTCTATGATACTTTATAATGTTTAGACGCAGGGTCCAATATGCGTGCTAAATGTGTTCCTTCTAGAAGAGGATGGTGCAAATTTATTTACATAATGTCACCCACACTGCCAATCCTGCAACCATTTCCTAATGATGCCCTGTCTGTAGCTATTGTGAAATTATGACAGATAGCTCAGTCCTTTAAAAGACAAACATGAATGAAAAATAATTACCCAAGCTTCTTTATATCACTTTATTAAAAAGGCCTTATCAACTTGTCCAGCTAACGTCAAAATTAGCTTGTTATAACTTTTGAGATAATGCTACAGACATTTTAATATACACTATTAACCATCATGCTACTCTACTGACACTGCTAAGACATAATTACCAAATCAGCAAAGGGTATTTGAAGCAAGCCTGTGTAAGGAGCTCTTTTCTTTTATCTGTTTTTCAAGGAATCTGCAAGGCCATTTCTTTTTAACAAATAAATAAATAAGTAAACCACACATTAATTCTGTCCTCTGTTTAGACTCATGTGGTCTTTAAAAAAACAAACAAAGTTTTCTTCCTCACTGGGATCATATTATTCATCCTCTCACGGGGGCAAGGAGAAGGGGGACCCTTTCCATTGGACAATATTCTGTCTCTTATTTCATCCATATCCAGATGCATATGTGCAAAACTAATCCTATAGACTACTAAGGAAGTTAAAACTCTGCTGTATTATCAAATTATTCAATTGTTTGGAGGAAGAAAAAACTGTCCTATAGAGAAATGGTAGAATGAAGTTTTCAAAATGAGGTAATGACAAGCAATCCCAAGGCTTCCAAAAAAAGAAAAGAAAAAAGAATAATCTGCCTCCAACTAGACCTTCTGCTCTGCACAGAAGTATAAGAGGTGGTGGATGGGGAATGCTATTCTCGCCCACAACTACATGGCCACTCTACAGTTTTCTGGTCCACTAATAAAAAGAGTTAACATCTATTAGCAAGCTAGTGGCACGACAAGAATATGCAACAATGATCATTATGGCAGATATTAATCACCTAAATCTTAGTTGTACCTCTATGTCCAGTTTCCACCATGATCAGCTTTCACATAAACCTAACAGTAAGCATAACTATGAGAAGAGAAAGGAAACACTAAGGCATGGCTCAAATTCATCCTCTGTTAATCCAAGACAGTCTACACAATATCACAGCATCTTGCTTTCACAAACAGAACTCTCATTTGTGTTCATTTCAGCATGCTGTCATTCTTACATAAAGAAAGCTCATTTCCCTCTCTTGGTATCCTTGTTCCAGATGAGCTATTAATGCAGGCCTTCGTTCAATAAAATCTACTGGGGTGAGATGAGAACTATGTGACCCTTCAGGTATTGTTGGACTCTAAATTCCAAGAATCCTAGGAATCATAGCCAGTGGGGAGGAAAAGTGGGAGTTGAAGACTACCAAGTAGAAGGATGCATTAATCCCAAGCATTGCTGTATGGCATGGAGAATCAGGATAATGTGCATTTACCCTGCCCCATCTACATGATTCTTGTTCCTTCAAAACAAGGCTTTCTGATATTAAGTGGTGGAGCTAGGTGTTGATGCTGAATGGTCCCAGGGTGGATCTGCCAACAGTGAACAGATACAGCCAGTGGAGAATGGAGCTAGAGTCCATGTTGGATTATGATGCTGCCAAAAATATCCACGCTGGTACTGTTCTATGATTTGAAAGCAGCAATTGTATATTTACTTATTTTGGAGAAAGCACACTGAATTCAGTGGCACTGCTCATGCACTTGAGAGCTTAATAAGGTAGGATCAGTGCCTAGAAATCTAGTTTAAAAAAAGGAATCATGAATAGTACTTGCTGCATTTGTTTTAAAAAAGAAAAAGTCATGAAGATTTAATCTAAAGCAGTATGAAAATGATCTTAAATTGAGCAAGTATGTCCCTTCAAGTTACCTCCAAAAGAATACACAAAAGTAACAAGCAAACACTATTCACTGAGTAAATCATCACTATCATCACCATCATCATCATCATCACCACTACCATTGTGTTGCCAGTTGTTGGGTTAATCTTTAAAATAATCCCTGCCATTCTATTAACCTCCAAAGTAACATTTTACTTCCAAGCTCTTGCCAGGATTCATAGTTTGCCATGACAAATGAAAGCAGCCAGAAGCCTAAAGCTAACATTGCATCTGCATCTGACCTCTAGGGCTTGAGCACTTTGCTCCTTCCCTCCTCTCCAACAGTCTTTGAACAAGGGAAGGGATGTAAATAATCAACCATTTTGTTCAGTCAGGTAAGGACAAATATTTTTCTTCCCACCACAGAGGAGAATATTTCAGCATAGTTTTCACCCAATATTCTCAAAGTATTTATAAAATGATTCTGAGCAGAAATATATACTTTTGTGCAAAAAAAGCATATTTCTTTAGATACTATTTTTTTAAAAAAAAAGAACAACTGACAAATTTTTCACAAAAGATGTATGTTTCTGGAATCAGTTTTTTCTGTCATTCCTTTTTGCATAAAAGCAGCACTAATTTTTGCAGAAAAGAGTCATCTGCAGAAACATATGTGGAATTTTTGGTGAAAAAACCTCATAGCTTTGTGTGTAAAATATTTTTTTTTCCTTACCACATGTTCATGAGAACAGTATTTTTGGAAAAATGCTTTTTTTCCCCATAAAGGTACAATTTTTCTGCCAAAAAAAATCATTTCTATGTACAATAACTTCCCAAAATGCTTCAGATATTTAAATATCAGACAAAAAATGCAAAAAACTTCCCTGACTGAGTTTTCTGACAGTCAGGAAACCTATTGCTTGCCTGAAAAATAGCCTTTCTATCGTTGCTCTGCATTACCTAAAATCCTATTCCAGAAGCGACCAAACCCAGTATCGCAGGTTTTGAGAGAAGATGGCAGGGGGTGAGTTCAGGTCCAATAGTAGAAGTACTTCCATTAACGAAACAACCCAATTAGACTCTGGCTACCTAAGACTTAATAGTTTAAACTCCCTCTCCCACAAGTATCTATAGCGTATCTATAGCCAAGGAGGTCTTGATGTCACAACACTGCCATTTCTTTTTCTCATCAGTGGCAGACAGTGACATGGAACACGGGCAGAAGAACACAACACATCGTGACGTCAGTACCTAAGCAAATCATGGAAGGAGCAAGGATTTCAGTGACAACCAAATATTTATCATCGTGTCTAGTTTGGCCCTATGACACTTGCAAAACAAAAAGATAAAAAGTAATTAATTCCCAGCTCTTAGCAGCAATTAAACAGAAAATGAAAACACACACGTGGGGGTGGAGAATGGAAGCTACTGGGGGGTAAGAGAATGAGCCTTATGGCTTTCTGCCAAATTATTTCCTGTGGGTCTTGATAAGGTCTCAAAAGTTTCAGCTGTAATGGACTAATTATACAGTATTTATATCTTATCTCTTTTAACAGTTGTATAATGCTGTATGATACCAAACCAAACAACTCAAAGAGGTTTACAACAGCAAAGCAAATATAAAAAGACACAGTGGCAAAATCAGAAATAAATGGGTAAGGGAAGGTCAACTGACATCATGGGCTGTTTGCAGGCAGGAGAATAAACATAATGTTTTTAACTGGGAGGGGTGGGCAGAAATGCAGCCCATAAGAAGCATCAGATAACAACAGCAGGAAAAGAAAGGAAATGCTTTGCACTGACTGCAAACATCCTATGTATGCCTAGTTTGCCACTGTTTCAGTCAGGGCTACTGAGCAGATAAACTTACAATTTGATCCTATATCAGTGGCTCTTGAAACAGAATGAATACAGTAATTAGAGATCCTGATTAGGCAGCAAAGACATCCATGGTCTAGAAAAACAAACTAAAGGATTTATTATAGGAACATCATTCTATGATAGGTAAATTACTCAAGGTGTTAATCTAATCTAGTTTTGCACCAGGGAACAACTGAGAGAGAACTGGCAGGGAGCAAGGAAGTAGACATCAGTTTACATTGCAGAGGGGTCAGCAGACAAGAATGAAGGATGAAAAATGTTTGCCTCCCTTAAATTTTTGGCCCTGTAGAGACATACTGCAGAGTAGCATGTTATGAAAATACAGTCGGTCCTCCACATTTGCTGAGGTTAGGGACCCAGGAGCCCCACAGAAGTGGGGGGGAAATGCAAATATCAAAATGTGTGTGTGTGTGTGTGTGTGTGTGTGTGTCAGGAGGGGGGCAAGGCATGGTTGGAAGAGCAGGCACCCAGGATTCAAACTAGGTCAGGAAAGGATAGCGTAAAGGTGTCGGTTAGCATGGTGGCCCTATACTTTCTCTTTCTCACTCATTTTCTTCCTTGGGTGGGTAGGTGGATATTGGAAGAAGGTTCATGGTGCTGAGAAATCAGTGTGCCAGCTATCCTTAGCTGGCTAAGCAGTGGCTGGTGGAGGAGAGGGTCAGAGGTTGGTTTTTAAAGGGCTGTGTGGTCTGACTGGATCCACCTGGAGGGAAGGTTCCCTTGGGGGAAAAAAGTTGCTTGAGGTGGCGGAGGCAAGGACTGGAGAAACGTGCAAATAATCCAATCCATGAATGTTAAACTCAAGAAAGTGGAGGGGTAACTGTAAACATATGCTTGCTCCAGGAAAGAAGCCAGCCTAAGCACAAACAAAGATAAGATGAAGGAAATAGCTGACTTACAATAACAATCCTGACAATACAAGGTCACTGGCCTAATGCCAGCAAAACACCTTTGCACCTGTACTCAAGAAAAGGAGACAGAGTAAGTTGGAAGTTAAAAGTAAATGTCAATATATATACTGGTTGAAAGAGGTAGAACAGTTAATGATGCCTACCTTACCTCAGATCTTTTGATTGTGTGAGAGACCAGGGGAGGAGTGGCTAAACCAAGGCTGAAGACAGTATAAAACAGAAGCCCTTTAAGCAGCAAAGCACCAGATTTTACTCTCAGCAAAGCTGGTCCACCTCTGTTGCCAAGTAATTGCTGATAACCTGAATTCCAATATGTAACACAATGTTTCCCTTTTTAATGAAGTCTGTTATTTAATACCTAACCAAATCCCAGTATATAGATTAAGCTAAACAGGCACATTAGGGGAAGAGGTGTAACATTTTGCTATATAATTCTAATAGAAGTGTAAGATTGTGCCTAGATTGATTCAAGGTCTATGTAGGCTGTACCGCTGAAGACAGCATATTCATCTGTGCTATTTGTGTTACCAGAATAACTCTTAGTATAAAAACTGCAAATTGTTCTGTTAATTTGCTGACAGAGCAAGCTTAAATATTTAAGAGAAATACTGATGTTAATCTAACTACTGGATGAAACTGGGTTTTGTAACCTTGATAGGTCAGGTGACCTACACAGGAACTCCTAGAAAATCCAGACATGTATAACTCAAAGAACTTTTAATCCTGTCCCTAAACAAGATATAGGGATGGAGGCACCATGTCTGTGTCACATGCATGTATTGAACTGGCCATTCTTAGGCTTTCTACATCAAAACCATAGACCATCCACAAACCAAGCTCTCCTATGTTGCAAAGTTTCAATCAACCACATTGTTTTCTGAGTATATAGCTGCCTTCCTGCTTGCTTGTTTTCTTTCCCTGCCTTGCTCCCAACATTGGACCACACAGCACAGGCGGAAACAAAACAGAGTCCAAACGCAATCATTATAGCAATCTATTTAAAAACCATGAAATAAACCTTCCCATTAAAGAGACTGCTAATGTAAAACAATGTAAATGCATTTAAAACATAACTGCGTAGATGAAAGTACATTGAAAGATCTTTCTGCAGCAATCAGAACAGCCCAGAGTTTATACCAATGAAAGGGTTTTTCTTTGCTGATAAAAGGAGAACAGAAAGGGGGCCAACCCCAGTCTTCAGTGGGATGGAGTTCTACATGGAAGCAGCTACCAAGTTGGCCCTCTTCCATGTTCACATGTTCACTGTTACAGTCCCTGTAACAGTGTGAAACCAAGGGAAAACTGTTCCCTAAAACTCTTAAAACTCAGGCAGACTTATATCAGGCAATACAATCTTTCAGGCAGTATGAGCCAAAACTATAAAGGGCCTTATAAATCATAGCCAGCAATTTGAATTGGGCATGGAAGCAATACCGATAATCAGAGATGATGTTGCAACAGGAGATTTCTATGATCCCTGTAGCCAGTCCCAGGCAGCATACTGGTCACAATATTTTGGATCCAAAACGCTTCCAAAGGAAGCTCCACACAGAGCGTGTTAGAGTAATCCAAACAACACATGTCAACATGCTCAAATTAGTTATCTCCTGTAATAGATACAGCTGATACACTTGTTTTAACTGTGGAAATGCATTCTTAACCACTGCTGAAACTTGGGCCTGAAGGCTTATGGCTGAATCCAAGGCCATTTCCACACTAGACTGTTACAGTGTATTATTCCACTTTCAACATCCTATGGAATTCCAGGGTTTGCAATTTAGGGAGGGGCCTTTGAAGCCTTTGAGTAACATGTGCCCTAGCTCTGATTACATAACTAAAGCATATACTAAAATTAATCTCCAGTTTTGCTAATGTAAAGGATTGCCACACTGTCCTTTATTGCTGTTCCCCGCCTTACAAAGGTGACACAGTTTGGGAGAGTGACTCAGCTAACTTCTAGCCCTAATGTATTCAAAGGAAGCTCTATCACTGCTTGTTTATCTCAGCAGGTCTCCTTGTAATCCAAGAACTTAAAAAATGCAAAGCACAGTTCTAATCTCATTAATCCTGTAGGAGTTTCCTCTATTACCAGCTTAACTACAGCAAGAGTTTAACAGCATCTCACCTCAATGCCTCTACCAGTTTCCATCCCACTCTCTGCACTTTAGCTTTCTGGGATGAGAGAAGCAGCCGTACATGCTACAACACTTCCAGTCATCAGCACAAAAGGTCCAGTGTTGGCATGAGGTTCAAAAAACAGCATAGACTTCTCCCATGTATTGCCTATGGTTGTTATCCTGTTGGCCAGTGATGGAGGTGGCAAAATGGCATAAGTAAATTGGGCATGGGTGCTGCAAGCAACAGGGAATGGTACAGGAAGCCATCTCTGCCAAGGAGAGATGTAAATCTTCACTGATTTCATTCTTGAAGGAAGCAATGAGTAATTCTAGCAATTTTCATTCTGCTGTAAAAAAATCTTCAGAAACTATTCACAGCTCGAGACTTATTACATAAAAAATTCACACATTCTGCACAGAAAACACAATTTTCTATACATAAAAAATATTCAGCACAGAAAACAAATTTTATGCCACAAAACATTTTATGCACAGAAAATAATGTTTCTGCAGAGGTATTTTCTGCACAGAAAATGCTGTCTCTTGAACAGAAAATTTTGCTTTCCGGGGAGAAAAGACACATTTGAATTTTGCACAGAATAAATCCCAAAGATTTTCATCAGTATACTGACAAGATTTCTTGACAATCAAGAAACATATTCTTTTTCAACTATTTTTCTTTAATATTTTCAAATATTCACTTCATCTGCTGTTGAGAGAGAAAACTGCCCTGTCAGCTTGGAAGCTGCTTGGAAATCAGCTAGGAAGGTTTTTGTTTTTGTTTTGAAACGAGGACTGCTTTCATGGCTCTCCCCAAAACTTCACTGCATACCACTCCAAAAAAGTACCTTTCAGTGGGGTAATACAGCACTCTGTGTAAATCACCCACAGGATTCTGGGTTATGACTTTAGGCAGTACCCTTGAAGCACTGGAAGAGTAAGAAAGAGTCCTGAGTAATATTTCTATACACACTTTTTTTATTATTATTATTATTATTTATTTGTATCCCGCCTCTCCATATGGATCGAGGCGGCGAACAACTTACAAATAGCATGTATTTCGAAACATTTCTTATACATGCCCCCAACAAGCTGGGTACTCATTTTACTGATCTGCGAAAGGATGGAAGGCTGAGTCAACCTTGGAGTCCGGCAGGATTGAACTCACAACCTTGTGGTTTGCAGTACTGGCATTTAACCACTGCGCCACCAGGGCTCCACTGTGCTTTGACCATTCCAACTGAGGACGCATTTTAAGAAAGGTGAAAGTTTTCTAATGTTCAGTCATACCTAATGAAGATACTATGTTACAAGCCACCTGAAGTTCTGTGTAATTGGTCAATATAGTTTTAATGTTTAAAAACTGCAGGGTATTCTTTAAGATCTTCTCCTGCCTCCATCTTACTTGGGAGGAAATGTTGATCCAGCAATATAACAGAATCTGTCTCTTCCCATATTTCACTTATGTCTTTTTTCAACCATAACTCATTTGAAGGATTTAGAGTGTAGGGAGTTCAAAGACAATATCCTGCTTCTATGGTAAATTAGCTCCACCTCTTTGGCCCACAACAGCTGAAAGAAACAGTACTTACTATTTTAGGGCCAAAACCAGGAGCCTTTCCACACTGCACTGTTATAATGCTATTATTCCACTTTCAACATCCTGTGGAATTCTGGGGTTTGTAGTTTACTGAGGCCAAAGAGCTCTCTGGCTGAGAATTATAAAGGCCCCTCCCTAAACTGCAAACCTCAGGATTCCATAGGATATTGAAAGTGGAATAATAGTGCTATAATAGTGTAGTGTGGAAAGGCCCCAGGTTTGGTATAAGCCTTGGAACTCTCCTTCATACAGTGTGGTGGGCCCTACTATATCATCCTTCCTTTGACAGTAACAAGAGGATGCAGCAGTGGTGTAGAGGGCAAAAAGTGCTCTGTGAGAAAATTAAAATGGAGGACAAGGGACACTGCCACCCAGACTAGGCAAAAGAGAAAACAGTCATTGGTCTGCACTGAAAAAAACTGCTGAGACAGGATGCCCGTAGCCAGCATTCTGAATCCGTGACAGGGTTGTCTATAGGCCATTATGAGGGCTCAGGCCTTTAGGAACTACTCAACAACACAATGAAAGTTTTGCATTATTTATATGCTGTGTTTTTTTAAAAAATTGCCCAAAGAAGCATCAGCAAAAATATAGCAGAACACTTAAATCACAAACCAGAATCAGTAATAATCAATAATCTTACATTTAAATAGTAGAACAGAAAAATAGACACAGAGAAATGAAACAAACAAAAAAAAAGAACAATCCTAAATTTAAGACAAAAATATTACTGGAATAATACACAGTGCTGAACAGGCATTTACATTAAGTAGAGTTATTGACTCGTACACTGCAAAGTTGTGATTTCTGTGAAGATTCTCTCAATGTTTCATGGATTATTTGAGCAAGGAATGGTGAACATGGGAACTTACATGAGGGATCTCAAAAAGGGATGGAAGATTTCTTGGTGTACTCCTGTGACCAGTTGGCAAGACATTATGTAGATAATTTTGCTCGCACCTATTCTGACCTAGACACCACATTGACAGTACAAACTGATGTACCTTTGGAAATCTTTTGTTCCATTGTTATGGTTCCTTTTCAGCTTATGCTGAGGAAACATATTTTCAATGTGGATAGGATGTTTGGAAGTGTGAGTTTGATTGCCCATGCATTTCCCCCCTGCTTGTTCCTAGCTAATAAAGGTAACTCAAAAGAGACTGGCCAAATGAGTAGTGAGGGATAAACGATTCTTTTCAGGAGAGACCCATACCATTTAGTTTATGAATCACCTCCAGAACTTAGCTGTAAAAGATTGTTTAGGCACCACCATTTTGGATAACTACTAGCCAATTTCTGAAGTACCACTTCCAGATAAGTTATTCAAATATATGGTGAAAGTATAATTTCAGGGTTTTCTGGGTAGTACGGCTTACTTTGACTTATTTTGACTTACTTTGACTTACTTATTTCAGTCCAATCTCCACCTCAATTTTGTGGAGAAAGTAGGTTTGGTCATTCTGAGAAATGAACAAAGTGAGGGAAATTCTGACAGTACTGCTGGATCAGTTTCTGAAAAGCCTTGCTAGGTCAGGCTTGGGGGAGAGGAAACAACTACTTAGATATGTGGTAGTGACTGTAGTTTGTATTCATCTTGAATTTTCATAATATTTAATTAATCAGTTCTAGAACACCTCTGGGACAAATGCAACATGCATTGATTTTCTGATGCTAAAAGCAATTTTAAAATGCATATATAATAAAAGATTTTCCTCTTTTGTATATATAAAAAACCATCTGAAAATAAGAAATAATTGTGGATATTCTTGACTACACACAACATCAACTTCTGTATTCATAGTTTTCTGAGAAAGTGAATGTGATTTAAAACATATCTGGCTACATATCAACAAAGATGGGGATAGCTCTCATGCTCCAATGGGTGAGAATGCATTTCAGTTGCAGATCACCGCTACATTGTTAATGTTTTCTTCATAATGCATCTTTAAAAACAAATTAACATGGGCTTAACACAATCTAACACAAGCCCGTACCAAGAGACAACATGTTCCAACAACCATACACTGTGCAGTGTTTTCATCCTATTATTGTAATTTAATTTTTCCATAGTTGCTAAACCACAGCTGAAGAATGCCAGAGAACCAGAATAGCTCCTCAGAAGAGAAATCCAGCCCAATAGTGTATGGGAGGGGTTGTTGGTTGAGAGAAAATGGTATATAAAGCCAAGTATCTGTGGGTATTGGGATTTTATTCAGTGAGAACCTAGCAAAGAGCTAAGGAGTGGAATCTCTTAGCCAGTCAAAGAGTGTGGCTTCAGTGGAAGCCTAGTGAGAAGCAGAAGAGTTATTGAACCTTAAGTAGAATCTTGTCAGAGAATGTGACCTAGATTGAGGGTTGAGCCTTTGGTGGGAGTGTATCCAAAAGGCTGTTATATGATTGTCGTGCTTTATAGGAGAATCTAAAGATATAAGCGAACTGTTTAAGAAGTGCACTGAGGAAATATGTCAACCTTGACTTGCATCTGAAATCTGAAATGTTACTTTATTCTGATTGTTATCTTAACAAATAGTTTATTTTTATAAATATTGACTCAGCCGAGCTGTATACAGTATATAAGGTAACACAGAAAACACACTACCATAAAATTATTAAGGAGTTCTGAATAAACAGCGAAAACCTTCACCCTTATATACAAACCCTCCCCTTTCCCTCAGGCTAGATGGTATTATAAGTGGGAAGGCAGAGCTGTGTGGTAAAGACAGGGTGCCTTATCCGACTGGAAACTGTCACACCAGCTGGGAAGAAACAAGGACCTGTCACAGATAGATTTTAGATACCTAATAAGTTACCTTTCCTTGGTCTTAAACTTGTGAAAAGCTAGGGAGTCCTCCTGGCTGGAACAGTGCAAAGTCAAAGGAGGACAAGCTAACCATGACCGTCCATGCCTGAATAAGGACTCTGAGAAAAAGAATGATTGAGATTCTCCAGCTGAAATTCTGGATTCTGGGAATCTGTTAAAAGTGACTTCAGCTCAAAGGAGAAAAGCCTAGGCTAGGCAATGATTTCAGCAAAACAGAACCGAAGCTAGATCAGTGACATTAGCACAAAGGGTCTAGAAGGCAGGCAACTTGAGTTCTTGGTTCAAGTAGACTCCAGCCCCAGAATCGCCACCTTTGAATTAGGATTCCTTTTTAAAGCCTCTGTGATGGGAAAAATTAGCATGACATCAACAAGTTCTCCAAACAAAGGAACTTCTTCAAACAAAGGGTGTGTATCTGGACTTCCTGACAGACATTATCTAATACTTGGTTTAACAAGAGTTAATACTGTCTCAGACAAGCATCTACTTAAGAAAAGTATCACAGAAGTACTAAATTTCTCAAAAGTTGACATTGTATATCTGTAGCTAAAGCACAAAGAAGGTAATCAGGGTTGGGCCTCTTTAATACCTGATCACCAGAGAAGGCCAAAGATCTCTAGGTATGACTATGAAAAAGAGTCCTGCCTGATACCGTAGAGAGACACTGCCAGACACAGCTGACAGTTTTGGGCTAAAAAGACTAGGGTCCTGATTCAGCTTTATATGTTTCTGTGTTCCTATATCACCCAATATGCAATATGTTACACAGTTATAACTTGGTTTCTTGGTTGAAAGTGGTTCACTTCATGAAATAACATGTATTAATGGTTCTTTATATGTTGCTATTTAATTTTAGTTCCTTTATTTCTAATTTTTAAAGGCATTAAGGATTGGAACTTTAATTCAGAATGCCTAATTTGAATTTCAAGAAGGCACCATCTGTCTCAGTAATGTACCACACGCGCCACTGTAAATTTAGAAAATGCTTGTGAAAATGTAAGCCTCACAAGTCATCCTCTTAAAAATCTCACTTATACTCTAAAAGACAATTACCGTCTTCCAAAGAGGATTTTCAATTCATCAAGGAGTGTGCTCTTTCCCCTCCTTTTATTGATCTGTTTATTGATATTTGAATGTTAGACATGATAATCACTTGTTATTCTGGGAAGTCTTTGGATTATTTAATCAGCAGAAAAACTTTAGCAACAACTGTCTTGTGTTTTATAAACCCAGAGCAAAATTATAACAGAAATTTAAACTGTAATATATTGCTGCAAGGATAATTATTAAGGGAAAACACAGCTGACATTTTCTGATTTATGCACACAATCAAAGATAGAGTCCAAGGACTGTGACATAATTATCTTCATGCTAACCATTTTTGTAAATCTCTCGACAGAATTTTAGCTAATTTTAAAATGCCTTCTGAAGATTAGCTCTTAGAATTGTTGGGGAAAATAACACAACTTATTAGCAAGGGTATAATTGTAAACCTTCCAAATACTCGTTGTGAATATCATTTAGACAGTAACTCCTGCTTCAGCAGCTGGTAGAAAAGACTCCAGTTTATGGAATCTTGAAACAACAGAGGGGAATCTAATTAAAGAGGATTACATGCCAAACAAAAATTATTAAAAAAAAAAACTAAACCAACAACCAGACTAATAGATCATTGTTATGGAAATGTAAACCTCCTCCAACTTTTCTCTCTCATGCAAACCTACGTAACTGTGACAATGGAAACGTTATTCTCCATAAAATTTGAACTTTCATTGACTTCGTGTTCTGTTTTGAATCCAGAAAAAAAAAATCTAATAATGAAAACAAGATACTAACATATCCAAAAAAAACCCCAGATGATTCTGAAGCTTGTGATTATATATCAGTTATGGGTCTTTCACACATAACTACGGCAACACAGCAGTCCCCTGCCAACACATGTTCTCTTCACATTACTAGAGTAGCATCTGGAAGCATGGAAGCATGTAGTCATGGCCAATAGTGGGCATCTGGCTGGAAGAGAAGGCAGTAATCAGGTTGGAAGGACATGCTACAGCAGTCTTGTATGAAAGGCCCTTGGGAAGGTAAATGTCTCTAAATCACAAGAAAATCATTCCATTCAGGCAAGCCTGCACAACCAGGCCAACTAACCACAACCTTTCAAGAAAAACATATCCACCACACCAAGCAGCTGACTTAGAGGTGCAATATACCTCCTCTTTCCTTGCCTGTTTGCGACTGCAAACAATTGGTGGGACAGAATACCTGGCCCACTTGAACATGGTAGATCATGAGTCATTTTGGATGGCATATTGCATTTATCAAAATCAGCCCAGGCTTCAGCCCTCCCACTTTCTTCCCTCAGGCTAGAAGAAAGGGCTGCAGGCCTTCATTTTTGAACCCTACCAGGGATTTGCCCTGCCTTACATGTTAGAACATCAACCCCTGTGTAGAGACTATGGTCCCTATCACACTATACTGTTACAGGGCTATTATTCCACTTTAACTGCGGGGTTGTAGTTTGGTGAGGCACTGGAGCTCTCTGGCTGAGAATTCTAAATGCCTCTCCCTAAACTGCAAATCCCATGATTCCATGAGATATTGCCATGGCAGTTCAAATGAAATAATAGCACTGTTACAGTGTAGTGTGATAAGGCCCTGTGTGAATAAATAACATTCAGAGATAACTTCTGCCTTGATTTTTCATGCCACACATCAGGCAACAACCCTGCTAAGACAACACAGCAACCCCTTAAAATAAGGATCATTTTACAGAATCACACCTAGTAAATCCTGATACGCTCACTGTCATGTCTAGTTACTAGCTGCAGTAGAAGTATTGCCCTCTTCTTTCTCTGACTTTGACTTTCTCTGATTTTGACACCATTTCTCCTTTCTGACTTGTCTGTTCAACAGGATTCTAGTCCACAGAAGGAAAAATAATCTTTCTTTTTTTTAAGGAAAGGAGCAGATGCCAGCAACTGCAAAGACAGAGGCATTTTTTTTCTTCTCCTAAGAGTACATTAATTCCTCCTAGCTTAAGACAGGCTACATTAAACTTTAAGTAGTTAAAATAACACCACAGTTCACAATATAAGAATAAGGGTTTTTTCCCCAACTATTTTTGTTCTGTATTATATATTCATTTGGACAGGCTACTGGAGCTTTTGGAAATGTCAGAATAATCTAAAGGTATGTCTACGTATATCTATTTGCCATGTTATTAAACAGTATGTACTAACACTATGAAATTTTTTATTCAAGTATTTTTAGTTTTGCTTTTTGGCCAGCTGAAAAACACACAGGGTGGGGACCTACCCAAGTCATCTTTCAACAGGGATTTTTCCATCCATGTCTGCATATTGTCCCAATATATTGCTGCTTTTGTGGTCTCTCAAAATATAATCTGTTGCCAGGGACCCCCAAGAATTAACTCAAGATTTAAATGTTTAAATTTAGAATTAAATATTCAAATATTTATTTATTTATTTATTTATTAAAGGTTTATAGAAACTAGGATTCAAATGTCCGCTCAGACAGTGAATGACATTGAGCAAATCAAATTCTCTCAGCCCCAGAAGAAGCCAAGTGCAAGTTCCCTCTGAACAAATCTTGTCACAAAAGAAACCTGTGATAGATTCAGCTAGGGCTGCCGTTAGTCAGAAGTAACTTGAAGGCACACAAGAAGAAAGTGCTGCTGACAGAGGGAGATTCGTTCTAGCCATCATGTCTGTCCCCTTTGAAAACTGACATATGGTGACTCTAAGACCAACCTAGCATGGGGGTTTTCTTGGCAAGATTTGTTGACTTTGCCTTTCACTGAAGCAGAGAGAATGTGTCTTGCCTGAAATCACCTAGTGGGTTTCCACGACTGGATGTGGATTCAAACTAAGGTCTCCAGAGGGTGTGGGTGCAAAGGGACACATCAGAAGGTATGTGAGTATGCCCAAACTTCTCCTTCATTTGCAAATGAGGAAGCAGTTTGGGTACACGCACACAACTTCTGCCATTTCATTTTTGTCAGGCATGTGGCAGCAAAGGGGAGGATGTGGGTGCTGAAACTACTCCCTTATTTGCAAATGAGGGAGCAGTTTGGGTGTGCGCGCACACCTGTCACCATGTTGCTCAGCACTTGCACACCGTGATGAATGGGACACAGTGGCAGGCGTGTGTGTGTGCCCAAACTGCTCCCTCATTTGCCAATGAAGGAGCAGTTTCAGCACCCGCACCATCACCCCTGCTGCTGTGTCTAGCTGCACAGTATTCTTGTGAGGGATCTGCAGACCCCTGGAGTCCATGGCTCCCAGGTTAAGAATCACTGTGCTACAGTATAGTACCAGTCATAACTCTGTTTTTAAAATGGCATTGTGCCCTCATTACCCACAAAACAATACATTACAGGTAGAATCATTACATGTAATGCATTACTTCCGACCTCTGACAGAAAATGCACCACATGGGGGTGCAACAGGTGAAGAGAAAGAGAGAGAAACACAGAGAGAGCACTGAGGATATGTGTGGAAAGAGATCAAATATTCAGAGGTGAGATTTCTTGTCCAGGGGCCCAACAACCCTAAAGTTAACATTATGGTGGCACTACAGAATTAGCACAACAGAGCTTCCCCTGCAGCTCTTGGAACAGCCTAAATACTAACTAAAAGGTTTTCTAGATCTCTAGAGCAGGCTTTTGGAGAACACCAGAGCTGAAGTGAGAAGGTTGCTGCACTGCTGCTTTGTCAATCTCTTTCTCTCTCTCTTTCTCTTTATATATGTGCATGTGAGTATGCATCTTCATGCATGTGTAAGCCTAGTTATATAACAGAATATACAAAATAAAGGAAAAGGGATACAGTGCATCTTACATATATGTGGGAGTTCCTTTCTAGACACCCTTGCATAAAACAAAAAATGCAAATGCTGCATCCTGTTATTATCAATGGAGACATGCACCTGGCATGTCTATTGACAACAGTAGGATGTAAGACTTCATGTGATCTCACATTCATGCATGTGGAGGTTGTGCCAGCATTGTACAAGCCTGTTCAAAAATGTCCTTATTTACACACATCCAATTTTGAGCCACTACTGGGCATCTCAGTCCATGCATGGCCACAGAACCATTTGTCTCCTTTCCTTTCTCACCCCCAGTAACATTTACCAACAGAAAAAGTGTAATGTGAAGCCACTTCTTGCCACCCCACAAAAAGCAGGCAGTGAGGTAAAACAGCAGTGAGGAAACAAATAATGCATGATGTTACATCACATATTTTACATTACTGGATAGTGACAAGCGAGAGAGAATCAGGACTCAGGAGAAAGAGGAGATGCAGGTCAGCAGCCAGGGCTGTGCTACCATATCTGCTTCAGCCTTAGACTGCAGTTGCAATGATCTGACAATGGTCAAATTCTCAAAGGACTTAGAGGAGAAACTTCACAGGAACATAGGCTCTGCCATTTATCTCAAATTTCAAGTAGTGTGAGTATTAGCTCATTGTTTTAAAACTATGGCCCTTTTCACATGCGGGCAGAGAAACGGGGGAAGCCATGCTAAAACGGGGCTTACCTCACTCCGTCGTGGCGTGGAGCAGCGCGAGTTCGCTGCTCCACACTCGTCGGGCGTTCCGCAGCGTCTGCAGCGTCGGGCAGCGCCTAAAATGGCGGCTTTGAACTGGCAGAGGCTCTCCGCCAATTGGAGAACCTTGCCAGCTGGAAATCCTGCCACCGCCTGATCTGCAGGCACACCCTTGCATGCGCCTGCAAATCCACACGGGTGCTGCAATGGGGCTGGACGGGGCTGCATGCCCCACGCTTTTTGAAAACCACTCGAAAAGTGGTTTTCAAAAAGTACTCGGCTCCGGTACTTCAGGTCGCCCTAGCGTGGATTGGGGTGTGGAACTACACAAAAGTAGTCCACCCCAATCCACGTTATGGTGTAGACGACCTCCGTCAGAGGTCGCTCTACACCATTTTTTTAACCCCATGTGAAAAGGGCCTATGTTTATTGTTAGAATAAGAATATATGCATACCTTTTACCAATCTCAACGCACCTAAATAATGAATGGTTTACACAGAAAAGGAGCTGGTAATGTCTGACCCTCAGATGTTGGTTGTAACTCTTGGCAAAGTTAGTGGTGAGAGATTATGAGCATCCGAGTCTAAAACCACCAGGAAGGCCACAAGTTGCTCATCATGGTAAAGATTCACATGCTTATTCACTTATTTAAAGAAACAATCAAAGCTGTTATATTTAGTCTTCTAACATAACCTGGTGAAGCATGCCAGGATCCATGGCCAGATCAAATTTCCTCCATAGGTGTATGCATAGAAAGAATCCAAAGGAGGCATGGAGGTGTATACACACATACACTCATAGTTGTAGGTAATACTGAACCACAGTATGGCATCCTCCGGATGTTCTTGTCCTCAGCTCCCAAGATACAATATCATTGGTCATGTCAGTCAGGTTTAATAGGAACTGCAATCCAAACCATTTCAAGATCACCAGACTGGTGAAAGCTGCCTTATACTGCTGTCCTATAGTATCATAGAAAAATAAATGTTTTGCACATTTGAGGCAATATTCACACACACCCCCCATGCACCTCCATGAACACACACTGTTTTTGAGCCTTCATTGACTCTTTGGGGTTGCCAGTTCAGCCACAGAGAGCAGAAGCCACAAACATTCTTGAGCAACCAAACATGCTTTGCCATTGCATCAGCCCAGGACTCTAGTGCCAAAGGCTAAACCACCACAAGACAATTCTAGGCAGATTGTTTGGTATTGGCTTTCCTGACAACAAAGTAGAGATGTAATTCTTCATTAAGTTTCTTCTTGAAGGAAGCAATGAATAATTTTAGCAAATTTTTTTCCTCCTGCAAAAACCATACAATTTCTGAAGGTCATATGCAATTCAAAACTTATTCTGCACAAAATTCACATGAAGTTGCTCTACACTGAAAACAGTTTTCGTGCAGGAACCTGTGTTTTCTCCACAAGAAGTAATGTTTCAATGCAAAAATGTTGTTTCTTGTGCATAAAATGTTTCCTGTTGAAAAAAATGTTGCTTTCTACACAAATCAAACATGAGAATTTTGCTCAGAATAAATCTACAATTATAGCATTTTCTGTACAGGAAATAATATTCTGTGTAGAAATATTTTCTGCACAGAAATTCAGATTTCTGAGCAGAATTTTTTTTTCTGTGCAAAACAACTACATGTCAATTTTGCACAGAGTAAGTTCTGAATTGTGAAGATTCTCATCACTCCAGGATATCTCAAGATTCAAAACACATGTTTTTCAAACACTTTTAAATACTTCTAAATATTATTTCTGTACCTATTGCAAAGAAACATGATTTACTTTGAAAAGAGAATATCTGCACTTAATAGAATGAATTATCCACCACAGCATATATTCTGGAAATTATCTATCTATCTATCTATCTATCTATCTATCTATCTATCTATCTATGTGTTTGTGTGTGCGCGCGCACGTGCACAATTTCCAGAATATTTGCCATAGTGTGTAATTCATTCTATGAGGTGCAGTCCAAAAAGAAAAAAAAAGTTTTCTCTTAGTCCTGTGGTTAAAAATAAATTTCATTATTGTGTTTTCACAAAGATTAAGAGTGTGAGCCTGAAATTCCTTGGTTCTAGTCTTGTCTCAGTCACAAACTTACCAGTGGGCTCAGGGAAGCTGCTAATTCTCTGTATCGTAGACATGCATTGTTATAAAACAAACAAACCTTGAAGGGCTATTCTAAATATTACTGAGATATGGAGATTATTATGAATGCATTGAATGCACTATACCAATGATATTTTTGTTTTGGCTGGCTATTCAATAAAACATAGAAAGGCAGGGCATTAACATTTCAACTAAGATTCATGGATTCTCTATTCCATGTGGATTTCCTATTTGGCTGCAACACTTTCCATACTTACTCAGCCACAGAAGACATTTATAAAAGCAGCCCCATAGAGGAAAACATTTATGTTTGAATCAACCCATGGCCTCACAGCTTTTTGTTGAGCAATTCTATTCTTTTGTCTGTAGGCACGTTTCAAATTACATATTCTTCAGTAGCATTAATGCAAAATGCAAAGAATCCTACTTCTGTTCAAACTCTGTTGACAGCAGAGAGAAAAGAAGGAACAGAGTGTGATCCAGCTGGGACCACCACAACAGATAATATTGATATAGTGAAGACGAGACAGACAAGGCTGAAAGGAGCAGTGGGACCACTCTCAAAACATAACAAATAGAGTGCAAGAGAGCCAGGAGTTTGTATTGAGGGAGCAAAGAGTAAAACAGCACTGATGTGTCAAGACAGCACACCACAGTGGGAGAAATGTATTACAGGGAGTAGAAAGCTGGAAATTCTGTTACAGGCTCCATTTTTAGTACATTTGATTGTATAAGGAGGACAGCAAGCTCAGAGCATTATTAACAAGGTGCCTCTGTTAATTCTTGCTTTCAAATAATATCACCCACAAGAACAAACTGATTCATTTTCAGCAAACTCTGTGTATTTATATTTTTTAATCTCACTACCCTATCTGTCATACACAAAATGTCACTTTGTCCTGGCAGGTGTCCTCTTTGTAGCTATCTTTGCTCTGGATAGGATGTGGAGAGAGAGAAAAGAATTCACCTTCCGGAAAAATCACACCACATTTTAATGCACTGGCTAATGGATATATCAAAACCCACAATCCAATATGAGTAAATCTGTATTCTATGTTTCCTTACCTACTTATACATGTTCATTCACCCCACTAATTCCACAAAAGAGACCATATATATTATTTCCTTCCCAAAATAGACAGTGTAGTCTTTCTAGGACTCAAATACACCAGATACACTGCATTTTCTGATGGTTTAAAACCATTCATCACTTCAAATTCATCTCCTCATTGTTTGGTGTTTTTTTTTTTAAGAAGTGCCTTGTAGGCTTAATATGGTGCAGAGAGAGGGATGAGGGACATGGCAAAATTGTTCTTCATATCCTCTAAGAGATTTTGATGCACTTTGGGCAAAATATATTTTCTACAAAAAAAAGTTTTTAAAAATTCAGGACAAGCAGTCACTGTGGTGGTATAGGGCTCTCTATGGTCCTCTCAATGGAGGGCCAATGCAGTCTCACAGTCCTTGACAATCCCTATCCAACTTAAAGATCTATTCAGTTGCTGACATGCTTTGGAGCAGAGCTTTTCAGAACAATGTGTCTGGCAGAGGTTATTGTGGCATAATAGATTCTGTGGTAGAGGAATAGTCAATGATAATCAGGAACCAAAGAGACTTGTGCATTATAACTCGGATATTTGTTCACACTGTTCTTCCTATGTAGAACAAGGACATCTCTGGTATCTCAAAAACAATAGAATATATCCCCTTTCAGGAATAATCAATAGGGCAAATGCTGAGCCTGTGCCATTTCTTTTCCTTTTAATTTGTAGTCTGAAAGCAGGAAAACGATAAAACCCATGCACTGTGATATTCATTTTTTTCCTGATACTACCTTCCGTCACTATTTCCCCTAATCCTATTACTTCAGTACCATTTTCTTATTTTGTTCTCTGTTGTTGTTTTTTAAAGTTAGACTTCAGTGATATTCCCTTTACTGCACAGAAACTACCCCAGCCATTATGGGAATTATATACTATAAGTCATATTTTTAAATTAGGTGTCTGTGATTATTCACATTGTTTGCAGGAAATACAAAAATATTTTTGTACAAGATCAATACCTCCTGAATAAGTGAATGCTTTTAAGCCAGTCACCCCTAAATTGCCACCTGAGTACTTTTGGCAGCCCCCCAAAAAAATGTTGACTGTGAACATTTTCAACTTTGTCCCCAAACACCAGTGAGTATAGACTAACTCAATACATGAATCAAAGCTAGTGCTTATTTTTAGGGGAACTGGAGACTCATGGAAGAGAAACAAAATTCCTCCAGGTGAAGTGTGAATATATTTATCATAGCCCTAGCCAAATACCTAATGAGAAAGGCCCTTTCCAAAGGGATTACACAATGCAATAAGTGTACTTGGCAATCTACTGCCAGAGTCTGAGGCATGAGCTGGAACTATCAGAAAATATGTTTTGCCAGATGGACGATGCCGTCCAGCTGAAAAGCTGCTCCTCTACCCTGAAATCAAAAGAATATCCATTTGCCAAGTACTGATGATGCCCCCCCGCTCACAACGCACACACACTTGTTCTCATTTCACTGATTTATTCCAGCTGGGAAACACACACACTATGTCTTTCTCCAAAGAAATGGCAACTTGATGTTTAACACTATTCTCTCCTGTTGCTTCCAGCATAAGAACATGACCATTTGTTTTACAGTCTGAAAATACTGAGATGCAGCAGAAGCATGTTCTGGCTGTGTTCTTGAGGGAGGGGTGCTCACTGGTCTTCCCCAGTACCAAAAACCCACTGGTTTTCTGGCATCACATTACTCTTTCTGCTCTTTCCAAAGCTGTCCTCCATGCTGCCGCCTTACTCCACTGATCTTACATCTCTCCGCTTCATGCAAACATCTTACCAGCAGCATGATTTCCTTATGGGAAAAGGCAGTGCTGGGGAAATGAAGTTGACTTCAAATGCCTCTTCTGAAGCCTTTCTAGCTTCAAATTCTACACTGCCATCACACCTTGCATTATTTAGGAGCTTTCCACAGGATACAGAAGACTCTTAACAAAGGCTTCCACTAGGCTTCAGTTTGTATTTGAAAGGGGATTCTGGTGCTGACAGCATCAGAGTCTACAGAATTTCACTTATGCATTTCAAGTGTTTATGTCCCATCCCTCCTTATACACAATGTGGTTACAACATTTAAAATATTGCAGAAAAATATAACAAAATAAGAAGTCAAAATATATAACAAATCCAAAAAATTACTGTTGTTATGTGCCTTGAAACTGACTCTGACTTATGGGGATATTATTGTGAGGTTTTCTTGGCAAGACTGATTCAGAGGAACTTTGCCTTTACCTTCCCATAAGAGTAAGAGTCTGTGACTTGCTCAGAGTCATCCAGTAGATTTCCCTTTCTGAGCTGATATTCAAACCCTGGTCTCCTAGAATCCTATTTCGACACTCAAAACCCACACTGGCTCACTCCAGATACACAAATACTCACTGCCCCATGTGCTCTGTTAAAAAATTGGGCTTTGCATCTAGGGGGAGAGAGAGGGAAGGCATTCCTTGTACTCTTTTGATGAGGCAAATTAATGGAGAATAGGTCTGTCAGTTGCTATTACAAGAGACTAGAGGTAAATGAGACCAGTGTAGTGTAGCAGTTTGAGTGGTAGACTACAACACTGGAGACCAGGGTTCAATTCCCCACCTAGCCATAAAAACCTACTGGGTGACTTTGGTCATGTCACAGCCTCTCAGGCCCAGAAAACACTGTGATAGGTTTGCCTTAGAGTCACCATAACTTAGAAATGAATAGAAGGCACAAGAAGGTAAATAGTATTACCACAATCAAAAGTGATTCAGTGAGTCTAGTTTATCTGGATCTGATTTTTCTGCTTCTAGTCTCACGACTGTCCCCTTAGCAGAAACTAAATACTAGATCATTGCTCTAATCCAGCTAGAGATTGAAAATTGTTCAGTCTCCATTTCATTTTTATTTTTCAAATCCCACATGCAATTTCTTCCCACCTTTGTTTTGTATCAAGTTGTAAGATATTACGTTTTCTACCCACACTGAATTATGTACGATTTTAATGCATTTTTCCTAATTTTCACATTTATTTGCTCAGTCTACTTAATTTATGCAACTCTTCCTCATTGACTAAAATACATTTCTGCAAGCTTATTTCCCAATTATAATCAGTTCAGGTGTTGCATTTTAAAATATGCACATAGTTATGTGTACACTTTAGTTCTCTTAAACTCCTGTAAATGTGCAGGAGCTCAAAGCAAGGTGCACATTTCTCACAAAAAGTCTTCAGAGGTGCAAAAATGTTATAGAGGTTACTGTGTTCAGCAAAATTTGTTTCCAACATCCAGCCGTGCTCTTAAGTGACCTTAACTAGATAGAGAGCAAATTACCTTAATGCAGTCAGCCTCTAGATGTTAGATTACAGCTCCTGTAATTCCTCATCATTAGTCATGATAGGGATGATGGCAGTGATGTCTGAAACATTTGGACAGCACCAAGTTGGAGGATATTGGTATAATGCACATATCTTATATTTAATAAGATACACAATTTTGGGAAGTGAAATTTGGCAGCTCTATTTCTATCGTTATGACATCTGTACGATAGGACAGATGGCTTTCATTGAAAAAGAACAAAATCTTTTTTAAAAAGATCTGCACTATCAAATGTTATTGATACATTTCAGATACAGCATAAAGTCCTATCTGGATTCTTCAGAGTGAGGGGCCTGGTTCAGCTATTACACAAAGTAAAGAAGCTATCTGAATCAGTTGGTCATTAGTATCATGAAATGCTGCAAACTAATATTATTTAGAATAAGGCTGTTGTATTTTCACTCCATCAGAGAATTTGTGCCTCACGTGCTAATATCATTGGGCTGGCTTTGGGCACTACGCTCTTTGAACATTGCTGCACTCTCTCAGGCTACGTTTTCAGCCAACCTATCCAGAAGTAATGTTGTTATTGTATTGCCCCAGTGGTGATAACAGGATGCTATTTCTCTTCACTTCATTAACACAACTTTCTGAAGGTGATGAGATTGCTCATCAATCTCTCTGCTTTGTTCATGGAATTTTACTGGGGTTCGGATACCATAGAGGAAGAAAAATCAACATTTAAGATACACAGATGATACCAAATTACCAGCAGAAAACAGAACTGATCAAAGCCAAGAAAGAAACTGCCAAAGCAGAGTTAGAACAGAATATCAAGAAAACAAAAACAATGACCACAGATGTGTTAGATAACACTAAAGCGAATGGTGACAACATCAAAATAGTTAAAAAATTATATCTTAGCTCACTCATAAATAAATTGGAGCCTGTTGTGAAAAAAAAAATCAGAAGACTAGGACTTGGAAGAGCACCTACAAAGGAACTAGACAAGGTCCTCAAATGTGAAGGGATATTAAATACCAAATTCAAAATCATTCAGGCCATAGTACAGTATTTTAGATTTCTATGTATAGCTGTTTAAGCTGGACAATGACAAAAGCTGACAGAAAAAGAATCAACATATTTGAAATGTGGCGCTGGAGAAGAGCTCGACAGATTTCATTGACTGCTAAAAAGAAAAATGTCTTGAACTTATAGCAAATCAAGCCTGAACTCTCACTAGAGGCAAAGATGATAAAACTGATGCTTTCATAACCTGTACATATCATGAAATGATGTGACTCATCTGAAAAAGCAATCATGCTGGAAAGGCAATAGTAAATGAGGAAGACTGCAGTATGAGTAGATAAGGACAGGTTGCTTACCTGTAACTGTGTTGCTTTGGCCCTTTCCACAAGCAGGTGAAGAAATGGGGGAAACCATGCTGAAACGGAGCTTACCTTAGTCTGTCGCCATGTGGAGCAGCGCGTTTTCGCTGCTCCACACTCGTCGGTATCCTGCGGCATCCCGCGGGGTCCAAAATGGCGGCTTACGACTGGTGGAGGCTCTCCACCAACCGGAGAAGCTCGCCAGCCGGAAAGCCCACCCCCGGCAGATCTGCAGGCACGCCCTTGCGCACGCCTGCAAATCCACACCGGGCGCTGCGACGGGGCTGCACGCGGCTGCACGATCATGCTTTTTAAAAACCACTTGAAAAGTGGTTTTCAAAAAGCACGTGGCGCCACCACTTCCGGGTGCCCTAGCATGATTGGGGTGTGGAACTACGCAAAAGTAGTCTGCCCCAATCCACTTTACGGTGTAGACAACCTCCGTCAGAGGTCGCTCTACACCATTTTTAAACCCCAGTGTGGAAAGGGCCTTTGAGTGGTCTTCTGTGAAGTCACACAAATGGGTTTACACACCTGCACAAAACAGCATTCGGAACCTTCTCGAAACCTAAGAGTAGGCATTTTGGCAGTTGACCCCTCCCCCATCCTCCTGGGGAATATAAGGCCCCTCCCTGTATATCAGTCAGTTCCTTTGCCGCTAGAGTAGCAGCATGGGAACCAACCATCCAGCAGGACATGATGTGGGGAGGACAGGTGGGGTTGTGTGACTTCACCGAAGACCACTCAAAGAAACACAGTTACAGTAAGCAACCTGTCCTTCTTCTTTGTGGTCTCTGTGAATCACACACATGGGAGACTAGCAAGCTGTCCTGTTGGAGGAGGGAATGTCATGCTTAAAATTCTTTTTATTATCATCATATATATATCAACAATTACATTTCAATTATTTTTGTCCTTTATTCTCTCTCTCTCTCTCTATATATATATATATATATAAACTGTAGCAGTATCTTCACCATGCCAAATAAATTAAAATTTATTCTCGCCAAGGATTCATTTCTGCATTCATTTTCAATTTTGATGTGCTTTTTTTTTTCATCACAGAAGAAAATAAAACTGTTCTCCCAAATGTTGCATCATTTCTTGCTCTATTATCTACCTTACAAAGAAAAATAAATGTAATTGGTTGTGACCATTGATCAGCTTTGCATATGTCATGTAGTTGCACACCATGGAAAGAAAACAACTGATGTCACCACAGAGCTTGTCAAATGGGTCCTTACATAACTGGAAAGTATCTATCTATCTATCTATCTATCTATCTATCTATCTATCTATCCATCCATCCATCCACCCATCCTTCCTGTGACAAACCAGATTCCCACTGCTTTGGAACATGATCAAAAACAAGCAACCCTTTTGTTTTAGTAATGGAAGCATTATGTTCTCCATAAAAAACAGTAATGCACATCTAGCGTCAGGGCAATGCAATCATTTCTCCAAATCAGTTACTGAGTTTCTCATGTACATAGGTAGTACAATGTCCTGGTTCAATGAAATTATGACTCCCCCTTAGGCCGAAGAATAATACCTAGCCTTAAAAACTACTTCCCTTTATGCAAACACAAGTATGGTGCATCCATTCCAAATACACATAATTCGCTGTCTCTCTTAACGTAGGTTTTGCCACTAGAAAAATAAAACCCCAAAGAGAACAATCGGAAATCCCAGTTTGTCAGTGATTTAAAGGATTTATGTGTAAGTTGCAACAGTACTACATTCAAAAACTCATCCCGATACTGGTAGTCATACTGGGAGGTGTAAATGTTTATAACCAGGAGGAAAACTCTTAGCTGTAGGGTCCATAAAACTAGTAAGTTTTCCTTGTTGCTGAAGATACCAGAAAAATGCTGAGAAATAACAGTTTACCTACCAACAAGATAGATCTTTTGCAAAAAAAAACAACACATACACAATACCGCATAATTGGAAAGCAATCCCGATGTCCTTTAAGTAGGGACAATACTTCTCCATTGTAGGTAAACTGTTTAGACATAGAAGGTTTGTGAGCAGCCAAAAGCATTTCAGTTTTTGTTTTTTGTTTTTCCTTTTTGTTTTTTTCTCGAAAGTCGAGGCAACCTTATACCAGAATGTGAGCATCTGCCATGAGACCTCGGAGGCAAGGGTGGTGTCCTTCACCAATGCCTTGTCAGAGAAGTTAGTTCCACAAACTCATATTGTCAGGATCTCAACTGTCTAATTTCAGGGGATCTCAACTCTTGGCCACGTGTTATGGATCCCACAGAAAAGATAAGAAAGGAATTCATGATATGTCCTTCAAAAGCCACACAGACTTCTTCAATCTCGCTAGATGGTACCGTATCTCTATTCACATCTTGGGCAATCATGCAACATGCATTCCCTGCCCCAATACTCGGTACCATTGGAGACAGGGATCGAATTGAAGCAGGAAGACTAGGCTGCTCTACTCTTTTTGATTTCTTCGATGGTCCTTCATGTGAAGAGTCCTTCAACCTACTCTTCTTCCCTTTGTCTTCTGTTTTCTGTCAGGAACATACAGCTTGTTGTCTTTGTTCCCAAATAGATCCAACACAGTACTGTCCATTGGAGGGATATGTTATTTATTCCTATCTCATTCAACCTTCATCTGTGGCAAGAGAAAGGTGTTCTGTTGAGTGCACCTGCCAAAAAGTTTTCTGTCCCTGGTAGATGAACCGCAGAGTGGACAATGTTCTTTGAGAGGCAGAAATGAATTGCCAGCATCAGTAACACATGCGACCAAGTCCCTTATTTATTGATATAGGATATCACTATTGTGAATATGTAGAATGAACCCTAAGTGCACATCCCTCACTCGTCCTTCTGGCTCAGGTTATCAGTAGCAAAAACACTGTTTTCCATGACAAGTTAATGTCACACTTTGCCACAAGCTCAAATGGCCTGCGAGTGAATTACATTATCAAGAAGTTCAAGCCCCAACCTGGTACAGGGGTTGGACTGGAAGGCATAAATGCTTATAACCTTGTAAAAGTGTCTTAATCATAGGATCCAGAAACAAGGATGGTCTTACTTCTTGTTGTAAATGCCAGGAATTTGCTGTCGCACAACGCAGCATTGATGGGAATGATAGCCCGTCAGACACCAACATGGCGAGAAACAAGAAGATATCTATGGTACCGCAGGTCTGTTGGTCAATATCATTGTCTCGTAGATAAGCACAATTTTTTTCCCCATCTGTATGCATACGATCTCAACATCGAAGGTTTGGATGCAGCCAAAGAATTATCTATATCAGTTGTATGAATTCCTTTACTTCAATAGGAGCCCTGGTGGCGCAGTGGTTAAATGCCAGTACTGCAGTCACTAGGTTGTGAGTTCGATCCTGCCAGGCTCCAGGTTGACTCAGCCTTCCATCCTTCTGCAGGTCGGTAAAATGAGTACCCAGCTTGTTGGGGGCAATTAGCTAAAACACATTGTAAACCATACATGCTATTTGTAATGTATAATGTATTTCATGTTGTTCGCTGCCTCGATCCATGTGGAGAGGTGGGATACAAATTATTATTATTATTATTATTATTATTATTATTATTATTATCATCATCATCATCATCATCATCATCATCATCATCGAACCGACCACGCCTTGAACTCATGACCAAAAGCTCCATGGCATCGGGCCCTGACCACTCAGCCATCCTGGCAGTTCCATACTGTCAATCATAGTGACTGAATGTTGGGATGGAGGACAATATCGAAGTGGATACTCAATAGGTCTAGTCTGTAGGAAAGCATCGTATGCCAATCTTCGGACATTTGTAGAAGTAATGCAAACCAATTATTGTATTTTATGTTACCTTATATTATTATTATCATTATTAAATTTACTTTCCAGATGATGCTATGATGAAGTAGATAACAATATATGTAAGCTGAATATACCTTTCCATTGTAAGAAAGCTACCACTGCTGACAAGCATTTGGTGAATACCCCTGGTACTGTACTCATACCAAAGGGGAGGAGTCTGAGTCAATAAGCCTGATATCCTATTAAAATGCTAAAATTTAATCAACATAGGCATCATCAATATCAAATTTACTATGCAAAACAGTTTCTTCTGTATATAATGGTTGACACTTCTGAGACCCAGTATAGGGTGCAGGCCGCTGTCTCTCCTTTTTTTTTTTTTTTTTTTGACACCAGGATGTCAAGAACATTGTAAGCAGGAGCAATATCAGTATCTCCTCTGGTTTGATGTCAAAATCATGCTCAATGTCGATATCTAAATAAATAAATGATAGGAATCTGTTTGAAAAGGTATCATCCTTTGGTTGACAAAAACTCTGTGCTTAGGTTGATCCTGATATCTTTTTTTTTTTTAAATCTTCAGATGGTAATTTTCTCAAGGAGTATTGTTGAAGAGTTGTTTACCTTTGTTGTCATGTAGGCAACAACTCAACACTCTCCCTGTTCCAATTTATCATCAGTAGTACCACTGAACAGGCCCAGCTGAATCAAAAAATAAGAAGAGCGTAGGAATCAAGCATAGGTATCAAGCGTAGGCACCAGTCTAGGTACCGAGCCTAGGTATCAAACCTAGGTATTGAACCTAGATACCGAGTCCAGGCACCAAGCCCAGGCACCGAGTTCAGGTATTCAGTTTAGGTATCCAGCTGAGATATTACCCTAGTTATCAAGAGTCTTAGAGCTGCCAGTTCACTAGCTCTTCTGCCGAAGTTATAGCTACTTGAAAAACAGTTTTCCAAGATAGTACTTCGATTAACTGTAGGGACTTGTCTCCCTATACAGATGACTTATACTCAATACATAAACAATCATGGTACCAAAGGGAGGATGCAAAAAACCACCGTTGGTATCAAGATGAAAGAGAAAAACAAACTTGTGTTCCGAGGTTGAAATCTAAGTGCCCGATACTGATGTGTTGGAAGGTGTTGCCAACAACATCTATGGGAGCAACATGTGATGGAGATTCAGAGCAAATTCACTGGTCTAGGCACAGAGCCTAAGTTCCAGCGTAGGTATCCAATCTAGTATCATGCCCAGGCATCCAGCCTAGGCATCAAGCATCAGTATTGAGGCTAGATATCAAAGCCAGGCACCAAGCCAAGGCATCAAGTCCAGATACCACTCCTGGCACCAATGTCAGGTATTATGGTTGTATAGTATCATACTACCAAGAATTGACTGGATGGTAGTGTTGACAATGCACCAAGCTCAGGCACTCAGAATAGATACCAAGCACAGGCATCAAGCTTAGGTACGAAAACTAGATCATGCTAGGTACCAAGCCTAGGTATCAAGGCAAGATATCATGGTAGTATACATCATCGTTGATATTGAGAGTAAATGGTATCATCACCTTGAGATTGACAATACCGTGATGGTAGACGAGTTGACTGGAAATTGCCTCTATGAGAATGGCAACACCGTCAAAGGTAGAAACCATGGACAGGACCGATGGCAAGCCATCTACTTAAACCGATGGTACCAATCGGTATGGGGGGTGATGGCGAATGGTCCTTTAAGATTCAGCCATTCCGTGGATTGCTGTCGGTACCAGAAATTGCCTCAGGTGCACTGCTGTTGAAGAAGCAGTGAACAAGCCCCCTCGGTGCCATAAATTGCCCTAGAAGTACCACCATTATAGACACAGAGGGGAAGGGCGTGGCCAGAACAGCATTGTCGAAGGCACGGGTTTTACTAGAGCAAAGCCTGAAGTGGCCGCTTTGTTAAGCCTCACGTGCGGGAGTTGGTGATGATCATGCAATGCAATCCTCTGACAGGCAGGTAGGCACGCAAATCTGTCAATATCCAAGATCTTGCCTCTGCATGAAAAGCAGGGTTTAAAGACCGCTGCTGAGGCCACCCACAGAAAAATTCTGAGGGGTCGTAGAGAAGGAGATATAACTTCCTTAGTCATAACAAGAAGAAGATTCTGCACCGTTCGCGGTGAAGAACAAGTTTGCTTGCTCCTTCCTTTTATGTTTTCAGCAGTGATTCCTCCTGTGAGGGATCATTCAATTTCTCTCTTTTTTTTTCAAGTAGGAGGTTGATGTTTACTCTCCGTCCCTTCTGAGAGGACGCTGATGGTGCCTCATCTCGAACTCGTAGTATCATGCAAAAGAGGCAAAAAGAGAAGTTAAACGCTACAAACAACCGCCAAAATGGCAAGAAAAACGTAAGTATTTAGTCAAATCTTGTTTAAAGAAACCGTTAAACCAATCTGAAAGCTAGAGGAAGGCTCCTTTGATGCTGCTACCGCAGCGGAAGAAAAGGAACTGACCGTTATACAGGGAGAGGCCTTATATTGCCCAGGAGGACGGGGGAGGAGTGAAATGCCAAAATGCCTACTCCTAGGTTTCGAGAAGGTTCTGAATGCTGTTTCGTGCAGGTCTCATTCACAGAGACCACGAAGAAGAAACTCAAGAAAGCCATGACTCTGAGTTTGCAAGACCTAGCAAAGTTGTTGATAACAGAGTAACTTGGAGATCTCATAGGGTACGCATAAGTCAAAGTTGACTTAACAGCAGATAGCAACAACAACCAGGTAACATTATGAACCCAACGAAACTGATTTTTCCTAGTTCTTTTTTTTTCTGACTTCTCTTCTATTACATAAAAAAATTTGAAGAAGGTAGAGCCAGGATAGTTTCAGCACATGTTTTGACTAACAGCAGGAGGAGATGTCTACTTAGAGTCACTCTTAACTTGACTTCCTGGCTGTAGTAATAGGCAATTATAAAATAATGTGAGAAGAATCCAGTTCCATTATTTCCCACCAACCTTCCATTAAGAAAACTTCAGATTGAAATCTCAAACAAATCTTGAAGAAGCAATTCAATCTATCACAAGAAGGCCTGTCAGTGTTAAAGAAACACAGGGGAGAAAAGGGAGAAAAATTAATCTGCCAGCTTTTGGTTGTATTTAACATTCTCGGCTCAGTAAAACAGGGGTGGGGAAAGCCACCAACTTAAGCAGAAAGACTGGACAGGAGACAAACAGAGCAGAACCTCTTTGTCTTCTTTTTCTTATGCTTTCCCTTGTTCTGTCTTTTTCATGGACAGAAGCCCAGCGTACTTGTCATTCCACTTTGCTCTGCTGGCTACAGCAATCCTTCTAAGCCTCCTGTATGAGCAAAGAGAAACAACAGAGTGTGCTCCAGAGTATCCTGCTGCTATTAAGAGCTTGTGTTTGATTTAAAAAGCTCAGTCATGAAGTGGCTGAACAAGAAATGGAGAGTGAAGCATAAGCTTCTCCTGCAGATTAGCCACTCTTAAAAAGAGACTTGAGCAAACAAAGAGTTGGCCCATCAAAAATCAAAAATAATGGACACCACATGATTCTCCTTAAGGCAGCAAAACTTAAATTCTGCTGTACTGATGATTATTAATATAGTCTGTTTGTTCTTTGCTAACCTTCCCAGTTCCTGGCTTTTACAGACATCAACCGGGCACAGAAATGTGGTCTCTTTATAGCTTCTCTGGTGATGGCTGGCACTGATAAAAAGCTGCTTTTCAGTTTAGATGGTAAGCCTGAAACTGAAAAGTGGGCTGCTTATTCTGTCTGTACTGAAAATACTGCAACCTCCTCAATCTGAAGCTTTTTCTCCCTTTACTACTTTCTGTTGTGATATCTGCGGCTGCCTGAAAGTGTTCCAGGGACCAGTAATGAATTAACATATGTACTCTTGAGAATGATTTACACATGGTTTAAAAGTGTGTTTGTGTATATGTGTTCCTGACACAAACTGCATACCTAATGGTCCCTTTCCCCTCAACTCTAGGCAGCCATTCTCTCTCTTTCTCTCCCCCTCCACCCCATTCTCTCGCTCTTTCTCTCAAATTCAGCCATATGTGTGCCACAAGGAGAAACCAAGCATGAAGACACTTCCTACTTTAAAAAAAAAAATCAGAAGCTTTCGTACTGCCATGTGAGATTACAGGGCTTTCTGCATATTTTGTGGCCATTTTTCCATTTTGGAACTTTTCTGCTAAATTTTGGCATACTCTTTTTTTTTTAAATCAAAATATGTAGGTTAGGTGCCAAAAATATTTTCACTCAAAGACCTTCGAAATCTTCACACACACAAAAATCCAGAATATAGATAAAGAAAAGCCTCTTTTTTCCCCCTCACATGAGGCAAATAATCTCACAGGAACTGCCTTTTTTCTAGGTATGAGCTTCTCAATGTATTCCTTCTTCTCAAGGACAAGGGAACAGTATTAAATCCACACTGTATTCAGATATAACAATAAACCATAGCTTAAACTCTCTTATTAGCATTCTCTCTTTTCTTCTGTTGTGCTGCCACAATGATATCAGAAACTTCCATGTCCAGTTTAATTGCATGTAAGAATATTGTTTAAAGCCTAAACCAGGGAAAGGGAGCCTCCAACCTATGGGTCTGAGCGTGTAGAGGTTCCTCATCCAAGATGGAGTCTTATTTCCCCTTGTCTTTGGAGAGTAGAATATATAAAGCCTAAGAAGGGTTTATACTGAAATGAATTCTGGTTTGCAGCTCCAAAGATTTGGCATGAAACAGGAATTCTGCTTTGTAGATCAGGACAACCTTGCAGAGGACAGCTTCACGAAATGGGAAGTATGGTTTGCAGACTGGGAAGGCTTATCATAAGACATATTGTCTGATCTTCTCAATGGGAAGGTCTGGCATGCCTGAAAATTACATCTCCAGGGCACACAGTTAACATTTACAGTTGGCCCTGCCCACTTTGTTTTGGCCTTACTCGCTGACCTTAGCCCCAACCATTGTTGAAATGCAGTCTTGGAAACCCTTCTGAAACTGGAATTCACTTCTTGGCCAAAAGGTAAGATTAGCCCTAAAGGTACTTAATACTAATGGTGTATCATCAAAACAAGATGGCTTCATAAACTTTTGAAAGCTTGGCTTGTTTCCACTATGAATAGCCAGTTTGTCCCACCTAAGATGACCATCAGATTGCATTTAATCTATATGTGAATTACAAGCTCTGAAATTTCTCTTAAGGCTGCATCAGAGCAGAAGAGGGAAAGTTGCCTGGGGTTTTCTAGAAACAGTGCATATTTTTCTACACTTGTGGTGATAAAATGTGTCCCCAGAATTTATACATGATCCCTTTTTTGTTCTCCCTAAATCTCCTGACACTCCAAGATCACTGTAACACCCTCATTTTTTTCTCATTTTTATGTAGTGAAAACAAATCCACCAAAACATGGTAACTCCTTTTTTCCATACCCCATTCATCAGTTGTCCCTCCAGAAAAGGCTGAAAATAAGCTGAGAATAAAGACATGCAAACTAGAAGTCTATTTTGAGGGGTGTCCATGCTATATTTTCAGTTGACTTTTATCCAACAAATGCAGTGGTGCAGCCTAACAGAGGGTGGAAGTGAAAACTGGCCCTTGTCATTCACCCAACACTTACATTGGAGTCCATGTAAAGAAGATACTTGTCAGAGTCGGTAACAAGAACTGTATGCTAGATTCTCCTCTGTATATTTACCTCCAAGGATAAATGAAATCAAAACTTATAAATTCTGTGAAACAACTATCAGAAGACAAGCTTCTCCACACTTCTAAAATAGACTAAAATCACTTGGGAATTAGAGATGATACCTTTGCTTTCCCCTCCCCTTCATATGTAGCTGCTACAACAAAGTTATGTGAATAAAATTCTGTTTATTTTGCAATTCCAGCTTTAAAGAGAAAAAGACCCTCAAACATTAGTATTCCTAACTGGATTTATCTAAATTTTTATAGTCAATTGTGAATTCAAACCTATCGTATTAGTCGTTCAAGCTTTAATCTAAGCAGAGTCAATAAGCACTTTCAACTATACATACAACCAAGGGAAATACAAACAACTTGGAAAGTGTAGCAGATAATCAAAAGAGTTTAGTTTGTTCTTAAAGCTTTTGAACCAAATCCTCAGAGAGCAGAAGAACCTGCAGTTCCCATCGACTTCAGATGCAATATAAATGGAAACTGAACAGGCAAGCTGAGCAAAATCCCCTGTTCAAAAACACAAGACTGACTTACTTACTTAGAAAACAGTTGTGTTGGCACCCTTTTGTCAACACTGCCAACTAAGCATCTTCAGCACAGAATTTTAGCATATGTTAGTCAATCTTTACTATTGAACATTAATTTGTTTAGGGGAACCCATCTGTATTTTCACAATGAGACTTGGCCTCAGAAAAGCTCTTTTGAAATGATCTGTGAGAGATAAAAGAGCACAAGCATTGGCTCAACCTTATACACATGATTTATGTATGCAAAATACTATATTTTTACACATGTGCATCATATATGTTGTATAATCTGTTCCAAAACTACAGTACACAGAATGCGGGCAGAAACAAAATTTGCTGGGCTCAAGGGAGAGAAGACCTGAGCAAAGGTTGCAGCACACAGCAACATTAAGCATAAGGGGAAAGAGGCAGAGGGTTTACTAGCCTCTGTTTGCCCCCTCTGCTTCCTCTTTGGATTTGGCAATCATGGAAGGAATCCATTGGGGAGTGAACCATAAACACAGTGGCACAGTCCTAATCATGTCTAGCCTTCGTTGGCTGCATAGCAGCAGACCTCCTCTGTTTGAACTCTGTAGACCTTGTAGACTCCATTAGGCCCCTGCAGGTCTCTTAGGCTCCAATTGAGACTCCATAGGCCTTGCGGGCCCCAACTGGGTCTCTGCAGGGCTTGTAGGAACCCATTAGGTGTCCACAGGCCTCGTAGGCTCAACCTTATATACAGGATGTATATATGTAAAATATTATATTTTTACCTATGTGCATTGTGTGTGTAAGGTTAGAGCCAATCCATGTCTACTTTTGTCCTTTATGGATGGCTCCAAAGGCATTTCAAACAATCTTTCCCTACATCACTGCAATATTTCATTGCTTATTTTCCAGAAATGAAGCAATAGTTCTTTCAGCATTTCAGCATTCAAAGTACTGCAAAGAAGCACAACCCAGTCCAAAGTGTCAAATGTTGCAATGCTTCCCACCAGTCCCTCTTAGTAAATTTCACCAATTATTGACTGAATAGCTATGATTAAAAAGGCCAAGAATTCATGGAATTGGCATTCTACCTAGACACTTCTGATTCCTATTAAACTAAGCTAATGACTAGAGAGAAAACTGTCTGCCACTGCATGCAGTTTTATAAAGCATAACGTCTGGTGCTGAACAGCAATAAATTAATACTTTGGCCAAAAAAAAAAAAAAAAAGGTAAGATACTGGACATACCAAGAATATTCATATGTTTTTTTAAAAAAAATCTAGCATATTGCTAGAAATCTAAGCTAGAACTTTTCTGGGTGACATGTTGGTCTTGTAACCAACATGTAAGCTGGAGCACATTCAAATATAAGGAACCTCACTTGCATTCCAAAATGGCTTAGTTTCTCATTCTCAGAACCCTGCATCACATCCACTGCTGATGCAGCAGTGGTAACAGGGTGACACAATATCTAAAAAAGAACACATCCTTCATTTATATAATGGTGCCTCAATCTATCCCTGTTTGTTTCACAGGCTTTGAGGAATATTCTCAAAACGTTTAAAGTTGATTCAGTGAGACTATCATTGTTTGAAAAGTCCTGTGAAAGCATTAGGCATGGTTTAATTGGAAGGTTTTGGACATCTGTATGACTTCAGACAAGAAAATAATATCATTATGCTTCCTCATCTGAAAGTTCTCATAAGAAATCACTGAAAAAAAATCAATCAAAAATAATAACGAGATCTAAGACTGTAACAAGTAATAAATTTCACAGAGGGTGGATAGGGAGAAAGAGGAGGAATTATCAGCTAATTGGAGAAGTTTGTAACTAAAGGCAAAACAGAAAACAGATATGGGTCAATGGGGATGGAAGGAATATGAGAAAGTTTTCAAGAAAATGGTCAAAAAACATGTTTCTTTTGTGCTGGAAAATCTTGATAAAGAGAATTCTAGACTGATGAGAATTTTCACAGCTTGGGATTCTGCACAAAATTTACATTTGGCTTTTTTTGCACTAAAAAGTATATTCTATACAGAAATGTTATTTTTTGTGCAGAAAATGCTGTTTCTTGCACAAAAAATGCTGCTTTCTATGCAAAAAGGAACACATGTATTTTTTTTACACACAGTATGTCTCCAGCTACAATGCTTTCTTTACATTAAAATATTTTTGACACAGAAAAAAATAATACTTCTGCATGGAACATGCTGTTTCCTAGGCACAAAATGCTGTTTTATGTGCAAAAAAAAAAAAAAAGTATGAATTTTGCACAGAACAAGTCCCAAGCTGCAAAAAGTTTTTGAAAACTGCAGTTTTCAAAGACTTTCTCGCACCTTGAAGAAAGTTGCTATAATTACTTACTGTTTCCTTTCAGAAATAAAATTAGCAAAGAACTATATCCCTGGATCTATAAGTGATTTCCAACACATCAGCAAACATTTTACTCGCAACTGCACTCCTCAGTATTTAGCTGAAAGTGGCTTTGCCTTCCCTGCCTACTGGCTGGAGAGTGGTGCCAATCATGTCCTGATGACACCATCACTGGCCCATTCAGCATGTCACTCTCAATTTAAGTCATTGCAGCCTAGGCCTTGGCCTCTTTTCTTTCAAGTGGCTCCCCACTCCCTAATATATCATGAGCTTCGCTTTTGAGGTGTGTGTAGGATTTTTTTGTTATGCTCATATTGGTCTAGGACACAGCTTTTTCACTTAACTCTGTGCTGCACTGGATTTGGTTCCCAATTGGTCTATGTGATTTGGCATTTTCTTTCATGACTGGTACAGTAAAGGCACTCGGATGTTTCTCTGAGGGGATTACTGAGGCATGGCACAATGTAGAGATCTTACCCACATGCTTCTCATTGCTGGCCAGCTTAAGAGGGGAAAGTAAAGTGGTTCTTTACCCAACCCTGAAACCTCCTATGAGAGTTTTAACCAGTGCTACCTGGGGGATTCAGTGGAGACCCTCATGTCCCCTTGAGGGGAAACATCTAACAATGAACTATGGGGACTTCTCCCTGTAGAGATGTCTGACGTAAAGTCGAAGGCTTTCACGGCTGGAATCCATAGGTTGTTGTGGGTTTTCCAGGCTTTGAGGCTGTGTTCTATTAGTATTTTCTCCTGACGTTTCGCCTGCATCTGTGGCTGGCATCTTCAGAGGATCTGGTGGCATGCAACTTCCACGCCACCAGATCCTCTGAAGATGCCAGCCACAGATGCAGGCAAATGTCAGGAGAAAATACTAATAGAACAGGGCCTCAAAGTCCAGAAAACCCACAACAACCTATGGGGACTTCTATTTATGGTTCAGAACTGGGAAGCTTACCTGGGCCTCCAAGAAGGAAGCGCCCACACATGTAGTGTTACAGAATCCTGTCAAGCAATAATGTTGAGGCCACTATTACACCAACACTGTCATCCAGCATCATCCCTCATGGTGAGAACACAACTGATTTGCAACACCTATAGTAAAATGACCATATTCTCCACACACAAAATCAATGTATTATTGAAATGATCAGGAGTATTTTATTATGTGGAAGGATTGAGACATCCAGTCAGTGCTGGTATACTCACAGGTTCAGAAATCTTTAACTCTAAGTGCATGATTTTTGCACTAGAATCTAGTTTGTGGATCTAAGATTTTATATATATGTATGTATGTGTATATATATATATGTATATGCATATGTAATGTACAAACTTGACATTTGGCCTGCCACTAATTCAAACTTTTTTTTAATCTATTCTTTGTTTTCTATATTTTTTCAGAATGAATTTAATGTGATGGCCTAATTGGCAGCTTAACCCATCAAAAAACTGAACTATAGCTTCATTTAGATGTCATCTTCTTAGTCCTGAAAAACGTGATCTAAATTATGGGGGAGTAATAATAGGCTCAGGATTTCACTCCTCTTGACTCCTCTGTTTGCCTATCTGTTTGGACAATCCTATGATACCTGAATACACTGTAAAAGGAGATCCTGGAAAAGTTAACTTTTTTGAACAACAGGTCCCAGAATTCCAGAGTCATGCTGTTTGGGAGAATTTCTGGAGGCTGTATTCCAAAAAGTAACATTTCTAATCTCTGCCTAAGAGTATTCCTGGCTTGTGTTAAATTAAAAACACAGCCCCTATCATGATAGAATATTTTCCAAAGGCAGCAGAAACAGATGTGGTACTTACTGAGCAGCTTTTATCTGCATTCCTTTTCCAGTGCTTTTTTTCATGCTTTTTTGCTGCAGTTGAATTCAGAGATGCATGAGTTTGTATGCGAGGGTTTAAAGCTAGGATATTCTGTAGACAGAGAAAAATATATTTTCTTTTAAAAACAATGAATTCCAAAAAATGAAACAATTGAATGTTCTTAGTTATAAAACTACTACATTTATGTTATCTCATAATAAAATTATGTATACATATATCATAGAACTGTGCTTCTTACTAATGTAAATAAAATGTCCTCTTATTGTTAAAACTAGGGAGTTTTGCAATATTGCAATGTAGACATAGCATTGTGAACAAGCAAAAAAATAAATATTACTTTCTACACCACAGGATCAAGCTTCTCAGTTGTCAATAAATTTCCATGTAATTGCTCCTATCTCTTAAAATAAGCATCTTCCAATCTGGTAGCCTGTAGACATGCTGGCCAATGACCATGTTTTATTCCTAGCACATCCAAAAGGCCCTAAGCTAAGGCAGTCTGCCTTCTGATCAATCTCTTAGCACCCATGGTAGTATACTGCAGCAAACACAGCAAATCTTATGACATATTTTGATAGCCTTCATGGTGCCATGGGAGCCTTGTTGCCACTATAGCACTTTTAAAAAGAAAGATGTGATTCTAAACACTGAACAGAATGCAGATGACATTTAAAACTGGTACCTTCCTGTGAGGTTCTGATGTTAAATGGAGCAGTGCAGTTGTCTCCAAATCTATGTTTGCCCCTGTGTCGCTACCATTAACAATGACATGTGGTAATTTATATATTTAATGTAGTTACACATTGTTGTTCAATAGAGTAGCTAGATGCAAAAGATGAAATGGATCTTGCACATCTAATAGTTATGCAAGTAAAAGTAAGTTCATCAGGTGTAACATGGGAATCTGTGTGTGTGTGTGAGAGAGAGAGAGAGAGAGAGAGAAAGTTCAAGTCATAATCAACTTATGGTGACCCCATGAAACTACACCCACTGAAATTCCCTCTTTTACACAACAGCCTTGTCCTCTTTGAATCCAGCTGAATTAAGCTTTCCAAGAGGATTTTAACAAGAATAATAACAAAACCATAAGTACAAGTAAAATACCCAATACAAACAAAGTAATGGCAGAGTGTGAGAAAATTCTGGTGCAAAACCTCAAAAACATATAACAGCCTAAAACTCTTAGGCAAACAAAAGAGTTATCACTTGTTGCCAACATTAAACAAAGGCACAAATCCAACTGCTAGTCTCAGCTGAAGTAGATCTACTGAATCAATGGGACTTTCTTAAGTGATGAATTAATCTTTTGCAATTGATATATCTGGCTGTTCTCTAGCTGGTAATAGTGATTGGATGAGACCAAAGATGGCATCAGATAAAACTTACTGAGGACAAACTCCATAAACGAGATACTGAAACTGAAAGGTCCATGTATATTGAGATCTGCCATGGTTAACCTTTTCCTCTGGTCCAGAGTCACTATGCAACAGGAGGGGCTGGAATTGACTATGTAGCTCCAGAGACAAAGCATCATTTCTGACAGCCCTGTTTTTGCACGCCACATTCTGCCTAGTATTTGCCTCCTTCATCTGGGACTCTTCCTCCTCACTCAATCTATCTCCTTTCTTGCTCTTGGGACAGTCTGTTCTGCTCTACCCAAAAGCTCTTCATCTTCCCTACAGAGTTGAAGTTGCCCCCTAGGTCTGCCACCTCCTTTCCCAGGAAAGCCATCAGCTTATACTTCTTCCAGGTATAGTTTCCCTCATCCTCAGCAGAGAAACACAGGCACAGGTGTTCCACATCACTGTAGCAGCTTTGCCAATGTCGACATCTTTTTGTCTTGGTTTTCCCCTAAAGCCTCTCTGAAAAACACCAATTTACTCCCCACATTCCTGAGTTCCTGCTCACATGCCCAAATAGATTGTAATAGCAGCTACATAGAGATATTGCATACCCTACAACACTTCACAGAAGAAAACCTGAACACAGCTGGAACAGAGGGATGGTAGAGGAATAATCAGGACTGTCCCTGCCAAAGTAGAACAGTTGGAGGATATCCTAGTGGCTGATAGCTCTGCCTTTAGTCAAGTCAGTAACTCACATCCTCTCAGCACTTATGCCCTCAGCAATAGTCCCCCCATGTTAGACAATATGCTGTACCAAAGCACAGCCCTAAAATACACTAAAACAAACAAGCAAACATTCACAGCTCATACAAATTCAAAAGACACAAGTGCACCTTTTTTATTTATTCTACCAAGAAGCAGCATAACATTGTTAATGTTTTTCTTCCTTAGGTGGAAAAAAATCTCTTTGGAGAACTAGACCAGCAGATAGAATGGGCTGGGCTAAAAATTCTCCCCCAAGGTGCAACTTTTCTCCTTGGAGGGAAAATATTAAAGCCATTTACATACACATGTATGCATGTACACACACACTCCTGCAACCTGAAGTGATATAATCCATTCTACCATTTCAGAATTCACAGTGCTTCACAGTGCCTCATGGTGCTTCGCTGCTAGACCAGCCCCAAACATTTGCTGGACTTATGTGTCAATATTCTGATGATATCTAGAGATACCTAAAGTTAAACAACAACATGTGTGAGACATGGAGCTGAATCAATCCTTGCCTATGTTTTTCCTTTCAAGATTGACTTGCACACCCATTTTTTTCTGATGACATTCTGAGATAGGGTTGTCAGGTGCCCCTTATTACAAAGGATGTCCCTTATTTGAGGGTCAGAAAGCTTGTTCCTTAAAGGCCTGGCAGCTGTCTTATTTATTATGAGATGTGTCCCCTACTTGAGGGTTGGAAAGCTTTTCCTTTTGTACAGACTGAACAAGATGCCAAACATGACATAAAGATGACAAAAAAAAGATGTCATCAAAAAGAGAAAAAGGTATTCATCACATAATTTATGAATGTAGACAGCACATAAATTTTACAGAGGAACACATGGCTAAGATAACTAAAATCAATACTCTCATTTGACATTTGGTAGAACACAAACTTTTTAATAGCTGCTTCCAGATTATCAACCCTGCATATCATGATTTTAACTCTCCTTTATTGTTATCTTCAAAACATAGCAACATTATTCTGAGACCAGAAGTAACAGCTGGCCAGAGAAAATGGTGGAAGGGAAGCAGCCCTGGATGTGTGGGGGTGGGGAAGCAAGCATAGGGAGTTTACTTGCTCAGTTCTCATTTGCTTTCTGCCCATGGATATCCTTTAAATCTTTCCAAGTTCACTTCATACAAGTTCAGAACAATAGGAGTTAGGTTTGTGCTAAATTAATGCAGAGAATTTGGCTCTAAGACAAAGAATATAAATTCATAATATGAATTGGAAGTACTGTTGTAGAATCAAATAGTCCAGGCCCAGGCAAAACTTTTGCACAACCCAGTTGCGTGGCCAGCTGCTAAAATACCACAGCGAGTCTAGAGGCTGGTTTTACAGACTATTTTTATAGCAATTAAAATGCATAGACTCTTTTATAAATCTTTAATGCAGCATTTGCCAAATGTACTAAGTACTACAAAACACTCTGCAGCTTTTGAACTGAATATTATATTACTAATATGATACCATAACAGATGTACTCCATAGAATATGACACCATTCAATTTTCATTTTGTTTTCCAAACTTGGAACAAACCCCATGTTTACTACTCTTAGAATGTTGTTAAGATGGTTCCAAATGGCTCCAAATGAACACTTTCTGAAATCCAACAAAATTTCAGTACAGGAAGGGTGGGGCAGCTGTGACTCCCCAGATGCTGCTGAACTACAATTTCTATCATCCCTGGACATGTTGGGTGAGATTGGAGTCAGAGTCCAGCAACAACTACTGGAGGGAATGTCAATTTCCCCCCTCATTGATTTAGAGTTTTGGAACCACTTAATCAAGCAAATCCATTTACTATGAAGGCAAGTCTTCAACATTAATACATCGTTGAATAGGGAAGTTTGGCTGTCACCCAGAATCCAGCTGTGCACCTGCCATATTATTGCACAACTTCCTCTAGAAACAGTGATATTCGTCCATTCTCTAGCCTCCCACTACTCCATGCAGTCTAAAGACCTACTGAGGGCTATAGCAGGAGGGGAAGGAGAAGATTTTGTTGGCACCACTAGTTCTTAATCATTATATTTAACTTACGCCATCCCTGCAACTGTGCTTGTGAGCTTCAGATTTGAACAGAGAGATTTGTAACCTGGTTTGGCACAGCCATAGCCTATGATTTAGGATGGTTTGCTCTGCACAGAAATAAAGCTACTCAAATTGATATGAGAGATTTACATAGATTGAGAGAGAAAAGAAAGGAATGGGGCTGCATTTATTTTTATTTCTTGGCAGGGCTCCTGGTTCTTTAAGAACTGCATGTGAGGAAGAAATTAGATTACTGACCCTTAAAGCAGTTTCATCCAAAAATCTTAATTTATAGAACGGCACATATGGAAAATGGTATTTCTGGTAAATATACTGAAAATACCAATCAAATTAATAAGTTAAATGCATCAAAATTATACAACAAATGCACCAAAATTATCTAACATGTTTTTTCATCATTTTACATTCTGTTACTCTCTCACTTACCAACTGGCTAGTCACTAGAGGAAATGCAGGCTCACAACACCACTTTCCAGATCACAAGAGAGAGTTTCATTCCAATCAAGATGGTAACAACACAAAATTATTCTGAACATCGGCAGCTTCCAGTTGTCATTTCAAAAACTTAATAAATAGCCTACTTTAGTAAGTCCTCTTGTCTTTTTTTTATCACTTGTATATATTGCTGCTGTCACTAGGAACACTAAGGCAAGCTTGGGTGAGGTACATACCTAGCGCATAGTAGGATTCAATTAAATATATGGGTACCCATACAGAACTCACTTCCAGTGTATACGCTTTCAGTCTCAGAAGAAAAGAGCAGCCTGGTCAATACCATTTATACTAAAGCTTTAATGATGGTCTTCTGTATGAACAGGAAAACCAGGGAGGGATATCCAGTGGCATCTTTAAGACTGATTTATTTTAGCAAGAGCTTTTGTGGACTTCAGTCCACTTCATCAGCTGCACTGGTGAAATGTAACATTCTAGTCCAAGGTATTTAAGCTCTGTTACATAGTGGTGATGGTAAAATGGTCTCTTACATCAACAGAACTGACTTGTATTGCTTCAGCACCTCAAAACTAACAGGCCATCTTACACAGCCATTTGAAAGTTGATGGCCAATGTTACAATTTCCACTTTTTCTGATTCCCATTACACTCTAATCCCACCCCACAACTGTGCTTAATTCCCGTGGCTTGAATGTGTAATCCAACCGTGTACCTAAGGAAATGCATCAAAAGTTCATGCTAAAATAAATTAGTCTTAAAAAGTGACACTGAATTCTTCTCCACCACACTCCCTTTTGCTTCTTTATACTGAAACAGACTAGCACAGTTATCTCTTTGAAAGCTGCATAACTAAGTGGCAACCTTTGCGTCATCTCTCCTCACCGAAAAACAAACAAACACACACACACACAAAAAAAACAACAACAAGGCAAAGAGAAGCACATTTTCATATTCTAAATGAAATATGAAAAGGAGGAAAATCTGTGACCAAGTGATCCATGAAGCAGTGGGCTAGTGGCTTCCATCTCATGGTGCAGTGAGTCTGCTCTGGGCTATATTGTAGACTTTAAGGGCTCTATCCAAAGTGCCAAACCTATCCCAGAAATAGGTTTAGCACCCTGCATAACTCATGTAAAGTTCAAAATAAAATCTGGAGCAGTTTTATACCCCCACTGAACCAGGAAATGATTTCTCTCACTGGCCTATGAAAGTGTGTAAACTGTAAACAATTTGAACATGCAACAACAGCAACATAATGTATGAGTGGTGTTTACACCCCACCCTTCAGCCAACAAGGCTCCAGAGTAGCTACGCATTGCTTATTCGGCAATTCCCTGCCCTCCGACTTGCAGTCTAAAAAAGACACAAACTACAAGGAAATGAGAATGGTAGTGTGGGAGGGGCAGTCCTGTTGGCTGCTCTTCTCTCCCTCTGAGGCCAGAGTAGTGTGAAAGTCTACTGTCAGAGGCCTTTTCACAAAACAGACATAGCACTATGATTCCACTATAAATGTCATGGCCGCATTCTATGGAATTCTGAGGTCTGTAGTTTGGTGAAACATTAGAGCTCTCTGGCTGAGATTTTTATTAAGCACTGTTTCTTAAACTGCAAATCCTAGAATTCCACAGAATGTTGTCATGACAATTAAAGTGGTATCAACATGCTCTAACTGCACGTTGTGAAAGGGACCCAGATGCTACCTACTGTGAAACAACCTACCGCTGTTCTCTCTTTGTATGGTTCTTAATGTTTAAACTATATGTAGACATGGCAGCATTTCAAATAGGAAACTGTAAGACACATGACCATCCTAGTGCTATACGAGCAAACAGATTTTAACCATGGTTTCATAAAACAATGTCAAGAATATTGTTTGCCTGCCCTACCTTTTTCTTTCTTTTCAAAAAGAGTACCATACTGAAAGAGCAAGCTTTTGACATCAGAGCCGAAGTCCATAAATATTTGGAAATTATCTAAAAATCTAGAAATTAAATTCTTATTCAGGACCTCCTCAGTATTATAGAAATTTCCCACTTTCTTATCTTAGAAAACTCCAATGTTTTTCCCCATTTTAAGCAATAAAAAGACACCAGCCTTAGTTGGATATAATCTGTGGTCTCTGTTGCAATCTATATTGTTGGTCTATTACATCTGAACAAAAACTAAAACAAAACAAAACAAAATCCATTCCTAAAATTCTGCCTCTCTCTTCTTCTGTGTTACAGGTTTATAATCACTTTAAACCTCCACACTGATCCTCTCTACATTGTAAAATGTTTTGTATGCTTTTGTGTGTGTCATTGGGAAGTCAAAGCCTTGCAGGGTAGAATTCCATTAAGTCATATGAGATCTTACAAAAATACCTCCCTGACACTGTGACACATTTAATGTAAAGCAGTTCCAATTAAAACTTTTGAAAAGTCAAACAAAAACCTTGAAAAGATTCACTGGCAGAAGATGATGGCCTTTTCCAGTTATCCTAACCACCTGCCTCTGGAATCAGCATCATTTCATACATCATAATTTTCTCATTTCAAGTCCTGACTTGTTCTAGGTGCCTTTCAAAAGGAAGGATGATTAACTAAAAAGAAAGAAACTTATTATGTCAGAAGAGTCTATTTAAGGCCAAGGAAAATGCCCATCTGCAACAAAGTAGAAGATAGGCAATAGAACAGCTATACATACACAATTTTCCAAAAGCACCACAGTAGGCAGTGGCTGCAGCAGTAGGCAGTGCCTGTAGAACTGACTTCCTAAGAACCTCAGCTTTTATATTGCATCCTAGTAGTTATCACTATAAACATATGTTTGAAAGCATCTGATCAATGGCCCAGTAAAAATCCAGAAGCCACCTATGTTGCTCTGTAGTTTGTAAATGCTCAGAACACTGGCATATTTCCATGGTGTAAGAGTAGGCCTTCATCATGACAGCCCCATAGCCACACTGCCAGGAAGAATCCAAAAATGCAAGCAGCTTTGTTGATCCACTTCACCTCAAACTCCACAAACACATCCTAGCAGTTTTTATCTCAATCAGGTATAGGTCTTTCGTGAAGCTATTCCCTGTCTCCACAAGACCAAGACACTTTTATCAGGAGAGCGAGAGAGACTGTAACACCATTTTGGTGTTGGAAAAATCCATTCTCTCTTCCTCCACTACTAAGATCAGAGGGAACAGAACTATCTGAACGAGGTTGAAGATGACATCCTTGCTAATAATAAATTCTCAGCACCTTAATCAGTGTCACCCCCTACACTTCTGCTTATTACACACCTTTCCCCAAATGAGTGAAAAAAACACTGTAAAATCAGAGAAACCCTTGGCCTATGTAATTATGCAGACTAAATAACCCATTCTGTTGTAGGGGCATGAAACAGGTAGTTTTTCACATGTTGTTGTACCACAACTCCCTGGCTCCCTGCACACTGGCTGTTCTGCATGAGGGAGATCAGAGTTTGAGTTCAACTGGTTTCCTATCCCTCTTCGATGAGAAAAAGCTGGATTTTAATCCTTCTCAACCTTGAGAAACTCATTGTTCTATGGACCAAATTCACATTGCTTCACTCTTTCACAGATACACAGAAGGGGAACACTGCTGGATCAACATCTACAGGATACCAATGGAAAAGAACATCTGGAGGTTTGGAGTTCAGTACCACCAGCATACTAATGATACCCAAATCTATTTGTCCATTCCACCAAACTCCATGGAAGCCATTTATGTTCTGAACTGGTACCTCACATCAGTAATGTACTGGATGAGAGTGAAAAAGCTGAAGCTTAATTCAGACAAGACAAAAGTTCTCCTGGTCAGTTGAAATACAGGTCTGTGAATAGGGATTCAACCTATGCCGAATGGGGTTACACTCCCTCTGAAGATGCATATTCTTAGTTTGGGTGCAGTCCTGGATTCAGCTTTAAGGCCCAGGTTGCTGCGGTGACCAAGAGAGCTTTCGCACCTTTAAAGCCAGGGCTCCCATTGGACCCGTTCCTGAAAATGTCTGGTTTGATCATGGGGACATCTTCTGGCTAGAAGCAAATAGGCTAGATTAAATGTGCCTTATCCCATCTTTCTCAGAAGGAATAATCCCTTTATTTCACCTTAATCTAGGAACAGTGCCTTTAGCTAAGATTTATGTCTTAATTTCCTAACAGGAAAATATGCTCTCTCTCTCTCCCCCTCCCTCTGTTTGAATGACAAGCCATACAGAATTGTGGCATTAGCATTAAATGCATAACACTTAATGACATTACCAGGAGGCATCTTTGGCTCTCAGATATTGATCTAGAAATCTCAGGGCCAGAGATGATCCTGAACTGGAAATTCTAATGGCCACCCTATTTTAGATTGGCTAATTGGTGTCCAAATCCTTTTATTTATTATTTCTTCCAATTAATTATTAGTCACTTTCCAGGCAAAGCCTTCACAAAGTGACACAAGCAGAAAACAGAAAAAATATCTAAGCAAAAAATAATGGACAGCATTAAACAGACAGAAGAGAAAAACTGTTTTAGATTGCTCAGTTTTAGATCTATTGAAATATGTTGTCTCTGTGACTCATAGATTACATATACTCACACGGGTTTTATAAAGTAGCCACAAAATGTCCATTTATCAAATTAAAGTTGATATAAATGTATCTTCAGAGCACAGATGTAAGCAGCATTTCTCAACACACTAGTAACAATTTCACTTGAAAAGGGAAGAATTTATTATATATAAGTTAGAGTGACTGGATTAAAGGTTTGAGACACAAGACACATATAAAAATGCAGACACAGGTCCTAGTCCAAAGAAAGTTAGTCTAACATAAGTCTCACATAAATTAAACGGATGCAATTTTACAATTAATATGTTCCATTGAATTCAAAGGGCCTCAAATAATTTAACTTTTTCTCAATAGTTCCATTTTTGCTTTAGAAATTAAAATCAATTGGAATATAAATTATATTGCTGGAATATAAAGACAGAAAAGTATAGATTCCCACAATATTTTAAAACTTATTATTTCAAGTTATTTTAACACTTTGATCATTATATGCCATGTTTTATTCTATCAGATCTGCCAGCACTAACTGGCATCTGGCACACTCTGAACCTAAAAATACCATGATCAAACTGGCAAAGTTATTCACTTGCATATGTATACAAAAACTTGAGAAGTGCTGTGGCTAAGAGACTTTTCTATCCACCGGTTTTCTCTGCTATTTATTACAGTACACAAGACTCCACTAGCACCTCATACAAGTATGTGATATACTCATCCTTTAGATTAGCCTTCTCAAACTTGGCATACTTCAGATAGCTGGATTTCAACTTCCATCATCCAAAGTAATGCCAGATGAGGATAATGGGAGTTGTACTCTAGCATCGCTGGAAGGAATAATTTTGGAGAAAGTCACTCGGAATATATCATTTTGTGCTAACAGTGTTTACGAGTGAGGTCCAGCAAAAAGTGAGTAACTCAGCACAGGGACAGCAACCTGCAAGATTCATTGTTGTGCTCTCCATGAACTAATTTGTAATTTCTTTTGCCATCCTATCCCTATCCCAAGACACAAACATATGAATTCAAAATTAAGCTACACTTCCTACTCTGAGGAATGGGACGTAGCCCCCAATGTTTCACACATGAAAACTGAGCCATATGTGGTAACATCCAAGTGTGGTCAAGATGGGGAAAATGATTAATGGGGAAGAACACAAAAGCTAGGAGAGGCCGCAGCGCTTTTGCCTCAGCCTACTGGGAAAGACAACATTCCACTCCCTGCTTTCCTTTCCCCCTGTTGAGTTAATTAAGTGCAAACTACTTTCACACTTTGAACTCAGTCTGCAGCAATTGCTCAGGACAAAGGACAAAGGGGGAGCATGGGAGAAGGAGAAAGGAATTTGGACATATTAAAAACAACTGAAAAGTGGGGTGATGGGATTAATTAGTACTACCTCTGCCAAATTGGACAGTGGGAGAGTATGAGGGAATAGCCACCTGATCAAACCCTAAATAATAAGGTGGGCTTTAGCACATATGCTGAGGAATTATTAAATTCAACAACTTAACACTTCTTAAAAATGATACACTTTTCAATTTATCCTTCACAGCAAGCAGTATTCAGGATATTACAAAGTACATCTGTCTCCCAAGTGGGAACAATCAGAATACATGTTATTTGTTTCTCCAGAAGTAATGAGCAGATTAGAACAATTAAGCTAAGTATCTTAAGAATGTTGATCCACAGTGAGAAATAAATATCCAAGAATTTTCCCTAGACATCTGTTTTACTTGAGCTTGAAATTAATCTTCTGATCAGGTAACAATAACTTGAACACTCTTAAGATCTAAGCTTACTAATGTTTTGTCTTGTCACAACAGGCAGCACAATGTATACAGCCAAGGTGTACCAGAGTTCTAAAGGTAAGAAACTCTTCAAATCTGCCTCCGTAACAGGTTAACAAGCCTTAGCGTTGTATTATATTTTTAACAATGAAAACTTTTTTCTTCAAGCAAAGTGTGGATATGCAGTGGATAGAGGCAGAGGCAGGGGGACAAGTGGAATGATTCTAACCTTCTTTAGGGCAGGTCTCTTTCCACACTATGGTGGTAGCTGGCAAGCTTAACCTGCCAACTGAAAGGACTTGGATCCCCATCTAACCCCAGCATCTGTTGGAAGATGTTGCAGAGGAAAGGAATGTGATTCTCTCCTTTTGAATAGATATCTGCTGTGTCATTTCCAAACTACCAATTCTAAGGAAAAAAGATTTCCACTCCTCACCCCACTCCAAGTTTCTGAAGACATCAGACAGAGACGGTCTGTGCCACCTCTTCTTCTTCTGGGTCGTTGATCTAACAGATTTCTCATGCAGGATTATTTATTCACATCCTCCCAAGTCAATGGAAAAAGCCAATCGCTAGCCTCTGGCTTATAATAGGATTTGCCCAGCCCTGATTACCAGGGGGTGCACCACATAGTTTTTGCATTATTAATGCTATGTTGCTTTAGTTCCGGTAATATCATCAACAAAAAATGCTAAACTAGCTTCTAGCATTAACTTGGAAACACATGCATACTTGTAGAAAAATGGTTTATGTGAGGTTAGACTTCCTTTAAAACTAACAGAACCTATATTAGCTGGCAACATGCAATGGCCAATTAGCACTCATGTGTGTTTTGAAATTAATAAATTGCCTCAAATCAGGTCAAATGATTTGTCCATCTACTCCTACACTGTCTATTCCAATGAGCAACGGCTCTCTCAGCTCACCCAGATGTATTGTTTCTCATCACAAACTGGAGATATGAAGGACTGATTGTAGGATCTTCTGCACATATATATATATATATATATATATATATATATACACACACACACACACACAATATATATGCAATATACATCTAATATAAGTCAACGTTTGTTGGGCTGTGTCAGGTGAAAACCTCATGTGATTGGCTGCCTAAGAAGATTCTATGGAATCCTTTGGTTTGCTGTTTAGGGAGGGGCTTTTCGAATTCTCAGCCAGAGAGCTCTTCAGTCTCAGTCAACAGTGTCTGTCTTAAATAGGCCGGCTGCTATCGAGACAAGGCCTAGCAGCAAGGAGGAGGGCAGTGTATTCCCTCAGGAACCCAATCTCTGCATGAATAACTCTGAACACAGATTGGATTGGGGAATATGGGGAAAAGTTACAGGTACTGAACAAGACAAATTTGAGGAATTAGAGACATAGGATCCCTATGAGAAAATAAAATCCCAGGCAATGCTGGTATATACGCTAGTACAATATAGATATAAATACTATACCATTGAGCTACCATCACTCCTCAATATTCAGCATTCCCTTGATCATCCATATCTCTGGTCCTCTCATACCAAAGGCTAAACTAGGCAATGGAATACATATCAAAACACAGGACTTTTGTTTATTTGTTGCATGCATCTAGTGTTGGGAGAAATTTTGAATATAAATAACTTAATGAATAAATAAATAAGATGCGTAGAAACCTTAATACCTGGATTAGCTGTGGCCATCAAAGCTACCTGGGATGATAAAAAAGCAAGTGTCTGGTTTCATAGGACAGCAAAAAGTCTTGACAAAAAATGAAGTAGATCCCTTTTTAGTATGTACCTGATGCAAAAATAATAGAAACTATGTCTCCTGGAGCTGCTGAGTCAACATCTCTACTCTGTCTCCCCACTGATGCAAACATATGTGACTACTGAACAAAACCACCCTGCATGTAGTTGACTAAATGTGTGGATTCAAGGCACTGGCTTAAAACAAGTCCTAAGCTCACTGAGCAATTTGGTTTGATACAGAACTGACCGTATCTGATAGGGCTTCATAGCTCATTATAAATAATTGCTTTCATAAAGTGTATCTGATTTTTGGAGCAGCATATTAGAAGCTGGAGGTGGGAAGAGACTCAAGTAGGATTAACTGAACAAATTTTGCTATGGGAAACATGAGCAGAAGTTCTCACTGGTTTGCTCTATGGACGAACCTCACACCATGCATTCAAAAATGCAATTTACTCTCTCTGCTAAAAGAAAGGAGTTTCAATACATTGTAATTTATTCCCAGTAGACTGCTAAATGATAACTAATGCCATTACAAATGCATTATCCACAAAATATTTATTTTCTGTTAATTTCATTAAACGTTTCAATGCATCTTAATATTATATTCACTTGATAAAGACAAGTTGTTCACACTTCAGAATTCTAATTTGCTTCTCAAGAAATCATTCATCTTGAAGGAACTATTCTGCCTGGCCTAATCCAGTCTGATGATGCTGTGGATTGCAAATGAACAAACATGACAATAGCAGGTACAGAACCATCTTCAAATTTCCCAAACCACTGGAACGCAAACCAGTACTAGAAATGTAAGAGGAAATACAGGGTTCCCAATTGCAAAAGTGATGCAGTGGGAGGCGTCTGCAAGGCAGACACAGCGAATGAGAGGGACAGGAGGCTTAGTGGAAGCAAAGACTGCATTAGAGTTCCTGTATTTGCTAAATATATAATTCAGCATTCAGCCTTCCTATGAAATTGCATGATTTCAGACTGCATATGGGAAGAGGAGGGATTACACGTGCATGTTTGAATCTTCCTTCAATATGTGTCTTTGACAATGGGATATGAGTATATCAGGAATAAATTCTACAGCCCACAAGTCCCTTGATATCTTAGGGTTTTCAGTAGAGAAGCATTTGAACACACAATTGCCTCCCTTACACTATGAACTCAAAAAGTGTCAACAGGCTGTATCATGGGATTACTGTTAAGTTGTAGACTGGTACGAACTAACAACAAAGATTAAAATGTCAGGAATAATGGAAGGTAATGCAAGTGCTATGACAAATTAGAAATATTAAAGCATTTTAAATAAATTACATGGGAGCTAGCATGCTGTAATGGTTTGAGCATTGGGCTATGACTCTGGAGTCTAGGGTTCAAATCACTGCTTGGCCATGGAAACCCACTGGCTGACCTTGGACTAGTTACACTCTCCAGTCTCAGAGTGAGGCAAAGGCAAACCCCCTTTGAACAAATCTTGCCCTGTGATAGGTTCACCTTAGGGTTGTCATAAGTAAGAAATGACTTGAACAAAGTTGTTGATCTGATCATAAATTATTGGTGTAATTACAGATCAGAGGTAATGAATAGACCTTGGGTCTGCAGACCCTACTTCACTGATATTTATCTTCTATTTGTTCTCCATGAATCTGGACAACAAGTTGTGGAAACACAGCTAACCAATTTTCTCCTTCTATGACCTGATGGGTTACTTTACAATTCTTAAGACAGAACTGGTGTGTGTGTGTGTGTGTGTATGTGTGTGCTAATGCCAACCAAAATACCAGTGGGGGGATGGGGTAGGAAAACGTGACATAATCTGGCAGCATACAGAAGACAAAGCCACAGTATCATCATCATCACCACCACCACCACCACCACCTTTCTTTCTTGGATCCAAGAGCAAATCAACCCTGAACTCTCATTAGAAACCAAAATGACTATGTTGTCGTAAACTTGGGATGCATCATGAAACAACACAACTCACTGGAAAAGATTGAAATCCCTGGGAAAGTAGAAGGCAGCAGGAAAAGAAAAAGACCACATTATAGGAGGAACAAGTAAGTCAAGGAAATCACAGCCCTGAGTTTGCAATTAATGACACGATCTCTTGAAAAGTCTCTCATTCAGAGAGCTGCCAGAAGTCAAAGCCAATTTGAGGGCATATGACAACAACACCATTAATGAATTTTATCATGTCTCCTTTTGGCACTAAATAAGTTTGCCCTCACTATATCAAAGGCTTAATCCAGCCTTTACCAATTTGTTGTTATTTATTGCTAAATCTTAATCCCAGGAAGCAATTATTTTAAAGAAATTACAGGCAATAATCACTAGACAATGGCTGTGTATTTTGCCCTTAGACTAGGGTACCTTGGTAAACATCCCAGCAGTAGCTAGACCACTAGTTCACTAGAAGTGACACTGGAGCAAGCAGGGAGAAGCTGGAGTTCATCTCTAGTGAACAGAACAGAACAAAACAGAAACAACCTACAACTATCTCAGTACAAATGCTATGAAATACAGAGTGAGCAGGGCGGTCCAAAATGTACAGCTCCATGAAGCACGGTACTGCCTCAATCAAGGCATAAAGTATCCAAAGCCAATCAAGCTGTTTTTGGCACAGGAGGGAGAAAATCCCATAACCATCTCACCCTAGACTTGACTTTAAGAACAGAAGATCAACAACTAAAATATGCTGCTCAAGATGGCTATCTCACTTAGTAACTTGTTTATTCTCACTCAGTCTGGCTCTGAGAATAATAGAAAAGATATTTGCCTTGCAGTTGAACTTTCAACATTTTAAATGAGACCTCCACTTGATTTGTAAAAAAGTGCCATTTGTGCTGTTTATTTTGGCTTGATGAGTTACAAAGATTTTCAGATCACCTTTACAAACCCCTCCCACCAAAAGCACAGAATATATTTGAAACATTCCAGTGCCAAATGGTGGCTATCTTGCCATACATTTTAGCTCCCTTTTTTAAAAGTACACAATATTTCAAGAGAATTAGAATCAATGAAATCAATATGCATGGCCTTTCTTCGTGCTATATCATGGAAGCTTGACCAGCTTAATATCCAAATAGCCATGAGATTAAAGGTCCTGTCCTGAAAAAGGTTATGAATGTTTATTCAAAAAAAAAAGAAGAAGAAGAAGAAGACTTGGATGGTCATGTATCAGCTGTTGCAAAATTAATGATCTGCAGATCTAACCTGCAGGACAAATCAGTATTAAAGTTACTGCTCCTTTAAGTTAAATCAGTAACAGATTTAGTGGTGTTGTTTTTATTTTGCCAACTGCTGCAGCTTTCTTGGAAGGCAATTTTTAAGACTAATGCACTAAGCTCTGTCATCTGACATACTAGCAAACCAGCCAAAGTGACTAGTTTACCAAGAAGTGCTAGCTGTAGTGTTATTTTGGTATCCCATACTAAACAACTGAGAAAGTCACATTCTCTCAGCTTCAGAGGAAGGAGAAGGCACCCTCCCCAAATGAATACTGCTGAGAAAACACTGTGAATATTTTTCCTTAGAACATCCATAAATCAGAAATGATTTGAAGGAACGCAATGCGCATGTGCGCACACACACATCATCATCATTGTAATGCCATTGATGTATGCCATTTCAAGTTCAAATACCTATGTGATTATACAGTGGTATCACTAAGATATTAGGTGACTGCATGTATCAAATTTTCAATTTCTAGTAGGCTTCATCTTGTGCTGGCACACGAGGCATTTCTTCATGAGGCTGGAAACAAAATGTCTTATTTGTTACGAAATCCCTCTGGCTTAGAAGCTTGGTGGAGAGGGAGAAACCACACTTCTTTGGCTTCTGCACCAAAAACTATTCCGTGTACATAACTGCATGTAGTCTCCAACTCTTTGATCTTAGAGAGCTCAGGATAAATACTTTTTAAGTTTGCATTTCCAAAATAAAGTAAGAATAGAAAGATAACACACAAATATGCTTGTCTGAGATATAATGATAACCTTATAAGAAAATTTCTGAAAAAGGAGGCTAAGGGAACAGAGTGGCTCAGATCAACAGTACAAAGGTAAGAGGCTGTAGCCAATTTATGATCTCTTTTCAGGTTCATGAGACTGTAATCTTTAAATGCTTTAACGTCAAGTTGTATGACAGCTCAGAATACGCTCCGCTCAAAATGTCATAAGGACCATAGATCAGCAATGAAGCACATAGTCTGCCTCTAGGGAACAAAAAGGTAATTCCCTTATTTTTCCAATATTTAGCAATTACAGGATATAAGCCTTATGAATACAAATAAGGACTGACTATGTGCGTACAAGTGAGAGAAAAATATTAGCTATATGATGGTGAGCTTTGTATAACAATTTTATTAGCATAAAATGAGGGTTATACTATTGTAAATAGGATGCTTCAAACAAATGTGATTTTATTTAAAACAATGCTTCCTCTTAAATACAGTCTTGGAAGGCCACAAAAACAATGTCTGAATATATCAGAACACCGGGAAAGTGTTCGTTTACTTACATATCCTAAGACTTCTGAAACAGGTGACCTTTACAAACTCTTTTTATCTATACAATCAGAATGTTTTGTCATTGGGCTTCAAGTGGGAAGCCCCTTGACCTCAGATTATCAGCACTGTTTTTATTATTTAGATTATCTCTTTTAAAAAGATTGGAAAGAAAAAAAACAGAGGGGAAAAGGCAAAAACTTATAGTAAACAAATGAAACATGGTAATATGGGACAAAAAGGTACTATCAGTTCTGAAGAGAGAAAAACACTTCTAGCTTGGGCTGCAAGTCTAAAAACTACAGCAGTTTTGTTAAAACAAGTATTCTGCAGAAGGCAATTGTGAAGACACAGGTGAGAGACATCAAATTGAATATCCATGGTTTAAAACTGTGACAACAGACTATGTTGCTCCCCCCCTCAAAAAAAAGTCAAAGTATGTTCCAAAATGTATAATTTTAAAATTGTACATTTGAGCAAGCACTTAAATGTAAAATTTGGTGTATTTAGAGAAAAAAATTGCAGATAAATTCTGAATCTGAACAGAATGGATCTTGGTGTGAGGAGCACGTGAAAAATTATGTGAAACAGAAATTCTTCCATTTCTAATCTCACACAGGCTTCCTGGGTCTTGGAAGAGTCCTCCAAGTCTTTTTTATGTGCAAAAGTCTCAAGGAAATGGTGGTATCTCTCAAGTTTGGCTTTGGAGAAAGATAGAAGCAACACAAGACCACCTGAATATTGCTGCTTTTCCAGCACAAAGTGCTTTCTCTCAAGTTCTCCAAACATACCAGATAAGCAAGTTATAAGTGGCCATGTACACATCCCTCTCCAGAAAAGGAAATGCATCATGAGTGAGGGAAGACACAGACCTGCATAAACATTTGGTTTTAGCCCCCATGCACCAAAAAGAGATAGTTTCGTTTCCCAGAATCATATTTTGCCATCCAATCACCACAGACCTAAACCTGTAACGTAGGCATGCTGCAGCATTGACACTTGAACAACTGTAAGCCATTTCCTCAAACTTCGGTCATTTGGTATGTACAAAGTCACAAACAGGATCAAAACAAACAAACAAAAATCCAACAAAGGTATTGTTATGGGAGTAATTTTTTTGACCCATCTCATATTTTTTTGGAACCATAATTCAGTGAAGCAAAAGTAAGCATGTATATTGATTATTATTTACTATGTGTAAGTAATTTAATCTGAGTAAATAATTGGATTATCATATTCAGATAAAACTCTTATCTACACCTCATCACTCACCCCCTAAAAATGAGCAAAAATTATGGTCTCTGATCACCAGAGAAATCAAAATTTCTTTCATGGGATGGAAAAATTCACTAGAATTCTTATTGGGACCGGGAAATACAAGAGTGTACATTTCATTCACACCTAACTGTATCATGCAATATGTTGGAATTCTCTCTGGAGTCAGAAAATTCCACAGAACACAAACAATGAAAGCTTACAAAAAAATCTAATGCACAAGGGCTAATAAACAAATTCCCTTCTTTAAACAAAATTATGGAATTGTCCCCTAGATGGTCTTCTGTGAATGATTTTAAAAGCTCAAAGCAAAGCAAAAACAGTTTTTTAAAAAAAGCCTTTAGGGAAATGTGACAAGAAGAAATAATTTTATCAATTAGCAGCATTCAGCATCCACTGTCAGTTCTTTCACTATTATTTTATTCTTTTGGCATGTAGGTAGTAAAAATATTTTTAAATAATTTAAGAAAAATACCTTGATGACATCATTGTTCTTTCTCAAGGACTATAGAAAAGTTTATACCTGAAAGGGATTTTCTGTACAACTTTTTTTATCTACTGTATATCAAAAGCAGAGAATCAATCAAGGTAATCAAACGTTTCCATTTACCACTTACAATACTTTGTATTTCTCAGAGCTTGGAAAGTTATTTTTATAGATTATAGTTCTGTAGTTCATAAACTAATGCTTGGTCATAAAACGGTCACAACATCTGACATACTTTATCTGTACATAATTTCAACATGTGTTTGCCTATTTTTTGCACTTATTGAAAGGAAGGTGCAGAGAGAGAAAAACTTACCTATGGGCACCCAATGATTTCACAATGCCCATTTTACCAGCAGAATTCTCTGTTCACTGCTGATTTCTTTAGCCAACTTCCCCTCCTTTTTTTTTTTTGTACAGAAAAGTGTCTTTACCCCATGTCCATCCCCATCCCAGTCTTCTCATCTCAACAAAAAAAAGTGAGAAACATAATGAGCCACCAACTCATTTGTTCTTTTATCAGTTCATTCACTTTGCCCTATTTTGAAAAGCAGTGCTGGTCAGAGAAAGAAAAAAAAAACTGTGCAAAAATACGGAATGCGATTCTGCATTGGAAAACAAGCAGTTTTGCTTTCGTTCCCACTGCCTAACATAAACCACAAATGAACTGAATGGTATTTGAACTCCAAGAGGCATGAGTGCAACTGCCAAAGCAAACAGACCATCATCACTATATCCTAACACCACTGGTTGTTGTTGCTGTTACCATTACTATCATTATTTTTTGGATTCAGGTTAGAATTCTTTCATCTTTTCTCTCAGTGCTATATATCCCACCAGGTTGCCTTGGCAGCCTTCGGCTTCTTCAGGTAGCCTCCAATCTATCTCCAACCAACTGTCCAGAACAGACAGAGCCTGAGGGAGTTCCAGGTGCTTTGCTTTCCTCAGCCTACCTTCTCCTGCATACTTATAGCCAGAGTGCCCAAGGCAACCTCTGTTGTTCGTCTGAAGTCTGCTTTTTCCCTTCTGCCAGCCTCTGCAGGTCCAAAGCCTCTCTCCAACAGCCTTTTCCCTTTAATGTCAGGATCCACTAGAAGCTGGAGATTTTAAAATAAATAAATTCAAGGCTCTCCTATAAAAAATCACAACCCATCGTGCAGAAAAGACAAATTAGGAGCCAACTGACCAACAGGAAAGAAGTTTCTAAGCCTCCCAAAGAGAGAAACTCATGTTCATAACCATGCTGGACAGGGCAGGGGGTCAGACGCGGCCTTCATTTTATGCCTCAGAATTACCTCAGCTGGCATGTGAAGTTGGCTGTCAGTTATGAAAGAGAAACAATAAGAAATGAAAATGCAGCAGTGGCCCATTCTCACTGCTCAGTATGTGTGGATGCCTTTTAAAGCCAAGAATATGTTTTATGTTATTTCCAGTCACACACGTTTCTTCCTTTCTCCCAGATCAAACGCTTGCCAAAACCTGTACTGGGCTGAACGAGACTATGGCTTAGTCCTGTAATAAAAAGGTATTAAACTCTATGCTAATCAAGGGGAGGGAGGTTGCTAGGCAACTGTGAAATTGGGGGTGGGGGCTTTTGTTTTGAACTCTGGCGCTGCTGCTGAAGGGTTAAACAAACAAAGCCTGCTCATTTTCTCATTTTGAGGGAAGATACTGAAATGTTCTATATGCAACATACCATGGCTGGGGCCCAAGAACAAGGCCCCATTTACATAAAACACCACCCCCAGGGTGATCAACAAACATGGAGGTTATTTGATTTGTCACAATGATGGTAAAATACATTTGACTCTGAGCCTGTTCAAACATTACAGCCTTCACAGAGAGACTGCCAGGAGGGGATTTTGCTTGCCATTGCTTCACATCAAAGAAGCAAAAGGCTGGAAAATGACTAGGCACATGGACACATGCGCACACCCCAGAGATGTGAAGAACCCTCAGACATTGGTGAACAACAACAAGCAATGTATGGTCCTGATGTGGGAATTCCAGGAGTGAAGCCAGTTTTAGTTTTGATTCCTATGGGAGCAACACCAGCAAACAGAGGTCACCTCTTCATGGTGGGTCAGTCACTCAGAGGAGGCCCTCCATCAGGCAAAATGACACAGTCACCTCAGCTGACAGATTTTGGGAATCATAAGAGATCACTAATTCACTAGTTATTTACTTTGTTATTATTATGAGTATTATAAATAAACCATGTAGAGACCAGGGCAAGGAGCAATGGATTCAAGCTGCAGGAAGGGAGATTCCACCTGAACCTCAGGAAGAAGTTTCTGACAGTTAGGGCTGTCCAGCAGTGGAATATGCTGCCTCGGAGTGTAGTGGACTCTCCTTCTTTGGAGGTTTTTAAGCAGAGGCTAGATGGCCATCTGTCAGGAGTGCTTTGAGGTGTTCCTGCATGGCAGGGGGTTGGACTGGATGGCCCGTGTGGTCTCTTCCAACTCTACATTTCTATGATTCTATGATTATTACTACTACTACTGCAGTTTTGCTCACAAGGAGATAAAGAATGCTTATAGAATTTTCTGCCTCACACATGAATATAACATGACTGACTTGGGGCATTATGTATGTTGACCTGGCCATTTGCCATTCTCCTTCAAGCAACAAAATATCTTGGGCTGCCTCTGAAATAACTCCTCAGATTACTAGCACTTACATTCTTATCTATGCTTCTTTCAAATAAAGGCAGTCATAAACAAACTGTATTCCAGGTGAGGTCTGACCTAAGCAGAATACAGCAGCATTACTATTTCCCTTGACCTAAAGACTGTGCGCCTACTGGTGCACCTCAGAATTGCATTGGCTTTTTTGCCCAGTATATCACCCTGCTGGCTCATGTTTAGCTTGTGGTCTTCTCAAATGCCTAGATCCTTTGTATGTGTACTGCTTTCAATGCAGGTGTCACTCATTCTGTATTTATGTATTTCATTCTTCCTACCTAGATGCAGTGCCTTACATTTACCTCTGGTGAAATACAGTTGGTTAGTTTTGGCCCAACTCTACAATCTGTCAAAGTCAGTTTGAATTCCGGTCATGTCCTCTAGGGTAGCAACCATCTTCTCTCACCCCTAATTTGCAAATTTGCTAAACACGCCTTGTGTTCCATCACCTAAAACATCTATGAAGTTTTTTTTAAAAAAAAAACTGATTTATTTATTCATTCATTTTAATTTTAAAGATATTGAACAACACTGGACCAAGGAAAGAACCCTGAAGGATCACACTAGTCACTTCTCTCCAGAATGAAGATCCACACGTTCTGGGTTCAGTCTGTCAACCAATTACAAATCCACTAAAGACTAGCACTGTCTAATCCATAGTTTACCAGCTCACCTGCAAGAATGTCATGGAGGACCTTACTGAAATTTTACCGAAATCAAGACATACAATATGCAAAGCACTCCCATGGTCTACCAAGTTTGTAACTATCAAAAAAGTGGTAAATTTGGAGTGGCATGAGTTGTTTTTGAGAAACCCATGTTGGCTCTTGCCAATCATAACATTCCTTTCTAAGTGTGCACAGATTGACTGTTTAATGATCTGTTCTAGAAACCTTTCTGGTGTTGATCTAAAACTGACTGCTGAGGTCTTCCTTTTATCCACTTTTGAAGAAGAAGACATTTGCACTTCTCGTATCTGCTGGGACTGTTCCTGTTCTCTAAGAATTCTAAAAGATTATTGACAACAGCTATTTGATTGCATGTTCAAGTTTCTTGCGCATTCTTGGGATGCAGTTCATCTGGCCTGGGGATATTAACTTATTTAGAATAGCTAGGTATTCCTATACCACCTAGTTGCTTATTTTGGGCAGCAGTCCCTTTATTGCGTCATTTCTTCTATTTTTACCAGTTAGAACACTGTTCTCCTTTTGGGAGAAGACTAAGGCAAATAATGTATTGAACAGTTTGCCTTCTCTCTGTCCCCTGTTATCATTTCCGTCTTCTCTATGCAGTGCCTCTTGCTTGTTCTTCCTCCTGCTCCAAATAGGGGCAAGACACTCTTTTTATTATTCGTAACCTCTTTGATGAGTCTGGGTTCATTCTGAGCCCCAGCTTTTTTCACTTCTCCCCCACAAACACTGGCTATTCATTTGCATTTCTCTTTGGTGGTTTCTCCTTTTTCCCGCAGTTCCCCTGATGGGTACTCCTTTGGGGTAGTGTAGAACTGGACTGGATTTCAGGCCCACAGCATCACCCGGAAAGGTAATCACTGTGTCAAATACTAAAGTAGGCCAGAGTGGTCCTTGACAAACTTCTTCTTGCAACTATCTCCTACACACAAATCTCCTTTCTGGAAATAGGAAAAGGAGATGGAATTGGTAGATCACCAGTCATGCTAGTCCATGTGAGACAGTCTTTAATATCACTACTGCTTGAGCACTCATAATTTTTCACCATCAGACATGGAGACTGGTATTTAAAAATAGCTTTTGTTCACTTATTCATTACAGTTGTTTCTATCTTGTCTCTACAGATATAAATTCTTCCAAGGTAACTAGCAAGTGACATGAAAATCACAATAAAAATATTAGAGCATGACAAATCATTGGGATCTTTGTCATATAGGAGTTAGAGAAAGAGGGAACCACCGAGAAAGAGGGAAGGAGAGAGAGAAAAGTAGACAGGTAAGCAAAGTCTGGGCTCTGGAATGTTCTTTGACTGCCTTCTTGCCTCATACCCTCTCTTTCTGCCTTCATTAAAATCCTTCCCACAAGGCCTATGAAGATGGAGAAAAGAGAAAGTCCAGGTGAAACAGGTGCTTGGGGTTAAAATCACCACCTTCTGGTTGCACTTAAATAATGTTCTCAAAAAAAGGGGTGGGGAACATCCAATTTTCTCTGCTAAGTGTCTACACATTTTGGTAAAGAATGACATGCAAATATGGGCATGTCGAATTCTCCACATACTAGGTGGCTTCTTCAGGAGCCCTGGTGACATAGTGGTTAAATGCTGTTACTGCAGCCACTAGGTTGTGAATTTGATCTTGTTGGGTTCCATGTTGATTCAGCCTTCCATTCTTCCACAGGTCGATAAAATGAGTATCCAGCTTGTTGGAGGCAATTAGCTAACATACATTGTAAACCACTTAGAGAGCACTTAGCTGATGAGCAGTATAGAAATACACATGCTATTGCTATTCTATTCCAACTTCAGCTCCTTGTGCTATATCTAAGTCTAATGTCCTGCCAAGGTTAGGGGATGACCTGGCAGGTGACATCAGAGTTCGCCTTCAGGAAGCAGGGCATTCAGAAAACATCTTTACTTGCGTAACACCCCGTGGATCCCAGATTGGGACCTTTCCAAAGCTGTGATTGCAACATCTTAACAAGCACAAAGTGACTCTTGCTTTTTGGATTCAAAACCATTCATTCACCTAGTTAGCAGTTAACTTTGAAGTATCAACTGTGTTAAATTTGTAACAGAGATGTAAATTCTGAAGACATTTTCTTTGATTAGGTTTCCCCAATGTGGGGTCCACCAGAAGCTTGGACTATTAAGTCCCATCAGTCCCAGGCAGCATGGCCAGTTCTATGAACTCTTGGGATTTGTTAGAACAAAATATCTGGAGGTCACCAGCTTGGAAAGTCTACACCAGATGATATTCAGGTCATTTCTAATTACGTAGTTAATTCTTTAAAGACAGTAGTGGGGAGAAGAAGATGGGAAGATCTGTCAACTCAAAAACAACATGCACAGAGAAAAATGTGATATGGCATGTGGCTTTCTAATCAAGTAACACTATAAACATTGTTCCAACCCATTAAAATTTTCTATAGCAAACATGTTTTAAGGTTGAAACAATACACCCAAAAGAATGAACATAATGTACCAGATATAGCAGGAAATTTGACTTCCTTAGTGAACAGTCACATGACTTTTGTGATCCATGACTAATGTGCAGATATGAACAAACGCCTTTATTATAATTCTTTCAGCTTCAAAATAACATCACAAGCTAAGAGACAGCAAAAAAAAAAAAAAATTAAATTAGAGATTGCAATAGCTTGGCTTTTTGTCATTCATTTAAATTAAAATCAAAGTTTGTTTAAATTAGCAGTAACTGTATAGTCATAGCCAATCAGTTCATTTATATAGTGCATTTTGCACAAATCATTATGCTTTGAGCAATTCACAGAAAATAAAGTGGTAACAATCTAGCGTACTGTTATTACATAAAATAAGTGTAATCCTCGATATTAAAATAATATATTACAACATGTGGCCCTCCTGATTTTGTTGGTATACCACTCCCAGGATCCCTCACCACTGCCCATGCTGGCTAATGCTGCTTTGGACTTGCAGTTTGACAATATCTGGAGGGTCTCATGAGTCATACACTGGCATTACAGTGTAACATCGGCGGACCAATGGTTCATTAAAAGCATAACAAAAGTTTGAAGAAGCACTAAGGATAGCAATAAATTAATTAGCAATATCTAACATTGCTGACATAAACATTATGCCCACTTTCAGTAATCTATTCAGTGAACAAAATAAAGGGGAAAAAAATCACTCTTCAGGCTGATGCTTTCAACTACAGTGCTAAGTTCAATGGTACAGTCTCCCTTCCCATGCACAAAAGAAGCCTCATAGACTACAGCAGCATCCCCCAATGACTCTACCCACTTTTCAAACCAGACCAAACCAGAAAGTCCCCTCACACTGCCTTGTTACAACATCCACACTATGAGAAAGTATATGGAAGCACCTTTCTAGAGGTGGCAAAAACAGAACCTCTCCTTTCACAGAGTGTCTCTCGCTGGCACAGGAAAAAGGCAGGTCATGCTTTTCATAGAGTGGTCTGCAGTGGAATTAGCTAACAGAATTCATGTTTGCTTCTGGATACCAAGCTGGTCTTTCAACATTGCTGTCTCTCCTTTATTGTGCGTGTTCTATCTTGCAGTGGTTGCTGTCCATTGTGCTGCAAGATTTTTTCAACTTCCGCAGTGTCACCTGCCATACTATCTGCAAAAAAACCTCAACTGCAAAGTAATTTAGTTTCTCCAAAACTGTCTTTATACTTCACATCATTATCTTACTCATCCTAGGAGATATACCTCTTTTACTCATTTCACAGATTAAGAAATAAAACTGAGAATAAGCAACTTGCCCAAGGCCCCCTTAGTATCTTCCTTTCAGATTTTGTTGGGATTTGAAGCCAAGTTCCCAGCTTATTATTATAGTGCTCATACAGGATATGGAAATATGTCAGAGCTGGAACATGTTGCAAGCTAGGGATGTTATGTAAATCTTTTTCTTGAATAGAGCAATAAGTAATGGTAGCTTTCAAAGACAATTTGCAGTCCTTATACTGTTTTCTGAACAAAAATACCATGTGTAAATTTTCGGCAGAATAAGTCCAGAACTGAAGCATGTGTGTGTGTGTGTGTGTGTGTGCATGCGCGTGTGTACGCGTGCATGTGGGAAATCAAGTTTTCTATGCAGATTGAAATATTATTTTCTGCACAAAAAAATAAGGTTTCATGTGCAAAAATATTGATTTTCTGCACAAAAATAACCACATGTGAATTTTGCAGAGATTTTCATCAGTTCAGGATTCTCCTCATCAGGGTTTTGAAACACTAGAGAAAAACATTTTTCATCTATTTTTCAAATATTTTTAAACAGTTTTCCACTCATACTGCAGCCTCCACAATGACGTCATTTTAAAAAAATATTACTGCAGCATACAGAATCACTGTACTCTAGGTTTCTGATATTTAAGCTGTATCATTGTTTATATAGTGAGAAGGGCATCATCCATGCAAAGATTTCAGGGAACAACAAATATTAAGAACACAAATGCACAGAATGGCTTCCCAAAACAGTTTGGTGAGTATCCAGGGTGCTTAGTAGCCATAGAATATTAACTGATTGCTGGGAGAGATGACCAGAAAACTGAGTGAGAAGCCGGGCAGAATGGAATATGTTAGAGAATGGCATGGCTGGCTGGCTGCCTGGCATAGTAAACAGGAAGATTCCTTTAAATATACAGGAGAAGGTGTCATCATTCGAATGTGTGACACATTTTGCAAAGAAAGGTAGCAAGAATGAAGAAGAGGCTGTACATGAGGGAAATCCTCTTCAACAGTGTTTCCCATGCAGGATCTGTGAAAACATAGGCATTATCTATCTATACTGCACAGGCTGCTCAGTTTGCAAAGAGAAGAAATATTCACTGTTTAACGACAACTCCAAGAGCTAGCCATTCATTTGTTTCATTTTTACATTCACTGCATTTATCTCCTGCCTCTCCATCAAAGAGGCTGTAGAAGCGAACAAAGGCCATATTCAAAACCTAAAATGAAGACAGCAGCCACACTTTAGTTCTTTGGAATGTGTATATTGTAAAGGGAACCCCTGGAACTGGCAACCAAAGAAAGTCTGAGCTGGCAACCAGAGCAGCTGTGCTTCTGATGCCTTAAACCGCAACTATAGCCAGCAGTCCCAATAGGCTTTCCATCTGGAAATAGCAAGAATCATAGCCCAACACATGGGGGGAATTAATTTTGAAAAGGTAGTACTGGAAGAACAATAGGATTTGTTAGGAAAATGGAACTTATCAAAGTGCATATTAGAAGAAGAAGAAGAAAAAAGGAGGAGAGGGAAGGAAGAGGAGATGTTTGCTATGAAAGGGTCCTATGCTGTTAGCCAAGAAATATTGCCTGACAATGAATAAGAAGGCTCCCACAGGATCTTCCTGGATCAAGGACATAATGAAAATGTGTCACCATGGAGGACAGAAAACTATCTATGACAGGAGAAAAATTGCCAAAAAGTTGAAGCAATCTGGATGGTCTTTTACCAAACTACCTTGGGAATGACATGTTATCCATATATCTGGCGTAAGCCAGAGCAAGAGACACCATTTTTTTGAAGAAAGAAAGAAGAAATCCAAGAGGCAGCCACAGACACTAGCTAGAATGTAACAAAATGAGCAATCGTACTTATGTTAACATCAAATGAATGAAGTCATAGACAAAAAGATATGAATGCTAAAAGGCATAGTGAAGAAGTCAAGTGCTGGTAAGACGCTTCTAAAACCTGAAGAGATCTGTGATTCTTCTTTTCTTAAAAAAAGACTATCAAAAAGTGGGCCCAATGGAGCTATTATATTCATGGTTTGTATGTCATAGTTCAATGAAAGGTAGTTTAGCTTTAATCATTTAAAATTTTCCACTCGTTTTCAGAGGTCAAAACCCACTGGATTTGTAAAGAAACAGCAGTTCAGGGGAAAAAAAGCATAATAGATATTCACCAACACCTTGATGGATGAGAAAAGGGGAAGGGGGAATCTCTCAGGAAGAATAGCTATCAATGAAACAACCCAGTTAGAAATTGTAGATTTTTAAAAATTGCTTTGTAGTTATTGAAAAAGAGAAGGACAAAATCTTAAAACCAAATACACTATTATCTTAAATCAGCTACAAGAAATAATTCTGTTTTGGCTTGTGGGCCTCTTTCTTTAAAAGTTGTTGAAATACATAGCTTTAATAGTGGCATTTTAATTTAATTATTTCCTTCCATGGGAAATTTAACAATCTGGTCCAAGTGATTTTTTTGTTATTAAGTCATACTATAAAACAAGAAATTGGGCTTATCATATTAGCACAAAAAACAACAACAATTTAAAGTATGTAATTTATTGCCTAATCCATAGATCAACAAGTTATAACCACATTAGAATACTTTATTAAATCTATAACCTAACTCAACTCAGAAGTAAGTCCAACTAAGTTCAATGTGACTTTCCCTCAGTTAAGCATCAATAGCAGTGGTGGGCAACTTCCAAAGGTGCAGGGGGCAGTTTTCAACCTCTAGAGCCATTTCTGCCCTGCACTGTTATAGTGCTGTTATTCAACTTTCAACATCCTGTGGGATTCTGGGATTTATTGTTTACTGAGGTCAAAGAGCTCTCTGGCTGAGAATTCTAAATGCCCCTCCCTAAACTGCAAACCCCAGGATTCCATAGGATGTTGAAAGTGGAACAATAGCACTATAACAGGGTAATACAGAAATGGCCTAAATGTTTTGCCCCATGTCTTAAATTCTAGAAGGTTCAGAGACCATCACAACTATCTGCATACTTCTATGAACAGGCCACAGGCATAACAGCGTAAAAACTAAGCACTGCTAAAATCAATCAATGAATCAATGAGATACAAAATAAATAAATCAATTAAAATCAATGAGATACAAAATACAAAGGCAGCCTCTCTCTACATTTTTTCTAGGAAAGTCCATTCCAAACTCATGTTACTGTTATTTCTGTATTTCCTTTTCATTTATTTTCTACCTTGTTTTCCTCATTTCTTCAGAACAGTTTAAACAAATGTACCATCAAGAGTACATGATATTTAGCACTGAACTTTCACCTTTAGACACTGGGAGAATCGTGTATTTGTCTGGCATCTGTCCAATGTTCTTCAAAAATGTAGGTTCAGTTATGAAACAATCCAAAGAAACTAAGGGTGAAGTACTCAACCCACTAAGCATTGCTTTTGTGCAAGTCCAATGAAAACAAATGAGAGTTATGCAACACCGGAACTGTCAATACTAAGGTTTTTAAGGCCACTGAATTGTTCTTGCTTTGTGCCTTCAAGTTGTTTCTGACCTAAAGCAAACCTGAGGTGAACCTATCATGAGGTTTTCTGGGGATGAGAGCGTGTGATACCCCCAAGTCACCCAGAGTTTCCATGGTCCATTGGAGAATCAAACCCTGGTTTCTGGGGTTGTAGTCCAATGCTCAAACCACTATACCCTGCTGGCAGTGAGTACAGATAGATAATTAATCTTTACCCATTCAAATAAATGCTGGGTCCCTAATAAGGTTCGCTTTTAAGAGTTCACCTTTAAGAGTTCAACTGAAATTAATTGCATGTTTTGCCTTCAGTTAGACACAAGCCTTAGCATACTCCTCTGGAGCTGAAATGATCAAGGTCTATTTCCATGTGTTTAAAGATCACAATGTCAATTGTTCTCCTATATGTAAAAATCTGGAGAGTCAGAATGGTATAGTGGCTTGAATGTTGGACTATAAGTCTGGAGACCGATGTTCACTCAGCCATGGAAACTCACAGAGTGACCTTGGTCAAGTCACATTCTCTCGCCCTTAAAAGAAGGCAAAAAAACAAAACAAAAAAACAAACCCTCCTCTGAGCAATTCTTGCTAAGAAAATCCCATTCTAGAGTCACCGTAAGTCCAGAACAACTTGAAAGAACACAGCAACAATACAAAAATCTAGCATTCCTTCTGCAGACAGACAGATTCACACACACACACACACACACACACACACCCAAAGCCAACCATAATTAAAATGGCTACTAAATACTCAACTCTGGAGACAATCTTAAAAGACCATACCAGCCTAAAAAGTGACTGGTAACTTTCAGCCAACAAAGTTTTTTTCTTGACTTCTTTAGTTGTTTTTTCAAAGATGTCTGGAAAGGCAAAAGTTAAACTCTTTACATAATTATAAGCCTCAGGCATGACAATCAGATATCTGCCTTATCATCAAATATTTTGAAGTACAGTTGATGTGTGTGTGCTGTGAGTGTGCATATACAAACATGTGTTTTTAAGTGATACAGTTGAAAGCTGTATGCCAGAAGTAGGAAAAATGCTAGGAGATGGATAAGATGAGAAGATCATAGCGCTCTAATCATATCACCAGCTGGGAGCCTAATGAACTAAATTTAAGACAGCCATTATCTCCAGAGGCTTAAAAAAAAGCCATTGCTCATCTCCATGTGCTAATTAATTTAGATATATGCTTATTTACAGATGCCCACTGCCTGGCGTTGAAGCTGTCCTTGAACACTGTCCACCTCATGGAGAGTAGAATGACATATTTCCATAAGCCTGATTCAGTGAAAGCATCTTATATCTAGAAACAAAGACTCACCAAGTTTTGATCTGCAAAGTTCTCTGGGTTGAATCTACAATAACATTTAGGAGAGTTTAGTGACACTGGAAGAAGAGAATCTTTCCAGCTTTTGGGGTTTTCCCTGCAGTCCCTTGTGCCTCCTTAAACAAAAGTTGAGCAGGAGTGCTGTGGGATCTTTCACAGCAACCCTGGAAGTGACATAGTGGGTTTGCCGGAGAAAAAGAGAATTTCACAAAGAGTGCTCCACCATTTCCTTCTTCCAGCAGGAAGGTTCTGCTGGATCCTGGTTCCTCCATAAATGAACAGGTTCCTTCTGTTAGTGGACTGCAAAATCTAGATCCAGCTCTGTATCTGTTAATAGCATATCCATTCTCCCCAATGCCCTCTCAAAAAATCCAGAAGCACTGACTGAGAACACTTTTATTTATCTGAAATACTTATATGTCTCCCACTAACTCACAGGCTGGTACAGCACTAGACTGTTATAGTGCTGTTATTCCACTTTCAACATCCTATGGAATCCTGGGGTTTGCCGTTTAGGGAGAGGCTTTTTTTTATAATATTTTTATTGAAATTTATCATTAAATATATAAAAAAACCTTCCTACTTCCAAGCTTACTTCCCAGTTGAATCTGCTTGTTTCCATGCCATTCATACATAGTTATTGCTTTCACCAAAGAGAAAATATTCTTACATTGTTACATCTTAGATTATTATATTGTTGCATTATAACATTGGTACTTTGTTACATTGCCTTGTTACCTTGTTACTTTATTTTACATACTTTCTTACTTTTATTCCTTTCCCTTTCTTATGTTATGTCTTTATCCTCTCTCCATTCCCTTTCAAAGTTCTGGATAGGTTTATTTTTCAAAGAACATGTTAACTTTTCTATCTCAACCATATCCAGGACTTTAAATTTCCATTCTTCTATAACAACATATTTCTTTTCTTTCCAATGTTGCACATATATCAATCTTGCAGCAGTTATCAAGTATAACATTGTCTTCTGGTGAAACCTTTATTAGTCTTTGTTGCCCTAAAATATTTAACAAATAAAACTCTGGTTTCATTTCAAAATTTAAATTATAAATTCTTTGAATTTCATCATGTATTTCCTTCCAGAATTTCCTTGCTGTCCTACAGGTCCACCACATATGGTAAAACGAGCCTGTCTTTTCGTTACATTTCCAAGATCTTGCATTTCCATTTTTAGTTTTTTTGTTTTGTTTTGTTTTGTTTTTGCAATCTTTCTGGTGTCATATACCATCTATGTAGCACTTTGTAAAAAATTTCTCTTAAATTTAAGCTTGGTGTAAATTTTATATCTGTTTTCCAAGCCCTCATCCATGTATCCAATTCAATTGGATGTCCAACATTTTTTGCCTACCTAACCATATTACCTTTGACTACCTCTGGTTCCATATCTCTTTGCAGCAATAGTTTATAAAATTTAGAAATTCTTTTCTTCTAGTCAGCAGATCTAATTCATTTTCTTTTCTTTCAAATCCATATAATTTTTGATCCATTTTAAATCTCTCCTTGAGTTGTCTCCATGGGAACCAGTTAAATTCATATCCTAAAGCTTTTAGTTTTTCTTCAGTACGCATTCTTGGCTTATCCCCTTCGGATTTCAGTAACTCTTGATAAGTTAGTAGATTTCCTTGTTTTGTTGGGGCAATTTTATGTGCTTCTTGGGGTGAGGTCCACATCAGGAGCCTTCCATAAAATTTATACTTTATTTGTGACACGACTTTCAGTAATGCTTTCCAAATGCAATGATTGTTACACTCTTTATTCACTGTTATTTTGTCATAGCATAAGTAACCGTGCCATCCAAACCTATTATTTATTCCTTCCAATTCTTTAATTATTATATTTTCTACTTGAATCCAGTCCTAGGGGAGAGCCTTTTGAGGTCCCTCCCTAAGCTGCAAACCCCAGGATTCCATAGGATGTTGAAGGTGGAATAATAGCACTATAACAGTCTAGTGTGGAAACGGCCCGTGTCAATGGAGCGAGGAATCCATTCTGGGCTTCAATCCAGACTTGAAGGCAACTGTTTTAAGTACTGAGCTCTGTTACCAAAATAGGTTCAGAATCTGAGATAGCTCACTTAAAGTACGGACTAAAACCCAGAACTGACATAGGAACCACTACCTGCCACCATGCACAGGTTCTGCAGGCGGCTTACAGCAAGAACGAGCAACCACCCAGGCCCAATAAAAATGCCAATGCTAGAGCATAAAGATTAATTTTCCCTTGAGCATTCCAAACGTGTGTCATTTTAGCCTAGCAAATGAGCAGTCCACAAGAATTAGCCACGTTACCCCACACATACAGTGTTATTAACCTGTGGTCCTGAAAGGAAAGAACAAAAAGGAAAGTGTGAGGAGGGAATCTATCAGCTCTTTTCAGACTAACAATCCATTCCAGCATAAGCTTTCATGGACTTCAGTCCACTTCACCAGATGTACGCAGCAGGATGAAATCATGGATTTTATCAACTGCAAGATAAAAAGCTTAATTTGAAATCTATTTGCCTCAAAAGTACTGCTAGATCCTTCCCCTGGTCTCTCTTCCTTTTTATGCTGAACAGACTAATGTAACTATTTCCTTGACCAATGAAAGGAAAGAACCAACTTGTCTTCACTTTAGCAGAGGTTGAATGCTCATTACAGTTGTGGGATTTGGTTTCCTTAGAGAGACAAAATCCAAGGCAGAAGAAGCGTGTATTTTCCCATTGGGATTCAATCATGTATACTCAGCTGTCATTGAGAGAGGTAAAGCATTTTAACAGATTTTATTGTTAGAACACATGATGCTTTTAAAGAGTTGTTATATGTTCCATGATTTATTTGCTAGGTTGCCTCATTCATTCATTCATTCATTCATTCATTCATTCATTCATTCATTGTATTTCTGCATTGCCTCCCAGGCCACAAGGGCCCCTAAGGCAATGAACAAATAAAAACCAATTAAAACAATAAAAAACACTTTTAAAACACATTAAAATACTCTAAAGCAGAGCTTTCCAAATTTTTCATGTTTGTAGATATGCATCATTTCACCACACAGTAATTCAGTTTTACTAGCAAACCAGAGGTTAAACTAACCTCTTATAAGGGATACAGACACATACATAAATTGTAATAACAAAATGTATGGGGACACAACATAGACCTTTCATAAATGTTTAAAAATATATGATTTATAAATAATAAGATACATTTCCAAGATTGTAGGTGACACACCTACACATTTCAGGCAACACACTAACATGTTGCGGCACACCATTTGGAAAGCCCTACTCTAAAGCATTCTAAAAACAATCCTAGAATCCAGTTTTGAAACAGTTGAAATAGCCATTTCAAATACTGAATGTAATGCAGAATAGCCCTGTTTTGGTTGCCTGCTGGAGACTTAAAACATATTTGGCCAGCCTAACTTCCTTGGGTGAGGATTTCCACAATCAAGGCACTGCAACAGAGAAAAGTTTGTTATATGTATAACCTACTTCATGAGGTGTTGGGACATGCAACAAGCCACCTCTGAAGATCATGAGTTTCTGGCAGGCTCATGTAGGAGGAGGAGGTCTTGCAGATATCTTGATCCCAAGTCATTTAGGGCTTTGTATATCAACATCAACACCCTAAATTGAGCTCGGAAGCAAACTGAAAGCCAATGTACCCTATTTGTTGGCGTATAAGACTCACTTTTCCCCCAAAAAAATGCTGTTTGGATATGGGGTGAGTCTTATACACCAGTGTGTCTTATATATCAGCAGATAGTATCTGCTGATGTATAAATGGGGTGCGTCTTATATGCTGCTGCATCTTATATGATGGCAAATATGGGTAGTTCTTGCAGGACCAGTGTTACATGGTTTCTAAAGTACACATCTGACACTGACTGGCCTGTTGCATTTTGCACTAGCTGCAGCTTTCAAACACTTTTCAAGGGCAGTCCCTGTTCAGCACACAGTTGGAAACAGACTGCTACACTAGATGGCCTTTCGCTATGCCACTCTCTCTCAGGACTGGGGAACCTGTGACATTCCCAATGTTTGTTGGGCTCCATTTCCCATCAAGTTCAATCGGTGTAGCCAACAATGAGAAAAGATGGGAGATGTAGTTCAGCAATATCTGGAGGGCCACTGGTGATTTTTTTTAAAAGAACTGTTCCTTTAACTACTCTCAAAGAATTCAAAACCAAATAGTAAAGGGCTCACGAGCTTGTTCTCTCCGAAGATGTTGTTATTTGGGTGATGGAGGAGACATAAATGCAAATGCTTACCTTGCAACAGCTCTACAATAATCCTGAAATGAACTTTCCACAGCACAGTCACCTCAAGGTGCACCCAGTGCTCAACGCCCAACAATTACGTGAGCAGTTTTTGAAAAGTAAAGGCCTTACTCATGGTTGAGGAATGACACGTGTCTAAGGAGAGCCTGAAAGTAACTATTTGCAAGTAATCTAGTTGCAAGCCATTCAAAACTAGTTAATTTGCTGCACTATGAGGGTATAGCCAATGCCCACTTCAAAAGTCCTGTATCCAGCAATAGAAAAATTACTTTATTGGTTTCTAGTTATTTTCAGCTATTATCTTTATTGGCATTCTTGAAAACTTTTGACAGGATTTTCAAAAGCTCTTGGCCACTCTCCTATCAATTCACAGGTTTTTTTTCTCTTTAAAAATCACCTAAGATAATAAAATAGTAATGTAAATTAACAGGAAAGTAACAAGCACAGTATTTAGCAGTGTAAGAAGTTACCTTCCCCACAGAACTGCAGCAAGTAAGAGCAACAAGTTCCTTTTTTTAACTCTGGTCCTTTTCACATGGCATTTTTAAAGCATATTAGGCACGCTCTCTCCCCCTTCATGAGCCACCATACCGCATGACGTTCTGGTGAACCAGGTGCTATCACGGCCACGGATAGTGCTGATAGCGCGTTTTCTTATTTTCACCTGAAAGGCGAAAATAACCTCCCTTACATGCATCGGTCGCACAATCAGAGGGCCTGCGGAGCCGTCATCCGGTATGCTTCCAGGAAGGACCCGGGAATGGGCGGGGTGTGGGCGGCCCCTGCTGCCTGTCCCTCACGCAGCAACTCCCAGGGGAGACTCCGCCCAGCAGCAGGCCGGCCGCTGGCCCCATCGCAGCAGGGAACACTGCACAACACGTCGCCGCGAGAGGCTACTCCGGGGCTGTGTCGCCACTCACACTCAAGATGACAGCAGCCCCCAGGGTCCGGCCAACTGTGTTTTTTTTAAAAAAAAACCCCAGCGCTATTGTTAACATCTTAGCACGTTACCAACGTAGTATGGAACAGCCTGTTGGCAGGATCTATCGTGCTAACGTTAGCACGATAGTCGACGAAACAATAAAAAAAGAAAAGAAAAACCACCGACCAATCAGGAGCGGTGGGGCAGGGACAGGGTGGGACCTGGGCATGGCCCAGAATGCCGACATGCGGACAAGGCACCGGGTGGGGACTGGTGCTCTCTCACGAAAGCCCTACCGTGTGCAGACTGCAAGGGGCTCTCTACTGGGGGCTCTCATCATGCTATCAAGGTAAGGTGTGAAAAGGGCCTCTGTAAAGTGTTAACAGGACTGCCCTAGATTTAGAAAGGTAACTTCCCAAGTGCTGGTTCAGAGCCCAACAACATCTGAAGTCCACAGGTTCCTTATTTATGCTATTAAGCTATGCTCACTAAGTATCTCTTATTCCTCCTGCAGTGCCTGGCTGCCTACTTGTGCTAGGATGGAGAGGTGATGGATGTTTTTGGACAACAACTTCCACCATCTCTAGCTAGCATACACAACAGTGAAGGAGTTGCAGACCAACAAAATCTTGAGGACCTATGTAATTCTTACCCTTGATGCTCTAGCTATCAACATACAGTCAGCCCTTCACATTTGCAGATTTTACTTTCACAGATTTGATTATTTGTGAGTTTCTCCAGCACTTTGCCCCCCACCTCAGGTACCTCTTTTCCAGGGAAACCTTTCCTCTCAGCAGCTCCAACCAGGCAGGGCAGCCCTTTAAAAACCCACTTCTGGTCTTCCTCATCCACCACCACCTGGCCAGCTAAGGAGAGCTTGCAGTCTGATTTCTCATCACAACAAACCCTCTCTTGGTGCCCCCCACAACAAAGAAAGAGACGAGTTAGACAAAGGAAGTATAAGGCAACCATGTCAACCTACCTGCTTTCCTTCGCCTTTCCCTAACCTGGTTTGGACCCTGTGTTCCTACTTTCCATGCTCAGACTCCTTCCCGCAGACAAACACACAAACATACATTTTGGTCTTTATGATTTTTCAGCTTTTGCAAGGTCTTGGCCCCTAACCCTAGCAAACGTGGAGGAACAACTGTAGTGTAGACCAACCCTTTAGGGGAAAGCTGGTACCCAGCAATTCACCACCACAAGGACAGATTTTAAAGAAGAAGAGATGAGCTACATGGTAAAGGGTGACATACTTATAGTCAATCCCTGTCCTTCCTGTACTATTCCAAGCCATTGAGAAGTTAACCAAGCTCAGAAACATGAGTCTTGAGTTGCAGTTTCAACCATGTAGAGTGAAGTACCTCAAAATAGGGGCAGGGATGTGATGTCTCAATCTTACTTATCCCATGATATTTTTAAGATGGGAATTATTCTACTCTTCTCTTTCCAAGGCTAGGCTTTTTGATTCCAGTTTGAGGAAGCCCGTCCTCAACTGGAGATACTGAAGCACCATTAAATGACAGCCAGTGACAGTCCTATGCACTCTTCACTAGGAGTAAGCCTTCCTTCAGCAACTGAACACAGTTAATCTACTTCCAAGGAAAGAGGCCTAGGATTGTACTTTAGGTGTGAGATATTATAGACCTCTATGAACACACATAATACCATAATTTTCACCACAGAGAGTAGGAAATCACTATTTATTTGTTTATTGAAGAACTGATCCCTTTGGATTTCTGTCAGAGGTGTCCATTTTTCTGGGTCATTTCTGTATTCCTTCCTTACAATGCAGCTACAATTTTATATTTATAGACAGACGTTAGAAACCGCAACTCATAGTGTGGCCAGAGATGACCCTCTGCAGTGGTTTCATAAGTGGACAGACTTCAAAAGGCAAGCTGTCCTTGGCCAAATACAATGCCAGAAGTCCAAAGTTACTCCAAAGTCCATAGTGTGATGACACCTTTATTAGGCAAGCCAAAAGATACGTGTTCGTCTGTGTAAGCTTTCGAAATGCCCGCATTTCTTCATCAGGCAAATATAGGTTTGGTTTTAAAAAAAAAAAAGCAGCATGCAGAAGAAGTCAGGGATAACAGTGATCATATTAAAATCATGTAGCCTACATATTTCTTTGAGAGCATAAGGGAGGAAGGGCTGCAGAAGCTGGCACTGAGAGTTTTGTGCCTTTTTTGATTGGCCTCTGATTACTGTAACATAGACTTTAGCGTTTCTCTGAATGATCAACAGGGCTACCCTTGCATTTCGACAAGGCTGTTTAATGGGATTAAGTTTTGGCTGGAGTTAAATCAGAACCAATGGTCACTAAGGGCTTCGTTTCTTTTATTTCTTTAATGTTTGCCAGGGTTAAGCCTTGCCAGGCTTATGAAAGAAACTTAACCTTTGAGCAAGGAGAGAGAGTTCTCTGCCCATCACTTTCAAATTCAGGAGATCTACCCGTGAAGGGCTAGTAACGGAGCTAGCATTAGTGCATTGGTTTGAGTGTTGAACTAGAAGTCAGAGACAGAGGCCATTTCTGCATTACACCCTTACAGCGCGATTATTCCACTTTCAACATCCTATGGGGTTTGCAGTTTAGGGAGGGGTCCTGAACTGCAAACCCCAGGATCCCATAGGATGTTGAAAGTGGAATAATCGCGCTATAACAGTGTAGTGAGGAAATGGCCCGAGTGCAAACCATTCCCAGAGCCGCAGCAACCCACGGGGTGAACTTGGGAAAGTCACATTCACAGAGTCTCGGAGGACGGGCAGGACAAACCCCCTCCGAACCACTCTGGCCAAGAAAACCCCGCGACAGGCTTGCCTGCAGGTCACCGCCACTCGGAGACGCCTCGACCGCGAACCGCAAGCAAGCGGCGGAGACTCGGCGAGGAGGGAAGGAAGGGCTCCCGGCGGACCCCCAGAGGCCCCCTTTCCGCTATTCCCCCGCGGCTCCGCGGCAGATCCCGGCCGGCGAGAAAGGGGCTCCAAACGCCACCCTGCCGCCCAAGACCTGCCCCGAGCAGCGGCAGCAACAAGCAGGCTCTCGGGTCAAAGTTTCTTCTTCCTGGCCGGCCCGTCTCGCCGCGGCTCCCGGCGCAGGCGGCGCTCCTCTCCCCCCTGCGCCCCGCGGCCCCGCTGGGAGAAGGGGGTACCTCAATGTCCACCGGATCCCGGCTAAGCACGCGATGCATAGCGGCTCGGCGGCGGCGGCGGCGGCGTCCTCCCCTTCCTCCCGGGCGCAAGGAACTCGCGTAGGGACGGGAGCGGGCGGGAGGCGCCGCCCGCGCAGCAACGCCCCCCGTGGGCGGCCGCTCCGGCCGGGGCCCGGCGGCGGGGGAGGGCCGGGAGGCGGGTCTTGCAACTGCGCCGCCGATTTGGGCCCCCGGGCTCTCCGGCCGGCCTTCGGGGAGGGAGGAGCGCCGGGGGAAGGGGGCGTTCCTTGGCGTCTCCGGTCGCCGCCTTGCCTCGGCCGAGGTTTCCGTTGAGCCACGGGGTTGCCGCAAAGACGAGCCCGCCTGGCCTCAGAGCATGTGCAGAACGCCTTTCGCGGGTCGCGCTTGGGGGGGGAGTTCCCAAAGTGCGTGCGCGTTATCGCTTCGCAATTTAGAACCCACCTTTTGGTGCAAAAAACAAGGGAATGCGGGTTATAGTGTATCATCGCCTACGGATAGAAAACTAGGAACAGTGAGACGAGGGCCATTTCCGCACCAGTCTGTTATAGCGCGATGATTCCACTTTCAACCTCCTCTGGAATCCTGGGGTTTGCAGTTTCGGCAGGCCCCTCCCGAAACTGCAAACCCCAGGATTCCAGAGGAGGTTGAAAGTGGAATCATCGCGCTATAACAGACTGGTGCGGAAATGGCCGAGAGAAGCCAGACAGCAGACGTTCAGCGTAATCATTAGCCACATGAAGGAGATGACATATAGGCAAATATGCCTGTCAAGATGAAGCTTTTCGGAGACAAGGGAACTTTCCACACGACACGGTTATGCTGCTATTATTCCACTTTCAACATCCTACGGAATCCTGGGATTTGCAGTTTAGGGAGGGGCGTTTAGAATTCTCAGCCAGAGAGCTCTTGGACCTCAGTAAACTCCAAACCCCAGAACTCCCCAGGATGTGAAAAGTGGAATGATAGCACTATAAAAGTGTAGGGAAGAAAAGCCCTTAAACTCTCCTTCCTTCCGGGACAGGCTCTATATCTTGAACACCTTGATGACAAACAAGCTGGGAGTAGTCATATCTACCAAATTCAAACAGTGTAAACATGCAAGCATTTTGTTTCAGATCGTTTTTGGTAAGAATATATCAAAATTCACATTTTTCTATAAATGAGATGGAAAGAATTTGAGATTTTAAAAAAAACAACAATGGGACAAAGTTCAATTGACACATTTATCCATTCCTATGAATAATGGGTGGTTCACATGTCCGTATTATATGAATCAGCCCGGGCTCTGAGACCATCAGGAGGGATGCTTCTGTTAGTCCCACCACCGTTGCAAGCATGGTTGGTGGATATACAAAAAAGGGCCCTCTCAGTGTCTGCCCCTAGACTCTGGGATCCAGGGAGGCCAAAATGACCCCAGTCCTTGTTAACAGGCTATGTGTGTGGGGGGTGGTGCTGCTGTACTGTTTTAATTTTAATTGCTTCCTTTAATTTCTTTTTAGCTGTTTTAATTTTTATAATTTAATTCTAAGATATGCTATTTATAAGTTTCTGCACATTTCTGCACTATATTGTTAAAGTGCTATTATTCTACTTTCAACATCCTATGGAATTGTGGGATTTGCGGTATAGGCAGAGGCATTTAGAATTCTCAGCTAGAGAACTCTTTGGCCGCAGGAAACTACAAACCCCAGAATTCCACAGAATGTTGAAAGTGGAATAATAGCACTGTAACAGTGTAGTGTGGAAAGGCCCAATAAAGTTGATAGCCCCGGTGATTGCTTAGCAGTCATCACCAGGCCCTATGCATCTTGGCTGATGAAGCAGAGCCCTGGATCTCAGGCTGTGCTGGGCAGCACCTCCAGGCTTTGAAGTTTTGTTTTGTTTTGTAAAATAACAATAACAGCAATTTTATTCTGGAAGTCTTGTGGGCTATGGTGTTCCCGAAGAACAGTCAATGAAATTGGACCAGGGAAGGACTTCATCTGCTGCTTGTCTGCCTGTTATACCTGTAAGAAGGCACAGAGCCATGCCAGAAGAAGAGTTGACCACCTTACGGGGGCAGACGGGTCAGTTTAGATGTTGCCGCAAAAAGGGGGGAAATAATAGAGTGGAATTTAGAAGAGAAAGGGGGATGTGTTCTTAAGATTAGGTTCCATCCTTCCTCCAAGGAACTTGGGAAATGACATGTTGGGTTTCTCTCCAGGTAGTCTTCAGAACAAACCTATGACATGGTTTAAAATGAAAGAGGGCCACACAGTGAGCTTCAGTGCTGTGCAGGGGTCTAGCAAGACTTTGTTGTTGTTAATGTGCCCTCAAGTCATCTTAGACTTACGATGAGACCTCTGAGAGACCCTGTTATTAAGAGCCCTGCTCAAGTCTTACAAATTCAGGGCAATGGCTTCATTGTTTGAGGCATCTGTAATGCCATCTTCTGTACTTCTATTTCTATCGCCTCTCACTTTTCCCAGTGTTGTCATGCTTCCCAGTGAGTAATCCTTCAATGATAATTCTGAAGATTAAATAAAAGAATTTACAAAACAAGTATTTTTGTTTTGTTTTGTGTTGAATCCTTCTGTGAGAAGCTGGAACAAATTGATTTTAAAGTGTTTTGTTTTACAATGATCAATAACATGTTTAAGACCTAAGTGTCATATGTTAGTATCAGGCTTTTACTCCCTCTAAAATGATTTCTATCCAAAGTTAGAACTCAAAGCTGAAAATGAACCTTCAAAAATTGCGGTACTGAAAACATTTTCAGGTCTTGAGGCCAGAAATGCAGCCTGGGATCCTGCAAAATATATCCTTTTTCCAATAGGGTGGCAGCATGTACTGTGCATGACACAGCCACTGATTCACCTGGCTTCTGACCTGCTTCAGGTTCCTCCATTTTAAGCTTGTGAAAGAAACGTGTGTGGATAGAAATACTGTATATCAAAACTATAAACTAGCCTGGGAGATGGTGGAAAAGTTGCTTTCAACCTGGACAAAGTTTGAGTTTTGAGGTGTCCATGAAAAAAATCAAAATGAAGGATCAAAAGAATCAAAAGCCTCTGAGAAAGACAAGTCAAAGAATCAAAGTGCTTAGGCAATGTTTCATGAAGCAAAATTGAGGTTCAGTGAGATGGTTAGTGTCTTCTTTTTCCTGCTGTTTTCCTGACCAACATCCTGATAACTAGGGCTGGAATTCAGTTACATCTGAAGGAAATAGAATTGAGCACTTTTACAACATCCATATTCAGCAAGAAGCTGATATGATGTTACTATGCAGAGGAGCCAGCAAAGTGTCCATTGCTAGGGATGCTGGCTATGGTGTGACAATGTGCATTGGGAGAGTCTAATGCACATTGGGGCACTCATGTGACTGCTCTAATACACATACATGTCACTAGGAGAGTTCCATAGCAACTGCTACATACATAACTATGGCCATTTTTGCACGAGACTGTTAAAGCGCTATGATTCTACTTTCAACATCCTATGGAATCCTGGGGTTTGCAGTTTCGGGAGGGGCCAGGTGGCCCCTCCCAAAACTGCAAACCCCAGGATTCCATAGGATGTTGAAAGTGGAATTATGGCGCTATAACAGTCTCATGCAGAAATGACCTGTGTGTTACTTCGGCCCAAGCCTAACCGGTGATAGCACTAGATATCTCTTTTGATATCAAAACCATTCAGCCTTCCTCTGCCACCCCGCTCCACGTGTTTGCGAGGCCTCTGGACAAGCACGTAAATAGGCACGGCCAGTAATTGTTGGACATTCCATTCTCCAACTAAGCAGGCAGAACAGAGCCACTCCATTGCTTCAGCGACTTCTCCTGCAAACACCCTTTTGCTTAAGTGCGACACTAACAAAGGCGCCTGGCTCTGAGCCCATAGTCTTACAAAGCCAAACTAAGCACCCTGCATTTGCATACTGGCTACACTATTGTTAAATCAGCGCTAAGCCAATCATGTTAAACTTGACGTTTTCCAAAGCTATGTCCCGCTCCAAACTCGCATTGTTCTCACCCAGTAAGGCATGGCCTGCAGTCACAATTCACCCTATAAAAGACCTCGATTCCGAGACCACCTTGGATCGCTCCCGAGTTCCAGACCGTCTTGCTGCCGCTTTGTCTGGTGAGCTCCCCTCAGCCTTCACGCTGAGTTTCTTCCCTACCATCTTCAGCTTCTTCAGGACTACGAGAAAAGGTGTCGTATCACCCATTTCCCTCGAAAAACCATACTTCTAATTCTTCCATTAGCTGTGTGATTGTGGTGTCTTTACTATTTGTTTGTCTTTTAATAAAAACATCATTTTTGCTATTTTAAAACTGTCTGACTGCTTGACTGACCTGACCCCGTAGATGCTGGGTTACAAGATCCCTGCTAAGTTACCCTGCCTCTCGCTAGCTTTAGTGAGTGCTCCAGCTAATTCTCCCCAGAATTGTGTTGTGTTTTGGTTATTTGGGCACCCCTCCCGGGACCCCCAGAGAACAGGGTAACATATGTGTAAGGTTACTTAAGGCAGGCCATGACATAGAACCAAGCCTTTATTTTTATTATAATGTTGCTGATGTCTTCTGTTTTCAGCTCTACAAACTTTTCCTGCTTCTCAAAAATGGGGAGACAAAAACTTGAAAGAGCAACTGCTATTTCTGTTTATAACAAAATTTAAAAAGGTATGAAATAAACCAGAAAACCTGTAAATGTTATTTAAATGAAGTTTACTTTTAAATTTAATATACACAAACACAACATTACAACCATGGGATAGATAATACAATTTATCTTCCTAAATAACAAAGTGAGTTTGGATGTCAGAAGCCACTAAATAATTAAGTATTGCACATTTTTCAGTTTTTACAAAATGTCTAGGTTTTCCTCTGCGGGAGATAAAAGGGAAATATCTTTCATCCCAGGCTTTAAAATTTCCAGAAAATTTAAAGTCAGTGGAAATGGAAGCATGTTCGTTTAATCCTTAAGCAACTGTATTGCTTATGAACACATCTGACTACTTCAATATGCAAACCACAAACCTCATATTATTGGTATGGAGTTGAGATTTCTGTCATATATGTATACGTTTATGAGCCTGACAATCTAAGATAATGCAATGTCTCTTCATTTACCTTTTTTCTCATTTGCCCAAATGCTGAAAACCTCAAAGTACATTATTCAAGGAAGTGTTCTGTTAATCTGCTCTGCTTCCTCTTGGCTTCCAATATTATCTGGGGGGAAAAGCATCTGTGATACTGTGAGAGATGGCTGAATGATAATGCCATCTTTTGTGGGCATTACAATCATATTTACAACTGCAAGCAGTGCTCAAGGTGCAAAGTTAATATGAAAACCACTCACCAGCTTCCCATTAAAAGTCTTGGTATGTCCAACCATTTCCTGTCTAATCTGTTTTGCAACTCAAATCAGAGTGAGTGCGTGTATTTATTTCCATTGTAATGTTTTCTGCAGACCTGCCTCACTAGCATTTGTCAGTCTCTCAGATCCATAATGCTCTCTCCCTGAGAGTTTCACTGTCAGCTGCAGAAAGTGTGAGAGAATCTGTTCGTACAGTATGTCGATTTATTCTGTGCAGAACTCATAAAGATACTGTTAAGGAGGAATTAATTATCATTATCATCCCAAGCCCCCGTCTCATGATAGTTACTGTTATAGCTATTATTTTAAAAGTAACTTTGCCTTTCCATTGCTCAAGAACAATTAAACAGTTCCATTTTCATTGAAGGAACATCTGAATGCTACAGTGTGCTGGCCTATCGTACAAAGCACACTCTTCTCCCATTCCCCTTTATTGTTGTCTCAACACACACCAGAGAGCATGAGAGCTTGAACCTTGTGACAGTTGTCCTTCCCGGTTAGCAGAACTATAAAAATAACTAAAAAGTTTCTGTTACACTAAGGAGTGATTCTTTTTTAAGCTACAATAATAATGCAATATGGTTATACCTTCGTTACTGAGGAAAGAAAGTAACAAATTATTTCCTAGCCATGATAAGATGTAAGAATCTTGGTAAGGCTGGTTACAGCCAATCAATCAATCACAGCTCACAAAATGCTGGGAAAGGGGGCCTACATAGAAAAAGATATAATCATTAGACTTGTCTGTAAAAGAACTGAGGAGGAATTAGGACAGTCAGAGACAGAGTTAAGGCCAGTTAGGAAGACAGGAACTGATGAGATCTGAATGTAGTTTTGGGAGCTCGGAACGTAGAAAGAGTTCAAGGACTTCATGTTTACTTAGTTTTTATGTAATAAAACTTTACTGGTTTCATATTTTATAGCTACATCTCACATTATTCATTTAAGAATTGAAAGGAAATCTGGATACGCTTTACCACATCCACTGATCAACACAGCCCACTTGTCCAAGACAATGGGTTACTCAGAACTTAAGTACCAGATCCAGAGTGTGATCCTAATGGTAAAAGGGAAGGTGAGTGATTGGCACCCAAAGAATGGAACTGCAGTACCATTCTGGACGGGGCTTCTTTCGCAGGTCATCTTCCCAATTTCCCATGAAGTAGCTCTTCATTATATACAGTCAGCCCTCCACATTTGCGGATTTCACTTTTGTGAATTTGATTATTCACATATTATTTGCTGTCAGCTCTGCTGCCTCCCTATGCCATTTTTAATAGGGACTGCAAGGCTTGTGAGACTGAGAAACTGCAAACAAGGCTTGTAAGTCCCTCTTAAAAATGATGTGGGGCAGCAGTCACTAGCCACCCACTTCTGCCTTGGAAGGAATCCTGGTGCCTCAAAGGAATCCACAGTGGGTAGAATATGGTGATCATACTTATGTGTGTGTGTGTTAAATATGATTTGAGAGGGCCTAGAGTTATTCATGGTTTTTCCACTTTCACGGGGTTCCTGTGCCCCTAATCCTAGAGAATGTGGAATGTGGTAGGATGACTGTACTTCAAACATTTAAGCTGAATTCCTTTTGGTGAAATTTCTGGATATTGTTATGGCTATCTCCTCCTCCTCCTCCTCCCCCCCTCCTCCTCCCCCCTCCTCCTCCCCCTCCATCATCATCATCATCCTCATTACTACTACTACTACTATCTAAATTTGTTTCCTGCCTTACCACTAGCTATGATATTCAAAGTAGCTAGCAACAATAAAATACAATTTAAAAACTAAATCTTGTTCTAATAACATAAAAAATCAATCAAAATGCAGTTAAAAACACAACAATAAAAGAAACATCACCTACCCGTTCAGCAATGCAACAGTTCATATGGCAAAGTATTGCCTTAGTAAAACACTTCTGGCTTTCAACAGAGAGAGAGAGAGAGAATTTAGCCTCCCTCATTTAAGAGTTACAGAGTCTGGGAGTAGATTTCAGAATATTTTATATAACAGGTTCTTTTAATAATACCTTCTATATTATATTATTTAATGTTAATATGGTCCTTCCCCTAGAGACATCAAGGCACCTCCGATCCGCTTCTCTATTCTCCACAGAACTACTCTGTGAGGTAAATTAGGTGACTGGTGACTGTTCTAAAGCCATGTTGGAAGATTAGTGGCAAAACTGGCATTTGGTCTCGTTAATCAAAAATGCAACACTCCAGCACAGGAGTGGAAGTCATGAGGCTCTCCAGTGGTGTGGGCCACATGATTCCTGCCTCTGCTGTAGCACTTACTGGAACCAACTGGAGACTTTTTTGCCCCACAAGATATCTGTGTGTGTGTTTTTGTGCGTGTAGCTGAGTAACCTTCACAAGTTCAGAACTGTGAAAAGGAGAGATGTGTAGTGATGGGTGTGTGTTATATATGGGTGTGTATAAATCAGGGCTTGGAATCATGTAGTCATACAGACATTGTTGGACTGCAAGTCCCAGCAGCCCTTGCTAGCATAGGCAGAAGTAGGGAATTCTGCAACAGTTCTGCAACCTCTGGAGTGTTCCCCTTGATTTAATGTGTGCTTAGAATTCTACTCATACATAGCAGGAATTTTGGAAAAAGAGTAAGGTCTATACATGCTAACCCCATCCCCATTACTCCAATGCATACTGTCTCTCTCAATAGCCTTCCCACAAATATGGGAATGGTCAAAAGGACATTTTTGACATGTTCAGCTGAACAGGCTTAGAAGCTTTCCTGTGGTCAGGAACCCTGCAGTATCATCAGCGCATCTCACAGTTCAACCTAGAGAAGCTGCAGCAGGAGGAGTAGATTTGTCTCATATACGCAGTGGATTTTTAAAAAATAAAAAATAAATCTTTGGAAGAGACCTTATGCAAATCCAAGAAATCACTATAAAGAACTCCCTGAAAGAATAGAACAAGTGGATGCTGAGATGATAACAATCAGCAAATCCCAGAAAATGCAGAGCTATATACCAAGTCACTTTTCCTGCACCTGTTTTAAACCATAAAGTAATGTTTTCCATATTATTTTGCTTCTACTTTTATTACACCAAAACCTAATTTAGAATTGTTTGCCATCTTGTTGTTTGCTTGCATACTGTCAAACCTTCTTATCTCCACTAAAAAGTTGTTAAGATTAAATAATGGATTGTGAGGTGAAGCAGAACACTTGCAGGAGAAATATAAATCTTTTAGGTTTGTCTGAATTTGATTGACTCTGGTGGTTTGTCAAAACAGATTATTAGTTAATATTTTCTTCTGTCCATTTTCTTTTTCTTACTGTCTCCATCTTTGTGGCATCATAGCATAATGCTTGTTTTTGTACCGCTTTTCTTTTCTTTGAAGAAATATATTCTCCCTCATTCCACAGTGGTCTTTGTAAAAGTTCTGCAGATCGATGCTGGTGGGCACTGCATCAATATTTTTAAATTCTTTCATACGGCTAGTCAAGGTTACATGTCCTGCTTGATGTGATACCTCATTAGTATTATTTACAGGGCTGCACAAATCACTGTTATCTGGATTTTGTCATAAGATGCACTGTGACCAACTTGTAAGTAAAGGTTGTGTCTTACTGTTTAGATTAGATTTGCTGACCACTTCATGGTGTTTTAATATCTTCAACATTATTTCTTTCAATTAGAAAGTGACAAAGCACAGAGACAGCACGTGCTAATGGAGGCAGGTGATACTACGGGGAGCTGTTACGGGTGAGTCAAACTACTTGGGTCGTACACAGGTAATCAAGATAGTTCACTGAAGCTGAAGGAGATGCAGTGACAAGGCCTCAATATTCCCAGAATCTGTCACAGGAAGGCCAGAATCACAATGATCAGAAAGCTGAAGGGAAAGACAAAGGAATGTAAAATTTAAGCCAGCCCAAATTTCCAGGATACAAAATAAATCCACTAGCCTGAAGAGTCCTGAAAGTCTGGCAGAGTGAACAAGAAACAAGAACTCCCAGCAGGTGCTGAGGAGTTGCCTGACCTTGAAACGCTAGATAATTAATTGGTCACGGTTTTTCTTTTAAACTTCTATTAATATATCTGATACTGTTCCCATTCCATTGATGTGCAGTAAAAGATGGGATATCCCTTCAGTATCCTTCAGTTCTGGCTAAGCTAGAAGCCCATGTTCCTGAAGTTCTTCCTCAGCTGCATCTGCCACTAGATAGACAGATTAGGGCAGGGGGGAGCCTGTGACCTCTCTTTCTGCGTTCTCTACACCAGACCCCTCAGAATCCACAAGGTGAGTAATGAAAGAGGGCATCCAAGGATTGACAATGACTTCCCCATTGAGGTTTATTGAATCCACTCTGGATGCTATCCAATGTGCTGAACCTTATCATCCTGGCAGATACATTCAGCACCTGGATAACCTCATTCAGCATCCAGGATAGTTTCAGCTCACCTCTGACGTGGAAACATTTAGACATCTTGACAGAAGAGGATGTAGTATAAAATAGCATGCTAGAAAAAGAAAAGAAAAGAAAAGAATGAGTAAGGACTATTAATCACAATGGCAATATATTGTCTCTAAAATATAAAATGTATCTGTTGTTGAGGAATTTGATGGTGAGGGCACCACTGTGCTCATGGCCTGCTCATAACCTTTCAGAGACTGATCATTGTGGGAAATGCATGCTGAACTAGATGGATCATCAGTGTGATATAGTAGGAGTGTTCCTATGTTCTTACTATTGAAATATTGTTACTGCAGTTGCTAGCCCGGACTTGTGGGATATTAGATATCATTTTGATATCAATAATTTGGCCTACTATACCCCTCTGTTCTCCATGTGCTTGTGGGGGTCCCGGACAGCTCGCAGACAGGCATGGCTGCTAATCGCTGTAATATTCCACACAAATACAGGCAGGCCAGAAATAGCTAACCTGCCGCTTCAGGAGACCTCAAGGCAAGTACCACATTATGTATGCACGCTACTTACAAAGAACTCCCTGCCCCGAGCAGGCAGCTTGATTAGCCAAATACTCATCTGTCAAGCACTCCGAGTTTGCATACTGGCTATTCTATTGACAATTTGGACTTAACCCAATCGTGTAAAATTCTGACCTTTCGGAGGCTTTGTCTCCAGCCCGAAACTCATTGTTGTCCCCAAGTACGAACTAGCCTATGGCCACATTTTCCCCTATAAGAACCCCTGAATTTGAGAGTTTCCTCGGATCACTCCCGACTTCCATCCTGCCTTGCTGCCGCTTTGTTTGGCGAGCCTTCCCCTTAGCTGCATGCGCTGAGAAACTTCATATCAACAAACTTCTTCTTCAGACTATCCGGGCTTCAGGACAGGTGTAGTATTACCCATATCAACAACCTCCTCTAAAAATCCCTCTATCCAACTCCAACCTTTATTTCTATAGTTATCTGTGTGAGTGTGTTGCATACACTTGTTTGGCTGTATTTTAATAAAAACAACAATTATTATTTTACCTCTGTTTGCTCCTTGACCCCGTAGACATTGCGTAAAAGATCTCGCTCCGTTGCCCTGCCTCTCGCATTGCTAGCTTGTGCTCTTTTGACTAATTCCCAACGTTGTAATTTGGAGCGCACTTAGGTGTCCCTCACGGGACCCCCAGAAATCAGGGTAACAATTGGATGACAATATTTAACAATCAAATATTTATTTAAACATAAAATATTATGATTGAGGGATTTTAAAAGAAGGGCTGTTAAGAATAGACTTCCTGTTTTAACTGTACTGTGTTAAAACTGATTTGTAAAATTTCAACTATAGCTTTCAGCTGTTTAGTGTTGTTGATAGCTTAATTCTGTTTTTATGTTGATCCTTTTTGAGGGGGTTAAAACACTATTGTATTTATTTTAATGTGTAAGCCAGTTTGAGTCCCAGTTTTGGGGGAAAAGTGGGGTATAAATAAAGGTCATGATAATGATGATGATGATGATCATCATCATCATCATCATATAATTCAAAAATTTAGTTTTATTAAAAATATGTTTAATGCTAACAAAGCAGTTCTCTAGTTTGAAGTAGTACAGAAGCAAACAATACAAGAGAGGACAATACAATATTGAGATGTTTGAAAAACACAACAACAAAAGCCACCTACCTCATCAGACTCTCCATTTTCCAACATGACTGCACATTTGAAATTGACTATCAAAATAACAGTCTGAATGTGGGAGGGATTTAAGACAGGAAAAACAACTAAATATTTCTTTTGACACACATATAGTAAACTATTGAATATGCTACCACAACATGTGACGACTGCCAGTTTGCTTCAAAATGCTTCAACTTTATGGGGGAAAAGACTATCTATTGCTATCCTATTCCCTCTAGTACCAGATGTAGTATGCATTTCTATATTAGCTGCTGAGGAACAAAAATGAGAGGAAACTTTTGTATCCACCTTCTGCATACAGGCTTTTCATAAATATCTGGCTGTCCCCTATATGAACAGAATGCCATAGCAGACTGACCATGGTTTGCTGTCATGTCAAAGCAGAGAAACAAACCAGGATCTAACTTAACTAACTTAAAACAAACCAGGATCACTCAACATATTTTGAAGCTGGCTTCTTTCAATGAAACATACTTGACACCACAATTTGTTCAGGTTGGAACATAATGACAGATCACGTACTTCCAATCACCATCTCATAGGCAAACCAGATGAAAAGAGAAGAATGCAGATGTCAACCTTGCTTCATTCAAGTTAAGATGCCTAGAAGCCAGGTAAGTTATTTTTGTATAGGAAATAGAAAGTCTTAAAAGTATCTCTCCCCAAATGTATCAGTAAAAATACATCACAAATTGACTAATCTTTGCTTGCTCTTTCATGACCTCCTCCATGTGTGTGGCCTGTAATGGCTGTCTCATTCTACCTATTGATAGGGCCATCCCTTATATGCTGAACTAGGTAGACCTTTATTTCCTATCAGTTACAATACTTCTTATGTAGTTCTGCAATTTCACTTGCACATTTTTTCTCTATTATTCTTAACACTGTTGTATTTGTTTTAAAAATCAGGCTATAGGGAGTTGGGAACATCGCACCAGCTGAATTTCTGCCTACTATGCAGCTGTTAAAAAACACAGAATCTTTGCTCTGTGTGAGAGAGTCGTTTTAAAATAAAAATAAAAGGATCCTACCTTAGATCCATTAGGTACTGCTACTCAAAAGCACAGTGCTGTGGATGGCTTTTAAATGTAATCATCATGACTTCCTCCCTTGCTAGAGCAGCCTGAGGAGGAGGAAAGAGCTCCTTATTATTACAACAGCGTAGCTTTCTTTCTTTCTCGACAGCTCCTTGCCTAAGTGAATCATGCTCAGCAACCACTTTGTGAAACTGATAAGTGTCCAAATGCATTCCAAAGTTCTAATGAACAATGGTTTAGTCAGTCTACTCATTTATTCCAGCTATCAGGGGGAAGCATTGACAAAAGCTTCACATCCCAAATGCTTTCCAATGTTTTGGTTTACTGTAGATCCTAAATAAAAAAGAAGTGGCAGGCATATGGCCAGGGGTGAGGAGAAAGACGCATGTATATTTTCATACAAAATGCATCATGTGATGATAATGATAGCAAACATTTTATAGAACCCAGAGAAATTACCTTTTTTGACTGCAGTTCCCAGATTCCCCCAGCCAGCATAGTAATTGCCCATGCTAGTTGAGGGAGTCTCAGAGCAGTAATTTAAAAGAGTAAGATTTCCAACCCCTAATATAACCCGTAATCTATTAACTTGTACTCTAGGGCAGGCATGGACAGACTTTAACATTGGGAACTCTCATTAACCTTGAGAACTCTAATTTGATTTTATTCCATGTTTACCAACAGGAGTTCAAAACAGTGGCTGAAGGTGGAACCAGATGGAAAATGGTGGCCCAGATGCTAACTGCCTACTGTACTCTGTAAATCCTATACTGCAGATAATTTACATGGGCAAGAACAATTCTGTATCTAATTTACAACATATTTGAGATTATAATTACCTGGGTTAGAGAAAGAAGAACTTTTCTGTTAGTATTGCTCAGTGACTAGAAGCTAAAAACTAACATTCAAGATTCAAGGGTGTATATCTGGTGACAGAGCAATGAGACAGGGCTAAGATTCTGATGATGTACTACCTACTCTGATGCCCAGTAGTCTCACTGCACAAGGTGGTGGAAGTGGAATAATATCCAGCCTTACACATGTGTCAGGGCATACTCTTGATCTTGTTTTTTCTGTCCAGGATGAGAGTGATCTTTGTGGGGCTGGACAAGTTGAAGCAACCCATTTGTAATGATCAGTTCATTATTTAATAGGGTTTACACACATGATTCTGCAGGTTTACAGTGACCTATTAAAATAGTCCACCCTCAGATGCTAAGAGATCCCAAAGGATTCTGGAATACTCTGGTAATCTCAAGAGTTGCTAGACCTTGTGATCTTGTTGATGTCCTTCCTGGCTGATCTTTAGAATGGAGAGGTCACACAATTGCCTCTAAGCATCTTTTACTTGAAGCAGAGCATGATTTCTTTGGTTCTTTACAGAGGTTAGGTCAGTGAAGTGCTTAGTTAGATGATCAGAGGGGCAGAGGAGAATTACGTGGGTTTAAGGTCCGTTAACTACTCCACAATGGTGAAGGGAGAGAAGAAATTGTTCTCTTCTGCCTGCATTACATCAACACAATCTTGTTCAACACAATTGTTCTGGTAATCAAGAGGCTATTAGATTCTACACCTCAAAATAATGAGGAATAGCCCTCAGAAACCCATTGTGATGAATTTGCAAACTGTTTTGTGAAGAAAATAACTTGGATCCATTCTGACTTGGACTGCACATTACAAGTAGATTCTGGGGAGACAGCTGAGGCATGGACTTGTACAGTTTTGATGTATGACCTTCAGTTTGTTCAGCCTGAGGTTGTGTTGCTTGGGCAAGTGAAGCCAATCACTTGGCTGTCTAAAACTGGCCAGTTGACTGGTAAAAGTTGTAAAAGTTATTCCTTTGAAAGACAGTTGTATTCCAATCTCCCTAAAAGAAGCAGTTATAAGACAAAGAGATCTTCACTAGACTTTACTCTCCAGACATTTATTGAACCATAGGCAACTATCAGCTTTTTTAATCTTCTGTTTCTAAAATAAGGTTTTGCAAATGACAGCAGCATAACTCCAGGCTTTCTTTGATGAAACCAGTTTCTTGGGTTCAAGCCAAGTTATGGGTAGAAACAACATTGGTTGGCTTGGTAGATGATATGTGCCAGGATTTGGCAGGTGGAGTGTGTTCCTGTTCTGCTGGACCTCACAGCATCATTTGATACCATCAATCATAGTATCTTTCTGGGCTGTTTGTCTGATATGCAACTTGGGAACATTATTTTGGTAGGGCTGATGGACCATTGTTCAGCTTCATGATCATCAAGTCATGGGGTTCCCTATATGCCTTACATTTTCAGATTTCTACAAGGGGAGGTCATCCAGAGTTTAAGGAATGGGGGTAATCACTATGCTTATGATATCCTTCTCTATCTTTCTTTTGCAGCTGATGTCAAGAAGGCTGTGAAAAATGTGGATCATTGTATAGGTGCAATTCAGGATTACATTATGTGGCTGGATAAACTGAGGCTCAGTCCAGATAAGACAGATGTTAGGTTAGTTCTGGCAGGAAAGCTGACATGGGATTTGGATCACAACCTGTTCTGGATGTACACTGCGGGGCTTTTCTTGAACCTAGTGTTATACTTGGAAAGTTGTGTGGATGATGTGGCCAGGAGTGCCTTTGCCCAGCTTCCATTGATATTCTGGCTGCATCCTTTCCTAGTGACCACTTTAATTCATGCTTTAATTACCTCCCAAGTAGCCTACTATAATGCTCTCTTATAGATATGTCACTATATAAATAATATTTGTATACATATAATACTCACAAGAAAGGAAGTTTTTAGTGGCTTTTCCTAAACCAAGGGTTCACATGCTTTGGTCCTCCAGATGTTTTGGGCTTCAATTCCCAGAAATCCAACCAGCCTGACCAATAGTCAGGTATCCTGTGAGCTGAAGGCCTAAGAATCTGTAGGATCAGAAGATAAGAAGTAAGAGACTACGGAATATTTCACTGTAGTGGTTGATTCCCACTCTCTGGGAGCCAGTTGCTGAGCACTTATTTCATTCTAACAGGTTCATTTCCATTGCTAAGCAGTATACATATTAGGAGATTTGATCTGCTGAACCTGCCTGTTTTTGTTTTTTTGGTATTGTTGTTTGCTGAAGAATTGCAATATTTTAATTACTGCATGCTAATTTGAGTAATGCACTTAGAGTGGTTCTGTGTTGTACATTACATATCACAGTTGTATGTTTGAAGGCATTCTCACTTGGAAGGCTGTCCAAGCCCAGTCCGGTTCAAAGATAAGGAACACTAAGAAGGAAGAGCAACAGCCCTGTAGCTCACCATCCGTACCATATGGCCAGTAGTATGAGCAGGACTGGTCCCACTCTGTTGAAATGTACTATATTCTACATGAAATAGAGGGATTACTTTCAGAGACTATACATGCAAACTATTATATGAAAACTATAACTAGATCTGTATTCTTTGTTGTCTTCTTTTCCCATGATGTTTTCCTTCTTTTTCTGATGATATACAAGTGGCCACTCTGAATGTACTGAATTAGAAAAGTGGAATATAAATTTCAAAGCAAAGAAACACTGCTATTGCTGCTGTTGCTGCTGATAACACCAATGGTACCAGCAGCCATGAATTTACTTTGGCTTAACTAGTTTGACAATTAGGCTTCCACACATATGAATGCATCCAATCTTTTCTTAACTGGGAGCTTATACGAGAATGAGGGCCTTATGGAATTACCAGTTTCTTTAGGGAGACGGTCTTCTCTGCCACAGTCTGACATCAGGCATTATCTTTACAGTAACTCCTGAAGTCCTTTTTATTCGACAAGGTCCCAGATAGGCTTGGAGGGCTGTGAGATCCCTGAGGTCAAGTCCATAGAGCTTCTGATACTTCAGGTGGGACTGTAGATGGGACTGTATGATATCATACTTCACAAATAAAGATGAAAAACATGACAAGGGGAAAAAACAAGTCAAGTGCAAAATGCATAAAGGATTATATTCTGCACACATTCAGGCAGTCAACTCTACTATAATCACTGGAACCAAGATCTTTGTATCTTATGGAGAATTATAGCCTCAAAGACAGTTGACTAGTTATAGGAAGCCTGTTGCACAGGGTTTCATTTAGATTGAGAGCCAAAGTCCAAATTAAGAGTGATGAACTTCTGTCCCAAGATCTCTTATAACAAGCCTGCATGCCTTTTCTGACTAAGCATGGGCTTAATGTGCACCAGTCCCCTGAGTATTATACATCTACTTGCAATGACCTTCTGCTACAGAACTGGAATGGTTTCTTGATTTTAGGTGATGCAATTTAGAAGTGATATTAATCTTTTTACTTGTGTCAAACCATAAGGAATGAAATTGGAATGGATGGAATGAAATCCAATAGTACAAATACTATAAACACTTTTCATTATCAGTTGAAAATGGAAGAGGGGAAAAGATACCTTGGCACTTGGACAACTGGAGGAGTCTGAGCCAGCCATGAGATCCTGTGGCAATGACAGCAAATGCAGTGAATGCAGAGAAGCAAAGAATTTCCAGTAGGGAAATCCTGGCTGGGATCCATGAATGATGGAGGCAGTGGTGATCTTCAGATAATATTATGGTCATCCCATCCCATTCCAGTGGCTGTTCCAGATGACTAAGGACAGACCTGTGACTGTAAATAGGAAACCACTTTTATAAAGAGGAATTGAATATCTGTGAAGAGTATGGCCCCAAGAAGAACCAATAGTTATTCTGATGCGATGCTGAAACAGAATTCTGACCATTAGAATCTGACCTTGGGGAGGCCTTATTTGGAATACTGCTATTTTTTTAAATATGTGTGTGCATGTGCATGTGTATGAGAGGGAGAAAGAGAGAGGGAGAGAATGAGGGAGAGAGAGAGAGGGGGAGGGAGGGAGGGAGGGAGAATGAGAATGTTCATAAACAACAGAATGCCCAAACTGATTGCAGAACTGAATAAAGCAAGACTTTCGGTCCAATCCCTCTCTCTTTTCATGGAAGTATGGATCTTCTTACTGTGTTGTGTATTCACTCAAACAGCAAACCAAGGCCCTCTCCTGTTTATACAGCTCAAGGCCTATGAGTGCGATCTGTGCTTAGTGGGCCAGTTAAGCCAGATGTCGTTAGAGTCTTTAGGAATCTAGGAAGTTGCCTTGTACTATGTCAGACTGTTGGTTCATCTAGCTCAGTAACTATCAACTCTAACTGGCACCAATGGTCCTGGAGCTCCAAACAGGAGTCTTTCTAGCCCCTACCTGCAGATTTCTGGAATAAACTTGTGGTTTCCCAACCAAGTTCTAAGTAGGCCATGCCCTGCTTAGCTTCTGAAATAAGACCAGGTTGGATGTGCTTAAGGTTATATTGTGTTACCCCTAGAAGGGGCTGTGTGCCACCTCATTGATGTTATTATTCTGTGTCTTCAAGTCATTTCCAACTTACGGTGACCCTAATGCAAACCTGTCACAGTTTTTTTCTTGGCAGAATTTGCTCAGAAGGGAGTTGCCCTTGCCTTCCTCTGAGGCTGAGAAAGACTGTGACTTGCCCAAGGTCATCCAATGAGGTTCCATGTTTGAGTGGGGATTTGAACCCAGGTCTCTTGAAGTCCTAGCCTGATACTTAAACCACTACCTCATATTTGCTCAGATGCTTTACTAGAACCAAAAAAATGTTCCATCTTGGAATACAGTCAGCAGATTTTGCAGAACTCTTCTTCAACTTGTAATGTAAAGAAAACATAAGAAAAGGGGGGCTATTGAAGGTGAGGGAACATGCTACAGAGAAACCTTATCATGGGGTGTGGTGTAACTTCAGAAAGGCTGAACATGCAATTTTATTATTAAGCTGCTTTGGGACTCATGAGATTGTAAGTATGGGATGGAGTGCAAGCAGATAGGATCCTCCCAGACAAGATGCTTGGTGTCTTTGACTCTTCTCCTTGATGTCCTTCTGCCTGTAGGTGAAGATGTGTTTATTCTAACAGTCATTTGAAAAATGAATGCTTTTATGACACTGCTTTATCGCTATATCTGTACTGTTGTTTAAATTGACAATGACTTATTATTTTTAATTGTATGCTTTAAATTGTTTTTAATGTTTTAAATTGTTGAAATGTTTAAATTCAGTGTTGTAAATTGCTTTAATGTTGTTGATAGTTTAATTTCATTTTAATATCTATATTTTTATGTTTGACTATAGTGTATTTCTTTAAATTTCTAAGCTACCTAGAGTTTTGGTTTGGTGGAAAATGGGATGATGATGATGATGATGATGATGGTGATGGTGATGGTGGTGATGGTGGAATGAGATGTCCATCAAGTTGCTCTTCACTTCCTTCTGCATTCCCCAACCTATTGTGTGTACATACATTGGACCAAATATTAATGTATGTTCAGATTCTGCTTCTTCTACACGTAATACTATAGTTAGCTGTACTGAACACTCTTTCAGTGTCATATGTTGAGCCTTGCTGTTAACTTAAAAAGAGCATTATCCATAAATCATAAGTCCCAAATAAAGATGCTTGAAATTACTTATTTTCCCCCAATATTAACACATAGCAAACTCCTTTTAGTAAAACTGTCTATTTTTATCCAAAGTCTTTGATTCTGCTCACAGTGAATGGCTTAAAACCAGAAATAATGTAGTTAATGATCTGAACTTCTTTATTAAAGGACTATCTGTGGGCTACTGAAGACCATGTCTCATACATGAGAAACTGTCTACAGAAGTAAAAGGCTCAGGTCTTTGCAGTATTGTGCTTTTCCAGCAAGACTGTTCAACCAAGGTAGGGCTGAGATCACTGTGGGAAGCTTGAGCAGCTGCCAGTCCTTGTTCATCCTTTTGTTTTTGTTCTGACCTCATGGTCTGAGTAGCACCTAGTAGTCAAACTGAGCTGCCATTTAAACTTCTCACAATGCATTGTCACTCCAACGTGTTGCACTAGAGGTAATTTAAAAGGCAGTCGCAGCTTGCATGAAAGCAAAGGGAGCATTGTTGCTGCTGTTCAACCTCACTGAGGCTATTAGGGTTGAAGATGTCTTGGCAAGATGCCCTCTTGGGTGCTGTCACATTCTCCTCTCACATTCTCTGTCTCTCCCTTCTTACCCCAGTACACATTCTATCTCTCATCCAATACTTTCTCTCCTCTACAACATTATTCCTGTTAACAACTTCCTTCTGTCCTGCCTTCCGTCCTTCCTGTCACATACTCAATTTCCCACAATCCTCTGGGAAAATGAAGGTGACAGTCCCTCCCCATGACTCATTTATTCTGCAATGTCCATCCTGAGACTGAGTATGATTGCTTGCTACGAACATCTTTCTTGTTCTCAAACTTTTTATTTTTCCCCCTACATCCTCTACATTTTGTGCTGCCTAGCTTGATGAAGAATTCTGGAGAAATTAGGATGAAAAAAAAAAGACCTCACACACTTTTCTGGCATGAGGTGTAATCTTTTTTTAATCTTTGTGTACATTTTGGAATGCATTCATTCACAAAGTGTGTGTAGAATCTCACAAGCTTGTACCTGATGCTGCTTCACACATGACAATGTTCTTACACAAATGCTAGTTGTGTATAAGAAATAGCATCACACATACACAGTATGACATTTGTTGTATTTCTGCAATCGTATAGGATGTGCAGGTATATGAAAGCAAAGCGTATTCATATGTCACATGTGTTAGTAAAGAGGTGATAGTAAAGATATAGCTTCTCCTCTGTGAAAACTAAATTTGTATTAGAAAACAGTTACATTTGATGAGCTGAAGTGCTCTGTTAGTTCTGACGACATAAAAAATAAAAAGGTCCCTCCTTTAATTTCACACATTATAGAGAGCTTTACATGAAACACAGAAACCCCTTCATGTTTTGCACTATACCTTTGTCTGTCTTTGAAGTGAATTGTTTTCAGCTTGAAAAGTTAAAATTACAATAGAGTCATAAAACTGCTAAGGATTCAGAGGACTTCAACCATCTTAAAAACATTTTTTTGAAAAAATTGAAAAAGGTCCTTCATCTACAACAAAGGTCTGTAATTAAATTTCCTTCCTCTTGCAGATCATCCATTCTTGCTGATATCAGCAGTGGCTGAGGTCACATTTTGAACCTTTTCTGAATGCTTTAATTGTTTTTCCTATTCAGAAATGGAAGCAAAATTATCTCTCCACCCAACCCTCTGAACAATCTGGACATATGTATATTATTCTAACGGAGGGAAGTAATTCATGAGTATCTTCTTGTGGTTCTTATTTCTCTGTTTCAAAAATCTTGTTGCCTTTGCTGTTTTTATTATTTTGTGACTGTGTGTAATCTCTTTTTTCAGCTTTCCAAAATCTCAGCTTCCTACTAGAAGACCCACAGGCTGCAACTCAGGGGCTATCAGAATGATAAATGGAATGGAACTGGAGATATGTGCTTGCTTCACCTTTGGTTTTATAAAATTGTATTTTCTTTCATGGAGAAAATCAGGAATACATTAGGGAGGGGAGGGTCCATTTTTATTTTTATTTTTAAAAAAATAAAGTCAACATAGACATTTTGAATCCATCTTAGAGCACTAGGAAGGCATTCCTCTCCAACATTTTGTTAATAGGAAGGTAGGTAGTTCTCCGTAGTTCACATTCCTGATTTATAATTCAGCTGGACAATCCAAGGATTTGTTTCTGTTCTTTAGTACAGTGTGTACTTGCCACCTTATTCTATTGAATAAAACATCAGTTAGGAAAGCAGACCTGCTCCAAGACCTCAGCAACTTGGCACAAAAATGTGTTCATCCTCATTCCTAGCAGCTCTTGTTTGTAGCCCAGCGAAGAGAACTTAATCTAAGGTTTATGTATGTGTTGTTTAAATGCCCCATAAAACAAATCACACTTAAGCAGGTGTGCACAGAAATTAGATTGCCTACAAATGGGGGTAGATTTGTCCAAGGATCACCTTTCTAAAGAATATGCAATTGATGTAATAACAGGTTGTAGAATCCCTCTGTGCTTAACACCAATGTAAAGCTCATATTTGTTTTGCTACACCACATTAAAGGAAAAATGTCCATGTTAAGCTAATGGCTACATCATCACACCATCTTGTAAGAGTGGATTCTATCCAACAGTTATCTGTTGCATGAAAAACTTCCTTTTGTCTGTCTTGAAGCTGCAGACAATTGCATTAGATGGCCCCAAAGTTCTGGCATTTTGAGAAAGAATCATTTCTTTTAATGCACTTAGCAAGCAATTACTTAATATTGATGATTTTTACCTGCATTGACCCAGGCTTCTAATAAAAAAGGAGGAAAAAGGAGGAAGGGAAAAAAGAGGAAATCCTTTTTCAAGAGGGGGAAAATGTCAAATTTCCATTATAGACCAGAAGTTAAAATGTTACCCTGTATGTTGGGGGTCCCGGGAGGGGCACCCAAATTACCAAATAAAAACACAAGATGGAGGAAATTAGACTCGAGCACTCTCTTAAGCTAACGAGAGGCAGGTAACTTTAGCTGGGATCTTTTACCCTATGTATACAGCATCAGGTCAGAGAGCAGCTAGACAAGTTCTTAAAGTAACAAATAATATCTTTATTAGAAACAAACAACACAAAAGACATGACATACACTAACTAACTGAGAAATAGAAATAGAGAGTTTCGGGGGAGTGGGTAATACGACACCTGTTCATGTAGTCCTGGAGAGAAGTGGAGGTTGCAGGGAAGAAAGCTCAGCGCGGTTCGCTGAGGGGGCGACTCGCTGGACAAACTGACAGCAAGGCTGGATGAAACTCAGGAGCAATCCGAGAAGTCCAGTGGGCGAGCGTTCCAAGAACGGAGGCAGACTCAGTTATTGGGAATTGAGGGGACAACTCAGACAGTTTTTAAAGTAAAAGAGTGATAGCTTTATTAAAAGACAAACAACAGGAAAGACATTGCAAGCACACAGCTAACTGGAAATTAGAAATGGGAGTTTTCGGGGGAAATGGGTGATACGACACCTTATCTTGTAATCCTGGAGAAAGCGGAGGATTGCGGGGAAGAAAGCTCAGCGTGGTTCGCTGAGGGGAGCTCGTCAGACCGAATGACAGCAAGGTGGCATGGAAGTCCAGAGTGATCCAAGAAGAGAGGCAGACTCAGTTATTGGGAACTCAGGGGACAACTTTACTGGACAGAGTGGCAGCAAGGCTAGATGGAAGTCCAGGGCGATCCGAGGTGTGCTTGGAATCGGGGACCTTTTATAGGGTGGATTGTGCCTACAGGCCATGCCATGCTCGGTGAGAACAAAGGAAATTTGGAGCAGGACAAAAGCGTTGGAAAAGGTCAGGTTTTACATGATTAGTTTAGTGCTGGATGACAATAGTGTAACCAGTATGCAAATAGCTCAGCATTGAGAGGGTGCCGGCTCAGGGCCATGCGTCTTTGAGTAAAGTCATGCTTAAGCAAGGTGTGTCTACAAGAAATGGTCCCTGAAGCAACAGAGTGGCATTAATCTACCTACCTAAGTGGGAATTGGAATGTCCAACCCTTACCAGCCACGCCTGTTTACGTGCTTGTCTGGTGGCCCTTGCAAACATGTGGAGCAGGGTGGCAGAGAAAGGTCAAGTGAAGGCCAAATAACTTTGATATTAAAGCGATATCTAGTGCTATCACCGGGTATGTCAGAACCGTGGTAACATATTGCCCTTTCTGCACCCTACATTTGTCAAGTTGTCCAGTGGGGATTCTGGCAATGGCTCTGCTGGGAGAGGAGCACACTCCCATCATGCTCCTCTGTGCACCAGCTGGCTCCCTGCAGAAGGGAGTGCAATGGCCATGCATCTTCCTTCCTCAGTGCGGCTAGGTACTTTCTCAGGCTTTGCTGGGGCAAGAAGTGCAGCCATCACAATTCTGTGGCTTCTGCAAGACAGGTAAGTGCGGTATGGTGGCACCATCACATGTCATTGATGAGTTTTCTCTGTCAAAGATTTAATCAGTGATCATGCCGCCTGGGGACAGGAGAAGGACAGGATCACAATGACATCATGCAGAAGTGCCATCACAGTCCCATTCTTCTCCCATTCCCATTGCGGGATGGGAGGGTGCTGCGGAAAAGGCCTCTGATTCTGGAGACCAGGGTTTGAATCCTTATTGGGTAGACTTTGGCAAGTCACCCGCTCTCAGCTTCAGAGGAAGACAGTGGCAAACCCCTTCTGAATGAAACTTGCCAAGGAAACCCTGTGATGGGATATCCGTAAGTCAGAAATGACTTGAAGGTACCCAACAACAATAACAACTTATTAGACTTTTTGTTAACTTGGATTGCATTTTCTTACCTTCACCAAAAAGAGAAAGAAAAAGTAATGCGAATAGCCCGAGGTAGATGTGATTGATGCCAGTTTTCTAAAAGTACAAAAACTCCATCTTGGAAGACAGGAAGATCTGTCAGCCAGCCTCCAAGTCAGTCACTCTCTAATCAATCTGAATGCACCACCTCATTGTTCTCCGGCTTCTATCTTATCCAATTTCCTAGCCAGTTAATTGGTGTGCTGCCTTGAGCCAAACGCTCCTGGGAAGGGATTTTGTGTACTCCCTGTCTTCTTTTCCTACCTGATTGTTTTTTCAATTAAAATGTTAATAGCCATTATTACCTGAAGAAAGTACAGCTATCAAGCTTGAGTGTCGCTGATGACTCCAAAAACTCTGATTGGCCCATTGCATGGAGGTGTCCAGTTTTTATCACCCAGGTGGGACATTTGATGTTTAAAATACAATCGGAGTGAATTTGTGTGAGACTTTATCTTACCTCTGCCTGAGAGCAGTATTTTGTTACGTTTTGGACTAGAAGTCCTGACCATCCATTTTGTGTGAGAATCAGTCAGAGCAGCAAAATCTAACTACATGGATAAACAGCTTTTATTTAGAAATGTAAATATCCTGAACAGAGAAGGAATAAGCTAGCTGTAAAGTATACTGTTTAGCTTTGTTTCATATCCTCCAATCTATGTATATTTATCCCTTACCAACATGGTTGCTGTGTTTCAAAAGGGACATACATACCTGCCAGTACCACAACTAGACAAAATCTTGTAGTGAAAATGACTAGAAGTCCACTTTTGGTTTCAAGAGCCCTATGTTTTTTTCTTGCTTAAAACAAAGCAGTGGGAGAGTACATCTCTGGTTTTAAAATACAAGCACACTTTCTGCAGGCTTCAAGGAGCCTACTGAGGGGTATAGCTTATTTGGGAGGCAATGATCGCATTCTCCCCCCAATAAACCTTCTACACCCGAAACTGAGGTTTCCTTCAGTCCTTAAATTTTTAGTAGTGTAATAATTTATATTGTCAGTTGATTCTTTAGAAATACAATTTAGGCATTCAAAGAAAGAGGCCAGGCAAAATTACCAAGGACGTGCGAACACAGAAAACGTAAGAGTTCTAAGTGTGAGCAGCTCACTCTGACAAGCTTGAAATTTGGGGGCTGAAGGAAAAAATTAATTTGGGACTCAAAATTCTTATTTGGAGTGGTAATGGTCTCATTTTGTCCCCCTCTGTAGAGACACATCTGAGCCTCTAAGCATACTTCTATTTTTGAGACTCACTCATTTTTTTGTTCTAGAAGCTGGGGATGCTGACAGCTGCAGATTGGGAGGGTTGCATGGAGCCTGTGTGTGCCCCAGCTCTGGATTAGGTAGACTTAGGTGAACATTAAAAACAAGGATGAATGAAGACAAAGAGAAGTGTTTTGGTCTTCTCATATATGTTAGCTTTTAGAAAAGAAATCAGGCTGGCAGACCGATAACAAAAAGTGGATTCAATTTGTCTTATGAAATCTTAGTTTCTTTTGTAGTCTCATTGAAATAAATGGGGTTATTGACAGTTGGCTATAAAGATTTTATTCCAGATGTGTGTTATTGTAGGTTGAATTTCTTTCAGTCAGGCTTGGGGAATGTGTTACACTTCAGATGGTGGGCTGCAGCTCTCATCATTCCTCTCCGTAGGCTATGTAGTCCAACAATGCATGGATGGATGGCCACATGTTTGCCACTGAAGATACCTGGAGAGTTACACATTCCACACACCTGCTCTCAATAAAGTTGTTGTGTGTAGAGTATGTAAAGTTGTGGTATGCAGACTATGATCTGCAACCTTCACTTTCTGCAGTTATAAAAAGTAGAGACATATGAAAATTCACTGAAAGGATTTTTATAGCTTCCCACACAGCTCTCCAGAGTATATCCTGCTCCCACCCACTCTAATCCTCTATAAACACCACGCATGTAATTGAGTGCATCTTTTTACAGTTTCACAAAGAGTAGAAGAACAAGGGAAAACACACTGGCTTTTATCCACCATCCCAAGTACCAAAGCACTGTTCAGCCCTTTGACTTTCAGTCCTAGGATTAAATGACAAGATAATGTACAATCTCCTGACCTCTCCCAGTGAGTGAGAGGTTCTTGAGCCCATAAAGCCTTCCTGATTCTGCAGGGGAGGAGGAATTTATGGAGGAAGGCAAAGTCCTCTTACCTCTCTTTAGAAATGGATGTAGATTTCATTCTCATGGGCAAGAATAAATTATTTTATTATTTACCAGAGTGGAAGTTTAGAAAAAGAGAAAATGTGCTCCACAATGTTTGAAAATTACAGGTTCTTCATCAACTTTCCCCTAATTTAAAGGCTTGAAAAGTTTCCTTTTCTACAGTATCTTCCAAAACTGTCCAGGCAGTATGACTGTGGGGACTTGTGGTCCAAAAAAAGTAATATTTCCATTCTCTAACTCATTCCCATTTCATCACACTCGCTCAGTGTACAGAAGGCAAACTAACCCCTACTTTTCAAACAGAGCCAAAACAACCAAGTCTGCCTGTCTGCAGTGGCAGCTGGGGTTTGGTGAAAGCCTTCCCCTCTGCTCTAGTCAATTCACAGTTGCTTGACCTTTCAAAGATGCTGTCTTCTTCCTTCCCTAATTCAAACTGAACTCACCAAAGACGTTGGATTCCAACTGCTCTGTTGATCTTGCTTCCAGCAACTTTCCATACTAGAAACACAAATGGCTATGATCTCTTGAAATTATAGGCTCAACTAACTCTTTTGCTGTTATCTGGTTTCTTTGATTAATTCAATCACTTGTAGTGTTTTTCACTTCTAAATGTGCTCATCACAGTCTGAACGCAAGTGCCTACATAAATGGTATTTAAGCAATCCATTCCATGTGTCCTCTTTGTTTAAGGCAAATACGTAGACCAGGCAGCAAGAGTTCTTCTACTGGCCTTCCCTCTTCCCAGTGCCAGTCCTACCCATGACGGGTTCCTGTATAAAGATTGCTATATGCAAACATGGAATGGCTTGTCCCATGTGTAACAATCCGTTCCTTTGTAAAGATGATCCCTCTTTCTGAAGCTTAGAGGGTGAAAAGAAGCATAAGGGTTTTTTTCTTTTTCTTTTTCCAATAGTGGCTTTGGAATGTGAACTGAGATGAAACTTGCCTGGTTCCCAAACTGGCATCTTTTCAGTGTCAACCTTTTCCTGCTTCCTCAGTCTTTTTCCCAGCATGTTTGCTGTGTAAGATCTACTGCTTTATTTATTCTTGCAGTGTGCTTTTGGCTTTTGAGGATTCAGTTTTAGCCTTTGTGTTATATTTTATGCTGTGTCAGTGTGTCTATTCTTTTATATGGTACTACTGTTTTCTGACTGTTTTATTAGATTATTCTGTTTGAAATCATGTTATTCTATATCTGAAAAAAAATTATGAGTGTGTTTAACTAAAGTGAGTATCTATCTATCTATCTATCTATCTATCTATCTATCATTTAAATGCAGGTCTTGTCACCTGAGTGTATACTTCAGAAAGTCATTTGAATGCCCTTGTTTCACTCAGGTACATAAATGTGTTTAAATTGCATCCACCTCTGAGTAACAAGTAAGTAATTCCAAAGTTGATCCAAGGAGAACTTTGAAAATTACTTGGTCACTCATCATGAATGGGTCTATTATTGTGGTTTGTCTTAATTGTTACATGATTTGGGCCCTAAATTTAATGGAGAAAATTAATTTTCTTCAGCAGTTGTGGGTGTTTTCTGTATGGGCAGAGGTGGGCTTTTATACAACTGCTTGGCATATTGTGTGTGGGTGAAAAAAAATCAGCTTTTCAGTTCAGAAAAGTGAGAGAGGAAATTGACGAATGGAACCATGGATAAGGGTGAAGTCTCTCTCTCTCTCTCTTTCTTTTCCTCCCTCCCTCTCTCCCTCCCTGCTCCCTCCCTTCCTTGTAGAAGTGATCATTTGCTGTACTGCAAGATGTGCTTATTTATTCCACTTTGAAGGAACAGAAGGAAATATACACATACAATCTACCCCATCATTTCAGCTAGAACCAACTGCCATTTGGTCCCCCTTCTTTAAGAATACTCATCTGTTAGCAGCCTTTTTTTTTCTTGCAATTGAAGGTGAAGTATATGAATATGCCCCTCTTCGTCAGCTTTGTGGGAACCAATTTGGCTCGTTATTTCCCAAAATACTGTGTTTTGTTAACTGCCATATCACCTGACTGGAGAAATAGGTGAGACACCAAAATCATTGACTTCACTGAAGACATCTGGGCCTACTTCATTAACTGAGATTGTCATTTGACTTGTCCCCTATAACTGTCTCCTTCAGTGGCCATTCCATCTAGTTATTAAACACTTAGCACAAATTTATTAAGTTCCTGGGTGGGTGAGAACGGTGTTCAGCTCACTTTTCAATGAGAGGTCACCTACATTTGCAAATTTCTCCCTAAGCAGAATTAAAATAATTTGGGTTTACAAACAATTTAAATATGGGAACAAGAGAACTGACAAATTCAGCTATCAGTACAGAATCCCTGTGAATCCCTGTGTATTTGACTCTGCTTATGATGCTAAATCAAACTCCCCTCCCTTCCTTCCTTCCTTCCTTCCTTCCTTCCTTCCTTCCTTCCTTCCTTCCTTCCTTCCTTTCAGGACAAGCTCTATATCTTGAACACCTTGATGACAGACAAGATGAGAATAGTCATATCTACCAAATTTGAACAGTGTAAATGTGCAAGCATTTTGTTTCAGATAATTTTTGGTAAGAATATGTCAAAATTCACATTTCTTTATAAATGAGATGGAGAGAATTTGACTTTTAAAAAATCCCACTGTGGGACAATGTTCAACTGACACATTTATCCATTCATAATAAATTATCGGTGTGTTACATTCTTTTCCTTTTCCATGTCCATATCATATGAATCAGCCTGGGCTCTAAGGCCATTTCCACACGGGCTTAAAAAACCGGTGCAGAGCATCCTCCAGAGAGGACATCTGCACCTGGGAGCGGACTGGGTCAGAATACTTTACGTAGTTCTGCACCTCAGTCTGCTGTGGAATGACCTGAAGTGGTCTTGCAGTGTGGTTTTTAAAAACCTGCTTCTTCAGGTTTTTAAAAAGCATGGAGCGTGCCACTCCATGCCACTCCGTTCCCATGCTCTGGTGCAGATTTGCAGGCTCGCACCAGTGTGAACTGGGGGTGGACTTTAGGCTGGTGAGCTTCAGCGGTTGGTGGAGAGCTTCCAACTGGAAGCCGCCATTTTCTTCCCTGGAGCAGTGCGGAGCGGTGGCCACACACTGCTCCAGAGCAGCCTGGACCCGAGCATCGAGCCAAGAAGTCCGGTAAGTACCAGGCCGGGGCGATTCCATTGCCACGTGTGGAAATAGCCTAAGATCATCAGGAGGGTTGCTTCTTTCAGTCCCACCACCACTGCAAGCATGGTTGGTGGATATGCAAGAGAGGGCCCTCTCACTGGCTGCCCCTACACTCTGGGATTCCCTTACCAGGGAGGCTAAAATGGCCCCAATCCTTGTTAGTTGTTTTAATTTTTATAATTTAATTCTGTTTTAATATATGCTATTTATATGTGTTTAAATAGTATTGTTTTAATATGTAAGCTGCTTTGAGACCCAAAGTTGGGCAAAAAGCAGGATACAAATAAAGAAAACAACAACATCATCAACAACAGAATTTTTCTTTTACACTATTAGATTACAAAGTTGCATGAGAGGCTTGCAATTTTAAAAAATATTTATACAGTGAGTTTGCATACTTTGCCAACATAGATGAATAATACATAATAATACATTATATGCAAATAAATAAACAGATAAATAAATAAACATATAATGCAATTCATGGTAAGCCTCCAGTGCTCTTCTACTTGTGGAAACTCAGGTAAAACTCACCACCTGTAAAGAGGTATACCCCTGTTTATTGACTAAAATCTAGATAGAATTTGCATATCTTGCTATCCTGTACCCATTCAACTGGGAGTAAGCCGCAATGAATGCAATGGGACTTATTTCTCAGTAGACATATCTAAGATTGGGCTGTTAAAGATATTTATTCAGTTCTGGATTGTGGCCAGTACAATCTTTTTACATGCAATGCTAAGCATATCTACTTGGAAATAAATCTACTGAGTTAAATTGAACCAGCTCTCATGTAAGTATGTGTGAGATTGCAGCTGCAGAGAGGAAACAAAGAGATAATATCTCAAACCAACTTGACTACTTAAATGCTTTGGTCCAAGTAACTTGGAGTAAATGCTGATTTACACTTAAAACATTTCATAACTTTTATTTATTTTTTATATAATTAGAAATGTGCCTATGGATGATGATTTTTAATTTTGAAATCAATCATAAATTAATTTAGCAGTTATTTTTACTATCACTCAACTGTAAAAAATGTATATTTTACTACTATGGTAACATAATGAACCATTAATTTCAGATTTGAAAACCTGTATACTGATGAATTTGTAATTCCTTCATGCACATGGTTGAAGGGATTTTTTTCTCTAAAGGATGTCTAATACTGTAGAAGATCTGTCTTAGTGTATGATGATAATTAGCTACAAAATTACCCAGCTAGAAACATCATTTTTCAAAATACCACTGAGTCCTAGAAAAGATTGAGAAACTCTCCAACAGGGTGTTTGCAAACATGGACAACTCAAGTTATATGAAGCTGCAGTGACAATGTATTGATTAAAAGTCTCTCTCAATTATTTTTTTTCCATCCTGAAGAACAAAAGATGCTTATGCTGCTGGTATGACATCATGAAACCATTTAAGAGTAGAATTTCTTTGCAGATAGTCATTGCCTCTGCTACGGCTTGCTAATAAGAAAGGATGTTTTTTAATTATTCACATTTATAGCAGGGGCCAGCCCTACCATTAAGCAGCAATATGGTTGCCTCAGGCAAGTGATTTTGGGAGCCATGAAAGTGCAACAAAGTGTTGGTTAATTAATTTTGACTGCCAGGGAGGGGAAAAGGGAACCTGTGGAATTTTCTTCTTCAGGTGTTGACAGATATCAACAACATTTGCATGGCTTTGGGTATCTTGATTTGAACCGAGTAAGAGGAGTTGCCATTTGCTGGTTGTCTCTAGTAGCAAGGTGGCTTCGGTTGGTCCACTAGTGTTCTTCATTCTTAACATTTAGTGGCTCCAGTTCAATTCTATGAGAAGCTCTCCCTCTGGGATCCCTTTGTCATTCCTCTGGCCTCTGATGGAGAGAAGAGCAGCCAGGCACATCTCTCTAATACTTGTCCCAGCAGCTGGTGAGAAGCCCTCCCTCCAGATTTCAACTACTTTTTCTGTGGTCTCCTACAGAGAGAAAAGCAGCCAGGGATAGCTCCATCATGCCTTGGTCTATCAGCTGGTGAGGAGCTCTCTCTTCATTCCAGTAGCCATTGCTCTGGCCTCTGAAAGAGGGAAGAGCAACCAGCATCTGCTGGACTTAATCTCCTTACTGCTGCTATTCCATTTCTCTTGTGTGCTGTGTCTTATTTAGGCTGTAAGCTGGAGGGCAGGGAGTTGTCAATTAACAATCTGTAAGCTTCACTTAGACCCTCTGTGGCTGAACGATGGAGTATAAATATTCTAAATGAATAAATCAATAAACTCAAGGCAGGCATGTTTGTGTGTGTATATGCCAAATCAGTTATCCATAGTAATGACAATTCACTGTTAAGAGAGAAAGGACCCCCCTCCACCAGTACATCTTCTTGTTCTCCATTCCAAATGCCTGAAATCAGGAGTAATTAGTTAAAATAACAAGTTACTTACAATTTGTTCATTTTGCCAATAATAAAGATAGTAACTAGATTGTATATTGTGATTGTAACTTAATGAGAATTACCTCCACTCCTTTTGTGAAGTAATTCTGATTTTTTAGTTACTTTTATATTTATGGGATGGAGAAGCACCGGCTCGTGTTATACCTCATGCTCCTACCTCATGTTTTGTTGTTGATTTTGAGACAGGGATGAGGTAGGTGGGAGGAGGGTGTCTTGTGCCACAGTCCATCAGCTGGTAGCATTCTGGGCTTAGAAAGGGTAGCTAATATCACAGAATTCTACATGGCTGGGGAGGATGGGAGTGTTGTGCTATCATGGGTGCTTAATGGATTTATTCCATTAAGTGAATATCCCACAATCACAATGGGTGGGGATACGATGGCAGTGGCACTGTGAAGACGCCATGTGAAAGCGCAGCCCATGGACTAATGCCATCCCATCTTTATGGCAGGATGGCAACGCCATGTGGAAATACCCTTAGTTTCTATTGCGCTTCCTTCCCCAGCTCAGCACAGGAAAGAGTCCAGCTGTACTCTACTGATTATGGCAACACTCTAGCCAATTTTGCATGGCATTTGTCATGTGAAAGGGCCTCCAGAGTGTCATGCAACTGTGAGGAGCATTTCAGATGACGTCCTTGCAACCGTGCGACGCTGCTGGGGCCAGCAGGCGCTGATCGCGCATTATATCATTTTCAGCTTTTAGCCAAAAATGGTGCACGATTGTGCATCGCTCCGGGGCCCCACACGCAGTTATCATATGTGCAGAGCCTCCAGAGCCATGGCCCTCATGTTTCCTCCCCCAGTGCAGCCTGGGGAAATGCCCAGCTGCACTGCAGAAAGAAGAGGCGGAGTCCTCATGCTGCCTGCTGACCGGCAGACAGCTGCTACAGAGCAGGAGCAGCGGGGATGTGAGAGCCTCACAGAAGAGGCTGCTCATGTGATTCCTGTGCTACTGCACCGGATGGAGGTAATGTGCGAAAAGGGCCTCTGGCATACCTATCATGGGGTTTTCTGGGGCTGAGAGTATGTGATGTGACTAAGGTCACCCAGCGGGCTTTCATGGCTGAGCAGAGACTTGAACCCTGGTCTCCAGGGTTGTAGTCCAGCTCTCAAACTACTACACCACACTGGCGATCAGTGCAAAAAAAACTGGAACTATTACTCCCCTTTACTTAGAATCTGTGTTTCAATTATGCAGGCTAATATATTGTTCATCTTCTTTGCCACAACATCCCACTGCTGGCTCATGTTCAATTTATGATCAACAATAATCCCAAGAGTTTTTTTTCCACATGTACAACTGCTAAGCCAAGTATCCCTACATCCTAGACCTGTATATTTGCTTTTGTGACCTAAATGTAGAATTTTATATCTGTGTCTGTTGAATTTCATTCTACTAGTTTCAGTCAAATTTTCTGGATTGTCAAGATACTTTTTAAAGTTCACTTCATTTCTTCCAATATGTTAGCTACCCCTGCCAGTTTTGCATTACCAAAAAATTGGATAAGGATTCTTTCTACTCCATCATCTAAGGCCATATCTGCCCTATACTGTTATAGTGTCATTATTCCACTTTCAACATCTTGTAGAATTCCAGGGTTTGTAGTTTACTGAGGCCAAAGACCTCTTGAGCTGAGAATTCTAAATGTCCCTACCTAAACTATAAATCCCAGGATTACACAGGATGTTGAAAGTGGAATAATAGCACTATAACAGTATAGGGAGGAAATGGCCTAATTCATTGACAAAAATTTTGAAGAGTGATGGCCTCAGGGGAGAAGCTAGCAACAATCCACTTGAGAATTCTCTCCATTTTGAAGTGCAGACATTGATGATGACACTTTGAAGATTGTTTTCCAATCAATTATGGATCTATCTGACAATATATCCATCTATTCCACATTCAATCAGTGTGCTCATCAAAATATCATGAGTGACTTTATCAAATGCTTTGCTGAAGTCTAGATAAACATCTACAGAATTCCCACCATCTACTAGACTAGAGATCCAATTTTTTAAATCATCATCATCATCATCATCATCATCATCATCATCATCATCACTTCCTGGATCTGAGCAAAGATGTACAATTTAGTCTTCCTATGTGGCACAAGGAAAGACAAGCATATATTAGTATATAGTATGATTTCAAAAGGAAAAGAAAAAAAAAAACCACAGGCAGATCCTTCTCCGATAGGAAGTTCCACTGCCTTAGTTTCTTTAGTAATATGCCTTTTGTCACTGAAGTGTGTATAGTCCTTTACACTTACGTGCATAATGTGTGTGGAGAGCAACTAAGACTATGCCACAGGTTTTAGTAACACCAATTTCTTTATTCTTTACACAAAAGAGAGATCTATTCAACCCTAATTTATCTCTTAATGTTTCCTGTTTTTGGGGAAGAAGCTGTGTTCATACGATTATTTCTCAGGCAGTGAGAATTGGTGGCTTCCATGTCAGTAGGATGGCAAATCTGTCCTGAGTTTTTGTTCATACTTTAAAGGAGGGAGCCAAACACTATCTTGAGATGTCAATGTTGTTGATCACCGTAGTTCTAGGCATCAGAGCTTAGAAGCAGCAATGTAATTCTTTTCTTATTTTATTCTTGAAGAAAACAGTATACTAACCATTTTCTTCAACTTGTGAGAAATTCTTCAAAATCACAGGACTTATTCTATAAAAAAATTGTACTTTTTTCACACAAAATAGCATTCTCTCAGCATTTTCTGGATAGAAATATTACTCTGTGAAAAGAAAATGATGTTTTCTGCATCAAAAATACTATAGTTGGGGACTTATTCTACACAAATTTTGCACATTTTTTTCTGTTTTCTGTGCAAAAAGGTAAATTTTGTGCATGTAACTCCTGGACCACAGCATTTTCAGCACAGAAAACAACGTTTTTTTTCAGACAAAATAAGATAGCTCCCCAGAAATATTATTTTCTGCACAGAAAATCCTGCTTCAGATACCAAAGAGTGCTTCACCTCCTGGATTTTCCAGCTGCATAGGTTTGTGATTCTCGACCTGAGATGTCCAAGTATTACTTGACTAAAACTCCTAGAATCCACAACCACTGGCTATGCTGGCTGGAACTTGGGTCTTTAGAGGCTTTTTAACTTCTCATAACCTCTAAAGACCCAAGTTTTCAAGTTACTGGTGTACAATAACATTCAGAACCTTTGTGAAATGTGTCATCTGTTGTTCTTATTACTGGAATATTCCTGTGTGTTGTTTTCAAGTCAATATTTATTTGGCAAGGAGTAAAAAGTCATTCTAATAAGTACAGTAGATTATGAATACATCTGAACATAACAGAGATCAAGAGAGAGTTTTAATCGTTATAGCCCATTTTCATTACTACTTGACACATTGTCTCTATTGTCCTTCCACTAGTTCTTCTTTTGAATGAAATATTAAAGACGAGTCACAGTGGAAAATATGCGCAGTTGACAAAGGAAATGGCTTTGAACTCTTTGCAGTGATTTATTGTCCGCATTTCTTTATGAATATTTATTTGCCATAACGAAAGCAATTCATTGAAGAGAAAACATGACGACTTGTTAACGGAGCATTTACATACACTAATGGTTAAAAGGGAGGACGGGAGTGGAGAAAATAATGGAATGCATTATAATCATGCTAATTCTACATTTCTTTCCTATTTACTGTAGCTAATTCCAAATGTCGGACATGGAAAGAAAGGCAGCTAAGCCTGACTCATAGGAACACTGAGATTCAAAGAAAGCCAGAAAAGGACAGTGCTCCGTTTCCCCCATATATTTGTGTTAGGAGAGACACTGCTTTTATAGTCTTGCTTTGTGTGTATCATTCTGTCTTGGATGGATCCATTCTGTTTATTTGCTTCCAGAAGACTTCCCAGCTAGGCATTATATTTTGAGTTATTTCTTTTTCAACTTGATTGATTGATTAACATATTTCGTTTATATAGCACATTTCCTTAAAAACTGGACTTGAGAATGCTTACAAGTTTAAAAAATGAGATACAAATAGAAATGCAATGCATTGAAATAATAAAGCACAATTATCATGTGAAAACAACAAGCAAATTAAATGGAATTTAAAAAGCAATGTATCGCACATGTGTGTGTGTGTTTATGTGCAGGTGTAATCAGGCCTTTCTCCAGCAAACAGAGAAAGTGATGTGCATAATTCTTTCTCAGCACTAATGTAGTAGAGTCAATACTTCCTAGATTAAAGTCCTGGGACATTATGATCAGCAGGGACATAACATCATTTCTCAAAAACTCTGGCCCTCTCCACAAGACAGTGTCCTCCTGGCATGGGGATGTGAGAGGAGCGGGCTGCGATAATGCTTCCACATGATATTGTCTTGGTCCCATCCTTTTCTCATTGCCAGCTGGTGTGATCACAAGGTATATCATTGATGGAAAACTCCTCCAATGACTCCCAATTGCATGAACCTTCCATTGCACCCAGCCATGCAGAAGAACTAGAAACATGATCACACACTTCCTTCCCCTCTGCAGCATGGAAAAATGGCTGGTTGCAGTGCAAAAGGAAAGGATGTATCCTTCATGTTCCTTTTTGCAGGCAGCCAGTCAGCTGTGAAGGGGAGCTCTAGGGACATGCTACCATCCTGGTAGAGGGTTGCTAGGATTGCGACAGGACAACATGCAAGAGTGTTTTCTTGAGGAAAGGACCTCTGACTTCCTCTTTGCTACTATATGCTTTAGTTCTCACATTGAGAGAGGAGAGGGCAGAGAAGAATATATTCTGCAGCATATATGTTTCTGTGAGTTCTCCCTGTTGTGATCCAAAGTGGTTTAAAGTGGATTGGTCTTGTAGGGGCAGTTAAGACCCATTAGTTTTATGAAAGGCCTACTCCAAATGGAGAGGAAAACTGCTAGAACTGGTTTGTAAATATGAATCAATTTCGGACTCCCCTTGAGGATGTGGTTATTGAGATTGTCATAATAAGCACCTGCATGTCAAAAATTGCCGCTCTATCACTGACCTCTGTCTCATATATTTGTCCCATATATTTGTACAATGGGTACTATCAAAGTTAGCAAGAAGGCTATCTTTGATTCTCATTATTTGTTTATTTACTTGATTTATATCCTGCTTTTCTCCTGAATGGGACACAAAGTGGCATTGAAGACAGAAGACAGATTCAAGGGCATTCATCATCTTAGCAAAAATGTACCATGAGCTAGGAGTCTCCTGCCTCTTGTTTATCAACACTGAGATGCAATGATTCAGAGGATCTGATCCCTTGCCCAGACTATAAGATTTCACTGTAATGGGATATATCGTACTATAAAAAAACTTTATCACAAAACTGCAACATGGCTATAAAATGCCCTTTTGCAATACCCTTATATTGCCACTAATGGGAGCTGACATATTTTTATTCATTATTCTAGTTCTCCTTTTAAAATACATTTTAAATCCTGAAGTTTCAGTGTTCTATTGGCAGCAAAGAATGGATTTCTTGTGGGCAATTCAATCAAGGCTACATTACGTTTGCATAAAAAACTGGAAAACCAGTGCAGATACTGAGAAATGACTGTACTATGGCCTAGATGAGAGGCATCTCTTCTCATCTGCTCTACCTGTAGCTTTGGGCATGGCTGACCTAAGCAGAAGTATATTGGAATCGTAGGATCATAGAGTTGTAAGAGACCACAGGGGCCATCCAGTCCAACCCCATGACATTCAGGAACATACCGTCAAAGCACCCCTAGCAAGTGGCCATCTAGCCTTTATTTAAAAACCTCCAAAGGAGACTCCACCACACTCTGAGGCAGAATATTCCACTGCCGAACAGATCTGACTATCAGGAAATTCTTCCTGAGGTTTAGGTGGAATCCCTTCCTGTAGTTTGAATCCATTGCTCCTTGTCCTATTCTCTGAAGCAGTGGAAAATAAGCCCTCTCCCTCCTTAACATGACATCCCTTCAAATATTTAAACATGGCTATCATGTCCCCTCTTAACCTTCTCTTCTGCAGACTAAACATACCCAGCTCCCTAAGCTGCTCCTCATACAGCATGGCTTCCAAACTCTTCACCATTTTGGTCACCCTCCTCTGGATATGCTCCAGCTTGTCAATATCCTTCTTGAAATGAGGTGCCCAGAACTGGACACAATATTCCAGATGAAGTCTAACCAAAGCAGAATAGAGGGGTACTATTACTTCCCTTGATCTAGACACCATACTCCTACTGATGCAACCAAGAATCACATTGGCTTTCTTGGCTGCTACATCACACTGCTGACTTGTGTTCAGCTTGTGATCCACCAAGACTCCTAGATCCCTTTCACAAGTACTGTTATCCAGCCATGTGTCCCCCATCCTATATTTGTGCATTCTATTCTTTCAGCTCAAGTATAGGACCTTACATTTCTCTCTGTTGAAATTAATTTTGTTAGCTTTGGCCTAGCTTTACAATCTGTTAAGGTCATTTTGAATTTTGATCCTGTCCTCTGGTGAATTAGCAACCCAAGTACTGCAGTACTTGAAATCAGAAAGTAGGAAAGCTCAACTTACTATTGTTCAGAATAGGGCTCAAAATAAACCTTTTTTCCTTGTTATATCTGTAGTATACCCATCAAGCCACACCCAAAACGGGAATGTTTCTACACTCCAGGCTATTCCAGAAAGTGAGGAACAAAATTCTCAAACAAAAAAAATCCCTACAAGGTTCTAGGTCTAGGACATCTTCTTCTTCAGGGGTAGCCCTACATAATTTGCTTCCTGATGAAATGGACAAGATGGCATCCTCTTCCATTTCATATTTAAAAACTGACTGATCTGGCAGTTGACTCTTTCTTTGATACTGTAATACTGATGATGGGACATTGCTTTTTACTGCAGCATACTAGCTTGGGGGACACAGGAAATCCATGCAGGAAATGTATTGCAGCCCTACTCCTGATCTCCTAGTTGCTGTGAGAGTGGACTGCCTCACTCTGCCTAATGGTAAGAGACATAATGTCCACCTTGTTCATCTTTTTGTGGGAATCAAATAAAGGGCTTAGAAGCCCTACCGGCAGGAGATACCTGTTTATTTACATAATTCACTTACTGTCCAAGTGACATCGTCCTCTAAACCATTAAGAGAAAACATAAAAGGCCATAAAACCATGGGCAAAACTCTTAGCAATCAAACAAAAGAAAACAAAATGAAATGAGACTAAATAAAAAATAAAAATAAAACCAGAAACAACATTATTTTAAAACAGCAAGGATGAACATCAAAGATAGTAATTATATTAAAATGTCTGGGGAAATAAATATGTCCTTACCAGGCATCCCCCCCCCCACAAAAAAAACTTTAATATAAGTTTTAGGGGAGCTTCTTTGGAGAGTATTTCCGTAGTTACCAAAAAGGTGCTATTATTGATAGCTACTTGCCCTATCTTATTTGGCAGGAGCACTCTGGGAACCTCTGAAGATCTTAAATGTGGCAAACGATTATTATTGTGAAAACTTCCAGTGTGCATTCTGGGTGATATGCATTACTTTCATATAATTCTTGACAAGTCCTAGGTCTCATTCACATTACAGCACTATTTTTTAATTATAGCACTACTATTCCACTTAACTGTCATGGTTCCAACCCATGGAATCCTGGGATATGTAGTGTAAGGATGGGCATTTAGGATTATCAGTGAAAGAATTCCTCTAGTGCCTCACCAAACTACAAATCTCAGGATTCCTCAGTATGAAACCAAGGAAGCTGAAGTGGAATAATAGTGCTATGAATCTGTAGTGTGACTGGGACCCTGGTCCCTCTATTTTGTGGTTCATCACTAAAAATATGGATTCTGTATACTTGGATAGGTTCCATCCTCCAAGAAAGTTCAAAATTGTATTTTGTTGTCCAAAACAGTTGTTTTATAGGTGTATTACAGAAATGTTTCTATTTCTCATAACTCTTCAAACTATTCCATTGGGCATAGCAAACAATTCAATCAAATGACAAGTGTTGCATGCAAGGAAAAAGCTCATGCGTTGGATATGGGGGATGGGGACATATGTCGGCATAGCCAGACAGTTACATACACACCTGAAGGCCTGGATGTAATCACAAATTTAAGTAATTGTCTAGTTTAGCTCTAAATAATGGACCAGAAAAGCTACACAGTGTGTATCTTGTTGACACAGTTATAATAGTTTAATCTCACTGCCATTGCTCCATACCAGTGGGCCAGTATGGCAACACTCTGCGTGGCTCGTGAGAGTTAGACAAAGGAGTGGTCAGAAGTAGAAGTAGATCATGAGTGCTGGCTGCTGGGTCCCTCTTCAGAATAATGGCAGCTGGAAGCCCGCAATGTGTGGATCGGGCTCACCAGGGACAGAGACAGAGACAGTCGGGGGGGGGGCAGAAAGAGGCACAGATAATTTTTGTCTGACGATTAAAAAAAATAACTTTCTGTTTTCAAAACTCATTTTTCAATAAACTGTACAATAGTTGTATACTTGAATATCTGCTTGCCATTACTTTCCTTAGACTTCTAGTTTCAGAGCTAGTTATTACTAAAGCCAGTAATAATCAAAAGCAGAGGCAATTATTTAAATTGATAAAAGAGTAGATACATTTATAGAGTCTTACAGATACAACCAGCCCTTTGAGGGCAACTATAATGCTGATGCGACCCAAGATGAAATTGAGTTTAACATCCCTGCAAAAGTGAGAAAAAAATTAGGAGAGGAAGGGTAAAAGGGTTTGAGAGTTCTGACTTCAATGTATAGTTTGATCAATGGAAAAATATGTCTAAAGGAATTGAAAGTTACAACGTGTTAGGATCTTAAAAAGAATCGCCTTAAAATGAAGTACTGTTGATGCTAGGAAATACACACACACACACACACACATACACACATACATACATACATACACATACATACATACATACATACACAGTTGTGGTTAAGACGGATTAGAAATTTTGACTATAATACACAGATGGATTAAGGGAAAATTTAGACAAAGGAGTTAGTAAATGAGATTACATTAAAATCTTAAAGAGACTTTTCCTGCTTCTTCCTTTTAATTTTTTTCAAAAATGATGTATTATGACTATGATGTTAGAAAAATTGATTGATGATGTATTGTGAGCATGATGTTAGAAAAACTGATTGATTAGAAATAATTAAGAATATGATAGCAAAGCTGTTTTAGTTGAAGGAGGGTAGAATTTAGTATGAATATGGAGGAGGGGATGGAGCTGATAATTTTGCTAGAAATAGATAAGCTGATTATCTTAACTAAAGACTTTTTAGTGGCATAGATTAAGGCTAGAGCTTTCTTGACTTTTTGAGTTCAAAAAGCAAACAAACCCGGAAATGACTCAGTAACATGGGGCACTGAGTATTAGAGTTAGCTATCAAAAGAAGCATGCTGTTTTTTTTAAAAAAAATGAAGGGACGGAAAATTTATATGCATATATAACTGGTGAAAAGAAGATTGGAAGTTGCCTTCTCTCTCTCTCTTTCCTTTTTTTCCTATTTTCTTTCTTTACCTAATTTCTGTAGTTTTAATGTAATGAAAAAAAATCAATAAAATGATTTTTAGAAAAAGAAAGTCTATATGTTTCCATGGACATAAAGAACCACCAAGAATGTTCATACTTTGCCCTGTCATCCTATGTGGCCAGCCTCTGCATGCTGTTAGCTAAATGGTCCTTGGGTTTTAAGTTGTTTTTTTCCCATAAGCACTCATCCACCATGGTCTTCTCCAGACATTAAATGATTATAAAGGTTTGTGGGCCAGCATGGGACTCTATCTTTGCAGCTCTAACTGTAGGACTGAGCGTCTTATTCAATGGCCACCTGGCTTTCAGTCTCCCAGGTAGCTCTTGGGCCTTCTTTTAGGGTCCTCTTGAGCAGCTATTAGTTCCATATGTACTTAATAGCTCCTTTTCTTTAATAGCTGCCCAAGAAGATAATGGCAAGTTGATCACACAGGAGCAAACTGCAGCAAACTATTTGAGCCCACACTATTTGAAAGACTGTATTTCTCTGTATGAGCCCATTAGAACTCTGAGATCTTCTGGCGAGGCACTTCTCTCTGGCTCACCACCTTCTCAGGTTCACTAGAAGCATTAGAAGGAATTTCTTGACAGTTAAGAGTGGTTTCACAATGATACTAATTGACAGCAGAAGTGGTGGGATCTCCTCCTCTGGACATCTTCTGCGGATGCTTTAGCTAGAGGTGGTGCACTGAGCGGGATGTTGGACCCTATGGCCCATGTGGCCACTTCCAGTGCTATGATTCTAAGGCCATTTCCAAACTACAGTGTTACAGTGCTATTATTCCACTTTCAACATCCTATGGAATCCTGGGGTTTGTAGTTTAAGGAGGAGTATTTAAGAATTCTCAGCCAGAGAGCTCTTTGGCCTCAGTAAACAATAAATCCCAGAATTCCACAGGATGTTGAAAGTGGAATAATAGCACTATAACAGTGTAATGTGGAAATGGCCTATGACAGGAGCAGCCTTGGTGGGGATGCAGTGAATTAGAGGAGAAAATAGTTGTAATTTTCACAGTTAAAGTATGTGACTTTAGAGTTTAGCATTCCAGGAATTGTCTACTCTGTTCTCTCCCTTTCAATGTTGAACCATTCAGATGCTTATAAAAATTATGCAGTTTTAATTAGTATAGGTGTGCAATTTTACCTTGGAGAGCAACACTGCATTCCAACTGTGCCACTTTTAAATCTGTGCGGATCGGGTTTAGCCTGTAATCAGACTTTCTTCTGTTAACTTGTGACTTCAGAGCATGATCAGTCCCTTAACTTCTACACCCCTTTTGTTTCTTTCAAGCGTGCTGATACAGCCCTTTTATTTCTTCTTGACTCCATTGTGGCTACAGCCCTTAGACATTTACCACTTGCATTTGCTATCAGGAGTGATTCTGCACACCATTTAAGACTCATAAATCCAGCATCTTAGCTGATGATCAAATGATATTTCCCAGCAGAGGCACACATAGCACCAACTTTGGGAAGTTTCACATTTGATCCTGGACTTAGTTTTTGAATAATACGACTTCTGCCATGTTGGCCGCATAAACATATGCTAGTTATTTACAGCTACATCTCTATAATGGATTAGAATAATTGGAAATAGGCAACTGCATCCTAAGGCAGACTTGGAATAGATGGAGCCAGACAATATCATAACCCAGATAAATAAGAGTGACAGAAGTGATGGGATGACATCAGCAAAGGGCGAAAAGCAAAGAAGTGGGTGCCATCAGAATGGGTTGTGATTTATGAAAACACAGTAGGTCTCAATGCACCAAAATGGGCAGTCGGGGCGGGGGAGCCATCCTGATGTACCAAAGCTGATTTAGTTTCAAAATGAAGCAATGCTTCAAACAGGGAGGGATGGAGATGCAATAACTTCATAGAACATTAGCATGTGGAGTCTGGAAGCACATGCTGAATCCATATGTCACCAAAAAATGATGAGAGAGAAGTTCATACTCTGGGAGCCTGTGCCTTGCTTAGCTCATATGCAATCATTTATATGGTAATTCTGATTCATTCGCAGTGTGCGCCTTTCTATCATCTTGGAGGGTTATTAAGTACAAAGCTAATAGCAAGTTGCCCAGGTCATCTGCTGCGGAGTAGTTCAGAAACATGTCAGACGTCAATAACTAACAGTTATTACTTGACTGTTTCTATTCAGAAAGCAGAATTAAGCAGCTACTTTGGGACAGCTCCAGCTTATCCTAAGTCAGACTAAATGTGGAAAGAAAGAAAAAAAAGAGAAAGAAGCCTTTGGAACATAAGAAACATGCCAGGACATCAGGGGATACGTGTGCTTGCAAATTCTGGGGGGGGGAGCTAAGAGTATACCTATCTATCTTCAAACGAATTTAAAAATGCAACCTCAAAAGCACTGGAAAACTAGTGTGACGTACTGGCTAGTGCTTTGCTGGGATCTGAGCAGACGTTGGTTCTAGTCCACACTGAGCCATGAAACTCAGTGGATAACCCTAAGCCAGTTACTTTCTATTTCATTCTGGCCTAACTCACAGGGTTGTTGTGACAATGAGTCATGCATGCTGCTTTAAACTCATGGAAGGAATGGGTAGGATATAAATGTAAACAAAGAGTTAAAATCAATCAGAAATGTTCCTATTAAACATATATATGTTGGTGTGTTGTTGTTGTTTGTCTTCAAGATGACTCTGAGTTATGCTGACCCTCTCCTAGGGATTTCTTGGCAAGATTTATTCAGAAGAGGTTGGCTGTTCCCTTTCTCTAAGGCTGAGAGAGCGTATTTTGCTCAGAGTCACACACAGTGGGCTTTCATGGTTGAGCAGGGACACCAATCTCAGATTTCTAGTCCAATACACAAACCACCACACTGTGCTGGCACATCAGAAAACACTGGTGAGATTGCTGATTGAAGACAGATATGATACAATTAAACTAAATATTCCAACCAAATGGTTAGGGGAACTTTTCATGTGGTGCCCTGAAAACTGCAGCTCAGAGGCCAGTCATACCAGTATACCTTGTTTTCCAGCACAGTCACTTGTTCAACCTCCCATACTCAGGCCCTTTTCGCACCTTACCTTCGTCGCGGCAGTGGGGAGTGGCACGCATGCGAGCAGCCGTTTGCGCGAGCTGCTCACGGCAGCCCTTCTGCCTCCCACAGCAGCTTGCTGGTTGCGCGACTGTCGCGCTAGCGCCTCGCCCCTTCCTTTCGCAGTGCAGCCTGGGAGCTGTAGGCTGCACTGGGAGAGGAAGCGCAACCGGGACAGCTTGTTCGGTGCACCGCACGCAGGTAAGTGCACGAGGGTCCCGCGAGCATTGCACGACCGCACAGTATTTTTGGCTTAAAGCCGAAAATAAGAAAATGCACGTGCGGCCCGCTTTAGGTTCGTGAGCGTTGCGTGAGTGGGAGTGTGTCGTATGGACCGACGCTCCCATTCATACGACGCTCAAGGGGCCCTCGCGCAAAAAAAAAAACTGTGTGCAAAAATGGCCTCATTTAGGCACAAGTTAAAAACCTGTGCAAGGTTTTGGAGTATAATTAAAACTAAGCGCTCTATTTGTGTTTGTTTTTAACTTGATCATGTGAGAGCCAACATGATGTAGTGGTCTGACTGCCAGACTATGACCCTGGAGATGAGGGTTTAATTCCTTGCTCAGACATGGAAACCCATTGGGCAAGCCACATTTTCTCATCCCCATGAAAATTCTGTGGTAAGTTCACTTTAGGCTTGGAAATGACTTGAAGGTACTCCTGATGGTGGTGTGATAGTTTCAGTGTATTTTAGTATGAATCTGTGATTTCAGATACATGGTTTTTACTGTGTTTTACAGATGTTGTTAGGCATCCTGGATTCTTACGAGGGAAGAAAATAAAACAGTTTAAGATTCAGGTAAATTAATTCCCATTCATTTAGAAGTAAAAAGGATTAAAGTCTGTTCACACGCATGTTTGTTCTCCATGTAAGTGGGTTCTGATTGCCTTCTAGGAGCAGTGAGTGACTTTTGTGTGAAGAGGGATGATCACAAATCAGAGCAGCAATAATTTTCATGACCATATCCAGCTAGAAAAGTGCTAGCAGAACAATGTTATAGATGGTCAAGCCCTACTCAGCTGAAATGATAATTAGGTTCCCAATTCCACAGTATAAATTGGCTACTTTTTCTTTTACTTTCTCCTGTTTTCCTTTTTTTTTTTCTGTGGGGAGCACATTTTTATCTAGTATTAGTAGAAAAAGGAGAAGGTAGTGGCAGCAGATCTGATGGATATAAATGTAGGGACATCAATTATAATGTTCTCAGACGAATGCAGATACTAACTGAGAACGAACTGAACTGGGTTTTGCTACTTAACACCTTCAACAGAGGAGAACTGTTGAGGTGGGTGGGATAAGAGTGTTTAATTCAAAGATTAGGATGAGGGATACTGTAAATGAGTTGCTTAGTTGTTCCTGAGGAAGAAGTTGGTTTACAAGTGGTCCACATAGGTTGCTGTTTCAATGTTTGCCTTTGCATGACTACAGAACCTGCCATGTAGTAAGTCAGAGTCTATCTGATCTCATATTGTCTGCTCTGATTGGATGTATCTTTCCAGCAGTGGTTTTTCCCAGCCCTCACATCTGATCTTTGTTACTTAAGATGCAAGATCTGATCCAGTAGACTTAAGCATGCAAAATATGTTCTCTACCACAGAGTTATGGTTCCTTCCCAAATGTACCCTGTTGCACATACTGTGGAAGACAAGATAGGGCTGAGGAGGGCTGAGAAGATACGAGTTCAAACTCCCAGCTCAGTGATGAAGTTCATATGACTATGTGCCCTATGACAAGTTGTGGCCTTTCAGACCAAGCCTGGCTCTGCTGCTAAGCAATGTGAGGCAAATGCCTTAGATCTAGAATCTAAGACATCTAAGGAGGCAGCACGGACAGTCTCCTAGCTCTTTCATTTGGTTGAAAGCCAAAGCTGTGTGGAACATAACAGTTTTCTAGATTTCCTGCACAAATCTACTACCTTCAGTAGTGTGGACAGTATTCCATCTTATAACTAGTATCAAAGTCAGGTTTAGTTGGGAATCTGGTCAACTTCTGTATGTGAAATGTTGGAAAGAATGCCATCTTGTCTTTTTCCTCAGCCAGTGACATGTCTCCCTCATCCTAGCCTACTCAAGGTTATTACGGATATTCCAAACAAGATTTCCTAAGGCTCCTTAGAGAAATGGTGAAATGCAAATCTGACAGATGAATAAAGAAATATGTTTCTAACTTTCTAGAATTATAATGCTACCTCAGTTTCTGAGGTGTTTTTAAGTTTTAACTCCCACGCCCCACTTTCACAGCTTCTGCAATAAGAAAAAAAAAGTGTTTATTGTAATGCTGGCAGTTTTTAGATCCATTTAAATGACAGTGGCTCAGCACTCTTTATCAGATATGTATATGAAATCAAATCCATATTGACAGCTTATTTCCTGTTTTTATTAAAATATTAAATAGATAAAGTAAAAAAAATCAATAAAATCTTAATAGAAAAAGTTAAATTGAGATTATTATAAACTCTTCCTTCAGGTTCCTTAATAAAAAATTGATAGCTCAAATCTGCTGAGACTTCTTGTAAGCCTCCCCCCACCCCTGCTTTTCTTCTTTCTTTTCTTCTTCTTCTGTGTAAAGCCAGGGGGACTGCAACAGGAATAGTGAATATTTATTCAACGCTCAGAAAACAGTAAATAATTCCCTGCTTCAGTGTAACCTTTGTTAATTGAATATCAGTTGTCTTCATCTCCTGATTATCTAAATTAATTGATTCTTGTAGGCAAGCCCCATAACCATGTAAATAACATTTTTCACATATTCAAGAGTTGGTAGCTATGGAGTTTCCCTGTTTTGCTTTGCTTCTCATTCTCCCCTAGGTCCTTGGGGCATGGAGTAACACTGTATTTTCATATGTAGGTTTTCAACATCTATTGCTTGTGACAAATAAGCAAAGTGACCTATACCTTCTCTCTCAAATTTCTGAGGACATTGCAGACAGCAAACAATTTCCTTTCTTGCCATGAAAGTCTTTTGATTTATACTTGCAGCAAGTTTTTTTAAAAAACAAAAATTCTGTGGTTTATTCTATTTGTGCCACTTTAAAGGGTAGATGCTCAATGGGTTGTCTAAATGAAATTAATCTAGCAAAGATAGACTTTCAGGTAAATAGGAATTGATAATCTGGTGCAATTATAGCAAGAACCCTCAAATGTGAAATGTAACCTCAGGGTTTCCTTCCCTGCAATAATGTTGACTTGCTTTGCAAAGGTAGTCAGACGGTCATGTTAAACATACATTATTTCTTCTCTTTTTTTACCTTTAGTGCAAAGGAGATCAGTCAGGCAACTGGCAGGACTATAGAAGTTAATGCACGCTTTCTGGCCCACAGGAAATCAAATGAGTGAATGAAAGGGGTTTTGAACTTAGAAGCATTAGTAGCCAGACCCAGAACTTCTTTTTCTCTTGCATGGTATAGGTCAGAGGTGCAAATATGTGGCCTTCCAGATGTTGTTGGACTGCAACTTTTGTCAGCTCTAGCCTGGAAAGCCCATGGAGAGGGATCATGGGAGCTGCAGTCCTATTGCATCTGAAGGGGCCTACACTCCTTATCCCTGGGATGGGTAAAGGGAACTGTAGATTTGATTCATATTAGTCTGCAACTTGGCAATCTGTGGATGCACCACAGATAGCAGCTCCACACTGCTTAGAAGAAATGGAGAGCCTATAGAGTTCCATTAGGTGCTGTGGAACTGCTGGCTATCTCCTGGGGTCCTTTCACATAGCATAATTATAGCACTATAATTGCACTGCCATGGTTGCATCCTATGAAATCCTGGGGTTCTCAGTCTCTGGCTGAGAATTCTAAATATATCCCCCACCCATCATAAACTGCAAATCCTGTGACTCCATAGGATGGAACCATGGTAGTTAAAGTGGAACCATAGCGCTATAGTTGCATAGTGTGAAGGGTCCTTCGGCATCTCAGTGAAAGCAATTTATTGTTCATGTGTATTTGGAGCAGCTGCTAGGCTGACTATTCCTAATGGGCTGCTTGCCAAACTATGCCCTTGCCTTCAGACAACAACATTGCTGCTATGTGGGCCACAACTTGAACAATTATTTTGAATGGCTAATAAGTTACAGCTATAGTGCCAAGGACCCCACATAAGTTACTTATGGTAACAATTATAATCTAACCTTGCTGCCCGAATGAGTCCAAAGCACTGACATGACAGATAAAAACAAAAGGCAGCATTTTACAGTGCCATCTCTACTTAGAACACAATGAGGTAACATCATTGACCAAACAATAAAAAGCCATGCATTGGACTGATCGATTGATAGACTGATACATAGACAGAGATAGAGATATATTTGGATGTGAAATAAGCAAGTCACTGGCTGCTTCTTTTAATGTCATCAGAACAGCTGCTGTTCCACAGCCCAAACCGTTGTTGTCATTGTTGCTGTTTTTGCATGCCTTGAAGTCATTTCTGACTTATGGCAACCCTAAAGTAAACCTATCACAGGGTTTTCTAAGGGTTGAGACTGTGTGACACACCCGTGGTCACCCAGAGGGTTTCTATGGCTGAGAGGTGAATTAAACCCTGGTCTCCAGGGATGGACTCCACTGCTCAAACCATTACACCACACTGGCTCTCAGCAAAAATTATACTGAATGGAAATTGACATTCTTTTTTTTTTAATGTTCTATCTTTCTTCCCCTCTGTCCTGAGAATGTACATCACAGCATAAGGCAGTATTGACAGTAATGGCAGAATGGAAGTGGGGATCTGTTGTTGTTGGCACCAAAACTTTCAACTAGGGTGGAAATTGTCCACACCTCAGGATGTTGTTGGGCCACAACTTCCAGTGCTCCAGCCCACATAGCTGATAATTAGGAATGTTGGGATTTTCAGTTCTGCAACCTGTGGATGACCTCATGACTCCCATCCCTGCTCTTGACTGATAGAACAATCTTTTCAAACTTGCCACCCTTCAGGTGGACTGTCACTTCCATCCCCCCATCATCTCACTGAAGTTTATGGAAGCTATAGTCTAGCACATCTCGCAGGTACCTAGTTAGGTAAGATGTGTATGTATGTATATGCGGATGTGTACATATATGTGTATGCGTATGAGAGAGAGAGAGGTTGGGACCCACAGAATGAGATTTCCCCAATTCCATTACTTGAATGCTTTACTTTGCTTTGTGTCCCATTTCCTCAGAATATCAACTTAACTAGGATATTTTGTAAGCCCAATTAAAGAACTGAAGCATTTTTAATTTTTTTCACTTTACCTATGTCTTATTCCCTCCATCATGTTAATATTGTATGTGGGTACAATGGTAAAACACCACAAAAGATGTGATTAGACATGTGGTTTCATGGGGACGCAATGCACTTTCCTGCCCATTTGCAAAATGCCACTCTCAAAGAACTGTCACATAGCCAAGTGGTAGAATTCAAAGACATAGCTGTGTTAGTCTGGAACACTATACACAAAAATATTGTAGCACCTTTGAGACTAACTAAGGAAAAGACGTTGTTAGCATCAGATTTCGTAGACTGAGACTACTTCATCAGATGCATGGAATGGAGTGCCTGTGGACAAACATTTATATATCCAAATAGCAGGGCTAAGATATATCAACAAACTCCAGTCCATCTACATTATAACACTAGTTAACACCCCAGCATCTTGAAGGCTTTCTTGATCAGTTTATTACATCTCCTTTCTAGTTCCCCAACAGCATCATACTACATTTCAAGAACTCCCTCCACCATTCATTATGATTATCTACTCATCTTGGTGTTAGGCAAGGTCTTTCCTCCTAACTTTGTCCTCCAACAACCACATTTAAAGCTGAACTTGTCCCCTTATCATGAAATGCAACATTACTATCCACATACACATCCATGCCCAGTATGGATATCAGTGTTTGTCCACAGGCATGTCACTCCATGTATCTGATGATGTAGGTTCAGGGCCTTTCCACACTATACCATTATAGTGCTGTTATTCCACTTTCAACGTCCTGTGGACTTCTGGGGTTTGTAGTTTACTGAGGCCAAAGAGGTCTCTGGCTGAGAATTCTAAAGGACCCTCCCTAAAATGCAAACCCCAAGATTTCATAGGATATTGAAAGTGAGATAATAGCACTATAACAGTGTAGTGTGGAAATAGCCTTAGGCCCTTTCTGCACCAGGCAATTAGAACGGGGCAGTGTTTCCTCTTACGGAGGTGTCTGCACCTTGGAGTGGACTAGGAGCAGACTACTTACCGGAGATCTGCACCTCAGTCCGCTCCAAAATGACCCCAAGTGATCCTCCAGTGTGTTTTCTAAAGACTGCAAATAACAGGTCTTTATTTTCCTGGCATGCGCCATTGCATTCCTGCTCCCTTGTGCAGATTCACAGGCTTGCAGCTATGCGAGCCTGCAATCTGCAGAGGGCGGGCTTTAGGCGTGGCGAGCTTCAGCGGTTGGTTGGGACCCACGACCAACTGGAAGGTGCCATTTTGGAAGCTGGAAGCCACCATTTTGGAAGCTGGAAGCTGCCATTTTGGAAGCTGGAAGCCATCATTTTGGAAGCCGGAGCAGTACGTATCTACAGACCTCACACTGCTCCAATTTGCCCTGGGCCAAGGAGGAGCCCTGCGGAAGGGCTTCAGGGACAGTCTGCATTGCTTCGGATCCTAGAAGAAGCGGTAGGTAATGGCACGGAGTGATTCCCTCGCCTCGTGCGGAAAGGGCCTTAGTCTCAAAGGCATTACAATATCCTTTTGCATACAGCCAAGTGTATAATTACATCATGTTGTCTTTTGGAGATGTTTTACAACTGTATTTCCACCCCAGCAAAACTCTGCACAAACAGGAACTTTGTTAGTGTATGAACATAGCACAATGAAGATGGCTCATTTTGCAAGACTGTATTGATTTGTATATGCACACCTGCACATTTAGTAATGTGAGTAGGAACCAAATGATGGAATCAAAATCTGCTGCAGACAGCAAGTGTGTGTATGTACCTTCAGGTTGCCTGTTGATTTATGGCAAACCAATGAATTTTATGGAGTTTTCTTTGGCAAGTTATACTCAGAGGTGGTTTTGCTAGTTCCTTCCTCTAACAGCATAGGCAGAGTAAAATCATTTACCTTTCAGGTCACTTCAATTAATATAATCATTAGCATAACTAGTTTAGATGACCACCACCCCCACCACCACCACCACCACCCCTTCCAAACTGGAAGCTTTGTTTGGTTTAATGGAAAGATTAATCAGCTAAAACCATGCTAAAGAATCTTATGTATGTTTACCTGGAAGTAAGATCCATTGTGCTGAATAGGGCTTAACCTCAGGAAAGGACACCAGAATTGCAGCCTTTGTTGATTAACTGGCTGGGACTAGGCTGTCTTGATTGCAGGGTAATATGAAATTCAACAGAGAAATTAAAAAGCAGCTTTTAATTCAAACAGCTTTATTAGCTTTTAAGTTATTCATGCTTTCTTCAAAGTCATAAACAGTCACACATCTTGAACTGAGCTTGGAAAACTATTCTTAAAAAATAATGTGTGTGGTATTACATGTTACTTTTTCCCAAAGCAGTGCAATAGTTCTTACTGCTTTAAGCGCAGCATGTTCTTCACCCTTGTTCAGTAAGGGAGTTGCTCAGTAAGGGAGTTTGGAGGCAGCTACAGTTTACTTTACCTGTTTTAAACAAGCACACACAGCTATAGTAGGACTGGTTAGAGTAGAATCTCATTCTTTCCCAGCTCAAGCTCTATTGCATTGTTTACTGCGGACAAACTGCTGCAAAGTGATACTAAACATCTGTGTTTCTTCAGCTCCCTTTCACTATGTTACCCTGTTTACTGGGGGTCCTGTGAGGGACACCAAGGTGCGCTGTCAAAATATCAAAAGGTGGGGAAATTAGCAAGAGCACAAGTTAGCACTGCGAGAGGCAGGGCAACGGAGTGGAATCTTTTACCCAATGTCTACAGGGTCAGGCCACGTCAAGGAGCAAACAGAATTGAAATAATAAATGTGATCTTTATTAAAATACAATCAAACGGTGTATGCAGCACACTCACACAGATAACTATAGAAAATAAAGGTGGGAGTGAGACAGAGGGATTTTTAAGGGGGATTGTTGATTTGGGTGATACTACACCTGTCCTGAAGCCCAGGTAGTTCACTGCGGAAGTTCGGAGGTGCATAGTCTCAGTACATGAGACTCGGGGGAAGGCTTGCCAAGCACAGTGGCAGCAAGTCTGGATAGAAATTGGGTGCGATGCGAGTGATCCCAGGAAGGTCTCGAAATCAGGGGTTTTTATAGGGGAAAATGCGGCTACAGGCTATTCTGTACTTGGGGAAAACAATGAGTTTTGGGCTGGAGACAAAGCCTCCAAAAGGTCAGAATTTAGCATGATTGAATTAGTTCCAAATTGACAAAGACGTAGACAGTATGCAAACGCAGAATGCTCAATAGATGAGGATTCTCATAATCAAGCCTCCTGCTCAGGGCAGGCAGTTCTTTGTAAGTAGCGTGCATACATAATAGCATGCTTGCTGGGAGATCTCCTGGCCTGCCTGGGTGGGTAATGGAATGTCCAGCGATTAGTGGCCGTGCCTAGTTTCGTGCTTGTCTAGGGGACTCACAAACACGTGGAGAGGGATGGTAGAAGAGACCCAAATTGTTGATATCAAAGTGATATCCAATGTCACCCCAAGTGCGGCTTAGGAAGTGCAGTAACAACTATCCTCCTATTTTCAATGCAGCTTTCAGTTAGACAGAGGATGAAGAAGAAAAGGAGAGTGAGGTGTGTATAAAAAGACTTTTTAAAAAGGAGCTTCTTTGTTAACTGAGGTATGCTTACAATTTTGAAGTTTGTCTCTTGCCCCCTCTTCTTCTTCTGATAACAGTTAAAAATAGAGAAATGGTCAAACTTTACCCAAAATGATCTGCTAAAAACAATGTTTTAGAAATACAAACACTTGCTACATTAACAAGTAATAATGTCAGTAGTCATTACACTGTTCAACAAAAGTCATGACATTTTCGTATCATTATCCCAAAAACTAATGTGTTAACAGGTAACATTATTACTTGTAATATGTTATTTCCAGTCTCTGATCTGAGATTTTAGGAATTGGTTCAAAGATGCATGTTTGATCAACCAAAACAATTAAGTAAGAAATGACACTTCTTCTTTTTTTTTTTTTTTACCCAAAAGCTCTTAACCATAGATGGGCTCTTGGGGAGCAAATTATGCCTATATTTCATTTCAGAATAATGAATATAATTTGCATCCTATTTGCATAAACACAGCAACCGGATGTATTGGTATCTCTTTTATTACATTAATTGTGTGATTTAATTTTACTGTTCCGAACTTCATTGAAAAGGAGCAGTTCTTAGGTTCTCCTTGAGATAATGGTCAGTTAACCTAAGGTGACAATTTATATACTCTTCCCAGTTGCATATCTTAGCCATTTTTGCACTAGACTGTTATAGTGCTACGATTCCACTTTCAACATCCTATGGAATCCTGGGGTTTGCAGTTTCGGGAGGGGTTGGCCAGCCCCTCCCGAAACTGCAAACCCCAGGATTCCATAGGATGTTGAAAGTGGAATCGTAGCGCTATAACAGTCTAGTGCAGAAATGGCTTCAGTCACAAATATACTGTAAAACACTGAAGATAGTGGCAAAAATGGCAAACCACTTTTAGTTACTAACACCTCATGCTAAGTATGATGATTTTAGGAAATCATATTAGTGAGTCATACCCTGATGAACCTGGCCATACCACATACTGTCAGAGCCTAGCGTGACATACTTAGGAGAAATCGCTTCTTCCTAACTGCTCTAGGAGTTGAGTCCAAGGAAATGTTCATTGGCTCAGGTTTACACAGACATTGTCATATTATTTCAAGATATGGTTTTAAAAAATACAGGGTCAACTGGTTTAGCTTTCCAGGTCACAAGGCACTATTGTGTCCCAAGCGTAAAATGTATATATGGTAGTTGTGTTTCTTCATTTCTTCTCTACCACCAGGAGGATTAGAACCTTTAAATATGTGGATCTCAGGATTCCATTGTGAGGCTGTGGTCCTCATAGTAACATTTGATGACTTTCATGTGGTTAACTAGCTGCATGTTCTCCTTAACCTCAATGGACAGTAGCTTGGGAAATTTGAAACATCACTCTCAATGGGATGCCAGTTTTACTTCCAGTGCAAAACAGCAGGAACTACAAAAAATTAGTAACATTACCATGTACAAAGTATACACTGAAGAAATGCTAGGAAAATGGCTCAGATGATGGCAGTCTCTCAGAAAATGTGACATCACAACAAGTGATTATCATATTCTTTGCCTATAAGACAGCACAGCGCCTAGTTTGCCAAGGATGGGGGGGATCCTACAACTCTCCTAGTTTCCATGTTAGAACTTGACATGTGTGTCGCATCATAATTCTTTACTCTTTGTGTCTAGATCTGACTCTGGATTGCACAAAGAAGATATTCTGCTTCACTTCCACCTCATAGTGTGAAGAACACCCTTGTTAAAGTTTAGATTATAGGGTCTGTTGGCAGCTTTCCTATAATGTGTCTTTGATGGAAAGAGAAATTCCATAATAAGCCCATGATGAAAAGCCCATCAATTGAATTGGTATCACATCACCATGGCAACAATGTAGTGCTAATGAAATTGTAACTGGCAGTCATTGTATAAGGAGCATCTCAAAAACGGGCTGCATAGAAGGATGATTTTTGATTGGCCGCCAGACCTTTCAAATCTTGGCTGTAACTTCATGAATACGTATCCTGTAACTTGCCACATCAGCAGCATCACTTAAAATAACCCCTTTCTGTTTCCATCATGAGCCTAAAGGTCTGAAGGAAAATTACCCAGCACAGACACACATCCAAATGTCCGGTGAGGCATCTCCATTATGATGGTGTTCATGCTCCATGCTGAGCACTTGGTGTGTCATGCATTGTATTTCTCAGCTATTCAGGACCTCTTCCTGATGGCAATGCCCCGTGATTTGAAGCTATGTGCATTGTGAAGGGAGAAAACATTACTTGCAATGAGGGCTTACCACCAGAGGAATAATAATCAGCCACGTATGCTGGGGACACAAACATGACAGGGGGACTTCCTTGTATTCCAGTCAATCATTATAATGTGTTGTATCCATAGTAACGTTCATGCTGGAAGGAATGGGTAGGGGAAAACATCCTGGGGAAACCTTCCTTGTTTCCTTTGTCAGGCCCTGTGGTTTCAAAGGAGTTGCCCTAAAAGGTTGGGGTAACATCCAGGGAAGTCCAAGAAGTGTTGGCATGAGCCTGAAAGACTGGACTGGAGAGGACTGAAATCAGTGGCAACTGCTTTCCTAACCCCTTCCTCCAGTACAAAGAATCTGTCACATGCCTTTTGTGAATGGAAAGAAACTCTTTCATATAGGAAATGGCAAATCGGGAGTCAATCCAACAAGTTCAGCCTGTTTACTTAGGAGTAATTTTATCCCACTGCACGCATTTAGGGTTGTAGCTTTTGTATTGTTACATCTGCCAGCTGGCCCTTCTGTCTGTTATTCTTGGTTCAACTGGCCACCGTCCACTGGCAGATGTTCCCTCAATAGGAAGTAACAGTGAACAAAGAATTGGAGATCTCTCCTGAGAGTTTGAATTGAAAAGATATTTTACCTTGGGAGGAGACATTCACCCCAGCTAACAGGATGGGTCTGCTGCAGCGGGGAAGAAAGATAGGAACAAAAATATCCATTCCAGCACAGAAAATGCTTGAAGAACGTTCCAGAGGAAGAGCATTAATGCCATACTGGCTTAGCAGTACATGAGACTCTTGGTTTTGTTTGTTTGCATTTAATATGGAGCTTTGCTCCACCAAGCAACAACACCCCAAAGTCTTCATAAACAGGTAGGAAAGAATTTGATTTTTTTTTTAAAAAATGAATATGGAATAAAGTGTGTGTCTGTCCAGTCAGAGGGCTTTGAGTGCTTAGCTCTTACAACTATGGTGTTTAATTCCTCCTCTTTTTCACACATAATTACAGTGCTATGAGACCACTTTAACTGCCATGGCAACATCCTATGGAATCCTGAGACTGACATTTTAGGGACGGATCTTTAGAATTCTCAGCAGAGAATACAAATGTTTTCCCAACTACAAATGCAAGGAGTCTGTGGGATGCATCCATGGCAGTTAAAGTGGAATCACAGTGCTATAGTCGTCTACTATAGGCCCTTTTCGCATGGGCTTTCTGCCACGCGACAGCCCCGTGAGCCTCGTGGGAGTGGGAGCGTTGCTCTGCATGACGCACTCCCACTTCCGCCGCGCTCACGGGGCTGCAGCGGCGCGATCGTGGGTTTTTTGATTTTCACCTCAAAGCGAAAATCACCCACGCTCGTGCAATGCTCCCGGCGCCCACGCGCACGTGCGGAGCGTCGGGGAGGTGGCCGGGTTGCGCTTTCTTCCCTCCACCCCTGCAGAAGGAAGGGGTGGGGCGGGGCACTAGCACGACGGGCGCGACGGATGCGACATCCTCCTGCTTCGCGCGGGGGAGAGGGCGGCTCGTGTGAGGCTTCCGCTTCCCCCTAGTTCCTTCGCCTGCGGAAGGAAGGAGGGGGAAACGGCAGCCTCCCGGAGGAGCCTTCTCGTGCGAGCCGCCCTCCCCGCTCGCGCGAGAAGCCTCAATGCGAAAAGGGCCTACGATGGAGATCTCTGCATTTGTGGTGGTAAATTAAGGTAGCCCACTATTTTCTCTGCTATATTTCTTATTTTTGTGGGCTAAGTGTTAGCCAAGTATAACATTATCCCCTCCATACTAGGTATAGTTGTACCTATGGAATTTGGCCAGTATTGATGACTGTAAATTTTCTTTTCTTCTTAAATTTTTTTTAAGAATCTCCCACCGACACACATACATTGCACACTTCATCATAAATCCAATGGAAAGAATTTGAGATTATGATAATTTGAATGTGGAAGAAAGTGGCACTGACAAATCTGCCCCTCAACCTGAGCTAGGTGAGGTTCTAGCTAAATGTCTCCCAGCTTTCTTCAGCACTGTTCTGTGCCTTTTCTGCTTTGTTCCCTGATTTTTGTGACTATATTCATTTGCTTATGCAAACAGCAATATAAAATCACTGAAATAATTTTCTGCTTCATATTATAATTCTCAGCCTCAGTCAAATTTTATTGTTTATAGCCAATGTTGTTACAATATAAGTCACAAAACACAATAGAGATAGAACAGAAGCAATTAATAAAAAGATTAACATACAAATCTAAAAATATAAATCACCAATATTTAAAAACTATTCATTTAAATTAAGAAATTCCTCAGTGCTTAACACTATTGTGTGTGTGGGAAAAATCACTCTTAGAGAACTACTTTGTTGGCCTATTTGACAAACTTATCTACATAAGCCTGGAATGATTTAATTTTGAAGCAATTGTACTGACCTTCTAAAATGTTCTGGAAAGAAATCTAAGAAAATTAACCCACAGGAAATTGTATAAGAGCAATGAGAAATGCAGTGCACACCATCTTCATTCTGGCCTGATCCGCAGATGCAATCCAATCCAACCTGCTCATTTACTGGCTTGCAAAGAATTTGCCATTTGGCCTAAATACCCTAAAGGTATCGGATCTTGTCTGATCTTGGAAGCTAAGCAGTACTTGGAAGGGGGTCCGTCAATGAATACCAGAGACTAGAGGCTATATTTCAGGGGAAGGAACTAGCAAAGTCATACCTGAGTATTCCTTGCCTAAGAAATACCTATGAAATTCATGGGGTCACAATAAGTCAACAAGCAGCTTGAAGGCACAAACACACACACGAAGGATTTGCCAGCCAAATTGTTCCGTGGATGTTGTTTGAAGTAAGATTCATTTCAGGCTCCAACTCAGAAAACAGCCAGATTCAGAAGACTGTTTCTTAAGACAAAATCTTTTTGTTAGCCTTGACTAGAAAAGACCATCGAATCAATAAGATTCACCTATAGGTTTATACGCAGTTCCACATTTCAGCAACTGTGTCTACTTGAGCTGGGACTATCCACCAGGATTCTCTCTAGAGGCTGTCTGATTCTATTCACTGTAATTTGGTGGAAGTGTAAAGATTCAATTTTTGCCTGATTTGAGAGAGTATTAATTCAGTTCAGCCATCTCCTGAATCTATCTGAATCAGCGCAATATAGTTCTGGAACTGGGATTTTAAACATTTGAAGCATAACTGTACTTTGAAATCTGACATGGGTAAAAATCTAAGCAAGATAAAAGTTTTAAGTTCTAGCATAACGTTGAAAGTTGGAATATCATAAGGGTATGTTAAGCTGAAGAATGTTAAGTGGGTAATATGGCAACTAACATGTCTCCTGTTTTTAAAAGAAAAACTTATGCAAATAGCTGCTTCATTATGGTCCTTAATGGATAAATGTTTAAATTTCTGCATTTTCTTCTGCTGTAAGAAAAAAAACAGCATTACTGGTATTTGCATATCTTGATGTGTTTCAGAAATTATTCTGCACATAAATACATGTAGCTTTTTGTACAAATGTTATAAATTTTTTGTGCAATTTTTTTTTACAGATTTTCAAACAAATCCTCCTGTTTCCAGGAACCACCTTTTTGATGCAGAATTGGTGGGGGTGTGCAAAAACTAGCAATTTAGTACAAAAGGACTCTGTGAATTACTGAAAAGTGTCAGGGTGGTTGCATGAAAAAATGTTTTGTGTGAATATGTTTTTGTGTAAAAATACATTTTCTTGCAAGGAAAGATAAGTGTTTTGAACTTTTATTCAGAATTGTTAAGATTTTATGAAAACTTATCTATTTTAAACAACAAGTGGGATGTTAGAAAGTAGGGAGAGAGAGTGAGCTGCACAAAAAGAACCCCAGTTTTTGTGCAAAACTTAAGGTTGTGTGCAAAAAAAAGTTTTGAGAAACACATGAATTTATTATACAAAATTGTTTTTTTTTTTAAACAAAAAGGTTGGCTTTTGGAAACAGCTTTTTGCACAAAAAAATCTTTGTACAAAAAGCAAATTTTTGTGCAAAACAGCCCACTGTATTATAGACATATGTCAGATTTTTGTGCCAGATTCCATGGTTTTGCACAAATCTCAAAATATTTGCACATCAAAAAAAATGTAGGCCTTTGGAAACAGGGTGCTTTTAGTGCAAAATCAATTATTTTTGCAGCCCCCTCCCATTTCCCCCCACAAAATATCCATATATATTTATGTGAAGAACAATTTGCAGAATAATTTCCTATAGAATTGGGAATATGCAAGAGGCAAGTAGAACTGCACAGAATTGTTGCTTCCATGCTATTCTTGCCAGCTAGCTTTCTGAAGTATTGGGCAACCCATTTTCCTGGGAGGGGGTGCTGAAATGAAATACAAATGTCCTACTAATAGGTAATCTTAAACAAATTTGAGCTTCTCTTTAGAACTGTAACATTGCCTCATCCCTCTTCAGGCTGATTAAGGTTTCATGACTGAGAGCCCTGAGCAAAGTATTCTCTGGTGGGATTTCTTTTCCAGTGGTTGGCTCTTGCAGTGGTGAATATCAACAGCATCTCACTTCTGTGAGCACTGGGCAGCTTATCTATTTGCCATTGTAAAGTCCCAGCTCTGTCCAAGGCATTGCAAGAGAGATAAAAGACATCTTAAGTCCACCTTCTCAGTGCTGCTTGGAGCAGCAGACCAGAAACAAATGTTAAGACTTGATTCTGGGGCAAGAATTAGATGTGAGCTATGCTGGACCCTGGCAGTGACCAAAGACCAGAAACCTACTGGAGATATATGAAGGTGTGACTATGTACTTTTTCTTGGATCTTGCAGAAGAAGGTACCACTACCATCTTTCAAAGACACCCACTGCCATGCAACAACAGCCGGGTGGGTCTACTAGATGAATCTCCATCTCTCTGCCCACTGATCAGCTTCAGGGATGCACCCAGACTTATCTGGCTTATGTCGAGCATCAAGCCAGAAAGAAACAGCCCTATGCTGGGGGCATCGTTCCTTTTCCATTCTATTCTTAAAAACAGTCAGTACAAGTATTGATGCACTTTGCAGCTGATCAGTGGACAGGGAGATGGAACTGCCCCCAGCAGGCCTGTGGCTGTTGTTGCATGCAGGGGAAAGCAGTTCGGCTCCACCACCTCCCATAACTCCACTGGTGGTGACCTATGCTCCACTAGTGTGACATAGGATTTCTGCCAACAGTGGCCTAGTCCTTCCAATAACTTTACTATGCCAGTATGATGGGGGTGGTGTCCCACAGTCTTCCAATATCTTCCATTGTCTTAATCATCACTCTTGTAACTTTAAATGATGTATTGATTTCTGTCAGAACCATGAGACCATTTAAACAAAGGTTACTGAAGCACAGAAGATTTTTCTTCAGAATGTAGGTGTTTCTTGGTTTCATTACAGTGATCTTGATCTTGTCTCTAAATGCATGAAATGAAGCACATTGGTTTTGTTCCAAGGTAAACCAAATGTTTTTTCCTGAGTTTTCTCAAATACACACACTTGAAGAGGAAAACAGCCATTCAGAAAAGGTGTCATGTGTTTTAAAGTATTTGCAGTAGTATGTGGAAAAGTCACTTTTGAGGTGCATAGACTCCCAGAATCCCCTAGTCAATGGATGGATAATTCTAAGAGTTTTAATCCAAGGAAGTAAATTTCCCAAAGTGTTCTTTAAACTCTTGCCCCTATTAGCTCTTTGGAAGAGCCATTTTTGTCCACAAATAGTTGTTAGTCTTTTCGCACTGCATTTGCCATGCAAAAGGGCACCTGGAGTGTCCCGATCTTCATGACACACTCACAATCGTGTGATGCTCCAGGGTAGGGCAGGCGCTGCTTGTGCATTTTCTCATTTTTGACTTTCAGCTGAAAATGGTGCACGATTGCCCATTGCTCCAGGGCCCTGTGCGCACTTGCCATGTGTGCGGAGCCTCTGGAGCCATGGCGCTCGTGCTTCCTGCCCCAGCACCGCCTGGGAAACTCCAAGGCTTCACTGCAGAAGGAAGAGGCAGGGCTCTTGCACTGCCTGCTCGGGAGCAGGCAGCTCATGCGGAGCTGAAGCAGCGGGGACAAGAGAGCCTCTCACTGGAGGCTGCTCGCGTGATCCCTGCACCCCAGCTCTGCGAAAAGGTAAGCTGCAGAAAGGGCCTGAGTCCCACCACAGCTGTGACCGGAGCTGTGACCGGAGTTTGAGGTGTGGGTCTCTCTCTCTCTCTCTCGTGCACACACGCAGTCATATGAGAACTAGAAGAGAAAGCAGAATGAGCATTGACAGATGGATATATATGGAAAGTTGAGGCCAACTGAAAAGATTTTGCCAGATTCCCACCCACTTCTCTAATTCACTTCTTGCTTTTCCATCATGGCCCACCTCCCCACTCTGGCAGATAGCAATGCTGTGACCATATCTGCCAATATTTCACAGATGAAAACCAGGGTATTTGTGGTCAAGCAACATCAGAGTGTGATCAAGATGGCAAAGGTTATTAATGAGGAAGAACGCACTAGCTAGGAGAGGCTGCAGCAGTTTGTTTTTACCTGAGCCCACTGAGAAGGGTAAGATTCTTCCTCTCCTCTCCTTCCTGCTGAGACAACTGAGTGAAAGCTACTTCTGCAGTTTGAACTCAGTTTGCACCAGCTAGAGTAAGCCAAGAAAAATGTGGGAGAAGGAAAGAGAAACTAGGATTTCTAACAAGCAGCTGAAAAAATGAGATGACAATTGAGACTGTCCTTGCCAAATTGGGGAATTGGAAGATATGTATAACTGACTATCTAGCAAGCAAACTAAGGCTGGGTTCCATGTGGTGGTGCTTATGGGGGATGCATAGGTTGTGGAGGAAGTGGCTTGAAGGCTGTGCTGATAGCTGCAGAGGTGGCAGCATGTAAAGCAGGTCATATGCAGTCCAGAGCAACACTGATCCACTACCCTCTCAATCTTCCATCTGAGGCAAGGATTTCATTCTGTCTTGGAGACAGCTAGCTATGTAGACATTCATTGACTCAGAAAGTAAACAAAGAGACAGAACCAGCTACAGGGGGCTGATGGCTAGGGCAAGGTTAGAGAGTCATCCAGTTACATCTTCAGTACGTATGGGAAAACTGGCCACATGCAGTCTGCAAATCCCCACCACCACCTTTTTGTGGTCCTTAGTGCCCTTAAGATCCCCCATTTTAACTTTGAGCTGTTTTGCAGCCCATAATCACCAAAAATGAATTAAACACACTGCAACATGCAATGGCATTGCTCTTCCCATACCCGATTCCCCCCGATGGTTGAAAAATAATTAACAGTGGGACTGGAAGTGAGGTCACATCATTTTTGTTCCACTGGGGCTTTTTTGGAGGCTAAAAGTACACGCCCTCAGTGCAGTTACCCATATGTGTTCTAAAATCTAGTTGCCATAGCTCCTGACTGTAAGAAGGATCCTTAAGTACAGTCAGCCAAACATGTGAAGAATTCCTCTCAGAGCACCCCGAAAAGGCAGTGGTATGAGGCAATACCTGTTGGGGACAGGGATCTTGAAACTGGAGGTGTCATGCTAGATCCCACTTCTCCCCCCATGTAGTCTGGGAATTTGTGGAGGCAAATGACTGAGCGGGGCTTCTGTTCTGACATTATGTAACACCTAACAATTCTCTCATATCTGTGTAAACCAATATAGTTGCTGAATGAAATAAGATTTATAAAAGCTTCTAGGCTGAGGCCAAACTGTTGGTCTCTATTTTTTTGCTGGTTTTTTTTTTGTTTGTTTGTTTTTGGGAAGAGCCAAAACTGTTTTCCATTTTCAGACTGATTCTGCATGTTCCCATCCTATTGATGTTCCTTTCATCTTGGGCTTTGCAGCACAGCACTTGGGCTCATGTGTCTATGTTTTGGTTTAACTTTTTGTTCAACTATTTTGGCAATATTTGCCACGGCTAACCCTTCACATTTTGCTGACTGAAGCAAAGAACAATATGTTTCTTCCTTCCATTCCAAGTACAAAAAAACTACTTGACTGACACTTGAATCCTTCTGTATTTGTAATGAGACATCATCTTCTACCATTCTCCACCACATCTAAAAGCAGCAGGTTAGCTTATGGAAAGCAGGGTAGGCCATTTAGTATACAGCTCTCCTAATACCCTGAAGCTACCTTTCAGCAACTGCTGTCTGAAGTGATCGGCTCATTCTGCCCTTGTTGGGAACCAATGTGGGTTTATTGGTGACATTACAGAAAACAGAGAGATGACATCATGGAAACTTGCAGACAAAAACATAGGTGACCTCATTGCCTCATTCTGCTCTAGTGGGGACCAATATGGGTTTATTGATGAAATTACAGAAGATAGAGAGATGATATCATGGATGCTTGTAGGAAAAAAAATACAAGTGCCTACAACCAATAAAAGAAAGGATATTGCCATCAAGAAGAAACCAGAAAAATACAAGGATGTCATGTATTTTGGTCAGGTGAATATGATGTTGGTAATTTGCTTTTCAGTATAAGATATGGGTTGGAATTCACCTAGGTCATACACATATGTAAGTTAAGTCATCATTGCACAATAGAGGTATTATGTTGCAAGTATTAGAAGCAGAGTTGTGGATGTTCATATGTGCCTTGTCTTTGCAAAGTTCCACATCATGCATTGTGGTTGTGTATCCTATGCTTTGTATTTTGGTTCCACTTCCTATACTTTATACAGTGGTTGTGCATTTTATACTTTGCATTTTGGTTCTGTATCCTATATATTGCATTGTAATTATGTGTTGTGTCGTGCATTGTGCAATAGTACCTAGTCATTCATGTGTGTGTGCAATGTTATTATTCTGTATGTGGAATGCATAGTGTTGCCATGCTAAGAGGATGTTGGATTGAGGCCCATGATCTTTCTTAGCATGCTCAGAGATTAATGATGATTCAGCATTACTCTAGCAATGTTTACAGCCATCACATGCCACTTCATTTTTTCTAAGAAATAAACAATATTTATATATTTGTATATATATATATATGTGTGTGTGTGTGTGTGTGTATAAACATACATACATATATATCTATATCTATATATCTATATATCTATATATATATTTGTATATATATTTGTATGGCCCTCTTTCCAGAGATCTCTGTACTATACAGAGTACAATAAAACCACTCTAACAGTCTTAAAATAGTGTAAACAATAAACATGATTTTAAAAGGCTAGAAACATATGAAACACTTTAATAGATTAAAAAAGATTAAAATTGGTTAAAATGGGTTTAAAATAATTTAAATTCATTTATGCATGAAGGTTTGCACAAAGCCAATTAGGTCCCAAAAGATTTACGAACAGCCATGTTTTCATTCAACATGGAAAGGATATGAGATTTTTTTAAAAAATATGGGAGCAAGCTAAACTGACAGAATTGTCCATTCTGGCCTCAGACAGAGCTCCTAAAGTCTGAGATTTGAAACCCTAAGTGTTCAACCAAGCTAATATTGAATCTTCTTCTTTTTTATTCTCTGGGAGTCTCCTCATCCTGTGTGGAAGTTGATGCAACATAGACCTCTCTGTGCTGAGAATAGCTATCCTTATTGAAAACAGACATTACAACGGAGGAAGGGGTTTCATTTTGGTTTATTTTTTAAGAATTGAGCAAAACTTATACATTTCTTCATATTCCCGTGCTGTAAAGAATTTGAAGTCTTTTTTAAAAAATACTGTATCAGGGAAAAAGTGAAACAAATATATTTGCCTATCCATGGCCCTTTCCGCAGCTTACCTTTTCTTGGCGCTGGGGTGCGGGGATAGCGCGAGCATCCTCTTGCAAGAGGCTCTCACTTCCCCGTTGCTGCAGCTCTGCAGCTGCTGCCTGCTAGTGGGCAGGCAATGTGAGAGCCCCTCCTCTTCCTTCTACAGTGCAACCTGGGATTTTCCCAGGCTGCGTTGGGGCAGGAAGTGCGAGTGCTGCGGCTCCAGAGCTCTGCACACACGGTAAGTGTGCATGGGGCCCCAGAGCAATGTGCGGTCACACACCATTTTCTGCTCAAAACTGAAAATGAAATAGTGTACGATCAGTGGCTGCCGGCCCCTACAGCGTCGCGCAATTGCAAGTGTGTCGTGTGGATCACTCCTCACAATCGTGTGATGCTCCAGGGGCCCTTTCGCATGGCAAATGCCATGCAAAAAAAGGGCCCATGGGCTGCACCGACAATGTTCCAGAACGTTTGTGACACTGGGACAAAGTGTGGAGGATAGGTTGTGCTCCATCCTGACTCTTGTTTGCTCCTATGTAATTCATTGGCCCAGGCCTTAACTCCCTTACTTGAGGATGTTTTGTGCAGTTTATAGTGTCTGCACAGGAGCTGTATGATTCCAGTTGTGCAGAAGCTCAGAGCTATCTTAAGGGGTCCTGACACAACAGGCAAAATTAATACAGTTTTGTAGTGAATGGTGAATCTGTCATTCTGCTATGAATGGTAAATCTACTGTTAAGTCAAGCAGGCAGATCAGTAGAATAGTTCATCTCAAATGTACTGGGGATATACCATTTACAGCTATTTCTTGTCCTTTTCAGGTGGTGCATTTGTGTGTGTCAAAACATTTTAATGCAGTGAACTTAAACATATACAGTCAATATTTTCAGTTTTGTATAGCAATCTAGTCAATTTGTATAGCAATCTAGTCAATTTGGTCAACTGAACAATAGGTTACCTGTTCCTACAAATTGTGTCAGCCTCTATATTCACAAAAACAGCAACAGATTGACACAATTTTATCATTGTTTGTGCCAAAACTGATAGCACTTGAAAAAACTCAAGCCCTAGTAAGGAAATAGCAAGGAGACAAATGTCAAGACTCAGTATGGAGACATTCATCTAAACCAATGAAACCATTTTAATTTGTTATATTTCTGGATTTTAAATTAACATACTGTTTCACTAACACAATAGCAGTGGCTTAAAGATGATGACATCCAAGTTGTAAAACTCTGGAATGCATTATTATTTTAGTTTAACTTAAAAAATCACTTCTTTTATAGTACTTATATTATTCATCGTCACCTAAATTTTTATTATTGCTAACAATCATAATGTTAATATTCATTCTTCGATAACTTTTATAGCTAGGTTTCCCCACTTAGCTTTAAATATTGTAACAATTGGTTCCCAGTCTTTATAAAATTGTTCCAGTGTATTTTTGTGCATAATCGTTGTCAATTTATCAATTTCTATTATATCATATATTTTAATTAACCAGTCCTCTAACTCCGGTATATCTTCATGTTTCCATTTGTCTGCGTAAACCATTCTTGCTGCTACTATCATATGTGTTAATAGTTTACGTTGTGATCTATTTTTCAATGATTTTATTTCTTGGTATATATTCAGTAAGTATATCTCGGGCTTCATTGAAAACTCTAGTTGCATAATTTTTGTTATATTACTATGAATTTGTGCCCAGAACTTTTTTGCTTTGGGGCAGGTCCACCATAAATGATATAGAGTTCCTTTTTATTTGCATTTCCAACATTCATTTTTATTTGTTTTGGTCATTTTCACTATTTGGACTGGGGTATAGTACCATCTACATAAAATCTTGTAGTAGTTCTCCTTTAGTGGCACACTTTTCAATATTGTACAGGGTATCCTCCAAGAGCTTTCCCAACTTTTGAATTCTATTGGGTGACCTATATTCCGTGCCCATTGTATCATATTTTCCTTAACGGTCTCTCTCTCTAGTTCTAGATTCAATATGATTTTATATGTCTTTGCTATAAAGTGCTCAGTTCTTGGCTTCAACAATTATCAAAATCATTTTCTTTTGTTTGTATTCCTATTATTTTTTGATCCATCCTAATTTTTTCTGCCAGTTGCCTTTGTAGCAGCCAGTGAGTAGAAAGTCCACTTTCAAGTAATTCTTCTTTACTTTTTAACATACTTTTATCCTCTTGACAGTTTAATATGTCTTTATACATTATCCAGTCTTTTAGTTTCGGTTTTTCTCTCCTATAGAAAGCCTTATGTGGCAATATCCATAGCGGCAATTTTGGATACAGTTTATTCTTATATATCATCCAAATTCGTAACAGAAACTTTCTAATGAAGTGATTATTGAACTCTCTATTTATTTTGGCCTTCTCATACCACAGGTATGAGTACCATCCGAAAGGTAGGTCTGCCCCTTCTAATGTTAATGTTCTTTCATTATCTAGCTTCTTCCATGTTGTTAACCATTCAGTGCAACAGGCATGGTAATATAATTTTAAGTCCGGCATGCCTAATCCACCTCTTTCTTTATGATCTTTAAGGTTACACCATTTAATACGAGGTTTTTTAGCATTCCAGATAAATTTAGACAAATATTTCCTCCATTGAATGAATGGTAAATCATTCACTATTATGGACAGGTTTTGAAATAAAAAGATCATCCTTGGTAAAACATTCATCTTTATTACCGCTATCCTGCCCATAAGTGATAGGTCAAGTTTTGCCCATCTTTCTAGATCTGTTTTAATTGTTTGCCGTACTTTTCCATAGTTGTTCCTAAACAAGTCTGTATTATTTTTGGATAAAGTTATACCCAGATATTTTGTCTTTTTCGATATTTTATACGGGGATTCTTTTTCTAAGTCTATCTCTTCCTGTCTAGTCAAGATGCTGGACCTATTGTGGAATAGGGTTTGGTACCCTGGAGACCTCTTTTTAATGCTTGAGTTGAAACCTGTAGTGGGTTCCCTGCCCTCTGACATGGGAACTTCTAGTGGAAAAGCCTGATATAAAGAAGGCAGGGGGAAATGATTGCAGATGCGGTGGAGGGGGGAGATTCTGGTGTGACAGCAAAGTTTTAGAGGACACAGCTGTTAGTGCCAGATAGCTAGCCCTGTCCCTCCTAAAGCAGACTGCTCCTCCATGCCATTGGGGAAGGTGCCATGTAGGGGTGTAGCTACAGGGGGGAGATAAAAGAAAGCATTGGTCCCTCAAAGAAGAACTCAGCCCCCATGAAATTTCCCTGCAATCCTCACATCTCTATTATGAGAGAGAACAAAGCAGTAGAAATCATTCACACCTAGAACTGTTCTATTTGTGGTGTTCGCATCCTCTTGTTCACTGTGCCTGCCCCTTTCCTTTGGATGGCTGAACTGCACTTTATGATATCATGGGTTTGTGTATAAAAGCACCACTTGATTTATTGTGTGAGCATGAAGTAAGTAGCTGATGGGAGGGAGGGAGAATGGGAGGGAGGGAGGGATGCTGATTGCTGGAATGATGGAGGAGATTTGCATGGGACAGTTGGTGAATAGCAGTTTGAGTCTGAGGGGAGTCAATTGAGCCTGGGGTTTGAGAAGGGTGAAAAGGGAAATGTGTCTGAGAGGGCTCTGAGGTTGATATAGGCTGGGGTTGGAGTGAGAGAGAGGAGTTTGAGTTGAGTGCTTGGTGAGGGTCTGATTAAGCTCAAGAGAAGAGAATGTGGTGTTTCAAATGTTATATCTAAATAATCTGCTGTTTCATGTTTAAATTCTGTAAATAAAGGCCCTTTCTGCATGAGGTGAGGGAATCGCTCTGTGCCATTAGCTACTGCTTCTTCTGGGGTCCGAAGCAACACGGACTGTCCCTGAAGCCCTTCCACAGACCTCCTCCTTGGTCCAGGGCAAATTGGAGCAGTGCGAGGCCTGTAGATCCGTACTACTCTGGCTTCCAAAATGGTGGCTTCCAGCTTCCAAAATGGCGGCTTCCAGTTGGTCATGGGTCCCAACCAACTGCTGAAGCTCGCCACACCTAAAGCCCGCCCTCTGCAGATTGCAGGCTTGCATTGGTGCGAGCCTGCGAATCTCCACAAGGGAGCAGGAATGCAATGACGCATTCCAGGAAAATAAAGACCTGTTTTTTGTGGTCTTTAGAAAACACGCAGGAGGACCACTAGGGGTTGTTTTGGAGTGGACTGAGGTGCGGATCTCCGGTAAGTACTCCGCTCCTAGTCCGCTCCAAGGTGCAGACGACCTCCGTGAGAGGACGCACTGCCCCGTTCTATTTGCTTGGTGTGGAAAGGGCCATAGTTATGCTTTTGTCTTTCTACGCTTTTGTACACTCCGGAATTGCTATCATTTTGAGAGCAGGGTTTCAGAAAAGATGTCTCTGGTGGCAGTATTGAATGTGGAAGGATGGTGCCCTGCTCGGGATAAAAGTGGCATAACTCCTTATAGGACTCTTGAGGGCATTTAGACTAACCTCATAGAGGCTTTTCGCACATTACCCGTTGGCACGACTGGGGAGGGCGTCTCACGTGAAAAGCCTCATCCGGACCGCTGCCACTTCCCCGCTCCTTCGTCCTGCAGGTCACTTCCTGGTAGCGCAGCCGTCGTGTTAGCGCCCCACCCCTTCCTTCCGCAGCACAGTCTGGGAGATGTAGGTTGCGCTGGGGGAGGAAGCGTGACTGGACTGGCTTGTTCGGCGCACTGCACACAGGCAAGTGCATGAGGGCCCCGCGAGCATTGCGCGACCGCGCAGTATTTTTGGCTTAGAGCCAAAAATAAGAAAATGCGTGTGCGTCCCGCTTTAGGCTCATAAGCGTCACGTGAGTGGGAGTGCGTCATATGCACTGATGCTCCCATTTACGTGATACTCAAGGGGCTCTTGTGCAAAAAAAAACCTGAGTGCGAAAAGGGTCCTAGTTGGTGTCACACAAAGGAGACAGGAGGATGTCTTTGCCTGTGGCAGAGGTTGAGATCAAGCAAAATCCTCATGTTGTATATTGTGGTGAACACTGGAAGGCCTCATATTTGGTGAGTTAAAGTATAAAGACCCCCACTTTTGGCCACAATAATGGGACTACCTGAGAGAAATCCTCACAGTAGATGGCACTTGTGCCATTGCCTGAGTGAAAAGTCCCACGCTTATACACTTATTGTATACAGTGGTGGAATAAAGGGTGGAATCTTCATATAAAGGGTAGAAATTCCACATTTAGTGGTCCCAGTGGTGGGATATGAGCTGAAGTCCCCACATTTAGTAGCAATGGTGGGATTACTTAAGAGATAAGAAACACTGAGCCATTGAGTCCTGGCATGGAGTATCTTGGAATATGCTTACTAAGGATAAGCAGACATGTGCTGAGCAAAAGCCTTGAGTTTAATCAGCAAAACACCAGCAAGGGGGTGGGATAGTGAGGCAGTCACCTTACCGCCTTATCCTCTGCCTATGTGGAATTTTTAAGCCAATCAACTGTAGAAAAGATAAAGTTCCTAAAAGTATAAAAGCCTTGTACACAGGTCCGCCATCTTATCTCTGGTACACCCAGTGGCATTGTTGCTTCCAATAACCTTCCTCACGCTCAAGTTTTGCTGTCCATCACTCTTCTCATGCCAGGAGGGAAATTTCCATGACATTAAATTCTCAATTAAAGTTTTGCATTACTGCAATGCTAAAAATTTTGGAGACTGAAGGAAAATTTCATCTGGGGAGGCTGAATTCTCATTTGTGGGATGTAATACTCTCATTTTGCCCTCCCCCTATAGATATACCTCTGTTGCCAGCCTGTCTTTCACTTCAGGCCACAAATCTTTTCCATGGCCCTGGAGGTAGCACCTATAAATCAGGTTCAGAGTCCCCAGTAGCCTTGGCATCTGTTTTTACTTCAACAAAAGGTTCTTTATTTATTATTAAAATTTAGCATTACTAAATAAAAAAAAAGAAAAGGAACAGATGGTGAGATTTGTCAGCCTGCTTCTTAAGCCTTCAGTGCCCTAACTCTTCCTTTGGGCCCCTCAAACAGACTTTTCAAAAGTCATTTCAATTTCCTACAATTCCCAAACAAATCTCAGTTGGTTTTGTTTGCATTTCTGGGGTTCCTTTCACTTAATACTAGTAGCAGTGGGAGCTGGTAGCTCCTCTGTCTGTGAAGAAATGAATATATTCCTTTGAAGCAATGAATCTATTTCTGACTTGAATAGATTCATGTTGCTGAACTTTTTTTCCCCTGGAGGTCAGTGTTCAGCACATTGAATAGTGTCTTTAAAATTTAGACTGAAATCTGTAACAGATTCACCACACTCCTAACACAGGGGCCACTGGCTGCCACTGTCTTCTAGTATGTGGTGAGGCTAGTCCTGCAAAGAGCTCTCCACTAAATCAGGCACATCATGCTCACAGCTGATCAAGTTCTTTTGGCACTGGAGACAAGAAATCCCATGGGAGCCCCTCCCAAGCTACAAAAGCAATGCAGTAATTAATTAATCATTTTGCTTCCCTACTCTAACTCCCCAGATCAGCTCATGTGTTCATCTATATGTTCTATAGGAATGGGGTGTTTCTCTGAATGTGCCTGTGTGTAAGCACACATGGGGGCTGCATGCCAGTTATGGAGTGTTCTGACCCACTCTTGATTGTGGTCCCACCCACTGTAGGCCACTGGCTTTCAGTCTGAAAAGTTTTCCCATCCATGAGTTACATAGTTCACACATGATTATTAGAACTCACTTCCCTTCCTGAACCCACCAAATGTATCTTAGAAGGGCACAGATGATATTGTACCAATGAAATAAGCTCTGGTGAATAATTAATTGTTAATAGTAAAACATTAATACATGTAATCCATTCCAAGCCGATTTTCTGTGCTGTAAGCTGCTGTCCCCAATGAGTTGAGCTGTTGTTCACTTTTGTACTCATTTTCCTCCAAGCTCATCCACCTCACTCCACATGCTTTCGGATAGATCCACTTGCTAATCATTTCTCCTGGGTTTCACCCCACACTTTATCTTTTATTTCCCTTTCTCTTGAGCATTCTCAAAGGTTCCATTCCACAGCTTTGGAAGACCTTCACAGTGAGCCATCATGTGTGAGTCCCCCAATAGGCTAATTGAAAAGGTTAAAATAGTATGAATATTCCACCTTGAACTTTGAAGACTGATGACATTCTGATGAGGGCTGCCTTTGCGCGTGGTTAATTTGGGCATCTGGGCTTGAAGCTGAGGAGAGTCCCTGGAAAATGGAACAAGCTTGGAGATAGAGTGGAATAAGAGTGAAAGAAGACAGCCTGAGCACCATGGTGTTTTAGCCTTGCAGATATAGGAAAACTTCAAAGTACTTAAGTATGGATTGGATTATGTTCAGTTGCAAAGACCTATGCAGCTCTCATATGGTATATTTATCTTGCATTTTGTATGTTTGTCACATTCCTATCCCACATTTCTGCAAATGAATTCAAGGTTATGTATATGGTTCTCTCCCATTCTTCCTCCTCATTCTCCATCTCTTTCCTTTCTCTTCACAGCAGTCCTGTGAAAGAGGTCTGGCTGAGAATAAATGAGAATAAATGATTGACAAAGGGTATCAAAATGAGTTTCATGGGTTAATGGGGACTTGAACCTGGGTTTCCCAAGTCCATTTCCAACACTCTAACCTCTATATGACACTGGTTCCAAGCTAGCTGGTAATTCAAGGGACATTCACCATCCCATGTCTTACTTTTGTGAAACAGAGTACTATGAGAACAAGTGAGTGCCACTCACTTTGAAGGTTTTGCAAATGGACAGGTACTGTCACAGCAGTAGGTGTGTTAGTCTACTGGATTAAAAATAAACCCCAACAACTCAGAATCTTGTGTCACCTTAACAATCTGTAATTTTATTATGGCACATGCTTTTGTAGAGTAATGTGCACTTAATCGGATATATGTCATGGTATCTCAGCTGAGAATTTACACACACACACACACACGCGCACACACATCGGCAGATGAAAAAGTGGTAACTAGTGGTGTAAATAAGAACAAAAGATGCTAAAAAGTATAGTCTTGATTGTTTCAGCTTTCACATAAATGAATGCAAAGGCTCATTCACAGCAATAGTAACTGTTGATAACCCAACCAGATACACGCAGAAGGACTGAGTGTACAAACCTCATCCCACCTAAGCAAGATTCTAGACTTTCTGTTATTTTTGTTGTGCTGGGTTTATGTTTTTAACTGGTTTTTAATTTTTGACTAGTGGGGTGCCACAGGGTTCTGTCCTGGGCCCAGTGCTGTTCAATATTTTTATCAATGACTTGGATGAAGGAATAGAGGGCATGCTCATCAAATTTGCAGATGATACCAAGTTGGGAGTGGTTGCTAATACGCCGGAGGACAGGATCAAAATTCAAAATGACCTGGATAGATTGGAGACCTGGGCCAAGGCGAACAAAATGAAATTCAACAGAGAGAAGTGTAAGGTCCTACACTTAGGTAGAAAAAATGGAATACAGAAATATAGGATGGGGGACACGTGGCTGGATAGCAGTACATGTGAAAGGGATCTAGGAGTCTTCATAGATCACAAGCTGAACATGAGTCAGCAGTGTGATGCGGCAGCCAAGAAAGCCAATGCAATTCTTGGCTGCATCAATAGGAGTATGGTGTCTAGATCGAGAGAGGTACTGGTACCACTCTACTCTGCTTTGGTTAGACCCCATCTTGAATACTGTGTCCAGTTCTGGGCACCCCAATTCAAGAAGGATATTGACAAGCTGGAGCAAGTCCAGAGGAGGGCGACCAAAATGGTGAGAGGCCTGGAAACCATGCCCTATGAGGATAGATTTAGAGAGCTGGGTATGTTTAGTCTGCAGAAGAGGAGGTTAAGAGGGGACATGATAGCCATGTTTAAATATTTGAAGGGATGCCACGTCGAGGAGGGAGAGGGCTTGTTTTCTGCTGCCCCAGAGAACAGGACAAGGAGCAATGGATTCAAGCTGCAGGAAAGGAGATTCCACCTGAACCTCAGGAAGAACTTCCTGACGGTCAGGGCTGTCCGGCAGTGGAATCTGCTGCCTCGGAGTGTAGTGGAGTCTCCTTCCTTGGAGGTTTTTAAGCAGAGGCTTGATGGCCATCTGTCGGGAGTGCTTTGAGGGTGTTCCTGCATGGCAGGGGGTTGGACTGGATGGCCCCTGTGGTCTCTTCCAACTCTACATTTCTATGATTCTATGATTCCATGATAGTTTAGTCATCTTTTCAGTTCTGTATTTTGTGAGTTCTAGCTATCCTGTTGGAAGCTGCTTTGAATCCCAAAATAGGGAAAATGTTGGAAATAAATAAATTTGATGATGATGACAATGATGATGATGATGATGATGATGATGATGATAATCTATTGTGGGACAATAACACATTTTTTCTGTTCATGTCTAAGTGTTTAGAAATCTGGTTTCATACCAATCTCCTTTTAAAATTCCTTCATGTTCTTTCAGGTTAGCTCACTGGATAAGTCCATCACTGCAAAATGGAGCACCTTTGGGGGCAGAGGTCTAGTTAGTTTTGCCTTTTAAACTCTGTCATTGATCATATATGTTAATGAAACATTAACTGTATCAAACATAATCATAGTGGAATCTTTAAACACCAAATGATGCAACAAACAAGATACTTCCTTCTTTTCCGGCATGGCTTGCTCATGATCTCCTGGAAACATGTAGCTGGCTGCTATTGGAAACAAATTCTGGATCCAGTGTCTCTCTGGTCCCTTCCAACACAGTAATATTTATGTCCTTTTGACACCTCTGCAGTAGTTAAATAAATGTGATGAGTCTCAATCTAGTGCTTGTTCTCATGATGACATCTTGGATGAAGGTCATAGGGAAAATCCCAGCTTGTGCCTCTATTTAGTTTAGAGTTTAGAAAGGGTTATTTTCAAAATCCCTCACACTGGCTTTGAAGATTCTGGGTATTGTAGACTAAAACCATTTCCCCCAAACTCTGCTCTACACCTTAAACCCAGTTCACAAGAACAATATATAGCCTCCACCTGAACTGAAGGCATACCCAGTTGATTTTTGACATGCTGTGAAGTCTTCTCTCACCCAATGCCTTTGGGAAATGTTTAGACTATAGCTTCCATTATGTGTGTCTTCAAATCATTTCTGAGCTATGACAACCCTAAGGCGAACCTATCTTTGGATTGTCTTGGCAAGATTCATTCAGAGAGGGTTTGCCTTTGCTTTCCTCTGAGGCTGACAGAGTGTAACCTGACCAAGGTCGCTTTGTGGATTTCCATGGCTGAATGAGGATCTAAACCCTGGTCTCCAAAGTTCCAGTCCCAAACTCAAACCAATACACCACGTTGGCTCTCTGTGCAACTCCCATTATTCCTGCCCATGTGGACATTGCTTCTTGGAGATGAAGGATGCTGCTGTCTCACACATCTAGAGGACATCTGATTGGAGGAAGGAAGCTGTTCTGGAAGAAATGATTAAAAACTGATTCTCACAGTGAAACAAAATAATTGTTGGTGTGAGAAGACCATCTTTCATATTCTCATCATTTCGTGTTACAATAACACAGAAGAACTGAAACAGGTTTGAATAAATACACACACAAAGAGAGAGGGATACGGTCTGTATGCATCCCCACTGATTACACGTCATGACATTACATGTCAAAATAGCAAGATAATAAAAAGAAATAAATAACAATGCTCACCCTTTTCTGAACCTGAGTGATCATGGTGTTTCTCTGAAGAGAATTCCCACAGTGATTAACAGAATCCCAGTGGCAGCCTCCCCTCTCTCTTTGCCTATTTACCTGCCTAAGCACACATACACAGAGTCTGAAATGGAGAACATAGTAGGGGACCACACCTTGTTATTGCTGGCTGAGGGATTTTGGCAGATGGAATCCAAAGAAGTAATCTTTTCAGACTCTGAAAAGTTCTAAAGGACAAAAGATTTATATAATCTGAAAAGAAACCAGAGGGAATCTGGTATCTGTCTGTACTTCCCAGTGCTCATCCAGTACACCCTCTTGGTGCCATCTTTCCCAGCCATGTTCCATATTTTTTTCACAGGCAGGAGACTGGAAGAAGAAAGTGGGTGAGAAAAATTGAGCCCTGTTGGACTCCCGTGAAGAAACCTGCATTGTTTGAGAGCTGTACAGTCACCGAGTAACCTTGGGCAACCCTGTTATTGTTTCATTTCAACCTTTTCTGTATAAAATGAAGGAAAGAATGGTGTACCAAAAGCCAGTTGAAAAGTTTGTAAGATGTTCCTCATATCAAAAGTGCCTCATAACAGATTAATAATGCATGATGTTCACTGTATTTTTCTGGTGATGATAGCAACCCTGCTTCCATCAGGCTTGCTATTATATTTTTAATTGATTTCTAGCAGCTCGGTTTGAATCCCTCACTCAAATGCATGCATTTTTGCATGGTGACTTTCTACATCTCTTGGTAGATGTTAACAATACAATGGAATTTGGGCGATGATTGATGTGTATTGATAGCACATAAGCTCCTTGATGTTCAACACCAGAGTGAATTGCTTAGCATTTTATATTGGGCCTCACAGTGATGGGAGGCATGTAATATACACTCTGGGATATGTAAGTACCCATCTCCTAGATAAATAATTTAAGAAATTGTTTGGGAAACCATACCCATTATTAGGATTTGTGCTCAACAAGTGCCATTTTCTCTGAATTGTATTTGTATTTTGATAGGTATTGATTTTTATGAGTAGAAGCAATGAATAATACATTTCATCTTCCTTTGCTGCTCTTAACAATAAGCTAAGGGAAATAATGGAAGAAGAGTTTTCTTTTAATGGAAGCACTCCCTTTGAAGACCATGCCCTGTCTCTTCTGAAGAATGGGATGGGGCAAACTTACAAGAAATCTTACGAAAATCTGCAGTCCAAAGCAACTAGGGAATGTCTGATGTCCAAGAGGCTGAAATTTCTTTGTGTTCAAGAATGATGACCCCAGGCCCAGACCCATCAGTGTTTACATGTGAAATTTTAAGTCACTGCTGTACCTGGGATCAGCTCAAGACAATTTGTTGTTAGAGGCAAAGGAGAAAACAATGCTCCCTCCATTTCAGGTACAACAGCTGATCAGGATGAATCCTATCCACTTTGGAAAACATTCCTTTTTTGGACTACCATTCCCCAAGACCCACATGCAATGTAGCAAGTGGGTTATGGGAGTTTTAATCCTTTAACAGTTACTTTTCCTAACTCTGGTTTTGTGGCCTCTGATAGTGGAACAAGCTCCCTGGGGGAGTAGGCTAGTTTAGGACACAAAGGCAGGCCACACAGGTCTGTCCTACTGACAACATCTCACTGCCACTTTCCTCAGGATCTGAGCCAGCTGCCTTGCTATGCCCAGTGGTAGGGTGGGCCTTGCACTAGGATTTCAGGATAACTCCTCAGATCACTATGAGTACTCCCCTGCTGAACATCTCCTCTCTTGTGGAAGGCCCTCAAACAGAATTCTGAGAACCACAGACGTGTACAACTCGTGCTTGTTTCCAAGTGCACAACCTCCTTCAACAGATTTTTAAAAACTTGTCTTTTAACTTTTTCCATATAAATATATAATTCTAATTTCTTTATGTTTATTTTAAAGCCTTGGTCTGATTTTTCAAATGTAATGTTTTAATTCTTGGCAATAAATTGTTCCTTGGTTAAGCAACTTAAAATCTTTAATCTCAAAATTCTTTAAGCTCCAGGATGCTGACCTTAAGGGTTAAGGTGCCCAATATTAACAGAATGCTGAAGAATCTGAAAACTTACTTTTTGGGTTACAACTCCCAGAATCCTTTAGTGAGCATGGCTAAAAACAGAAGGACTAATTTTCTAAACTCTGGATTGCTTCAGGTGTTAGGGGAGTACATTCTGAAAAGTACATACTTAGGAATATATCTGTATCAAAAGGTTGTTGTTGTTGTATGCCTTCAAATCATTTCTGACTTCTGGCAACAAAGGACACATCCCTTCTTGGCTAATCATTTTTGAGGCCTTATAGTAGCCTTTCCTAAAGCAGCACTCTCCAGATGCTTTGGACTATAACTTTCATTCATCTGAGGCAACACTGCCAACAGCCAGGGGTGATAAAAGTTATAGTCTAAAATATCTTAAAGGCATGCCATCTCCCTCCCTTCCTCCCACTGTGTTCAGTGAATTGACACATACCCTTTTTTTAAAAAAAATTAAGTCCAAAACATCTGAATGGCACCACATGGAGGAAGAACATCATGTAGTGTTTTCTTCCTTCCTTCCCTGTTCCGCAAAGGAGCACATAACTTTTTTAAAATTTTAATTTTAGAAGATTGCAATCATACACATATTCCTGGTGACTGTATAGGATGGTTATTGAATGTTTTCATTCTCTCCGCTCCATGAGAATACAGGTATTTTTGCATACAGCAGAAACCCAGCAAACCAGTGAGTCTAAACATGAATGCCTTTGTATGAATTTTTTTGTGAGTAGGAAATGAAAAGAAGCAAGAGCACCAGTGAGCAGGAGAGCAATTTGGAATTCAGACAAATGTTTGCAAACACTGTGTTGCAGCATCCAGCCAGCTGTAGCTGTTTCGAAGTGTAAGAGATAGTAGTTAGTGGAGCTTTATTGCCACTCCTCCCCATGTATATTCCGCATTAGAAGGGGAATTGGGAGCCACCACTGGGCTGTAGTGGCATCAAAGTAATCATGAAAGACAGAAGGAAATATATTATTGGCTGTATTTACTTTTTAGACAGTAAGTGATATATTTATATTTCTGCATGTGCACATGAATATGCATATAACACATGCACAAACACATGGGTACATCCTGAAACAACTATACTTCAGAAGTATAAATACCGGAAGCATTTGGTTCAAAAACATCTTTCATGATGAGAGTTTCTTAAAAGTGAGATACTGAAGGCACAATTGAAAACTGTGCCAATAAGGAGGAAAAATGGCAAGTGTTTAAAGAAACCAGAATGGTTGACTAAAGAACTCTCAGCTGAGCTAAGTGTTAAAAGAAACATGTACAGAAACTGGAAGAATGGTGAAACCACCAAAGAGGAATTCAAGCAAATAGCCAGGATATGTAGGGAGAAGGTCAGAAAAGCTAAAGCGCAGAACGAATTCAGGCTTGCCAGAGACAATAAAAAAGGCTTTTTTGGATATGTCCGCAGCAAAAGGAAAAACAAGGAAATGATAAGGATGCTGCTTGGATAAGATGGCCAATTAATAATGGAGGGAAGAAAGAAGGCAGAACTACTCAACACCTTCTTTGCCTCAACTTTCTCCCAAAAGGATAGAAGTACTCAACCTGGGGGATGGGGAGCAGGTGAGAAAGGGGGGGAAATGCAGCACAGAATAAGTAGAGAAATAGTACAGGAATACTTGGCTAAACTAGACGAATTCAAGTCTCCAGGGCCAGAGGAATTACCTCCAAGGATATTAAAAGAACTGGTAGAAGTCATTTCTGAACCACTTACAATAATCTTTGAGAATTCTTGGAGAACAGGAGAAGTCCCAGCAAACTGGAGGAGGGCAAATGCCATCCCCATCTTCAAGAAGGGAAAAAAAGAGGACCCAAATAATTATCGCCCGGTCAGCCTGACATCAATACCAGGAAAGATCCTAGACCAGATCATTAAACAGTCAGTTTGTAATTACTTAGAAAGCAATGCCATAATCACTAAAAGTCAACATGGATTTCTCAGAAATAAGTCATTCCAGACTAATCTTATCTCTTTTTATGATAAGGTTACAAGCTTGATAGATGAAGAGAATGCTGTACAGGTAGCATATCTTGACCTCAGTAAGGCCTTTGACAAAGTTCCCCATGACATTCTTGCAATGAAGCTAGTAAAATGCGGGCTGGACAGGGCTGCTGTTGGGTGGATTGGTAATTGGTTGACCAACTGAATCCAAAGGGTGCTCACCAATGGCTGCTTTTCATCCGGGAGAGAAGTGACTAGTGAGATGTCACAAAGTTCTGTCCTGGGCCTAGGGCTACTCAACATCCTCATCAATGACTTGGATGAAGAAGTAGAGGGCATGCTGATCAAATCTACAGATGACACCAAATTCGGAGGAGTTGCTAATACCCCAGAAGACAGGATCAAATTTCAAAATGACCTTGACAGATTGGAGAGTTGGGCCAAAGCTAACAAAATGAATTTCAACAGAGACAAATGTAAGGTCCTACACTTAGGCAGAAAAAATAGAATGCAAAAAAATAGGATGGGGGAATGCATGGCTGGATAGCAGTACATGTGAAAGGGATCTAGGAGTCTTGGTAGATCACAAGCTGAACATGAGTCACCAGTGTGATGAGGCAGCCAAGAAAGCCAACACGATTCTTGGTTACATCAATAGGAGTATGGTGTCTAGATTGAGGGAGGTAATGGTACCACTCTATTCTGCATTGGTTAGGCCTCATTTGGAATACTGTGTCCAGTTCTGGGTGCCTCAATTCAAGAAAGATATTGATAAGCTGGAATGTGTCCAGAGGAGAGTGACCCAAGTGGTGAAGGGTCTGGAAGCCATGCCCTATGAGGAGCAGCTTAGGGAGCTGGGTATGTTTAATCTGCAGAAGAGAAGGTTAAGAGGGGACATGATAGCCATGTTTAAAAATTTGAAGGGATGTCACGTTGAGGAGGGAGTGGGTTGTTTTCTGCTGCTTCAGAGACTAGGACAAGGAGCAATGGATTTAAGCTGCAGGAAGGGAGATCCCACCTGAACCTCAGGAAGAACTTCTTGATGGTCAGAGCTGTCTGGCAGTGGAATATGCTGCCTCAGAGTGTGGTAGAGTCTCCTTCTTTGGAGGTTTTTAAGCAGAGGTTGGATGGCCATCTGTTGGGAATTCTTTGATGGGTGTTCTTGCTTAGCAGGGGGTTGGACTGGATGGCTCTTGTGGTCTCTTCCAACTCTATGATTCTATGATACATAGGCTTCCACATTGAGATAGTTCACACTGGTAGCATATCTATAATGCACATTGAAATCACCCAGCCAACAGAACAAATGAGTGAAGAGGGTGCATTTTGAAATGAAGCCATGTCTCAGGGAACTGACTTAATTGCTAGTTCCTTACATCATCTCTTCCTCAGTTAATTTGGCAATATCTGCTAGCTCTTTTCTGATTGGTTGTTTCACACTGGGGACAAGGGAAGAGCAATGTGGAAAGATGGCTTAAAAATACAACTGATATTTAGCCCCACAAGTGTTGAGCTTATGAAAAAGCTGGACTCAAGCTGAACGGATGTTCAGTTGTTGACATGCTCCACAACTGAACTTTATGCTTGACAAGCTTAAAGGAAAGTCCAGAGCTGCACAGAACATATTATAGGAACATGGAATATGAGAATTATGATTTGGTAAGCTAGGCATAGCAAAACAAGAAATGGAACATATAAACATTTCAATACTTGGGGTGAGTGAGCTAAAGTGGACAGGAATGGGACATTTTGAGTCAGATAATTATACAGTGCTTTACTCAGGAAATAAAAATCTAAGAAGAAATGGGGGTGGCATCAATAGAGAAGAGAGACATAGCAAAAGCAGTCAAAGGATATAATGCAAAGTCTGACTGAATAATATCAGTAAGATTTCAGGGAAAATACATCAATAAAACCATAATCCAAGTTTATGCTCCCATTACAAAGGCAGAAGAAGAAGAAATTTAAAGATTATATGCTAGAGTCCAGGAGGAAATTGATCACACACCAGAATAGAACTTCTTGTTACTCATAGGTGATTGGGATACAGAAGTAAGAAACAGCAGGGGAACACATTACATGACCAAGTACAAATAATGGAATGGAACAATAGTACAATACAGACAATGGAAACAATATACAGAATGAGTATATAAAAGAGATGAAAGAATGACAGATTCATACAAAGAACTACCATTTGCAGATGAATCTACAATTTTTTAAGATGAAGAGAAAGTTGCACTCAGAGCACTTGAGAGAAATAAATCACCAGGAACAGATGGCATACCAATATAGCTGCTTCAATCTACAGAGATAAAATCTACTCTAGTTCTAACTAAAATCCATCAAGAAATGTGGAAAACAAATCAATGGCCCACAGATTGGAAATATTCCATATACATTCCAATCCCTACGAAAGGGGACACCAGTGATTACAGTAACCACAGGACAATTGCATTAATCTCCCATGCAAGCAAGTGGTGGTCAAAATTCTGCAACAAAGATTTTTTACCATATATGCAGTGAGAAATGTCAGATGAACAAGCTGGGTTCAGGAAAGGAAGAGGTACTAGGGGTCATATTGCAAATACACTAAATATGTTTGATACGTTATACATATGTTGAATAATGAGCTCACCAAAGAATTTCCAAAGAAAATCAGGCTGTAGCAAAGCCTTTCACTATATAGATCATCAAATAGTCTGGATTGCTCTTAAAGAAATGGGTGTGCCCAATATTGGATTGTCCTGATTTTATACTCAGGACAAGAGGCTACCATCAGCACAGAATATGAAGAAATGAAATGGTTTCCAATTGACAAGGGGGTCAGACAAGGATGTATTTTATCACACTATCTGTTTTAATCTATATGCTGAACATTTCATACTTAAATCAGGATTAGACTCAGAGGAAGGAGGAATAAAAATTGAAGGATGGAACATCAACATCAGTTTAAGATAATCAGATAACACCATACGACTAGCATGAAATGGTAAAGAGCTGGAATGTCCTTGGAGATATCACGAGAAGATGTGAGTCACTAGAAAAGACAATACTGCTTGGTAAGGTAGAAGACAGTAGGAAAAGAGAAAGAGCGCATTACAGATGGATAGACGTAATCAGAGAAAACAGGCTGTTCATGATAGGGTGACTTGTTCATAGGTCATCATATCATAGGGTCACCATAAGTTGAAACTGACTTGATGACAGTTAATGACAATAATCCCCACACATACATTTCAACTATAGTTCACTCTAGATTCTCTTGTGGTTGTAAAAGGTGGACAGTGAAGAAGGGTGACAGGAAGACAATTAAAAGACTTGAAATGTAGTGGATGAGGAGAGTTCTATGGATAGTGTGGATTGCAAAAATTACAAATGAATGAGTCTTAGAACAAGTCTGAATCCTCCATTGAAACCAAAATGACTAAACTGAGGCTATTGTACTTGAGCATATGATGAGATGACATTGACTCATTTTCCCAGTAATGCTGGGAAAAGTCAAAGGTATTAGGAAAAGAGGAAGACCACACAATAAGTGGATTGATTCAACCAAGCAAGCCACAGCTTTGAGTTATGAAGACGTGAGCAGGGCAAATAATCACCAGAGCTCTTGATGGTCTCTTGGTCATAAAATCAAAGTTGACTTGAAGAGTCAGTATGGTGTAGTGGTTTGAGCACTGGATTACAACTTGGAAACCAGGATTCAATTCTCCTGTTGGACATGGAAAACTATTGGGTGATCTTGGGCACATCGCTTACACTCTGCCCCAGAAAAACCCATGATAGATTCACCATAAGGTCACTGTAAGTCAGAAATGACTTGAAGGCACACAACAACAACAACAACAAAGTTGACTTGACAACAAATAGTAATGAAAAGACTCTGTTGAGCCTCTAGCAAGTAATGAGAAGGTCCATGTGCCTCTGTGGTAGCTTGCATGCTGCATGTTGAAAAAGTTCCACGTTCAATTAAGAACCCTTATTTGATGGTTTTGAACTTTAATTGTTTCCATCCTAAATTTTTTTGCAATTTTGGATGAAGTCTTCAAATGCAAAAGAAAATACCATCTGCACTAGCCAAATTCAAAAGCTATTCTTAACCACAGAGAGGATCTTATAGTTCTTAAAGATGAGGAACTTGTCAGGAAATGGAGAGAAAGAAAGAGAGAGAGAGAGAGGTCATTTCCGTACTATACTGTTATAGTGCTATTATTTAATTTTCAACATCCTATGGAATCTTGGGGTTTGCAGTTTAGGGAAGGGCCTTTAGAATTCTCAGCCAGAGAGCTCTTGGGCCTCAGTAAACTATAAAACCCAGAATTCCACGTATGTTGAAAGTCTAATGATGGCATTATAATAGTGTAGTGCCAAAAGGCCCAGAGAGAGAGTTTGCAGCACTAATCTTTTCAAAGTCCATGAAAGTAAACTGTATCCCTGGTCTGGAGGGACAGATTTGTCAGACTCAATTTTCATCATTTTCAGAGTATTTAAATCTCAAGATGTTTTTATGTCAACTTTTTTTTTAAAAAAATCCTCAATAAATGCTTGTAAATTCCAATAAAAATGAATCAAATCTAAATTCTTGCCATCCTTAGGTTCAATTTTTAGCCTTTCATTTAGAAGTTTCTTGGGTACCAGAGCCAGGAAAGACATTTGCCTGAGCCTCTGGAGCAGAGCTGAGCCTCCAGAGCAGAGCCATGTAGGGGATTCTGGGTGTTGTCCTTAAAACTAATGACTTTTCCAGGCCCTGTTCCAGAGAGAGATATGCTGGAACAGATAAACCAAAGCTATGCCTGCCTACAAGGTAAATTCATATATCCAACTATGAACATGTCACTCTTTACCCTGAAACCCATAACTAACCATGGAGAGGGGGAGTGGTTGGCTTGCATATATAATGAACATTTTCTAAACAAAATAAAAAGGGATTTGTTGTGTTTTATTTACACTATTTTCCCAAATAATCAGGCAGAATGGTTTTTGCTCCCACAGTGTTGAAGAAAAGGACAGCAGTGGAATGATAAGTGGCTATATATTTGTTCCAGAATGTACCATGAATTCCAAATATTTTATATGTGCCTTGTTGACCAGTCTTGCCACTTCTGATTTCTATTGTATAAATGTTTGATGTGCTTTTGTTCGATAAGTGCATGTGCTTTCCCCCCTTGAAGCACTGAATCAGTTTCTTTCTCTGTCCACATCGTTTTGTTTCCGGCTGCACATCAAAATGGCCAAGTCTCATTTGTGCAGCTGAAAAAGTATATGTGCGTGTGTGTGTATATGTGTGTGTCTGTGTGTGTAAGAGAGTGAGAGAACATATAAACTGTAACAAATAAGGAAAGGATGTATTTCATAATGAAATATTTGCTTGACGGTATAATAGAGGTTTCTATTGCGTCTGAATCCCGCATATTTTCTGCAGAGCATGCCTCAGCTATTGACATACTGTTGGTTTTATACATCCCAAGATGCATGAATTATTACTGTCATTCACCATTTTATATTTCTAGTTCCATAGCCTATAGCAATGCTTTATTGTTAGCTATTGCTGGAGACTATATAGGACCTCTGGCAATGCCAGCTATTGATCATGCCGTGTTCAATGTTTGCCTGCTCAGTAATGCAAAGATGTGCTAATTTTCAAGAAACGATATAAACCCTTCAAATGATTGTGGTTGCCATTTCTTGACTTTTTTTTAGCAATGCCAGGCAGGGAAGCGTGAGCTGCCCAAAAATAAGTGAGTAAGTCAGTAAGTAAAAATGTCCAGGATACTCTCCTGCCACAGCATAAGAAATAAAACTGGTGTCTGAATTCTGAGATTGATGTTCTATTATAGATGCAAAGTATACCATGCAGAAATGAAAACAGGCTACACATTATTAACAAACATGTTGCCCAAAGGAAAGTTATTAATAAGTGATACACTGAGAGGAGGAACGAAAGACTGAATGCGTAATCCAATAAGCACCACCGCAGGGCAACGTTCATTTATTTTTTGATAGTCACGTTGAAATGAATGGAGGAGAATTGGTGGATTGGTCCCAAAACAGTAACAGTGTTGATTAATTCTTGTGATAACCATGCCCTTGCCCACACAGACACACACACAGACACACACACAGGCATTTGAGTCTTTATTTTTTGTCTGCAATGATTGCAATAGCATGACAAATGGATGTATCCTTTTATGAGCCTAGGAAATGAAAAAAAATGTTTCAAGTCCTATTTGGATCCCTTTGCCAAGAGACAGAAAGAGCATGAGGATTGTGCTTTTAATGTATGAATCTGGAAGCATTAAAATGACACCACTAATTAGTACTGAAGAGCTTTGGCCTGAATGCATTTTCAGTCCACACAATGCTTAAAGGCTGCATCCAAAGACAACTAGAAAATCAATAGGGGACTTCCATTGGGAGTTTGGATTTAAGCTTTTCCAAGGACTATGCCCACGGGAATCTTAGCAAGCATAGCCCTTGTTCTGCAGGAATTATCCTTTGCTTCAACGAATTGTCATTCTCCTTTTGGCTTTCACTTCCCATTTCATTCTGATTTTGTTTCCCCACCTCCTCCTTCTTGAGCTAGGTCTTTAGGAGTGTGTCTTGTCTGAATACTTTAAATGTCTCAGAACTCACCTGATCTTGGAAGCTAAGCAGCCTGATTAGTACTTGGATGGGATACCACCAATGAGTATCAGGTGCTGTAGGCTATATTTCAGAGGAAGGAACTGGCAAACCCACCTCTGAGTATTTCTTCCTTAAGAAAACTCTATGAAATTAATGAGGTCATCATAAGTCCTCAGGCAACTTTAAGGCACATACATGCATAGCAGCTAGTGTCATTTCTATGTGTAGGTGTGTCCTTCTGACATGCTTACATGTCTAGATCAAGCAAGGAAATTCTTCAAATCCATTTAGATATAGATATGCATTTAAATGTTCATCCAATTCCCACTGAGGTTGATGGGTGGATCAGAATGTGCATTCACACATTGATTAAGGCAGAAAAGTATGACTGGGGCTGGATGAAGGAGATATATAAGAACCACATGACTTATTTTACAGAGAACAGTCCTCTGTTTTGAGAGCATTTTCTGTTTGCAGAGCTGTCCAGTCACAAACCAGGTGAAAGATAATGAACAATCAGAACAAACAGTACAGAAGAACTCTGAAGTTGTTCATTACCACCTAGTATTTAGATGGAATCCTGAGTAGATATATGAGTTAGCTGGGGTTAAATTCTTAGTTCAAACTGGAGTAGACCCATTTCATCCATGGAATTTATATCAGCGTTGGCTAGTCATTCAACCATTCATTCAGTGGGTGCATTCTATTTGGGATTAAACAATAAGATTCCATTTCTGTTCACAGTCTTCCTCAGTTTGGTAAGTTATATTGCATTTCTATTATGGCAATTATTTCTAAGTCCATTTTAAAAATGAAGATGCAAATCTGATTGTCCACTGTTATCCTCTTTTTGGGTGGCACATAAGTGGTCATACGAGGAGAAACCTATCATATTCAGACTGTAGCTGTGGTGTTATTTGGCATTTGTACATTTGTAGTCCTCCTTTTTGATGATTCATTCCTTGACCATTTCCTTCTCTGTCTTGCAATACACAATTGGTCACTCTTGGAGTAAAAGCATATAGAGTAGGTCCTTCTTACCCACAGTCTGTAGATTTGTGAGTTTCCATAAAATGTCAGTGATGTGTGCAGGCATGTGTTGAAGCATTCATGTGCATGTCACTGCCATTGAATATAATGAGATGTGAGATCTGTGAATTTTGCTATTCATGGGGGTTCCTGGAATGGAACTTACTTATATATGGAGTTCCTACTGTATTTGTCATTAACAAACCATATGTGTGAAATACACTAAAACTCTTCTTCAGTCTCTACTGAGGATGCCAGCTTCCCCTATGCATAAATATCTATTCACAAGTTGAAGAGATGCTCAGCTGATGGTAGTGATAGTAGCATTTTCTGTTACCTGACCTTTGCTAAACCTAGAAGATCCATGGAAGCTGGAATGGAAGCTGTGGGAATAGAAGAAAAACAAACTGAAAGAGAAAGCACTAAGCTATAAAAGAAAGAAAAAGAAAGACAGACAGACAGACAGACTGGAGTGAGGCTACACAACTATTTCTTGTTCCTATTTGAAGGCAGCCATCTGGGTAGCAGGCCTATGATGCAGAAAGGGGGTGAGAACTTCACTCCTACATATCTTTTTGCCTACTATTGATCAACACATCAAACAATGCTTGCTACTAAGTTATCCCTAGATCTTGTTAGCAGAGTAATCAAATTGGCAAGGCAGAAACTGAACAACAACCAGTCCCACCCAACACACAGTGTTTAACAAAGAGAATAAATAAGTCTAATCTTCATTGTATAAAGCGAGAGGGCACAATAAAATGACTGCAATGTAATGTGATGCAGGAAAAGTGTGGGCGTAGTAAAGCAAACAAACAAGAGCTCAGCAAACATGCCAAGTAGCAACTGGTATAGGCATGCAAAAGTTGCTAACTCTAACAAACAACCATGTTTCTATAGTGCTATCTTCATTGCATTAGGGATCTCCAGATATAAAAAGAACATAAGAGCATATGCAGATCTTGGCTAGGTTAGAAGAAGGGCCAATCTAGTTCAGCATTCTGTTTCCCCAAGTCAGCAAGCTTTTCCTGGAAACTGGTACCCTCCTATTTCCAGAGCTGATATAATCAGACTTGCTGTCTTAGATCCATGGGTTAATATCAGAGCTTAGAATGCCAGGTTTCTTTTCTTTTTCTTTTTTAAAATCATTTCATTAATCATTATTGAGCTCCAAAAATTAATTCATTTTATTAACTTATAAAGCAGAAATTCATAATGTGTTACTTCAATTGTTACTTTTAAAAACAGACAGTCTGCAAACCAGAGCCCCTATTCTATTTACATGCAAAAATTGTTCAGCCCCCACATCAGCATTCATGTTCACTCAAAATCCTTGCCAATCTGTACACCACAACTCTTCTGTGTAAAACTTCCCAGGGGCTCTTTCACACTACACAACTATACCACTGTGAATCCACCTTAACTGCCATGCTTCCATCTTATGGATTCCTGGGATTTGTAGTTTAGGGAGAGCTGTTTAGAACTCTCAGCCAGAGTTCTAGCACTTCACCATGCTACAAACCCCAGGTTTCCATAGGATGTGATCATAATGGAATCATAGTGCTGTAATTGTGAAAGGGCAACAGGGCTGCAGTTTGAAGCTCATTTTATTGCCTGACCTTGACGTTCTTTGTCTTCAGTCTCTGATCACTAATTTGAGATTATGACAAAGAGTAGTAGTAGTAGTAGTAATAATAATAATAATAATTATAATAATAATGGATTTTTTACCCACCCCTCCCCAAGGCTCGAGGTGGGATACAAAATAGATGGAGTTAAAAGTCATAGTTGAAATATACATAGAACAGTTAATACAAATATAAAATATATCACAGTTAAAAGTACAACTAAAATACAGTTAAAGTACAATTAAAAATGCAAATACAAAAAAAAATGCAAAAATGCAATTAAAAGTACAATTAAAACTAGACTGGGTATTTGGCATACCAAAAAGTCTACATGTATGGATCTCATTCAGTTCAAAGCAAAATGCAGAGTTATTTCCCTTTCTTATTCAAAACCTGTAGCAAATTAACATAACAAGTTGTTTTTAATCCATTACTTTCCAACTTTTGGTCTTATCTATAATCATCTCACTTAACCACTGATAACTTCATTCCCCATGAAAAAAGACAATGCAGGGTTGAAAGGGGTGATGGAAACACCTCGGAGTGGAGACCATTTTTTATGACAGTAGACACATATTTGTACGTCCTTTCTTGAAACAGCCTACAACTCTTTCAGGTATCATCAACTGCAATGTGTTGCAGTTAATATTTACTTCTGTGAATTGCAGTTCATTTTTTTTTAAAAATGTGATATACTGTTTCATTCTGGAACACTCATAAAGACTCATAAAATATTTCATGGATTTATGAGGCCAGGCCCTCAGCTGGAGTGACTGGCATGGGACCACTGACTCCAGCAGAGCGATCATGACTGATGGTACCAGCTGAGGACCTGGTGTGCTGAAATGTGAGCATTTGTGTTTATGTGCTTCTGGGTTGTTTATTTATTTATTGCCTAAAATAAGCTATTTGTGCTTGACTGTCAGGAGAAAAATATCCTGGCCATGAACAATAGTGTCAATGGAAATGCCAGAAATGCAATTGTTGTCTACTTGTCATACTAGGAGTCAGGGATGGCCTGAGACTTTTTGCTGCCTGAGGCAAAGGACAAGATTTGCCAAAGGCAATAGGACTGCCTGTTGAATCTTAGTTCAGTACTGGTGATTGGACAACATCCTTTGCTGCACTCAGCAACAGCAGTCTAGATTTGAGGGGGAAGAGTTATGGGCAGCTCTTCCATTAGGTAAGTGAGGCAGCTGCTTTAGGCAGCAGTTTTGGGGTGTCATAAAAGAGCAGCAAATTAGCAGCTATTTACTTTGTTATTATTATATTTTTACAGCCACGGGTAGGGAGAGGTGCTTATCTGATTTTCTGGCCAGATGCCAAAATAAATTACTGACTTTGGATACAAGGAACCTTGACTTGTGTAAGTTACTTCAGTAACATCTTGTTGTTTCAGTTACTGGCACTGTGAAAGACAATGCGCATACACAGCACTGCCTACTCTGTGCCCATAAGCACTCTGCCTAATGATAGGGCTGGTGCTACCAATAACTATCCATTTATCTACACCCTGGTGATATGCAAGGCAAGACTGAACCTAACTGTGCTACAAGATGATAGGCAAAGTGACCACCCTGCTCTGGCTGTATACTTACTCCAATTTCAAATAGTGATCTAAGCACAGTCAAGCAGAACCCCTAGAAATGTACACCCTCCTGGACTATATACCCCACAATTTTATTTTACATAATTTTACTCCTGCATGACTCTAGGTAGAACCATGAAGGAGTTACTAATACTGATTACATTGTTATAGCACTTTGATGCCATCCTATGGAGTCCTGGAATGTGTAGTTTGGTGAGTAGCATGTTAGAGATAGGAGAGGTCTTGAACTTCTCCGTATACATCTATGATCTAACCTTTATATAGCATATATCTACACTTAACAGTTATATCTGTTTGATGCTACTTAAACTACTGTGGCTGCTTTCTACAGAATCCTGGGATTTGTGGTGCTATTAGTTATTTACAATTTCCTGAATGCTCTTATAGGAAGTTATTTAGAGTTGTTTAGTAGAGACTTTTAGGTATTTTACCAACAGGCAAATCCCAGGACTCCATACTATGGAGCCATGACAATTAAAGTGGTATCAAGCTGTTATAATTGTATATACTCTGAAGATATAGGGCTAAATATACTCTGAAGAAGGGCTAAATTAAAAATGTAGGCTGTGAAGCATGAGGCCTCTCCTCTCTCTAGCAAATCTTGCCTACTGCAGGTTCTCTTTTTGAAAATGTGCAATCAGACCCACCACAACAACAGATTAGGGGTCTTGTGGAGTGGTTGATAGATGGGCTAAGATCTGTCTAAGTGATGTGACTTTTTGTTATCTGCTTCAATGCCATCAGGCTCAACACATGGAGCATATTAGTCAGAGACCAAGACCAAGTTCTTGTTGTTCTAATATTACCAAACTGCTCTTTCTCCATTCCAGATATTAGTTACACTGGCACTGCTGCAAACAAGGGTAGAACAGGGGCGTATCTAGGGTGGGGGAAATAGGACACGTGCCCTGGGCAACAGTGCTGGGGGGTGTTTGTGCAAAGAAGCTGAAGATATAGCAGAGGAAGAGGAGAGGGGGGGAAAGAAGCAGCCCTGGAAATAGGGGCACAACTTCCATGCTTGCCCTAGGCACTGTTTATGTTAGATATACCTCTGGAGTAGAAACCCTTTGCTTGCAATAACTTCCTCTGTTAGCCGTCTGCAAAGAATGGCTGTGGCATGTGTATCAGAGCAATCTGATGCTAGCTGGTATCCTATACTCTTCTACCATTCTCTCCTCTATCTCCCCCTTTGTTCTTGTCATCCCAATAAATGTTTTCTTTCTACTTTCAAATGGCTCCATGGTCTTAATCCTCTAGACCAGTGGTGGGGAATGCCTTGGGTTGAGACTCACAGTCTAGCCTATCTTCCTGGTACCTGCTGGAAAAGGGCAGAGGGAATGAGAAAAGTCAAGTCTGTTGGGACCTTCTCAGAATCTTCACCCTATGCGTATGATTCGAGCCAGGACAGGCTTCAGCATTCGGCAAAATGAGATGACTGCTTTAGGAAGCAGATGGTATGGGAGAAGAGTAGCAACACCCTAGCTATTCTCATGACCTTTCCAGCTGTTCACCTCCGTTGGAGGACAGACTGGTGGACAGAGTGGTTTGTGCCAGAGAAGACATCCTGGGCCCCATAAACTAGTCAAAATGCTCCAAGTTAATCTCTTTCTGTACATGTAGGAAGAAGGGAGAGTCACTAATCAGGCTTTGTACTAATTAAGATTACCTTTTGTATTCCTGCTTATCTCCGTTCCTTTGCTGCCCCCAAACAACAGAACATACTTTTACTTGACTTCCAATTCTTTAGTTTCTTTTTCACTGTCAAAGTGTCTCCTTCCCATCTCTTGAATGTGTGCTATTTTTCAACAAATAGCAGCAGGGATTGTGTTATTTTTACTTTTTTTTTTAAATCACAGAGGTACAATTTTAGGATTATCATCATCCTGTAGGCTCTTCCAGCTGTGGACTTTAGTCAGAGCCTGGAAAAGTTACTTCTTCCATTAGTAAATAGCTGAGCTATTTTTGTCTGTTACTTTTAAATGAATATGTTTTAGAGGGTTGTAGCACATTCTACAGTGTAATGGTATTTTAGACATTTTTGTTTGTTTGTTTTTATCTATGTGTGTTTTTTCCTGCATTACTACAGGGTATAAACAAACCAATACGTTACAGTGCAGTGCACTAGAATACTTTTCTGGAGTATAACACCCAGAATCTCAGGCCCTTTTCGCACAGCATTTGCCATGCGAAAGGGTGGCTGGAGCGTCATACGATTGTGAGGAATGATCTGCATGATGCACTCACAATCGCATGATGCTCCAGGGTAGGGCAGGCACCACTCACACACTTTTCATTTTTGGCTTTCAGTCGAAAATGGTGCGCAATTGCGCATTGCTCCAGGGCCCCACGCGCACGTGCCATGTGTGTGGAGCCTCCAGAGCCAGGGCGGTCATGCTTCCTGCCCCAGCGTGGCCTGGGAAACTCCCAGGCTGTGCTGCGGAAGGAAGAGGCGGGGGTCTCGTGCTACCTGCTTGGGAGCTGAAGCAGTGAGGATGTGAAAGCCTCTTGCTGGAGGCTGCTCGCACGATCCCCGCACCCCAGTGCCGAACAAAGGTAAGCTACGGAAAGGGCTTCAGTCAGCATAATCAGTAGCTGGGAGATTCTCAGTGTCATAGTCACCCAAAAGTGTCTTTTCCCAAATTCTGCTTGGCTTTATTAATCCACCTGGTGCAGTTTTGTGTTCTCTGAATTTCAGAGTTGCTCCACACACATAAATCTAGCAGCATTATCAATATCAGTAAGCAATGGAAGGTATTCTGGAATAAGCTGGGGTGGCAGATGGGAGGGTAAGTTAAAGTTGACTGCGTGTTCCTTCCGTGGTGTCACATGCAAATACACTCACTCACAAATATACACCAGACTCTTTTGGGATGTGCCCTGCATTTTATCCCTGTGGACAGGGCAGTTATATGCAGCTCCCATGTTCCATACATGGAGTAAGGAGGCCTACATTAAAAGGGCAGAAATACAGAAATAAACATAGAGTCTGGAGATTTAAGAGGCCCTTATCTGAAAGTATGAGGATTCTTGGAAGTGATTCTTGCCTGCCCAATACATTTGCTCATGACCAAACCAAGTTTAAGAAAGGAGAAGGAGAAGAGAGAAAGGAAGGGTAGGAAGAGAAAAGAGGCAACTCACCTACTTCTGGCTTTGACTTACCACACTGCTTGCTTTGACCATGTGTACCACCACTTGAAAAATCACCCACAAGGGAATGTGACCCTCAGCAGCGGGGGGAGGGGGGGCTACAGTTTACCAATACAAGGTTTTGGTTCTGTTCTTTTAGAGGTTTTTTTTTTAAAGAAAAACCTCTCTTCCAAATGGTGTTAGTGTATCAGCTTGCCTTTATAAATCATGCAAAACTGCCTGGCTAGTATGATTCCTGAAGCCATGAAGGGACTCGGGCTTGTGATTCATGTACCTCTAATAGAGGAACTCACTGACAGATTGAAGATGGGTGCCCAGAGAGGGAAGTATCTTGCTGCTACATCTGCTTTTGGTCATGTCCAGACTTCTATTGTCAGAGAAGACTAGTTGGTTTATAAGGTTTCCATAGCAACTTAATATTCAATATGATACCATCTTCCTATGGGAGATGTTTCTGGATGCTTTTCCATGCAGTGTTATAAACATCACCCATAAGCAAGAATAAGGGGAAGGGAACTTTTCTGTGAAGAACAAGGGTAGTGGATCTGGATAGATGAGGCACTGTGTGAAGAACTTTCTTTTATCTTTCCTGAAATCTTCCACCATTCAGGTTCATTGGATGACTCCAGGTTCTAGTATTATTTGATGGAAAAAGACTTCTACTGATTCACTTTATTCACACCATGAATAATTTTATATCCTCTATTATGTGGAGCATTATTCACCATTTTTCTAAGCTAAAAGGCCCCAAAGAATGTAACCTTTCCTTATAGTGGATTTACTCCAGCTATTTGATAATTTTAGTTGCCTTAGTCTGTCCTTTTTTCCCTAGCTCTACAATATATATATATTTATGAGCTTTAATTGTACATAGAATTGTTCACTTTTATACTTTTATAGTTGGGGTCACATGATGGATTTGTATAAAGACATCATGATAACAGCAGTTTTATTTTCAGTCTTAACGATCCCATAGATTTTGCTTTTTTTCCTTTCCATATCAGCTGCATAAATGGGTCATTCTCATCAAACTGTTCCCACCACGACTCCAAGATCTATTTCCTGTCAGCAGTCACCACATTAAACCCATCAGTGTATCAATGAAATTAGAATTGTTCACCTCAATGTGTATCTCTTTACACTTCCTTACACTGAACAACGATTGTCATTTTATTACTCATTTACGCATCATGGAGAGAACCTTTTGGAGCTCACTGTTTTCCTACTCAGAGTGATTTGATATCGTCAGCAAATCTGGTCACCTCGTCGCTCACCTTTAACAAGGAAAGTCTCATTACTGTAGTTTAAAGTTAGCATTATTTTCTTTTCTACAAGAGATCTTAAATGCTTCAATATCATCCTAAAAAGGAAGGGGAGTGATCTTTACCAAACCAGATTTAATAAATCTCTAAGATATTTTCTATTCCCCCCTCTTTTAATTGTGTTTTAATTATGTTCTTCAAAAAGGAGAAATGACAGTCACACAAATGACTGTTAGAAAACAATGTGATCTGAGTGAGACAACTAAGGCATTTCTGCACTACACTGTTATAGCGCTATTTGTAGTTCCGGGAGGGGCATTTAGAATTCTCAGCTAGCATGCTCTTGGGCCTTGGTAAACTACAAAGCCCAGAATTCACTTACACTTAATCTGCGGGATAAAAAGCAGACAAAAAAAGCTTGATGATTTGAGATCAATTAAGACAGTAATAGAAGAAAACTGGATATAGATATTAAAGGAGTTGAATAGCTGGATAATTGTATATGGATATGATAAGAAATAGATCTGTATACTATAATAGGTAATACGTATACTATAATATGTAATTTAAAGAAGCCAGTCTACATTAGAGAATTTATGTTTATTGAGATCACGATAAGTTACTTAAATAGAGGTTCTATCAAGAGGTGAGGGGAAGTTATAAGAGAAATGGATAGATTGTATGATAACATGGTAAATAAGCTTGTTTTTTTTTTAATTTGAAAATATGACAATACAAGTATGTAATGTGAATAACAGTTATTTTAATAAAAATATTATAAAAAGGAAAAAAAGAAAAAAGAAAGTGGAATAATAGCACTATAACAGTGTAGTGCAGAAATGGCCCTAGGTTACAACTTAGGACTGTGACTATGGTTGGTGAACTGGTGAGCTTGGAAGTAACCAGCTACTTATAATTACCTTCTTTTTCCAAAGAGAAAGATATACAACCTTAAATTAAAACTATAAGGCTGAGGGATAACTTCAGACCTCTTGTGATATAAATGTAACTTTTAAATTCCATTAAATTCCATTTACAAGGGTGTGTGGCCTCAATAAATAATGGAGGAGAGATATCACATGGTTCAGGCTTGTTCTGTACCTCAAGCTGTTAAAAAAACAAATATTTTCCTTTTAAAAAAACAGAGTCTAATGGAACCTTAAAAACTAACAAGTTATAGGTGACAGAAACTCTGTCAGTATCTTCCAGTCCACAAAGTCTTGTACCAAATATATATTAACGTTCAAGGTACCACTTAATTTTTGCTGTTTTCATTGTGATTGTATAAATCACATCTGGATTTTTTTTTAAAAAATCACTAAAACCTTAGTTCCTTAAAAAAAAAAACCCAAGAAAGTAAATACTATTTAAAAAAAAAAAAAAGGTAATTGCAGTGACATCAAACTACTTCTTATGCCTTGGAATTTATAACTATAACTCACTACTCTGCAAAATTAACTTTCGAAGCTCTGGCAAACTGTCTGGCCTTTAGGGCTCAGGCTCCCTTGAGAAGTACAGGTCTTTACCATCTTTGGCATCTTTCATCAGTGTCAAGCAGCCATGGATGAGATTATTGGTGCTTTGATCCTTGCTTTCCACTTCATAGACAGAAAGCTATCATTCTGTCCTCAAGAGCTTTGAAGTGCTCCACTGCTTCTTGTTAAGGGGATCTCTCCCTGTCTACCATCTCTGTGCCCTGTTGCTCTGAAGTGTCACACTCTGGAGTAAGATTAAGGTAAACGAATTCTCTCCTTGGGCAGTGTTGCTTGACGGGATACCCTAATGGTGCCTGAGTCCTAAATATCTATTTATTTCCTTGCCATCTCCCTTGGAAGGACTGGATCATCGGTTTATAGCTCCATCAGAGATTTCCTTTTGGAACCACAGTATACTGAAAACCAATCCCAGTGAAATGTTTCCCCCACCTGCCCCACACTCTCCCTTGCAATGCTTTAAATCCCAAATGAAAGGCCTTGTATGTTCCCATCTGTGTCACATGGATGGGTTATCTTTAAGACTTGTAGGAGGATGCTGGTGAGGCTTCCATATCTACTGGGTCCCCTGCAAGGTCATTGAGGCTTTCCATTTTCAACGATGGAGAAGAGGTCAGATAACATCATCACTATGGCTATGGGGAAAGCCATTTGGTCAGAAGCCCCAAGGAAATTATGGAAGTAGGACTGGTCCAATAATTAGGCAGAGTGAAGTGGCCAAGTCAGGCAGCAGATACTGGTAAGCAGCAGCAGGGTGTTGGAAGAGAAAGCTGTGGGCCATTTAATCTGCTCTGCACTCCATAAACAAGGGTGCTGCCTTCATGTATGGTGGAAGGTGTTGTTGCATTGTCATTGCTGAAGAAACAAGAAACTATCATTGCAGATGGCTCTGTATGTGGAGTGGGAGGGGTGCTATTGGTCATACATGTCCAAATGGGCAGAGCTGTGGAGAAAAGGGGCACCATTCCACATATGCTACTCTTCCTAGGCTTGCAGCTGCAAGAAGCTACATGTAGCATTTTTGTATGGCTCCTTAGAGAATCACATCTGTAGTTTGCTTCCTCTGCCGGTGCATGAGGCAGGAAGAAGCATACCTCACAGACTTTGGGAAAGTTAGTTTTTAGACAACAACCCCCCCCCAAATCGCCCCAGACCACACAATAAGATTGGATTCTATGAGTTGTAATCCAAAATAGTAATTTTGCCAAAGTCTGATAATCAAAAATGCACATATATATTCATTTTTTTAAAGGTGGTTCTAATACTCATGGTTATGGAGATGAACTTGGAAGCAAAAATGACAACTAGTCCCCAGAAGTCAGGGGGAAAATCTCCAGATATTCTACATCACTACTTGTAATTGTGATCCATGTGTGCAATCATGAGGAGGAAGCTGAGAGAGGATGCATAGTTCAGCCAGAACAAACTACAATACACATCTGCATGGCATCATAACAGCAGTGTCTCAATCCCATGTCTTTCTCCTCCCTGGCCATTGCTTAGTAATGGCTGAACCATACAGTTAGTATCATTTCTTAGATTACAATGAGCTCGTCAGCTGCTCTCATAACAAAACACAAACATAGGGAAGAAAATATGAAGGTAGACACAAATATGTCAGAGCATTTTATTTGATCTGGTGAATTTTATCAGTTTTAGTCTGGCAAACATATTTCTTTTTGAACATTGTTTAAAAAATATTATTAGAGATGGAGGTGAACAATCTCACTTCCAGTTTCTCATTTTTCCACTTTTAAGTCTGGTTGGCCTAGAACTCTGACCATTTTTGTTTCATTTTCCTCCTGTATGTGCATAAGTGTTCATTTTTGTATACATTCTTGAGCTGAAAGCTGACTAAAATACAAAGTGAGTGACTTCTCCTACATCACTAAGGCTGATGTCCCTACAAACGAATATATAAACAAAATAAAAGGTATTTCAAAGTTGGAGATGAATGCAGCTGAGAATTTGGACTTTCAAGATTTGTTTGTGAATTTTATTTATATCAGCGGAGAAAAACTGATTTTCTCTAGCATAAGGGTGAGAAGAATCAGCATATAACATGTCTTAGCAGCTCCTAATTTTACTGATTCATTTAAAATATATCAATACTGTATACAGCAGAGTGCGCAAATGTGTTTGAAATATCTACGGTATATCTATATCTCTCTATATACAATTATTAACAATTAAGGTATTTCATCTTTACATATATACTCCTATAAAACATTAGTGGTTTCATTCTACAATAGTTATTTTAAAAGCTGTTTATTATAGCAAAAACAATTGAAATTACTAAAAGACTACTATTAGATGCGATTTAAAAACAAGAACAGCTCCCATATAGCTTCCTATCCAAAAATTAAAATTAGACCTGCTATGAAATATCACATGTAACCAGCAAGTTTGCTTGATTTCCATTTTTAGAACTCAGGTTTTTTTTTTAAAAAAAAAATATGCCAACAGGGATATTAATGTTTTCAAGATCTTAGCAATGAAGCAAAATGAAAGGGGAAAATGTTTTAATTTGCATAAGACTTTACATGGTACAACCATTTAGAGAATGAAATGCTGCTAGCTACTGCTAGAATTCATGATAACCAAAGATTTGCAAGAATCAGACTCACTGTTCATTACACAGCATTCCAGTCCTGCTCTCAGAGCTGCTCAAGACACTATGTGTTTTGTCTTCAGAACAACTCTGTAGGTTGGGAGGCAGGGATTCAGGATAGCTTGGGTATGATTGGAGATCTTCCTGATCCCAGTCCAACACATAAGCTACTCTACCATTTTTGCATTTTTCAATGAGCTGTTTGATCCTAAACAACTGAGTTCACAAATTATTACTGTCATTGCAATGGGATAAGAAGAGTGGGTGCTCATTCCCCCACTTCCTCCGTTCTTTGCATATGCTAATTCCAGTTCTTTTGCTTTTTGTCTTGTCTGTTGCCTTCACTGCCTCTCTGCAGGCGGCTCCATCATTTCTCATCACAGTTCTCCTAGCTTTCTATTATTCCTGCCTTAAATCAATTTGTGTTAAAAACAATGACCATTGCCCATATTATTTCTGTCTCTCTCCTGCTCATTTGGAAGTAGACTTGGTGGTGCCATCCTAACAAATGAGGGCTATTTTGAGATTGATCCAAATTCTTTTAAAACATGGCCTGATCCTGCAGCCTGATAATCCAACCCCTCCTTCTGAAGATGAGTCACTGTAGAGTATGACTTAGCACGTTAATGTTCGTTGTGTCAGCTACAGCTTTGCTACCAGAGTGTTGCACAGAGTTAAGGCTTGCAGTCTGATTAGATGATACCCACTGATATTTGAGTATCATCATAAGCATGGCCATAGGAGTGCTGCCGGGGCTGCTCCCTACCAGCAGATAAGCTGAGGGGCTGCCATTAGGGTTGGCAGGGTGGAAGAGAGAGAGTAACATCCAGCATTGCATGACTGAATTTCTGCTTCTGCTTTCGGTTCTACTCTTTTCCCTGGCACTCACTGCTCTTCTAGATCAGTTCCAGAGGAGACCTCCAACCCACAGAAGCAGATGTGGGAGGTGAAAACTAGAGGAAGAGGTGGAGTTAGGGTTGCCAGGTCTCAAGTCCTGGTCCTGAGTCTCCAGTTTTTGTGTGTCATCTACATGCTGGAAATGAGGATGCAAATTCTTCTGTTTTGTTGGCCCAAAAAGAGGAAGACACCCCCAAAACTTGTTCTCTGTTTTGCTCCCTTACTGGAAAAGCACTCTCCTGCATTTAAAACAGCCTCAAAGTATTGTAAAACTACCCACCCATAGACTCTAGGGGACTTATGGAGCCTGGGGGTGATTGGGAGGCATAGCAATTCTCCAGAGACAATGGGAGGCCAATACGATCTCCCAGCCCTTAGCAATTGCCCTTTTCTGCACCACAAATGAAGTATATTGTTGAGCTTTCTGGATCTTCCTAGTTAGCAACACAGAATAAGGTTGCTTGAGTGAAGATAGCTCCTAAACCTTTAATGGTTGTATAGAAGAGGAAATTTCAGCAGGTATTGTTTGTCACAGAGCCAGGTAACAAGCAGCACTTGCTGGAATTCCCTCTTCTTCACAGCCATTAAAGGACATGAACCACCTCCAGTTTTCACTCTGGCAATCCTAATTAAGGTCATTTCTGCACTAGACTGTTACAGTGCTATTACTCCACTTACAACATCCTATGGAATCCTGAGGTTTGCAGTTTAAGAAGGGGCCTTTGAGACCCCTCCCTAAACTGCAAACCCCAGGATTCCATGGATATTGAAAGTGGAATAATATCACTGTAACAGTCTAGTGTGGAAATGGCCAAAGATAGAAAACATATACAGCTACAGAGGCACAGAAGTATGCATGGTTAGCCACATAGTGGAATTTTGTCTGTCTCAGGGCTGAATTCAGTTTAGGGAGGGTTCAATTTGAGCAACCTGCCATGTGTCAGTGCAATTCCTCTTGATCAGTTTTAATGTCTGAAATGCAGCTCTATTCTTTATTTCTTGACTCCTTTTGCTCACTTCCTCAGACTCATCTTACAGCTCAGGGTCCCAGATTCTTTCCTCCAGTTCCTCTACCCCGCTACTTGAGGCTATTGCACTGTCATGCTTTTCATGGGCTCCTCACAATGGCCCTTTTCACATTTTTTTTTTTAGCGCGAGTGCCCCTTGAGCATCGCGCAAATGGGAGCGCTGCTCGGTACGACACACTCCCACTCGCGCAAAGCTCATGAGGCTAAAGTGGGGCGTGCACGCATTTTTTGATTTTCGGCTTTAAGCCGAAAATGCCTTGTGCTCATGCAATGCTCGCAGTGCCCTCGCGCACTTACCTGCATGTGGTGCATTGGTGAGCCGGGCAGGTCACGCTTCCTTTCCCCAGCGCAGCCTACAGCTCCCAGACTGCACTGTGGAAGGAAGGGGCGGGGCACTAGCGCGACAGTCGTGCTAAGGAGGAAGCCAATGCGGGAGGAAGAAGGGCTGTCGTGCACTGCTGACGCGAGTGGCTGCTCCCCACTGCCGCGACAAGGTACAGTGCGAAAAGGGCCAATAATAAGTTTCATAAGGTCCACTTTGTGCTTTGGGAATGTGTTTGCTTGCAAAGCCCTAGGTGCAAAATCTGTAATTTCAGCCCTGATCAAATTCACACCACCGCCTCTTGAACAGTCAGAATTGATTTGAAAATTCCTTTGGTGGCACTAGAAATGGTGACATGCAAATTGGGACTAATGTGTGTTTATCAGGGATTTCTCCGATTGTGGCACTTTGTGTCAATGCTTCAGAACATCATAGCAACATCATATTGGCTGCAAGAAAATGCTGGCTGAAGATTTGTGGAATGCATGTGTTTATTGTATTTCCTTGCTCATCTTATGATTGGACATTCAGGTTCAGAAATTCTAAGTCAATAACTTTCCAGATATGATCTTAAATCTTGTCATTTTAATTCAGGTATGCATATTGATCTTGCCTTTCCTCCTCTCCTACCGTTGTCATTTGACAGTATGTGTTTTGGGAATGAGGAGGGATGTTGGACACGTTCATGATGGCTTTCCTTTTTCTTTTTCAAAAGGAAATTTCATTAGCTCATTCTACACTAAGTATACCAAGCTTAGACCTCAACTAAGTAGTGATGAATGGTGTTAGACTCTTTTTCCATTGATGCCTATACCTGGGTGTGGGGGAACCAAATCAAACTCACACGGGGAAACAGAACAGAGAGAAAATATCTCAGAATGATCAAGGAATACAATCCAGAAACAGAAAGCTTTTGTACGCATGTACTGAATTCATCACTCTTTATTTGATATTCAGGTATCGTATTCAGAATGTGATTTTGTTAGAAGGGAGGGAAATAAATAAAAACCAAGAAGCACATTTCACATTACTATATATTTTTCCGATATTTCCATCTCCCCAGATGCATTTAGTCTGATGCATGTAGTGTACCTCTGATAAACATCCATGTCCAACCAGAGCAGATGCATGGAAGCAACGGGACTGATGTGAATGTTGACTTACCTTTCAGCAATTGATTAAATGGGTCTAGAACATGGCTTTAGGTCATTTCTCTGAGAGGTTAAAAAGACTAGAGCTTGGAATTCTGCTTTTAAAAGGCAATTTGTTACAGGTAGTTAGTCTATTAATGTTTATTTATCTATTTAATAAATAAAAATTATAGTTGCAATAAAAAAGAGTACTTTTTCTCTAAAATAACTAAAGCTATCCTTTCTTTGAATGCAAAAGGCAAAAGAGTGAAGCTTCCAATTTCTCTTTAGAATACGTAAGCTACATCCAAGTCTGGCAAGCTGTGATTTGTTCTAACTGAACCATGGTCTGATTCCAGCTATCTCAGTTAGAAAACACACATCACAGTTCCCCAGGTACATGCAGAAAATGGAACTCTTATTTGTTTGCTTTCTTACTCTCATATATGACTGAGGGGAAGTAAGCATGAATCCATGAAACCGTAATTTCCCATGCACTGTTTCCAGACCTGATTAGCTAAACAGGTGACTGTTTCATGTTTCTGCACTTAGATGGTATGGGGGAGTGTCAATTGACTATCCATGCAGTCTTCAGATACTGTGAAAGCAAGTTTTAGTTAGTAAAATTAATCAACTGACGTTTTCATGATCAATCTGCGAGGGACAATTTTAAACTGTAAAGATCAATTGGTGAAGATATATGTTAAAGACATTATCTTTAACCTGAGGAGTTTTTAAGTTCTGTTTAGTTTTATCTTCAGGATAAAAATTGGAAATGTTAACATGTCTTTTCCTATTGACAGCAGACGGCAGTTTTTGTAAATAAAGTGGGTGCCTTATGAAATCTCTTTTTAGTGTCTTCAAGAGGGACACACTGCAAAGCTTTAGTAATATGAGGTGTAGTCCAATCCTATATATATTTTCCATTCTTGCCTCCCTACCCCCACATCTCCACCCACCACTGGCTAGGCAAATTTTTTTTGTCACTAGTCATGTGACATGGCAATCTATTTTGGCCAAAAGAACAAAGAAAGAAAACCAGAATGATTCAGCATTTTATTTTCAATAATATCACAAAAACATCTAGAATCAATGAGTTTCAAAATAGCTGAAAAGAGAGAAAAAGAGAGATATCTGTTAAAATTAGACATTTACTTTTGCTTTATGTGATGGACCACTGTGAAACTGATCAAATCCTGTACATAAAGAAAATGTTTTTACTTTTCTGTTAAATCTTAGGTTCGGGAGTGCCATCAAAACAGGACTTTGGGGGCAGAAGTCCAGAACCTCATTTATTAGAATGAGCAGGAGGGGCTTGCAAACACAGCAGGACTGGCTTACCCATTTTGAATAAATTCACATCACTATCCAGGGGGACTTTTCCAAGGAAAAGTCAAAAACTGTTCCACTGCAGAGCTCCCTGTCTTTTTAGGTGGTCCATGTCTATATGAAGACAAACACAGCCCATCAGTCAGTCTGCACACAGGATATCAATGCCTTTCCAGAATCATTTCTTTCTTTCTTTTTTAAAAATCAATCTGCTGGCATACTGTGAAAAAAATGAAAAAGAATTGGAAAGGTTCACTGTGTGATTGACTCTGTAGGTTACACTGAGCACTTGTGCTGTAGCATGGTACAGAATGGATGAGTGGCCAACAGTGGCCATTGGTTGTTTCAGTGTTCAGGAAGGTGAGGAATCTACCCTGGGGTTCTAATCCAAATATTAAGGAGCTATTTGAGAAATAGGTGGCAGTACACTGAATATGTCCTTAAAGGTCTAGATCAAAACTTGGAATGGATTCACACTCATTTAAGGCAGAAAAGACTGGACACTAATAGTTAGCTGGCAAGTGCAGAGCAGATGCCCATTTTAAACACTGCATTTTTGTTCTTCCACCTGGAAGAGTTCTGTACTATTTCGTGGACAGGATGATTACTCAGAGTGCAGGAGTACCCAGAAATGTGAGCAACAATCCATTACACCAGTCCAAATGTGAAGAAGGTGAGACATCCCTAGAGCAAGCTTATTATGGAGACCCCAAAAAAGAAATGCATCACAAAAAGGAGGATATTTATGTAAAATTTGCATATATTGATTCATAGGTATAAAAGCCAAATTAGAAATAATTGGTTAATCTTAAAAAGGAATGCTATGCACAGTTGGCCCTCCACATTTGCAGGTTTTCATTTTCATGAATTTGATAAGTTGTGAAGTCATGGAAGTCACTGAAGTTTGAAGTAAGCCTATACCGTATAAAAGGAGGGGCAGGCCACTTACCAGTGTTGTTGGAAAGTGACTTTCTCCATCTCTCTCCATTGGTTATATTGACTAGGGCCAATGGGAGTCACAGTCCAACCATAAATGGAGGGCCATAAATTGCTTGCCCCTGACATAAGAAAAGGCTGCTTTAAATGCCTTTAAAAATATCCTTAATGTAATCAGATTGCTCCCCTTCTGTGCAGTAGTCCAGTAAAACAGATGCTGAGAAGTTTCTCTTTCCTAAGCAAGATCCCCCCCCCGCAAGGTCAAGGCAGCCTTCCACATTTTATCACCTCCTTAATACCATGTAACATTATTTATCTTTAGATTTAATGTAAGTTCAGTGATCTCTAGAGACTAACACTGAGAAGCATGATATTAAAAAAAAGAAAAGAAAAGAAAAAACCTCTCCAAAGCTTTGTGAGCATTGCTTGGAGCAGCAAATTGAAGCCTTTCTTCTGTCCAATTCCTTTGTCTGGGAAGTGGCATAGATGGCACTAATAAATCAAAAATTTGTTTTCAAGACTCATATCAAATGCTGTGAAATAGGGGTGAAATTTTCAATACCCTTCTATTTTATAATTGTTTCAATACATGACTGGAATATAGAATTGTCACTGCATTCACATTTGTTTTGTCCTCCTGTGAGATGCTATCTGACTTTAGAGCACTTTTATTCTGATTTGTGTGTGCACCTGTGCTTGCTAGTCACATTGGTGATTTCTGCTTCTGTTAATTAAGAAGAGACTTGTAAAAAATAAAGTGTATAAGCAGCCCCCTATAGGCCGGCTGCTTATATACCAACAAAACAGATTTACATAATATTTGCATATGCTGACATATGTATAGATGCAAATTTAGAAAGAACTGTTCTAATTTATATAGGATCTCAACACATTTCACCATAGTGTGTGGATGGGGAAGTGGAACAGTGACCATATGACTGTTGTTTAAGTCAATGCTGATGAAGGACAAGTTCAACACCCTCCTGATTTCCCTTCTTTGGGTTCTTTGACTAGAATCCCCTGGGTGATTTATGCCGATATTAGTCTCTCTGTGTCTCTTTTTTCATATTGTACAAGGAGATATCCAATACCTACTTGCACAGAGCTTTTCCCTAGCTGTGCAACAGCAGCCAGGTGCCACCAGCTTGCAGCTCAGCCCCCTAAGACAAACAACTACTGATTGGCCGGGAGGGATGCTGTGAGTGTTGTGTGGTTATTACAATGGGGACAAAGGTGAAACATTTGTCTCGCCAGACTTTCAGCATAAGTATGCTCTACCAGCTTTCATCTTAAACTGAAGCTGGAATGAACAGTCCTTCAGAGAGAGGACATCTTCAGACAGAGGACTGCCTTATGCAAAATACCCTTCAATAAGATCTGTGGACTGGAAATCTCCAAATATTGTGTTGTAAGACTATGTAGCACTCTGCAATAATCATATTTTGTGATACTATAATTCTTTCTTTTCTTTCTTCTGTTGGCACATTACTAAAGGGGAACATCGTGATGGCTTCACAGTCTTGCCATACATCAATTTGGTTGGTACCAGAGCTGCTTCAGAATAAAAAAAAATTAAAAATGAAGACACCTTATATTACAGCTGTCAATCACACTATCATAAAAGGGATATTTAAAGAACTTATTTTCTGTGGCACAACATTTTTAATTTCTCTTGCTCTCCCCTAATTTTTCATGTAGTGTGGAGTACTGTGTTCTGTTGGTGTTTGGAAAGTGTAGTTTTGTTTCTGATGGTGCTCAGATCTGTTCAGTTCACGTAGTGTAGTTTGGAAGTGCTCATGTGATTTTTCCAAGAGGAACAGAGACAGAGAACATTTTTTTTTTTTGGCTCACTAAGCAAGTGGCACTTCTTTCTTCCACCCCCTCATCAATCTGCATTTCCAGATGATTGCAAAAGGGAACCGGGCAGAATGAAGCAAAAAGAGGTGAAGTAGGGAGTCATATTTTGAAAAAATGATTTGTGGGAATTGAGTAAATGCAATTTTGACTGCTGTTTTCCCACTCCTTGTAAACTCATACTTGATACTTGGATGCCCAGAATGCTGGACTGGCTCTTCTGCAAGGTATCAATGAACATCAAACACATCTAAGCACACATTTAACTACATAAAATGAAACTAGAATTTCTCTTTTAGCTAGTTTTGTCTTTCCAGGTTCCTGTTGAGAGGGAGAGGTTAGAGAAAGGGGGAGGAAGAGACTGAACAGTTGAACAAAGTAGAATCTACCTGGTCTTCGTCGTCTTTGACCAGCACTCTAACCATCCCACCACATGGTATCTTCTCATTTGGAATTGAGAAGAGCAGGGAAACATGGAGCATGCATGGCAGAATTATTTTTCTGCAGGCTTGCATTCTTTGACAAACACAGTCTTAAATGCACTGGCCTCTGTGACTATCTAAGTCCATGCTCACCTAGGCTTTTCCCCATCAGTTTTATCTGATGTTCAGATCAGCTAACCAACAAAAGATAGTCTCAGAATTGCAGTACAACATATATGTGTCCTGCTGCAGCTAAGCTTGGCAACTATTTTTCAGGCAGGGGGAGGATGCCGACAGTGCTCCTACTGCCTAGGGGATTCTGGGAGTTGTCATCTAACCCCCTCCCACTTTTCAAAGCATTGTCACAGTCACACGAGGGGATCCTGCTTTACTTCTTGAGCTACATAGTTTAAACATATGCAGCATTCATTTCTCCTCACCTTTGCAACTCAAGCTTTTTGCCTTCTCTCTCATAGGTGCTAAGGCACTAAGCCAGACAGCCTGATAAGAGTACTTCAGCTGATGCCTTGTATGCCTTTATACCAAACTTTGCTAACACTTGAGAGAACAGATTAAAAATCCTTTGGCTTTCAGCAATTACACTTCTCTGTAGCATGTACTATAGCAATCACAACCCAACAGTATGGATTTCCAATGCTACAGCATTCACTTGGGGGAGGGAGGCAGCTTGTGGACCACTTCATGTGGTCAGTAAGGACCTGTTCACCCTTGTGGCTTTTCTGCCTCCAAGAAATGGATCTGCCTATTCATTAAGAACAATAACAGGAAAAGCAAATAAAAGGCAAGCAGCAATGCCAAGGAGACAGGCCAGCTCCCTCCCACTACCATGACTAGGTACCCATTGCTATTTGATGAAAATCTCTCACATATGACTTTTAAATTGGGTCAGATGAGGTGAAGAATTTCAGTATAAGCATTCTTTAATATGAATGGGAGTTGAATACTCCACATCATTCTTTGAAACAGCATTCTTCTCTGGAGTGATAGGACATTTTCCGAGTACTAAAAATGCAATATTTTATGCCAAGGGGGAACACTTTCAGTTAGTAATGGAAAGAATATTAAAAAATACTCAAACAAACAAAAAGTCTGAAAGAGTACTTTTCAAGTGTTGGAAAATTCTAATGAGGAGAATCATAGAGTGGTGAGAATGTTTGTAAATCAGGACTTATTCTGCCCAAAATTCATACATGGTCTTTTTAGCAACATTTCCTGTACAGGCAATAATACCCCGTACCTGAAAAAACCCACTACCATCTGCAAATTTATCACAGAATGAAGTCCCTACTATAGCATTTCCTTCCCAGAAAACAGCATTTACTGCATGGAAACTACTATGCTCACACAGAAATATTATCTTCTACAAAGAATATGCTGTTTCCTGCTCAGAAAAGTCATTTTCTGCACACAAATACAACACACAATTTTTGTTCAGAGTAAGTACTGAGCTGTGATGAGTCTTCAAAAACTGCAGTTTTCAAAGATGAGAATAACATTAGCAAAAATTAATATTTCTGCATCTCGCCAACAATTTTTATTGTGTGGTCACCTTCCATCACTCACAGAATCTTACAAACATCATGTTCCATAACCACCTCAGTTCTCTTAAGCATGTTTTACATTTTTTTTTTTTAAAAAAAACATCCTGTGAAGGAAAGAGCAGAATTACTACACAATACCTTTTGATTATTTGTGCTAGGAACTGTCTACTGGAATGTGCCCTGGGAAACGTTTCTATTTTCCCTTCTCTTCACAAATAATACAATTATTGTACATACAATAAATTATCAGTTTCAAAGCTACAAAGTTTTTCAGGAGAACTGTGGGAAGATGTAAGGCAGGGAAGTAATGGAGTAATACAGAAGTAATGGGGGCTGCAAATGTCATGGAGAAACAAACTCAAGCTGAGCTAATGAGGAGATTTACCACTGAAATGGGGGGGATGAGGGACCAAGAAATTCTAGTATGTGAAATGGGGCCTACAGCCCAAGGAGAGTGGGGAGAAGGGGGAAACTAATCTTAAATTGATGAAATCTACGTAGAGGGTCAAACGTAATCAAGTTGACAATGAAAAGATTAGCTTGCAGGACTGAAGGGAGTGACAGAGAGATGAAAAAGAAAAGTACTGTGTCTCAGGACAACCACCACCCAACAAGTGGGAAGGACGTGGAAATATTAACAAGGGGCAAAGAAGGGAAGTTTGAGAGGTTTTGGGGAGGAGAAGTTCGGGGACAGGACGGATGAAAAGGAAGAGGAGAGCCAAAGTTAAAATCAAATATGGAAAAGAGGGGGTTGGTCAAAACTAGGTTATGAAACAGTTACAGATACATGACCATGAAAACTGGATTTGGTAACAATTGTGAAAAGGATTTTATAGTCTGAAATGTTACAGAAATGTGATGTTATGTAACATGTAAAAGATTTATAGTTTTAAGTAGTGAAGATTAACACCATGTAATTAAGCCAATAAGTAGCTTTTAGTATCAAGATTAGTAAATGGCATCTCACTTACCACATAAATGTAACATGTAATAGAATGTAATTTCTATATATTATGCTAGATAATATTAATCTTTGGGGAAAATAAAGTGGGATTGTTGTTTTTTGGTTGTTGGAAAAAAATGAAATGGGGTGGGGAAAAAGAGAATGTCTGGTTATTATCTTTGAGACATTTGAAACACTTTGAATGTCTTACATTGTTTAAAGGAAGAATGGAAGTTGCCTCTTCCTTTATTCTTTAATCTCTAACTTCCATGCTTCAACCCCTTTTTGTTTTTTTTTCTTTCTTTCTTCTTCTTTTCTTTTCTCTTTTCAAGTATTTGTATGTTTAGAATTTTAGTGTTTTTGAAAATTACCAGTGAAAGTATTGTCAAGGCCATGAAGTTTTAAAGAAGTACTGACTAAACATACAGAAAAAAAATCAATAGCATATGAGAAAACACAGCAACTAGCAAATGACTCAGGAGCAGCAAACTCAGTCATCTGGTTGAAACATGATGCCAAACCATGGCTTTACAATGCAAAAGTAACCCAAGAAAGAGCCTTGGATGTACACACTTCTTACCTTCTATGCATTCAGAGAGATCAGTTGCTTCCAGGTTTATGGGAAACCGTTGTTTACTGTTATATCAGAACCAGCAAACTAACACTTGCCTCTGCTCTGCAAACTAGGATTGTAAGACACATGATGCTCCTTTCAATTATTTGCTTAGCCTCAAACTGTGGTTTGACAACACATTTGAACTGAACCCTCCACCATGTGAATATTATTGCTGTTGTACAATGTGGAGTAAGAGCAAATGTGGCATACCAGTTAAAGAGATGAACTATGATTTCGGAGGTACAGACTGAAATCCTGAGCCATAAAACTCACTGCATTATCGTAGGGATAAAAGAATACAGGAAGCTGCTTAACACTGAGTTGGATCATTGGTTTAGCTGTGATGGATCATTAGACCACTAGCAATGACTGGCAGCAGGTTTCTGGGGTTTGGGGCATGATTCATTGTGCTTGGATATGTGGTCTTCTACTTGTACGGTACATGACCTACCTCACTTCAGCAGCTGTCCAATACAGCACTTAATGTATTCTGGTAGTCTCCCATCCGTGTACTAACCAGGCCCAGCTCTGCTTAGCTTCCAAATCAGACAAGATCTGGTTTGTGTTCATTGTGGTGTGGTGATATGAGGACAGCCTTGTACACTGTGTTTAGCAAACTGGAGGGAAGGCAAGATATCATGCTACTGATACTGAAAAATCAATCCAGAAAATATTTTGCAGTGGCTAAAATACACTTGTGGTAAAAGGTCTAAATTTCTAAGCATTTTCAAATTTAGCTCTATATAGTGAAACTGCCTCTGTAGCAGGGGTGCAGTGCATAGGGTACTCTTGTGATATTGTCTTCTTAATTGGTAATGTTTCTGAACAGATTGCATTGCATGAGCAATTTTTATTAAAGTTTATTCAATGTTTGTGACATAGTGAACATCTAAAAATGTGATGTGTTGATATGTATTTAATAAATTCAGAAAAAGATCCATAATGTCTGAAAACTCAGAACGTATGAGCTTTTACTGGTGCATGTCTAAAAAGTGCAAAAATGTGTTGTCGACCGGACATCCAAAATAATAATAGTAGTAGTAGTAGTAATAGTAGTAGTAGTAGTAATAATAATAATAAATAAATAATAATAATAATACCACCCATCTAGGTTGTCAGTATTCCTATGTGAGAGCCAGCCAGCACCATTGTATCATTGTATTTCATGCATTTGCTGTAATGCAGAGCAGAGGAACTTTTATTCTTCGAATCATTTTTGATCCCATGCCCATAATCCGTTACCAATGCCCATACTGCCTGAACGTTCTGGAAGCTGAAGTCCAGAACACCTAGCAGACCAAAGTTTCTCACCCCTGATATCAGCACAGCTTAGAAAGTTGCCCCCAAAACAGTATTAAGTTGCAGTCATTGGCTAGCATTCAAGAATCATAGAAGAGTTGAAAGAGACCACAAAGGCCATCGAGTCCAACTGACTGCAGTGGGGGAATATACAAGCAAAACATTCCCAACAGATGGCCATCCAGCCTCTGTTTAAAAACCTCCAAAGAAGGAGACTCCACCACATTCTTGAGGCAGTATATTCCACTGTTGAACTGCTCTTACCAGCTGGAAGTTCTTCCTAATGTTTAGATGGTATCTGTTTTCCTGCAGTGTGAAGCCATTGTTCCATGTCCTAGTCTCCAGAGCAGCAGAAAACAAGCTTGCTCCATCCTTCACATGACATCCTCGTTAATGACGTAGGCATGCATAGGCATTCATAGGGTAAATTATTTGCTGTAGTGCAACAGATGTATTCTGCTATCAACGGTGGAAGCAGATTTTTACATACTGCAATGCTGCATGTTGGGTTCATGCATTGTGCATTGTACTTGTAGTTTCACAGTGTACTTGTGCATTGAAAAATGACACAATTATGCTATTCTCCATGAGGGTTGTGTAAGGCTGGTATAGAGTACCTTCACATTATGCTGAGAGAATGTTGGATTGCAGCCATTGGATTGGATTGCAGCCATACATTGGTATATAATTTGATACATTGTTGGGAAAGGAACAAATTACAAATAACTCATTTTTTGTAAAAAAAAAAAAAAAGTTACTTACAAGCTTTGAAATGACTCGATGCAAAAGAGGACAGAGATACTGCTTTTTTGCAGTTGTGCATAAATGGAATCTCAACAGGGATAACAGGAAGCTATACCTGCTGGAATGCCCTCTTCTACCCAACTTTTAATTGTAAGAAGAGGTTCAGCATCTTCTTTAAAGTTCAAACTCAGACCCAGAGTAGATTCACCAGCCAATAGCTGTAGGAGCTACCAGACCCCTCTTTTGACATCTGTCCATCTTTCTAATAACAAGGCTGATTGCCCCCTTCACTGTGGAAGGGAAAGCTAAGACTGAAAGAACATTGTCTTTTGTGTTTTTTTTTTTATCCTGCCTGAAAGGGAGCCCAAATACTGTTTCTTCCCTCCTGCCACCATCTGATAAGTGCAGATTTCAACTGTTTTGCCTTACCACTGAGACGTAACCCCTGCCTCCATCTACCCTGCCCCTTCCTCTGGTTTGTGGGCTGGAGCGGATCACTTCCCTGTCCTTCATGACCAAGCCAGCCCCTCTTAAGCATATGGAAACTCATCCAGCTTTGTTCCTCATAAATATCCAAGACTGGGACTAATCCTTTCATTCATTCTGCCACCACCTTTATATTTTGTTTGTCAGACATGTTAACTACACTGGCCAAAATTCAACTGTCAGTTGCAATTAGATTAAATCCATTGAATCAATGGGAACTTGGTAAGATAGCACTTGTGCAAGTGTATTTGATCAAATGGGTCTACTCTAGTCGGGGCTAATAATTGGATTGAAACCTTTGTATCCTCTTTCCATAGAGAAGGGATACAACTACTCCTACTCCTACTATTACTGTTATTACTCTTATTAATTTCTTTATCTAAACGTGCTTTCCAGTTTCCCGTTATTCACAAGGCTTTCTTACCCCTGGAATTTCTCTGTTTTCTTACAGGTACTCATCTAAACTGCAACAAGCATATGGAACAAACCCTTTGGTCATCCTACATTCCATACTATCACTATTTACTGCCTATTAGTTTCTGGGCACAGTACAAGGTGTCGGTTATTACCTTTAAAGCCCTTTATGGCTTGGGGCCAGCCTACCTGCGGGATCCCCTTCTCCCGTATAATCCGCCCCACACATTAAGGTCCTCTGGGAGGAATTTACTGCAGCCAGTCAGAACTAGGTTGGCTGCGGTTACCCAGAGGACCTTTTCTTCTGTCACTCCTAAGTTATGGAATGGCCTGCTGGAGGAGACCCGGCATATTACCAGTCTTGACTGCTTTAAAAAAGCAGTCAAGACTGTTCTCTTCCAACAGGCCTTCCCAGACTAGTACTTCCACCGCCTCCCACCAACTGTCTTGCTGTTCTTTTAATAGTCAGTTGATTGTTGTTAATTGTTAATTGTTGTGTGTTTTAGGGGGTTGGTTTTAGGTGGGTTAGTGGGTGGGGAGGATTGGGTATGTTTTTGATGTTTTTAATGTAATTAATGTATTGTTGTTGTTCGCCACCTCGATCCATGGGGAGAGGCGGGATAGAAATAAATATTTTTATTATTATTTTTATTATTATTATTAACACAAGGAAAGATCACTTCATTCCTTTTTCAGAGTAACAGTCTTTGTTTACCTTTACATTTATGAGGTGCATGGTCACAATACATGTGTTAGTACCATTTGTGAGCATCTTGATTTTAAAAGTAACTACAAGTAACTTACTTACTTTAGAAGAATGAGAGAGTAAACATTTCACAACTTTAAAACTGTAATTATAATGCAACCGTATAATTCTGTATACAGTTCACAGAGCAAATTGTATAAATTAAAATGATAACTGGTACTTTCACAATGCTTGGAAAATTACTTTAAGGAAGAATAAATATAATGATATGTTGAAGCCATACTGTGGGTTCCAGAGCATCATCCTACCAGCACACAGCTATGAGTGGCTTCAGCATGTCATTGTGTTCATTCATTAACTTTCCGAGTTCTGCTATTTAGTTTTAAAAATAACACTCCAAGGAGCATCAACAACTAGATCTCTCATCCACACTGAAAACATTAGAAAATGCATTTGGTTTCAATATTCAAATACAAAGTGGAGGGGGGCTTAACTATTTTAGCATGTCATTGTTTTATTTTGTATGACACATGGATACTGCATTCTGTGCTGGACTACTGTAGCTTTAGTTTAATGAAATAATTAGTCTCATCAGGCTGCTGACCTGATATAATAAAAAAGTGGCTTCTCTCCCCTCCACACCAATTCTAATTCTCACCTCTTCTGAAACAGGAGCACTGCATCTTCAAAAGTTAACATGTCATATTAATGACAAATCTTTTCTACTTCAGAAAAAAAAACCCCAACAACACTTCACTTATTTCACATCAGTTGCTGGCTGTAATAGCAGAAGCTACGGAAGCATGAATGATTTTCACAACATGGGTCTGAGAGCCACTTCGCGCATTACGTTTGATGACATGGAGAAGATTAATCTCAGAGATGGAAAAGAAGCATGCTTTGGTGCTTACTAGCTACGAAGGCATGTAATAGAACTTTTTTTTTTTAAGTGGCTTGGGGAAGGCAAGAAAGGATGTGCTTAACCCATTCTCCAGTCACCATATTCTCACTTCATGCTTTCCTCCTCTGGGAATAAGCATTCCATATTGCATGGTTTCATATTGCAGGGTTTCTACTTCACACTGAGGCCATTTCTGCACTACACTGTTATAGTGCTATTATTACACTTTCGACATTGTGTGGAATCCTGGGGTTTGCAGTTGAGGAAGGGGCATTTAGAATCCTCAGGCAGAGAGTCCTTTGGCCTTAGTAAACTACGAACCCCAGAATTCCACAGGATGTTGGAAGTAGAATAATAGCACTATAACTATGTAGGGCAGAAATTACCTGAGTTTGTCTTCTAGCTGTAGAATTGCATCCAAAGGAAGCAGATGACTCCAATGTCAGTGAGGTAGTGAATCTTTTGTGGGTTTTAGTCTAAACGTTAAAGGAGCTATGTAAGGAGCTGGACCCTCCCCTCTCCATAGTTGCTACACCAAACTTTCTTCCTGCATCAGAAAGTTGTTCAAAAATTGGATTATGTTGATGATCATACTTGGTTTTATCCAGAAAACTTTCCTGGCAAAATACTCACAGAAATCAGTGAGTGTTAAGAGGAATAGTTTAGACTTGTCAGTGGTTAAACCTATGGTAGATTATGACATAAAAGGGACTATAGAGTCTAACTTGAAGATAGGATACCTTCTATATTTGGCTGGTTCCTATGACTATAAGTATTCCCATCTCTTTCCTTTCTCATAAAAAAAATCCCTTTGATTAAAAAGCCTTTAATAGCTATGCAGAAGGCAGGAGTTCAGCTAGTTCAGTTTCTAGCACAGACTGTTGCATTTCTGCCTGTTCTCAAACTATTAAAGGAGAAGAACCTATGGAAAGAAAAAGTCTGGTGTCTTGAACAGCTGTACTTCAAATCCAATGTCTTCTAACGCTGCAGCCTTCTCTGTGCTCTGGTATAGCGTGAAATCAATTCCAGCATGTTTTAATCCACCCTACTGGCATCACCAGTGACTTATCGGCATGTCACAAAGACATTAAGATAACTGTATCAAAGAAATCTAAAGCAGATGAATGGCAGCAGCAAATGAGACTAAAACAGCAGCGCTGCTGGAGTAGGGGGAAGTGGGAGGAAGAAATGCCTATTAAAATGAGTCAATGGTGATGGATCTCTCCAGATGTGAATCTTCAACCTGTGGCTGTGGAGCAGTGTCTGTACTGGGAGCTAACCATGATCCTGAATCTAGTTTGTATAGGGTTCAACACCTTGATTAGCTCCTTTGAAGGCCATTTCCACACTAGACTGTTATAGTGCTATTATTCCACTTTCAACATCTTATGTTGGGATTTGCAGTTTAAATGGCCAAAGTTTAAATCATTCCACTAATATCTGAGCTAGCAGTTACCAGTGGATCCCTCAGTAATCTACTCCATAATGCTACAGGTAAAGCCCGGCACTGATTACGCCTCAATTAATCCCTTCAAATATAGAACCTAGAACTGGAGAATTGGTGAACTGGATTGGTGAGTTGGGCCAAACCAAGCCAAATGGATTTCAACAGGAATAAATGTAGAATTCTTAATTTAGGTAGGAAAAAATGAAGTGCCCTGTTATAGGATGGATGAGACATGGCTTGACAGCCATACATGTGAAAAGGATTATGCCTTGGTAGACCACAAGCTAACCATGAATAAATAGTGTGCTGCAATAGCAATAGGTTAATGTTTTTCTGGGCTGTGTCGACAGAAATATAGCAACCAGTTTTAGGGAATTATTAGTAACATTCTTCCTTGTTTTTTCAGACTTCACATGGAGTACTGTGCCCAGTTCTAAGTATCACAGTCTAAGGGGGACATCAGTATCTGTGATGTGCCCAGAGGAGGGCAATCAAGATGGTAAAGAGTGTGAAAGAGTCGTTTCAGGAATGATTAAGGGAGCTGGTTATTTTTATTCCAGAGAAGAGAAGGCATATGAGAGTCATGTCTAAATATCTGAAATGTTATCACACGGGAGATGGGCCATGCTTTCAGCTGCTGCAGAGGGTAGAACCTGATCCAATGGATTCAAATGAAAAGAGAGGAAATTCTGCTTGATTTTAGGAAGAACTTTCTGACAGTAACAGCTGTGCAGGAGTGGCATAGACTGCCTCAGAAGGCATCAAACACTCCTTCATTGGAGGTTTTTAAGCAGGGGCCATCTTTCAGGGATGATTTAGCTGTGGATTACTGCATTGGAAGGGAGCTGGATAAATAATCTCTGGAGTTCCTGCCAACTCTATAGTTATGTGATTCTATGAATATATCAGGGATCCCATAGAAACTGTAATGTGAGGTTTTTCAACTAATATTAATTCATATTAAAAGGGATATTTTCCTAAATACACTTTATTGGAAATCATAGCCAAGATTTCATTTTAGGGTTCCATGCTTTGTGACAGCTGCAAACATAGAGTGCTACAAAGATGACCAGCTGCAAAAGAGGATGAGGATTCTGCACCTTTAATAGTTGTGCAGAAGGGATTTTAACTGGTGTATTTCTCTCTGCTCCTTAACTGTGAAGGGAGCGGGGGGCCTTCTCCTGTTTTGTAGCTGGCCACTTGAGCTGCTGAGAATGAACCATGCCATTTCTCCTCTTTTGCTCCTGGCCAGTGCGGCCTACAGTGACAGAACATGGCAAATCACATAGTGCCACCATTGGCTTGTCTCAGCTGCACTGCATTAGGCTTCTGACTGTTTTATAGTAACATCAAGATATTTTGTTAATATTAGACTAGCCTTCCCCAACTTTGTGCCCTCCTGATGCATGGAATGACAGACCCAATTCTGGCTGGGGTAACAAAATTAAGGGGATGAGAGCAGGAGGAAGAGGAGACACAGAAGTTCATTGTCTCCCTGGATATACTTCTAATGTCTTCTGCTCATCTCACATCAGAATAGATGTGAGAGGAACTGTACAGCATTTCAGAAATTCAATGTTCACCAGTGGAAAAATGAAATTGTATTTTAATTTGCTTTCAGATGCCCAGTATCTCCCACTTTGCCAATTCACCAACATGCTTCCTTCTCATCTGGAGTAACAGAAGAGTCATATTCTCTGCAAGTCTTTGCTCTGTGTAGTCCTTCTGGAGAAATGGTTGCTGCAGAAGATGGAGTTACAGACAATTCAGCTATCAAGATGGGAGGGGGAAATCACCATATTAATCATTTCTCTCTCTTTTTTTCCAGCAGTAATTTTAATTTAAAGCAATGGAGGAGAAGCAATTCAGTACGATTTAGAGCTGCATTTGTATCATTATTTTCCTGTCCTGAATCATTACTATTTCGGTAACAGCTTGGACAGAAGCCATAGTCTAAAAAACTAAGCAGATACTCTCTTTTCTCAACTGCATTGCCATGCATGCATCCAGCCCTTTCCCTAATAAGAACATTATGCTACTGAAATCACTGACTAAATCCATAAAGAAACTATCAGTGTGCATCCAATTTTTAGGTATATTAAAACCTACAGAAGTACTCTGGATATAACTAAAAAGAATTAAGACTATGTTCCTGACTAGAGAACAAAAGTCCCAATGAATTCAGTAATCATGCTGAGAATGGGTCTGTGCTTACTTGGAAGTAAATCCCATTGAGTTATTGCTAAGTAACTACAGCTAAGTAACTATACATACAGTTAAATAACTATACTGCTAAGTAACTATAGAATTACAGCCTTAGAACAACTATACAGTTACAGCCTTAAAATATCTGGGATTCTTGCACTGGTTGACAGATGAAAAAAGAACAGGATCTTTGCATGGTTAAGAGTCATGAAAAAAGAGGTTACTTTTACAGTGTGCTTACTAGTGAGATCTGTGGGAATTCTCTCTCCCTTACATCTACTAAAGATGGAGTGCTGTCCATTTTTGCATTGTGATTCATTAAAAAAATGATTTGAAAGTATATTGGAAAACATGGAAAATTCTAATGTCTCTCAGTATTTGCTGGTATTTCCACTGTCTGCCATGAATTAAGGCCAAAGCTTGAAAGAGTTACTTATTGGAGATATCATGCTAGATGTGTCAGCTTTCGGTACAAGTTAATTTGCCTTTTCTTTCCTAAAGCATGAATTGGGGAAGGGGGAAGAAGGGAAACATTGGATATTTTCTTTTAGAGGCTTGAATCAATCAGATTGCTAAAATCCATTCAAAGGAAGAAGGGAAGCTGAATCTTTTCCCTTTCCTCTTTCTTTTCCTTTCTTTTTAAATTCTACTCTTTGATTTTAAATTCATATGTTTTCTGGGTTTTTTTGTGTTAGTTTTTTTTTTAAAAAAAATATCTTTGAAAAACAACAACAGAGTTACCTATTTGGATTACAACTGCCAGAATCCCCCAGCCAGCATAGGCATCATGAGGTTTGTTTAAAATGACATAGCAATCACGGCAGCAACACAGCCACAGGAGCAGAAGTGGCTTTTTGTTCAGCTGTACTGTGTGACATAATACTTCCAAAATGCAACAAGAAAAAAATTTTTGCTAAACAATAGATGAACACATTGCACAAGACACTGCAAGCCCAGATATAGGAGATGATAAAGAACTGTGGGGTGCCAATGTTATTCAAGTGATACATATGAATTGGTGTGACTACATGGGACACAGGAGTTGGGAGGGTATTATCCCCAGATGCAGACAGTTTGCAAACAATAAAGGCAGAGCAAAAAGATCAGATTGTAAAACATCGGTTGGGTAGCAGCAGCAAAGAACATGCAGGTGATGTCGTTTTAGTCAAACTGAGATATTTGAGAGGAATGACCACAAATAGTTCTGAGCCAACACTGCAAGAAAAGCATTTCCACAGGCATTCCAGGGTGGAAGGTGAGTAGGCAGATGTGAAAGCAGGTCTGAACCATTGCTGTAAGGATGAGCATTTCCCTGAGGCATTCCTGGGTGGAAAATGTAGGACTATGGTGGCGTGAAGGCAGCTTGATGCGGTTATCAGCTAGCAGGTACAAGCAAATGAGTGAGCAAGAATTGAGAGGAAGCATATTGTGAAGCATGCTTGGCCTGGCTTGTTGCTACGCAGCTTGTTTTGCCAATGTGATTCAGACTAAAAACAGGGATATCAGTCAGTTTCGCTTTTCTTCTTTTGTGTGCTTCATATTTTTTAAGCACCACATTTTTTTTTCACCTGAGAAATTTGTGAGTTTCGGTCAATGCTTCAAAAACAAACAGAACACTTTTAGCTGCCAGATTCTATAGATACAGCTATTCACAGCATAAAGAGAACTGTATCTCACCTGCCTCCCATGCCACTGCTAAAGATGGGGACCTTGCAGGGGGGAAAAGGGTTGCAGCTCTAATTCATTAGCACAAATGTGGTTGAGAATACATGGTGATTCAGATTCAAAAACAAAGGGGTGATGAAGATGTTGGTTTTGTTTTCTTCTCACATTTAGTTTTTATTTTTCTTTCCCTCCCGAACATGAAGAAATTAATTAATTCTGTCATGAAGATATATGAATTTGCTGTCAATAATGAACAAAACAAAGATACTCTCTATCTTATTTCAGTTCCTAAAACTGAAAAAAATAGAAACATATGAAGCAACTAGCTTGGCAAATGGAAAGTTGGCCCCTTGTGGCAAACCTTTCTGTCACAGTCAGAACATCTGGCACTGCTCATGAAAAATGTTATGTATATTGGCATGTGTGTGCCTGTGTGAGAAAATAAAGGGCTGTATGCAGACATGACAGTTTGGATGACAATTTTTTCATCAGGAAGAAGATTCTAGATGTTGACAATATGTTAGCCCTATCCAATCAATCCTGCTGTCTTGTATTTTTAGGATTAAGTACCCCTATTCCATGAAGGCTGCATTCTCCATGTGAACTGTCAGCACCTAAGGAAATCATTCCTCCTAGCAAGGGTCAATACTGTGTCTTCGAAAATGAAGGAAAGATGGTTTCAAGGAAGACCCTGTGACCTAAGATGCTGTCCATGTGGTTCAGGAACTGCTTAGACACATGCTTCTCTGTGTTTCACTTTTTACAACAGTATGAAGGACAGACCATCACATCCAGTTCTGTTATCATTCCATGGCAGGTTTGATGAAACTGTCTTTCCATCACTGTTAAATGTTTCCAGATTCTCAGCTTTTGAGTTACCAGGTCTAAAATGCTGGATGATCAAGAATTCTTGATTCTGCAATGATTTTTGGATTTCTTTGTTGTGGTTGATAAGCCAACACATTCTCTCTCTCTCTCTCTCTCTCTCTGTGTTGTGCTTGTGTTTTGTGAACATAAAAGCTAATCGTGATAAAATTGTTTTGGCTAATTAGAAGGAAGCTTATGGCAAGCAAAGACTGGGGTGCAGTCTGTGTGTGTGTGTTGGGGGGGTGAAGCAACATGTTAGTTTCTGTTCACTTAGCAGCTTTTGTGTATGCTCAGAATAATGGTGTAACAAAAGAAAGAGCTATACTGTATACAACTGATTAAGTCAAATCCAGATTAAGCAAATTGTCCATAGTTCCTGTTGAAATAAATGGGACTGAAAGCATGACTAATATGCCCCACTGATTTCAATGAGACTAGATGCTAATTGGAACAAACCTATTTTAATTATTAAGCTCATTTAAATCTTGCCTTTCTTTCATTATAGAACTCATGTGGCATGCAGCAGGGCATTGGGTCTAAAACGGGAAGAAGGACTAGATGGCTAGGAAGGTGGTCCATTACTCTTGAACAATTCAAGTGTCACAGTGTTAATCAGTCAATACAAAAGTGGATGGCAAGCTTTTATGTCTTGCCCTCTGCCTCAGTATGGAGAAGCTCAGGACCTCCCATTCAGAGTTGCAGGATATATGGTTGTTTCCAGGTAGAGAAGCCTTGTAATTGACTTAACACGTAATCCTGAAAGTGTGAGCTTTCAGGACCAGCTAAATTACATAGGCTTTTTGTTTTTCTGGATCCAATGGCATTTCAGCCCTAAGATAACTTCTTGGTCTTAGGGAAGCGGCTGATACCTCAGCTCTAGTCCATTTTTATGGTAAGGGAGTCAAAACTACTGAAAGGGCAGAAATATGCTTGAAACAGAGTCTTTCAGTTTCCCTGTTTCTTTCCTTCGCCACTTCATCACATGCAGTGTTCTGTTGCTCTAACTAAAAATACTGCTTCCCATATTCATCCTCAAGGATCTCATCACTTTCCCAGACCTCAGCAATGGGTCCAGCAGAATTGTCATGTATTCCAAAGATTCATTTTGTATGCATCAAGCACTAGTATTTGCAATCTTTTTTGTTCCAGGAATATATCATTTCACATTCACAGTGTGTGAAAGGAATTAGCTATGTACTTCTAATTACTAGTAATGAGTTCTCTTTCCCCAGTAACAAAGTTGAGACTAAATTACATTATAACTGTAACCTGACAGGATAATTTCACTCCTTTTGGAGGGAAAGGGTTACCTTTTAGTTACTTTTATGGTTACAAAGAAGTGGTCTTATCAATGAGAGATGAAGAATATTATATTGGTCAAAGACTGGTTTGTATTACGGCTCACTCTGTTGCCTCATGTGACAACAAGTTAGGTTGAAAGAGAGTGTGGTCAGTACCACAACTGAGCGACTTCTAACATTCAAATAATTAAAAAATAGTTGCTTTTGAGAAATCAGAAATGAAAGAGATATTTTTACAACTGTAAAACTAGTGCAAAAGCCAGTGTGGTGATTTTAGCACTGTGTTATGGCTTTGCAGAACAGGGTTCAAATCCAAACACTGGGTGAGTTGTGGCAAGTCACATTCTTTCAGTCTCAGAGGAAGGAAAACAAATCTTACCAAGAAAACCTAGGGAAAGGTTCACCTTTGAGTTGCCATAAGTTGGAAATGACTGGAAGGCACACAACAACAACAGTATTAATAACTAGGCTGGGCAACTGGTGGACTCAAAGAGCAATTTCCTGCCCTGGAACCCTCTGGTGCTATATGGACTATTAAAAATGACCACTGGGGGTGGAGGGAAACAAAGCTGGAGGTGACCGGAAGTCTGCCTCTGGCATGAAAGTGGGCATAAAAAGTTAGATAGTTCTGGCTGGCCTGCAACCTGTTTAGAAGGTGAATCACCATTCTAGAGGTTCTTTCACAATACACAATTATAGTACTATGATTCCATTTTAACAGCCATACTGCACTCAATTGAATTCTGGGATTTGTACTTTGGTGAGGCACTAGAGCTCTCTGGTTGAGACTTTAAGTACACTTCCTAACGTACATATCCCAGGATTCTGTAGGATGTTGTCATGGCAGTTAAAGTAGAATAGTGGTGCTATAACTGTGTAGTGTGAAAGGTCCCTGGGGAATTCCAGGCAGGATAATGCACATTTTTTCTTTTCTTATTCAGAAAAAGGGTAGGACATGTTGGTCTCTGACAGTGTCAGGGCCCAGGAGAGAAACCTGGGGTAGAGGTGACATGCAGTCAAAAGTCCACACCTTTGCTCACCCTTCCTATCTCCTGTTTGGGTCACAACACTGTCACTGCAACACCTTGCTTTTGAAAAGGAACCTTCCAAGCTTACGTTGTTAATCCCCATCAGCATTTGATGTGTTTATATAATCAAGAGGTGAACCAAAGAAAGCTGTATGATCAAGAGCTCCTGATTCATTGTTTGTTCATTTCAGAATGAGTCATCACTGAAGAAACAGCAGCAAAGCAGCTATTTTTCAATAGGTGTGTGTGTGCATGTGTGTACATGTGTGTGACCTGAACACTGTGACCTGAAAGTACAGATGTGAAAATCGATCAGTTTCACTTTCATTGCATTATGCAGAATCCTGCTGGCAGTCTTATTCTGTTCATGTTCCATACAGGATTGTGAGAGTTCTCCTTCCTTTCTGCACAGCGTTATTTACATAGTTTGCTATCTATCTCCCCACACCATGTACCTTTAAAAAGGAGGGGGGGAAACATTTCCTCCATTGACTGGAGTGTGTTTATGCCCATTTCCCCCTCAAACATGCATTTTTAGTCATGCACATTTCTTTTCTAATATATACATGGTTTTGTATGCTTTTTTCTCCTTTTTGATCATAGTAGTTCAGAAGCCTTGGAAATGTATGGATTTCTAAGGCAAGATGCAGTTCATGCTGTTACCAGTCTCAAGATGTGTGAAATAGATTTCTTCATAGGGATGTGCAAACCCAGCTAATTTATTTCCCAGCTTTAGCTGAAACCAGTGTGTTGTCATGCAAAGGACAAGAGCTCATCATGACCACCCCATAGCCACACCCCAGGGCAAATCCAATGCCATGCCCCCAAGATATAAACATGTGTGCACAAGTTCATGTACACACACACACACAGAGTTTTTTGATCATTATTAAACTCAGAGGAGACAGAAGTCTAATGAAAAATAAACAGGATTTATAAATTGTTCTTGTGTGTGCCTTCTATTCATTTTTGATTTAGGCAAACCCTAAGGCCAACTCATCATGGGGTTTTCTTGACAACATTTGTCCAGATAAGGTTTGACCTTGCCTTCCTGTGAAATAAATAGATACACACACACACACACACACACATATAATCTCTATATATTGCACACACACTCTCTTTCTCTCTATATATATATATTACTATAGTGAAAAATATACTACATTTATTAATTACCATAACATAAATCAATAATAATAACAATAATAATAATAATAATAATAATAACAACAACAACAACAACAACAACAACAACCTGTGCTACTTTAATTGAAGATTAAAGTCTATCTATCCGTCTATCCATCTGATATACCTATCATGGCTCACATTTTGTTCCCTTGAAATGCAGCTTATAAATGCTATTGTTGCATATTGTTATTGTTACTTCTTTGCCATTAGCTTCTTTGGTCAATTTGTTGTCCTTTTGGTGCTCCCCATTGTCATTTTTGCCATTCTTTCCTTTTCTTTTGTTGGCTCACTCATCCTAAAAAGTGGACTTTTTGTTTTTTGTTTTGTTAAATTGGTTTTAATTACCTTGTATACCACCTTGGGAAATCTATGTCGAATGGGTAAGAGGACTCTGGATTTAAACAACAAAATACATGGCTGCTTCTTGGTGATTTTAAACAAAAAGGTTGTGATTTATCCACAGGCGAGTCCATCATAAGTGATGTGATAAACATGTGTTCCACATTCAGGTATCTGAACCTGGGAATACAGAACATCTAATAAATGCTGCCCTTAGCGACAGTGCAGCAGCAAACTGTCAAAATCCTATTCTTTATGTAATTGTGGGGTCTGCCTGCCTGCACTGATTCAGATGAGATTGTATTCCACGTGGAACAATAAATATTCCTGAGAGCAAAATTTCCCTTCTAGTTCAATAGCCTCCCTCCCCCTCCCTGCATTGTTTCCGAGCCAAAGTCCTTCTTTCTGCCTGAATAGGAGATATTGATGGAGACGTGTTTTGTATAGACAGAGGTAGAATAGGCTGAGGTTTCCTTGGATGTCTTTCCTTGGACGTCTCCTCTGCCATCGTAATAGGTTGCGGAAGGGGTACAGCTGGAGCTCAGCTGAGCGGTGCCACAAAGCAGCGGCATGTCTGGGCCAAAATGAAAGAGATGAGAAGATGGTTTGAAAGCTCTCTTGGCCCATGACCCAATTTGCTATTACAGGACAGGACAATCTGAAAGGGGGAGGGGAACCTTCGCTCTTGAGGTTCTTTATTGCCTGTGCTTGGCATGTCCTGTAATGTCAGCCACACCACCGCGGCTGCAATTTACTATTTAACTGGGAAACTATCCAGCCAAGGGATACCAGCTGGAAAAGCAAATTTATATCAATATTGGAAGGCAGTGAGATTCCCTGAAGGACCCCAGGGGCCCACTGTCAATTTCAGTGCCGGCAGAGCCATGCCAAGGACTAAAGAATTTTCCTGCAATTGTGAGGGGCTTTCTTTTTTCTTCTCTTTCTTTTTGGTGGTAATTGCTGTGGCAGCTCTGCAATTCAGTTCAGAGCCCAGAAAGTGAAACTGACACCATTCCAGAGCTGGGATAATATCCATGCACTGCGAATGGAGCTCAGTTCAGTTCTGGTGTCAGAAATGAATGTTTTGTGATTTCATTTCTCCTTACAGCCACCTGTTCTTAAGGGTCTTCTATAGCTACTTTGCAATCCAAAGGTCAGCTAAAGTAGCCTCCTCCTTTCCTTCACTGCCCATGTGTAACTAAATTCTCTGGCTCTGCCCCAGTTGACACGAACCATTAAATTGCCACTAAAATCTCCCTCCATCAATAGTTCTTATAGCCTTGAGGATCACAGCAAAAGATCTGCTCTTGTCAGTACTGGCTTGATTGTACAGGGAGGTAAACTGGGGGCCTATGGGGGATCATTTTAAAGTAGGGCATTCTTAATTGTAAGAGATACTTCAATGGGAGTGGTATTTAATGGCCAGGGTGTGGGAAAGTTACTTTTCTTATTACAGTACCTAGAATTGCCTCCTCTCTCCCACACCACATGGCTAGTGTCATAACTCACCCCTTGGAGGAGTCAAATGAGGAAGAGGCAGATTGTCAAGAGGCTGCAGTTTCTTCTGAGTCTGAGGAGATGGGGGCTGAGGAAGTAGAGCATCCTGTTCCCCAGCTGAAGATGACACACCCTCACCCTTCATTAAGAGACAGGGAAAAACACTGAGTCCAGTGCCATTTAAGTAACAAATGCTGACCCTATTAACACTACTGAGACACCTGTGACCTTGAAGGAGCGGCTCATAAATATCATGACAGTTGCCTCTCAGACTTAGCACTGACAACTGTCTTATCAGCTTGCCTAGCAGTACTTGCTCATATTCCTGTTTTGCCTTTACCTTGGACTGCTATGTTTTGGACTATTTTGTGTACTCTTTGCTGGCTTGTGTATCTGGAATTCTGATCTGCAGATACAATTTTTGGACCAGCTAAATACCACCTTTGTGCTTCTCCCTGTATCTTGACCCGGACTTGACTGATTATTTGACTGCTCCTATGCACCAACCTGTTGCCATGAGCGCTTGCTGATTTGTGCTCAGGACAGCTTGAGGGGAGGTTGTGTTTCATTTTGCTGTTGGCTCCACCAGCTTTGATGAGGGAAATCTATCCCTTAGGACCAAGTCACTTCCCCAGTCCACTGCTAAAGAGGAAACCATAGGCCTAGCTATGTAAAGCTATGACTTTCTAGATACTGTTGGACCAATGAGCAGTGGTCAGGGATGAAGTGAGTCATAGTCCACTGACATTTAGAGAACCATAGCTTGTCCAGCCCTGATGGATGAAAGATGTAGAAAAAGTGGTATAAAGGAGGTGATCGGAGAGAATGGTTCCAAATATATGGGGAAGCAAAGGGTAAAAGGTTAAAACTACGGAGTGTAACCCGGAGGCAGTAATGGAACTGGAAGAATGAAGGTCAAAGCAAGGTGGTAAGCTGATAGTCACACCCATAAGCAGAATAAAGCAGCTGCCTCAAATGCCTGATTTGGGTTGTCATGAAGGGGCACAGAATAATTATTTAATTAGTTGTTGTTGTACTTTCAGGAAGTACAACAATAATAAAATGGAAAGTCATATCCTAGCTAGAAAAAAAGCTACTTCCTGGCCTGGAGCAGAAAAAAAAACCCTCCTGAAATTGTGATAATATGGCATATTGCATCCCTTAGAAGCTTCAGAGGGCACTTTGAACTATTTAGGAGGCATTGTGTTTAGAATCTACAAATTTTGTGGGGCATGGCAGGGAACTGGAGATGTGGCCTTCAGGGTCCTGCATGCAGTCGATATGGTTTCCTAACCCCTGGCAACTGTCCACCCCGATCTTTGGAATAGAAGTATTATTGATGTGTGGGTGCATGTAACTCCCATGCATACACAGTATAATAAAATGGGCAAATGAACCATCCAAAGGAAGGACTGACAATACTAAATGAATACACCTGTTGGTGGCAGCAAATTGACCTCCGGGCCAGCTTGGCTGTAGAGATAGGCAGATGATCTCTCAGTTGGCCAAGTGATTAATGGTCAGCGTTCTGAGGCTAATTGGTCTGCTTGCTCGTTATCATGAAAATTAAACCCCATGGCTATACTGCTGAACTGGGGGAAGGGGGGATTAAATCAAACCAGGTTTCCCAAGAAATGAGAAGTAGGTTCCTCTTCCTACCATTATTTCATTCTGATTTGCCAGATGGGTGCCTTGAGACATGCAAGTAATTTGAAAAACGACAAATAGGCTGTGCTACCAGAATGGACAATGGCATTGGGATCAGTTCTATTTCTTGTTGCTGAATTTGATATTCATATGCTGAATTCACTCAGATCATTAAAACAAACAAACATGACCCTAATTTGCAGTAGGAATATAATGTGGTGGACATAGAATTGGATTTGGTTTTGAATTCAGTTCAAAGTCCCTGCTTAGCTATGGGGAAGTTTACCTGACCACCTTGGATAAGGAAGGCTGTTATAAAGAGAAGGCATTATATTTGTTTCTTTTTGTTAAATGAGGGTAAGCCATTTATAAGATCAATAGGCAAGGCTGGGTTTGGGGATTAAGGGGAGCACGACATGCTCAGTGGAGCTCTTCACCTTGACAAGCCAGTGCACGAGAAGAGATGTTTCAGTTTTTGCTGGCTTGCCTTATAAATGCCTGTTGCTGTTGGGACCTTTCGGTGGCCTCGGTTCCCTGACAAATGCCTGATCTTGCCACTTATCTGAAGCTTCAAAGATGTATTGCATGAAATACTTATCTTTTTAAAAAGAAGAGTGAAAGCACTGCATTTTGTACAGTAAATATTGCTACAAGAATGATCAAGAATGACATCCAATGTCATCTTAGGTACGTCTACTCACAAAGAAGCTCCACTGAGTTCAGTGGGACTCATTCCCAGGAAAAGTGCAGACAAAATTTCAGGTATTGTGCCTTTCCTCTGCAAACAGATTTCAAGCCTGACCTGTTTATCCTATTCAGCATGACCTCTTTTTAAAAGCAATCTAGCTATTGGATGCCATAGTAAAGCAAGCAAGACCAGTAACACAACATTTTGCTTCTTATTTGGAAAGTTTCTATTCCAGAGTTTAGCTAGCTAGTTATGCTTTTGTCCAGGATATTGTAAGCTCTAACAGAGTTTGGTAAAAGTTCCTTTTGATGATATAACCCTCAGCATTAGGAACCGCTGTCTATAAACCACTGCTTTTGCCAGGCCCTGACTATAAGAAGCACAAGCAGGGGATTCTTCTCCCCACATCATCTTTTCAAGCAGACTTTGATATTTCAAGGCTACTGAGCATGTTCAGTCTTCACTGGATTGTTGTTTTAGTATGAGAGGCTCTCTCTATAAGGTTCTTCCCCAAATGTATTAGATTTTTACAAAATTCAAGGGTTCCATGAGCATGCTGTCACACACACACCCCCCCAAGCTAATAAATCTCTCTTGTTTCTCAGCATCTTCTCTTGGCTTCTGCCTTATTGGCACTCACCATGTGAGTTTGCTTTTAGAAAAAGCAGCAGACACAGTAGCACCGGTGAAATGTGCAGCATCAGATCCTAGATGGCTAACTTTTTCTTTGCGTTTATTAATTGGGATGCAGTGCAGACCATCACCTGGCAGAAGGTGGGAAGGAGATAGAGTGATGCACCATGGACTGTCTCCTGTGTCAGTTAGTTTAACCTGGTTTCAGCTGCAGTCCAAAGACGCAGGTTTTGATCAAATAAAGAAGAAATTGGCATGATGCAATCAATCTGAACAATTTTGCAGGCCTTCAAAACATTTAGGCAATCAGTGGTTCAACTAAATGGGGCTGCTGTTTATGCTGCGTCACGCTGACCTGGGGCTAAAATGGATGACAGTCAGAGATGAAGATAGGGACGTAGATACAGACACGCAAAGAGCATGGATTAGATTACTAAAAACCTGAAGTGGTAGATTCATGTGAGCCCCATGGTTATTTTTGTGGTCCTCAACCTCTCTAGACTTACTGTTCTGCCTTTCTTCTGGCTCTAAGCAGCTAATTTCCTCCTTTAGAAGCCTCCATGAGCAACAATTCACTTTTTTAAAATAAATTGCAATGCTCTCCGCTGCCACTGTAAAGCATGAACAATAGTCATTTTTCAAAACCAGAACTGGACATCTGGACACAACTGGGGGTTGTTTTTAGGGAGTGTTTTTAGCAGTCTGTGTGACCCCCAGAGAGTTCCGGGGCAGATAATTGGCCTCTGAGCCTACAGCAGTTATTCACCCCTGGGATGCCTGCTGCCTCTGCTTTTACCTCTTCCATGAAGTCAGCGTAAGCTTCTAACATGCTCTCACGCATATGTGCATAGGCTTTGAATGTGTGGTCTAAATTCTACTCTTGGTAGCATTTGGATCACATGGGCAGAGCTCATGTATGCATATAGTGGCTTTGACCAAACTGAAGCCCACCTGAGATCTGGAGTATATATGTTTCCCCATCCCTAGCCAATGGGCAGGGATGATGGGATAAAAGATAAGCAACATCTAGAGATGGTCAGGTGAGGGAAGACGCAACACAGGATATATATCAGGCTCTGGAATTCATGCCCCTACACCCCATATCCCCCTTCCCAGGGAGGGAGCTCTTTGGTCATTAGGCAAAGATTCCATCAGGCTTTTAGAACTAAAGCCTTTTAAAGAAAGGGCTTTAAAGAAGGTTTTGTTCTGTTTTATGGACCTTTTTTTTTAAAAAAAAATGTTTTTAATATTGTTAACTGTGAAATTCTGTTTTGATGTTGGCTTTTGATGGTGATAGCGATGGTGGTGATGCTGATGCTGGTGATGGTGATGGTGATGGTGGTGATGATGGGAAGATGAAGAAGGAGAAAAAAGAAGAAGTAAAGATACCACCACACTTAAGTGGGCTGATCAGTATTGGTGCCTGATGTGTATCCTTCTGCCTGTCTTTGCTCAAGTGTGCCAGGTGGTCATAGTGGTCATTTAGGAAGTGGCTATTTTGACTGTTCCTCATTGCATTGAGCAATGCTATTTTGGATGGGTCACTCACAGGCACCTCTTCCAAATCACAATGGAGATTCTTCACACTACATTGCTACTCCACCACTGCCACTCATATGCCTGTTGAATAGCAGCTCTATCTGGAGGGTGTGTGTGAAGCATTGGTAGTTACTTTACAGGGGGCACATTTGCCCCTGGAGCCAAACTTCCAGAACTTAATCTGAATATACAAAAGGGGTTGGGGTGTCTGGGGATGTTTTTGTGATCCCTAAGGACATTCTCTGAGCCCTGATATAGCAGTTGCACAGACCTAATGAATCTGAACAAATTGACATCTAAGAATGGAGTTCACCTGCAGCCAGCCTCCATCTTGAAAGGTGACAGTAATTCATATGAAACCATCAACACCATCCTTCTATTTGGCTGCAACATGCCAACTAATGTTCTCATTAGATGTGAGACTGTTGACCTTTATTGACCTTACATAGCCTGGAGCAACTGCAGTTGTTGTGGATCAGTTTATCAGATGATGTCAGTGTACAAGGTGGATAGGCAAGCTCATAGCTTTTGAGATTTGCAGATCAGAACATCTTGTTCCAAGTTGTTGACACGTTTTCAAGCTAACCAACCGGCTGAACCAAAGTTGTGCATAGAAGTGGTACTAAAGATTTCTAGCTAAGATCTAAACTATGTTCACAGAACGATAGTTCAGTTTTACTATGCAGCCCCAGACTGATGTGGTGAGAAATCATGCCATGGCAGCAGAAGTAGCTGCAGTATTAGAAGTAATAATGAGAATGATGATAAATTAAATATGTGGTACATGAAGAATACATGACTGTGGTTGCTCTTAAACACATGGGGAAGAAAATTTAAAATGTTCCTTCCCCAGATGCAATTGCAAATGAAATTGTAAACCATCCCCACCCTCAGGATGGCAATTAGCTTCTCATATATATATTAATGGTCCTGTTTTTCACAACAAGTAGCCTCAGTGATTTTTAATCTAGGAAGCAGTCAAGAAATGCTAAATACCCTCCCCTTTTCTATTTTCAAGTTTTCTGTGCCCAGCTTCCCAGTCTCAAACTGGATAATTACAAATCTTACATAAGCTAGATCAAAACTGAAACTGCCTGAAATGTGTGTTCATAATCTGAGGCTTTATCACATGGAGTGGCAGCTGATGGCCTCCTGTCAGTTGGCTGTTGAATCCACTTTGGGCTTAGTCTGAATTTTAAACATGCTGTCCAGTGTGCTGAAGTCCTTTTGGGGATGAGGCTCAGCAACCTGGATGACTTCTAATGTGATAAAAGGAAATAAAACCTGGAGCAGATTCACCATCTCACTGGCATGGAAGCCCCCTGCTTCTACTGCCTTCTGGAAAGGTGAGGTTTATAGGTTCACTGGATGGGCCTTTTATGTAACTGTACCTCTCTTCTGGAACTCCAAAGGATGCTAGGTCACCTTCATCATTATTGTCTTTTGGATGGCTGCTGGAGGAATTCTTCCACTGAGCTTTCAAGAGTGAGTGTTGCCCTCCGATTTTGTTATTTGTTGTTTTCATTGCATAAGAAGTTGCTCAGCATTTTTTTTTTTTGGTTTGTATATTTTATTCTTTGGACTTTCTGTTACTTATGCATTGCCCAACTGCTAATTGAACTTAGGGAAATGATCCAAAAGCAGTGTAAATAAATAAACAAGAAATAAGAACCCATCTAGATCAGATACAGGTCTCTGTAGTTTGGCCACGATGGTGGGGGATTCTGGAAGTTGCTTTCTAAAGTAAAAATGACTTTTTAAACCTCTAGTCCTGCTCCCTCTGTTGAATTTTACATTTAATCTCTTCAGAGCAGAGATCCACGTACATTGATAGTGTAGGCAATCAATCAGTCAATCATTTCACGCTGGAAATAAGGCCAATATTTCTTTGGTTGTTACATTAGAGCAAAAATAAGTATGGTGGTTGTACCTTTCATCTTTCATGGTTTTGGAAATATGTTTTTTTCTTTTTTTTTTAGCCTTACTGCAAAGCTGGAGTTTCCCTTTTAATCCTATTGTGAATCCCATAGGTGTGCCCCGTGAATATCATCAAACATAAATCTGTGCATTTATTTGTTTATTCTATTTGTTCTTTTCACCCTGCTGTGGGATTTTTAAGCGATGATGTTTAATTCAGAGGTTATCTCTAGCTCACTATTGCTTCCTTCAGAGATCTTTTTATTGCAGTTTTTATTTTATTCTGCCACTACTAGGCTTGAAACTTTCCTTATTCATTGTGATGCTGTATTATAAATATATAACTTTCCGATTGTTATTTGACTGCCTTGGGCTTTTTAAAGAAAAGGTGGGAATGTGGATTCATTTATATAATTGACACCCCATTTCTTGCCAAAGGTCTTGAGTGGTGTATAGCATATTCCTACACAGCTTGACAAGGAAGCAAATTGCATTGTCTTCAATGGGACATAACATAGTGTGTGGGAATTCCAAGTTTAATCATAAATGTCCTTTTGTGTGTCACTTGTTCATAATTTTACATTTATCTATCCACTCAACCGTCTGTCTATCCTCCACAGAGTAATATTTTCTTACCTTATCATGGTGTGGAGGTGGCTCTGGATTGTGTTGTGCTAATGTACTGCAAGATCTCATAGCTTCTACTAAGCCAGAAGGCTTCAAATGTGGTTCTGATGGAGGACTTTGGCCTAAATCCAGATTTGAGTCCCAAATAAAGTAGCTTCACTAAAACAATTTCTCTTAATTAAAGACTAGATTTCTGCCCAGCAATTGATTCAGTGGGTCTTCTCTAGGTGCAACTAGCAGTGAGAGTTAGACCTTTATGTCTGCGGTTTGAGAACCAGCCTAGCCAAGACTCATCACCAGCTGATAAAAAGACCACTGCAACTGTGAACACAATGATCACATGAAACGGTTCAGAAGACCTTTGATGGAGGGATAACTAGCACTGATGATAGCATGAATCTTCAAGGTGTGTGTGTGTATGTGGTGAACCCCCCCCCATAATACAAAATCCCCAGATTCCCTTTTCTTTTTAAAACCAATTTTATTTTCATTTAAAAAAAACAGATCAGGAAAAGATATGAAATTTCTTACTTAAAAATTTGAATTCCTTTGAACTCCTGTGGCCAGGCTGCTTTTTCCTTCCATTCTGCATCTCCGAAAGAAGACGTATGGTGTATCCATACTGTACCATTAAAACAGCTTGATGCCACTTTAACTGGCTTGGCTTCATCTTATGGGCACCATGGGATTTGTGGTTTGGGAAGAGACTTATAACACTTTAGTGCACTCCCCTAAACTGCAGCTTTAGACTGTGAATTCTAAACATTGCAGGACACTACAAATCCCAGGATTCCTTGAACAGAATCTTGACAGTTATAGTGGTATCAAAGCAATATAACTGTGCAGCGTGACTACACCTATATTTATACTTTATATATTAGATCTGAGCAGCTAGCTTCTTGTGAGTGAATAATACTGCAGCAGTTTTCCTTTGTCTGAAGCAAGCTTGTGGTATCAGCTTATCAGAAAAAACTTTGCTAGGTAAACCAGCGGTCCAGCAGCATATGCTGGTAAGGCAATGCAGAGCTAAATGAATTCCCTTCCTTTGTTTTTCTCTCCTCTCATGGGGTTGACTGTTCCAGCAGTTTAGGCTACTAGCCTGGCAAGTGGAGCTTTAGAAACTTAGCAAGTAATTACAGTGTTTACAATCCACAACCTGGCTGCTGGCACTGTAAAGCCAACCCTGGCCTCTCGAGTACACCAAAAAAGACAATTGCTGGCAGGAGTTTGCTAAGGTTCCAGACTGGTTACATTAATTACTGTTAACTTAATTTTTATGCATCAGGCAGAAGCTTTTAACTGGCTGTTGGAGAGGATTAAAACCAGCCATTTGTAAATGCTGAAGACACAATGTCCCTTGTTGGACAATCTGTACACCAGCGTTATCAAAAATGAATGTTGGTTGTAAGTCTTCAACAGATCATGACCCAAAATAGCATCAAAGGGGTGAATTTTATCAAAATATCACCAAGAACAGTGAAAGATTTTTTTCTCCTGCTTTATGAAATAAAAGTACAAATTCTAACAACGTGCTTTGTTCAAATGGATCACTTTACTGTTCAGTATGTATCAAATCTGGATAGTTTCGGCATTGCAAAGTGAGCTTTACAAAGCAAACAAAAGATTTTGCAAGGTGTTACAAAATAAACTAAATAAAAGTGCATCAATCCCTTGGCTTACTCAAGGATGGCCATACCCTGTAATTTTAGGGGGCAGCCTCTCTTTTTCCTGACTCTAATTTCAGGGATCTGAAAGTATCTTCTGATGTGCGGACTAATGCCTTCATGAATGGTCAGGTTTGATCATAATCTGAACAGAACTTACTATTTTTGGCTGATTTTTTTTTCACTTCAGAGGGATTTGGGAGAAGTTGTGGGAAGCAAATAAAGCCCAAGTGGTGATTTTGGGTCCTTTTTTGTGATAGTACAGCCAATTCCAATGTATTTTTTTTTTGCCTGAAAAATTAATAAATGGGTGGAGGCTTTGGGGGTGTTCTGGAGGGGTTTGGAGGGCAAAAACAAACTGATTAGGTACACATTTGAACCCGGGAATACACTGTCCCCACCTCTGTGATAGAGTTTCACAAATACTGTACATGTGAAAAGGATCTAGGAATCTTAGTAAACCATAAGCTGAACATGAGACAACAGTGTTATGCAGCAGCTAAAAAAAGCCAATGTCATTCTGGGCTGCATCAATAGGAATGCAGTGTCTAGATCAAGGGAAGTGATAGTACTGCTCTGTTTTGCTTTGGTCAGACCCCACTTGGAATATTGCGACCAGTTCTGGGCACCACAGTTCAGAAAGGATATTGACAAGCTGGAACATGTCCAGAGGAGGGTGACCAAATTGTAGAAGACCTGGAAACCATGCCCTTTAAGGAGCAGCTTAGGGAGCTCTGTATGTTTAGCCTGGAGAAGAGAAGATTAAGAGGTGAGATGATAGCTATGTTTAAATATTTGGGGGGATGTTATATGGTGGATGGAATAAGTCTGTTTTTTTCTGCTCCAGAGACTATGACATGGAAAAAATGGCTTCAAACTTCAGGAAAAGAGATTGCATCTAAACATTAGGAAGAACTTCCTGTCAATAAGAGCAATTCAACAGTGGAATATGCAGCCTTGGAATGTGGTGGAGTCTCCTTCTTTGGAAGTTTTTAAACACAGGCTGGATAAACATCTGTCAGGAATGCTTTGATGGTGTCACATTCCTGCATGGCAGGAGGTTGGACTTGATAGTCCTCGTGGTCTCTATGTAGGCCAGAGCAAGGGCTAACTCTTCCATTAAAGCAATGAAATATCTACTGCAGCCAGCAGATTTCAGGTTTCATAAGGAACGTGAATGGCTAATTATTAATTTATTATAGTTTAACTGAGTGCTTAGGAGAGGTACTTATGAGACTTTCTGCAGTAGATGTCTGCAAGAACATGACTAGCCTAGAATACTGTGCCTCTTGGCTCTGCAAAAGGCTTCATTTTCTGCCCTGCTTTAAGTAACAAATATCCCAGACATGCCAAGTCTGTAAACAGGCACAATTTATCTTAGCAGTTTACCAAGCCTGTGGAAAATGCAGGAGAATAATATGGCTTCCCATATAAGGACACTGAGGCTGAGGCTATTTCTACACATCACTGTTACAGTGCTATTATTCCACTTTCAACTTCCTATGGAGTTCTGGGATTTGCAGTTTAGGGAGGGGCATTTAGAATTCTCAGACAGAGAGTTCTTTGGCCTAAGTAAACTATAAACCCCAGAATTCCACTGGATGTTGAAAGTGGAATAATAGCACTATCACACTGAAGTACAGAAATAGCCTTAGTGTTTCAAGCATTGCTTTCTAAATTTTTCGCTCCTCTTTGGGACAGACCTGGCCTTGGAATGTTACATTTAAAAAACTGTTATAGTTATGATTCCAAGCCCCCAAGTAATTGGCATTTTAGCTTCTGTTTTAAAGGTAACATTTATTACTTGTTTCTCCAAAAGTTACTAAATAGTTACTATTGAAATATGACTGCTATGAATAATAATAATAATAATAATAATAATAATAATAATAATAATAATAAAAAAATTTATTTCTATCCCGCCTCTCCCAATGGATCGAGGCGGCATTACAAAAATATATAAAAACATTAAAACATTAAAATGCACCCTATCCTCCCCACCCTCCAACCCTTCTATCCCCCTAAAACATATTAGTTAATTAAAACAAATTAAAAACAAGATTAACACAAAAGACAATGATGAGAGGCGGTGGAACACTAATCTGGGAAGGCCTGTCGGAAGAGAACTGTCTTGACTGCTTTTTTAAACAACTATCCTGTAGTACAAAACACACTCCTCTTTCTGTTTATCTTGTTGTCATCTCCACACCCACAGCAGAGCAAGAAACAACACCACAAACCAGTATTTGAACCACGCCGATATGTTTCTCCTGCCTTTTAGAGAGGCCACATACCCGACACTATAAAACTATACATTTAAATTCCAGAAGAAATGAAGCTAGCTCTCACTGATTTACAACTGCAATGTTATGTTACATATTTGTTACTGGAAAAAGGAAGACATTAAAACTAAGCTATTTGTTTAAAAAAAAAACTTCAAAGCTTATTCTTTATCTTCTCTGATAATATTCCACACACTTGTGAATCTGTCTGTTTGCAGCTTCTGTTTCCTTTTAACCTGGTTTACCGGTAGAAGAGGATTGGCATGGCCACTCATACATTACAAAATTAGAGAGAAGGGACAGAAGGAAATATTGGCATCCATGAAATTTGTGTGGGCTAATTTATAAATTCTGATGCAAATTTAGAAGGAATTACGCTCATTTAAGCAGAACTTTAAAAAGAAATTTGAATAGACAGTACATAGTGGAGAAGTCTGTTATCTAGAAACTTCTGTGTCTTTTTGGTTACCTCTTCTGGTGCTAACTCTCGATGGACAACTTGAAAGTTCCTGCTCCTCCTTTTAAAGGCTGCTTATCTTTAAGCCTTTAAGCCCTGCAACTTGGACTGAGCATCTCTGCTCTTTAAAGAGGGGACACCTTTAGATAGAACACTGGCTTTCAAATAGAAAACTGTAAAACTGGAGACACAGCTGCCCCACCAGAGAAAGATCTAACTTAGGGAGATATAGTATTAGAAAGTGGAGAAAGCATGAGAACCTGGGGACTTAGGGCAGACTTACTCTCTCCTATGGTTGGCACTAATCTCTCTAGTGCCGAGTCAAGACATTTTTTTTATTAAAGAATTTAGGGCTTAATTTATTCTCAATGAACACATATATAGTTTTTAAGTGTCATAAACTTTTAAGCTCTTCTAACTTCTTGCCATGTTCATTATTTTTAAATCTGTTTCAGACATTTTATTTTTTGAGCATGGAATTAAATAAATTCCAGTTTAAAATTATTATTGTTTTAGAAATTAACATAATTATTGTTTTAAATTATTCATTGTTTTACTTGTATGCTGCCCTAAAATCTCATGATAAAGAGTAGGATACAAATATTTTATTAAATAATTAATAAATAATAATGAGAGTTTCCCCATCACCCCACATCCTTCTCCCTCCCCTATTGGGAGATATCATAGCTTATCCTCCCTTTCAGGAATTGGGATTTTCTGCCATCAGCAACCATCAGCTAAGACAAGCAAACAAGGAAATAATTCACATCCTAAAAGGTCATCTTCCTTCCTTTCCTCTCTTCCTCCTTCCCCAGACATCCTGCTTTAATTGAAATATAGTAATGGGGCCTTAAAGGGCCCTTGGGGTAAACCAAACCCTCTGTCGTAAAAGTACTCAACACCCAGTGTGTGCAATACAAAATATTTCTGCATATACATATGTGTCCATACTCACACCAAAAGGGCTTCTACTGAAAAACTACAGAAATCAAGGTGTCTTCCCAAGGACACGGGCACCTTTGTGAAAATTTTAACAGCTTTGCAGGGATAACATCGCTTTCTGAATCAGATATATTTGCAAGCAAATTTTTTGCTCCTCTCACCATATCATATGGTTGGAAGAGGTCAGCCTACCTCTGCTATATCATGTAGCAGGAATAGTATTAAAGGCACCTTTTGAAGGCTGCAATTCAGTACTCGCATAACTTAGAGTAAGCCTAGTGGGACTTGGTGGGACTCACTTCCCTATACACATGTAAATAATGATTCTGTAAAAGGGCCTTTCACCAAAATATTGTGTCAATCTGATCATTCAAATTAAACAACCAGATGAAGCGTTTTAAATTTTTTGAACAGTAGCAGCAAGAATGGCCACATTTACTGTTTTAAAAATCTGTCCCTTACAGAACAAGACCCAATTCCCTCCAAAATATGGCTGTTCACTGCCATCCCATGCATGGAATACCAAGCATCATTTCACAGTACCCAACTATAGCACTATGATTTCACTTTAACAGTCATGGCTGCATCCTATGATACCAGGGACTGCAGCTGTCTGGCTGAGAATTCTGCATATCCTATCAGCCTTCCCTGTCCTGATACCTTCCAATTTATTTGACTATAACTCCTAGCAACCTCAGTCAGCATAGGCAGTAATTATGTTCAGGGGTGATGGGATTTGTAGTCCAACACCTCTGAAGGGTCCAGGGTTGAGAAACCATAAAGCACCTCTCCCCCTGTTTTCTGGCTTACAACTCCTATCAGTTCCACCCAGCATGACCAATAGCATGAATTATAGGTGCTGTAATTTACACAGTCAAATTTTCTCCCTCTCATTGGTAAAGCAAAAGTCCTGTCTGCGAGATTCGCAAAGTTGTCTTCTTGAGTTAAGCCCTTCTAAAACACATGGAAAGTTTTCATTTTCTGCTTCTTACAAAAGCTGTCCACTAATTGAACCTTGTTTCACTTTCCCCTTTGTTTTTACCTGCAGGTAATCTAGATAGGGATGAACTAAGTGAAATACTCCCAAAGTTGTTAGACTGCAGTTCCCAGCATCTCTTACCATGAGTTATGCATACTGGAATGATAGGATCCACAGTCCAATGACATTTGAAGAGCCACACTTTGTCTGCTCCTGATCTAGATCCTAGGAAAAGACACAGCCCACCAGAAATTCTCAAGAAAGGTCAAAACCACCATGAATTCTATGCCCATTGAATTCTATGGAATTCTATGCCCATTGAAACAGATGAGAACTTTGGAAAATCACATACTTTCCTGTATTTCTGGAGGAGCTCCTTTGTAGATTTAACCCAGCAGTGACAAATTACAGTTGACAAGAAATGCGTGTTGATAGCTGAAATTGGATTTAAGCAGTGTTTATGGTAAATGGGAAGAGACTGTTTGGGTTCTTGCCAAAACTCAAGTATGATGGCTGATTATTGGCAGAAGTGCAGAAGGAACTGGAGTGAATATCTATCTGCATTGTATCACATTTCCCGTTTGTTGCTGGTCTTCTATCCCAGAGGAAGTAGATGAGTCAAAATCACTATAATAAACAGAGGACAGAACCATGGTGTCTGTCTTCTTTCATGCTTTTTGCCTATCAGGAATAGTTGTTACACAGCCCCCCTCTCTTTGCCTGGGAATGTAGCTTCACCTGGGGAGACTTACCCAGGATCCAGAAAGATATACAAGGGGGGGGGGTGCTATCAGGTTGGCATAAGACAAGATGGTGCCTTTCTCCGTTCTTCGGACAGAAGCCAGCTGGACTGGCTGTTGAACCTTACTGCATCACAAGCAAAGAGAGGCTCAGAAGGTCTGAGGCTAGAAGCTCTGGCACTTCAGAGGTTGCAGGACAGGTTGCTCTGTCTGTCAACAGAAGAGAAAAACCAAAGGACTCAAGAGGAACTGATAAGGAGGTTTAGTTACCTCCCTCAATATCTGCTGCTAGAGATGATTGCCTTACTCCGTCTAACATTAGGGATGGACCTGTTGGTCACCAATTTGAGCTCTGTAACTGTGTTTGTGGCTGCCACATCTGTTGCTCTGCTTTGATTCTCTTGACACCCACATCCTCACTTTGCCCTTTTGTTTTCTTCCATATGCAGCTGTGCTAACTATATCCTGGCGTTTGCCCTCTGGCACTTACTTGTCTCTCTGTCTTTCTTTATCAGCGTTTCCTACTCAAAGAAGAAACTGCGTTTCTTTCTTGATCCTTTTTTACCTCAACTTTCTTCCATGGAATGCCAGACATTGTACATTGGGATGCTTTCGTTTTACTGTCAGGACTCTGTCAGCTGGATTAGTTTGGCTTTGCCCAAGGACACGGCTGAGCTTTATGGCCAAACAGGAATTTAAACACAGGCCAAACACTGACTGATAATGACAGTTTTGCTAGAATATCATTTGCAGCCTAAAGCCTTGTCATTTGGCTTCAGGTAATGTGCAATGAAACCAGTGGGTGTTCCAAGAAAGAATGATGAAAACTTGCTGCTGTACTTGTCAGATTGGAAAGACTTTGATTTTCATATTATTTTTCCCCTTAATTTGCCACTTCTTCATCCTATTATTATTATTATTATTATTATTATTATTATTAGTCATGTGTTGGCACACACCTGCTTATTTTTCACATCCACTTGTGTAACATTTAGGAGGGTGGCTCTGCCAAAGCTTATATATCCCACCGGGAGGCCTTTGTGTCTGAGATTACAATCAGGCCTGATTTGTTCCACTGCTAATGTTGCCATGAATTGAATTAAGGATCCAATAAATTAAACCTGAGAGATGGACAGTGGAGGGAGGGACATCTGTTTGAAACCGGGCTTTTGCACAGGCTGTGTTTTTGGTATCTCTCTTTTTTTTTAATGCAACATCAGTACTGAAAATGCCGAACACCCTTAAGCAACCTGTGGCTTTGCTATGATAGGTAAAATATAAAAGCAAGAAGATTGCTAGTTCTAAATCCAGCTACTGACTTTCCTAGAGTTAACTACTTGATACTGGGCTACAACAGGACTTGTCTTCCAAAGCTCCTTCACGTGAATCTGCATGGATTTCAGTCATCCATTGGGACCAACCTCATCCACATTTAAAAGAACAACTGAAAAGAGGAAATGGGACACAGGTTGGTTTTGACATGACCATAAAGTCACCCTAAGCTGTTCAAGGCTACCAAAGATATCAACAGATGGGAACCTGCTAATCAGTGGCTTAGTGATGTGGTGGTAGCCATGGAAAAATTAGTTAACTTTTGCTTATTGCCACCTACAATTTTTTAAACTTCACATTCTTTCTGTCCCAAATATGAAGAAATGTTCAAATTTTGTTTTTGTTTTTTTCAAAAAAATACACATTTCCCCCCACATCACTCCTGACCAAATTCAGCAGGCAGAAATATTCCCAGCCTAGAAAGGACCTTGTTGTATCTCCTTGACATATTGGTGTTAAAAAGGAGAAACTGCCTGCCTGCCTCCTCTTTTTTTTTTTTTAAGATCTCTAATTGAACTGTAATGTGGGATTCAAAACCAGAATTCTGAGACTTAACCATTCAAACACCTTGGCCTAAATGGATGGATCTACCAGTTTCAGATTTTCACATAGTAATTGTTATTTAAAACGTATTTTTTTCCAACACCAATATGAATAAATCTATAAATTTTGGTAAATTCATACTACAAATGAACTCAAACAAATTTCCCACATGGTTCAGCCATTCTGGATTTCTATAGGATTTCTCATGTAGATCTCAAAGTTCTAACAGGGTTCCCCCATTTATGTTAATAGGGAGAGCACTTTTGTATTCATATCCATGTTCCAATCTCTCCATTCTATTCTTTTTACTGAAATGAATACAGAGTACCTTTGTACCCAAGAGCTCCATGTGTGCTCCAGTGTTCATCTGTGATCTGGATATAACATCTGGCTGTAGCATCAGAAAATGCCTATTGTGTCCTTATGGCCTCTCTTGTTTACTGCCTCAAATTCCAAAAAGCAATATTTGATGTTATTGCCACAATAGTGATAGTATTACCACAAGTAATAACTGAAGTGCTGTGTTGACTATAAATATAATGATGAAAGTACTGTAATTCAGCTCTGTTAATTTTCCTTACGGCAAATAAGATGGAGAATAGGGCGGTACTTGTTTAAAAGTAGCATGCATATTGCCAGCTAGCAAACTCTATCAACACATCAGCCATTAAACAGTTGGGGAAGGGAGGTGGGATTTCTCCCCAAGATTAATAGGTAAACTTTGCATTTCCTTTCCAGTATCAAAATATAGGTGTCAATCTCTGCAACACACCATGTACAATGACACCTTACGTACTCTGTACATTAAATCTTTGCCATCCTCTTCTTCCTCATGTGGATTTGTTCTTATTGCACTCCTTCCTTTCATTTCCCTTCCTGTTAAGGCATTTTTTCAATCCCTTTATCAGCTGGCAGCAGCAACAAGAATATTATGCAGAGGGGAAGGGGGGAAAGTGCATTTTATTCAAGGAAAGGGGTTTTCACACGTTTTAAATTTCTGAAAGGCATTTGTATAACACTATTCAAGTGAGAGGACCTGCAACAAAATACTGCAGTATGGATTGCCTGACTAGTCTTCTAGTAAGACAGCCATCCCTTCCTCAAGGACATTCCATTCCATTTCCTCTCCCAGAAAGTTTTCTGGGGAGCCTGAGCCCTATCAGTCAGTCAGGAATATCCATGTTCAGTCTGTTTTGTTTTTCTTTTAATTAGAAAAAAACCCCAAACCTTGAAGTTTCCCAGAGCCTGCTGATACCTCCCCTTTGCTCATGGAACATGATGTTTGGGCTACGTAAGCATGAGCACAGCCTGAACATTGGAAAGCAAAGCAATGATTCCCTACAAACTCTTTCTGACTCTACGTGTATCTTCTCTCAATCAAGTCGAATCAATTTAAATACAACAAATAATCAATCAAGCATGCTCATGAGCCTTATTTAAATTTTCAGATTGTGATTTAGTTTTTGTAAGTATATGAGAAAAATGTGTTTCCTTCAAACAAACTACAGGGATACAGCAATATGGTTGGCCTTGTAAGAGTTATTTTTCTTGTGTTTCATTACAGTATGGCCATTTCTGCACTTGAGTGTTATAGTGCTACGATTCCACTTGCAAAATCCTATGGAATCCTGGGGTTTGCAGTTTCAGGAGGGGCCAGGCAGCCCTTCCCGAAACTGCAAACCCCAGGATTCCATAGGATGTTGCAAGTGGAATCGTAGCAGTAAAACACTCGAGTGTGGAAATGGTCTATAATCTTTCTGTTGTTGTGATTTGATCCTTTGAGTAGTTTCTGTCCACCCCCTTTTGTGGTGCCCCTCCAGTTCTGCAGTTCTTTGAAAGCTACAGTCATAGCTCACTGCTGCTGCCATTTATAGTGAAAATTTGTGGCAGCAGGAAGCTGACAGAATGTTCTCTCACACCATAGAGATCTGACAGACCACAAGTCAAAGGCCATTTCTGCACTAGATAGTGCTATTTTTCCACTTTCAACATCCTATGGAATCCTGGGGATTGTAGTTTAGGGAAAAGCCTCAAGAAAACCACAAATGAATGCAGCAGGCAAGGTAACCATCAAATGTACACGAGGCGTTGGTTTAAAGAAGAAATTATATGGAGACTAAGTTTGGGTGTTGGTCTAGAACTCTGCAAAGCAGGGTTAAAATTCCTGCTTAGCCATGGAAACCCACTGGGTGACCATGGGTAAGTTACACTCTCTCAAACTCCAAGGAAGTCAATTTCAAACTCCCCCTGAGAAAATCCTCTGAGGAAAATCCCATGATACTATCATCTTAGAATCACCATAGTTTGGAACTGACTTGAAGGCACACAACAACACTAGCGTAGGCTGTGCCTTTAAAAGAAATATTTTTCCCATAAGCACTTTTTTTATTCAGAGTCTTGTCTGATCTGCTCTGATACCTCTGCCATTTTTATTGTTTCTTTATTATATTCTTCCTCTACTGCTTGTCATTATTAACTTTTTCAAGTTGCCTTGGGGGGATACATTTTTTTGTAATTCTAGAAGCTGTAGTCCCCAAAAGTCCATTTCCCATGCTCTGATATGTATAGCGGAAGAATCTGTATCCTGTAAAGAGCCCTGGAAAATTGTGAAGCAGCTCTGTGTCTATGGATGCAGAGTCACTGCCTTCTGCAACCCTCTAAGAATATTATCAGTGTATGAACAGAATATCCAATGTTGAGGCTGAAGGCGATTGCTTCTTCTGCATAATGGTAGGATTGGCCTTGCAGACACACATACTTTGCCCATAGAACTCAAGGGGAATCAATGAGAAGAATCATGTGCATTCTTACAAGGTTAGTCTCACACTTTTTTTTAACCCCTGCCACTTTAACCTCTGATATTATCTCATTTAGCAAAACCTTTTATATTTATATTTATATTTATATGCCTCCTGCCATTTTATCTCCATAACCAGCGTCAGAGGTAGATTAGTCTGAGTTTCATAGCTGAGTGGGCATCTGAGTGTAATTCTTCCTAGTTCTAGTGACCACTTCACTACACTGCCTCCCTGTATAGTGGGATACCTTTCTAAAGATTTACAGTAAGGTGAAATAATGTTTTGAGATTAATAGCCACAACCATCCATGCATTTAAGAGTAGCTCATTTATGCAAAGTCTAATTTAGGAATGAGTGACATGAAATCAAGTTGCAAAGAAAGCCCCAGAGACTATCATATGTGTTGGAATTTATTTGCATAGGAAAGACACTGTTAAAGAATGAAAAACTACATAGCTGCAGTTAAATGGAAGGTGGGTGGAAGCCATATGGCTCAAAGTACTCTGGTGACTCTCCTCCCTCCATCACATGTCCATGTTGAAATGTGCTAAGTTTCATTTCTCACATTTGGTATCGCACATGGTTTTGTTTGAAAAGGACAGCTTCGGATCTCATCCAGTTTAGAATCTATCACTTGAATCTTATTTTACAGTAGGCACGACTTCAGCTTCAGCAACGCACACTCAACCCCTACCAACACACCTTCTTTGCTTGTTTAACCATCTGGCCTGATGAAGACTTCCAAAGAACTGAAAAAAATTGCACACTATTTAGTGACCTTTCAATTGGCCTAAAAAGGGTATTACTCTGATAGGAATTTGGGGTTCCCCTCCCCACAGCTAAAACAACACACAGTTTTTAAAATCCACATGTGGAAAACAATTCCTATGAAACAAGAGTGCACAAGCTGAGTCCAGAATGGTTTATAGGAACAGTGCAATAAATAAATTTCTATGACAAAATAATTCAATCCTGCAACATGTATCAATGAGTCTAACAACCTATTCACTTAATTGCAATGAATAAGTTACATGGCCTTTCAGAGTTGTGCAAATAAATGTGTAAAGGATATTACCATCTCTCTGGCATTCCTTTCTACCTGTATAAATGTAGGGAGCCAAAAGCTGCTAGAAAAAACAAAACAGTAGCAGCCCATGAGAAAAGAAACTAAACCAAAGATCCATTAAATGCTAAGGGAAAGTAGATCCCAGAATATATAATTTTCCCCTCAATATTCACACTAGATGTAATCCTTGTCCCCCATGCCACATTTTCAAGATATCCTCTGAAGAGATGAAAACTCCACCAGAACAATTTCAGGTGGCACAAATGGCAAATGGGGAGAGACAGAAGGATAATGTCTCATTGTGTGAGGACACTGTGTGAGGAGAGAAAGCCTCTCATCTTTGATCTTCTGATGGGGCTTCTTCCATCATCGTAAGTACCTAATCAGATTTTGCCTCAACATCTGGCTGCCTTATCCATTTCCAGCTGTGGCTCAGAGATTCAGTGGTAGGGATGGGTGAGAAGTTTGTTTCAATTTGTTATGGTGAAAAGGCGATAAAATCCACAAAATTATATTCAGCCATTATGGTCTCCATCTCTATTTTTTTTTTCTTGAGAAGTTCCTTATCTTCAACAGGTACATGGTAGGCACGTACAACACATTTCCCTCCATGCAGGGAATAGCTGTGTTGACTGAATGTGACTATTGTGGGTGCCTGAGGATTTCATTTCAATATCTTTCTGAAGGGTGTGCCAACATTCTCTAATTTCTTCATCTTTGGGCTGGAGAGAGGTTTTAAAAATCCAAATGCAGGAAAAAGTGAGAGAATGTCATACTTATTGAGTAGTAAGCTAGAAATCTGAACATTTGAAGACTGGGAGCAGGGGGGGGTCGAAGATTGCCACCTGTTCCTAAAGACTCTTGCATCTGCTGCAATGATCCACAAACATCCAAATGTGGAATAAAGCCCATCCATTCAGGGACTCTATAATCCTGAATCTCAATTCCTTTTTTTGTTGGTATTTTTCAAGCCACCTTGAGAACTTAGGGGTCACTGGTGGCTATTAACATTTCAAGTGTATAAATATGTATGCTGCCTAACAAACACATTTGCACAATTTCTCTAATTATTCATGCTTTCCCTGTACTATTAAAACAGGTTGCATCCTGTTTGTTTGTTGTTTGTAAAGGAATGATGAACATTTTCAAAGCTTGGAAATATTAAGAGGGGAGAATCACCCTACTTTTTTTTCTTTCTCCCTCTGTGGAAAAATTGTATATTGAGAATATTGAAAAATTGGCTCTGGTGAAATATATTTTTCTTTTGCAATTAGTAAAATGCTTTTAAAGTCGGGCTGCAGAGACAAGGTTTGAAGATTTTTATGTTGGATAATCTACAGAAGTAAAGAATTATAATTCTTGTGCAATCGTTAGAAATAATGCAATACTGAAAGACAAGATACATTTCTGCACATAATGGGCATTACCACCTTCATAACAGCCTGTTGGAGATGGGCTTCCTTGGTTGTGAGAACACATTATCCATGAGTTCAATATACACAATGTTGACTTAAATTTTATATCTAAATATGCTGTTGGTTCAATCTGTAAGATGGTGACTGTTTCTGTGCAAATAATATAACTCATTTTATCTTCTTACAAAATGTGTAGATTCTGGTTTTTTTCTCTCTTCTCCTCAGATATAAACAGGATACCTCCACTTAGATAATACAGGGTGCAGCCAATTGCATCTCGCATTAGTACTGAATATTTTCACAGTGTAGCTTGTACAAAATTAAGGCTTTTATATTTTTAAATTGCGTAATTATCCTCACTAGTATAACTCTATATGTTTACTAATTTAAGAAGGGTGCATTTTATGTTGCTATAACAGGAAAACAAGTTTGGGTTTTATAAGAAAAGAAGTACTGAGTATATTTTAATTCTCCTCCCCTTAATTTCTTTTTCCAGAAAAGAAAAATAAATAAAATTGCCAGAAATGTTATGTATTAAGTAGAGTGCACATGTAGATATCATCAGTCAGTTACATTCTGTATCTAAAACCAGAATGCCGAGATTTTACTGTCTTCTTGCAGAATCATGAAACAAATACAGACCAGCCTAAATAAACATGAGCAGTGCATCTATAATTAAGGCACTAAGCATACACTAGCTCAGCAATACAAAACTTTTTGTCTTCAAGAAGATTGGCTAAAATTTACCACTGAACATGGGTGGGGCTTATCATAGCCTTTAGGCCAAAACTAGGGCTGACTGATGAGAGCCTGATTCATTTATATCTATTAGGATCTAATTTGATTTGAGTCAGACCCAATCCAACTCACTTCAACTCCTGAATCTGAGTTGAGATTCAGAAATCTGAATCTTTGGGTTAACAATTTCATTTATGCTGGGGGAAAAAAAATAGCAATTATTTTTCAGGGTTTTCCCCCACAACTGCAAGAAATTTGAAGGTGTGGTAGTCCCTTCAGGATTCCCTACTGCATTACAAGCAGGATGTTCCAAGGATTTTTATGATAGCCATCTTTACATTCCCTTCAATGAAATATTTTTTAAAAGCATGTATAGCCAGCAGAGTGCTCAGTCCTGCAGCTGGTGCAGCTAAAACTATATGTGTGTGGCTGATGTACACACCCACACACGGTACAGAGACTCAAGAAAAAAGGGAAGAAGAAAACAAGTAAGGCATGCTTTCTAGAAGGCACAGCCTCCCCAGTACTGCAGCCAGCATTCTAGGAGTCCCTAAGACTACTCCAAAGGATCAGTGTTCAAATACAGTTGCTTTGAAAAATACAACCAATGGCCAAAAGCAATACAGTAGGACATCGAGAGAGAGTGGGGTGGACATTGGGTGGGGAAGAGGCAAAGATCTGCCAGTGCCAGATCCATCTAGAAAAACAACACAAGTCTGCAGGACAATCTGAATGTATATAGTTCAATGACATCATGTCATTTCCAGCTGCCAAACTGTTTTAATGTGGTTCTTGCTCCTGACTGGAAGCTGTGCAAAGAGCCATCTCCCCTTCTTCTCTCCCCCATCACTCTCCCATGGTGTTTTCCCTTCTGGTGCAGCTGAAGACAGACTGTCTGTCTCCATCTCTTCGGGACTGAATCACTTCTAGTTGCTTCAGCCTGGACCAGTCCATGCCTGGCCTGAATCAAAATAATCTAACTCACTTTTGATATAGTCTAAATTAAACCAGATCAATCTAGTTTATTTTATGGAATTCAGGATTTGTCAGAAGCAGTTGCACAACCTGAGCCAAAATATTCAGAGAATCAAAGGTTCCTTTCCCCCACAAGCACAAATTCAAACTACCGTGGAACTTAGCTGTAAGTGATAGCAGTAAGCTTGGATGATGATGAAACTGTGAATATTGCTGTATTTACTAGAGCAGATGCAAAGCCAAATCAGCTGTTTTGATTTTATAGTGAGCATCTGTTTAAATTATATTCTCCCCTTTCCTTCCTTCAGAGACCATTCCCCAAATTAAAATTTTAGAAGTTAAGACAGACAAATCATATGATTTAATTTAGGTTTAGGATGAATGTTTCTGTCTTCTGATTCTCCTCACTATATGCTATATGTTATTCTCTTTTCTTCTTCTTCTTCTTTCCAAGCAAAACATTCATAGGCTACTTGATTTCCCCATCCCCAGCCTCTAGATCATAAGAATCATTGCAAACATGGCCAAAGGTCTTTAATATTCTTCACCAGTAGAGATCTCTTTGAACACTGCAATCGATTTTTCCTCCTCTTGGTGCATTAAAGTTTAGTCTTTTTCCCTCTCCCTCTATGCCTGCGTTTTCATGGTTGAACAGCTAAGAGCACACACACTTTGCAAACATCAGAAACAATGATATGTTTAACCAAATTATGTTATATCAATTATTGCTATAGAGAATTGTGTAAAAAAGAGTATGATCTTACAATGGGGAAGTGGGCAGGAAAGGAAAAGGGATGTAGGATGATATTATCCCTAATAAACTGATATATATGTATGTATGTATGTATGTATGTATGTATGTATGTCTTACATTCTTGAATAAATGCCCTACAATATCTTTGGGCTAATGGTTCTAAATTCATGGCATGTTTGAATCTGAAGCTGGAGGAGGGGGTGGCAGGTGTCCCGACTCCTGGTCTAGCAACACAGAAAAATTATATAGCAAATCTGCAAAAGAACTGCCAAACATTGTTAGCACTATCATACCAGAACCACCATTGCTGGAACAGGAATATAATTGTTTTCTAATTTTCTTCTTGAAGGAAGCAAGGAGTAATTTTAGCAATTTTCTTCCTACTGCAAGAAAGTCTTCCAAAAGCATGCAGTTTTGAAAGCCAAATTATAATCCAGGACTTATTCCATGCAAAATTTACAGTTAGTTGTTTTGCACAGGAAACAATGTTTTCCACACAGGAAGCAGCATTTTCTGTGCAAAAGATAATATTTCTGCAGGAGGAAAGAAAAATATTTTCAGTGTAGCAAAAGCTGCTTTCTGCACATAAAATTCTGTTTTCTGACCAAACAACCATGCATGAATTTTGTGAGGAAGAAGTCCTGCACTGTGAAGATTCTTATCAGTCTAAAAGTAAAAATATGTTTTCTAACCATTTTATGAATATTTGTGAATATTTCTTCTACTTCTATACTGAAACAACAAAAGATGTACTGGTGGTTTAATGGGACAGCCCTAAAGCAATATTATTTTGTAAAAATTTCAATTACTGTGGAGACAACAACTAGCTACAGTCTGTCACTGGTGCCCTTCATTTCTCTGCGCCTTATTTTGCTTTTAGCTACCAGGCTTGGGCATTCTAGTAAAGGGAGCTGCTTTCTATCAAGTTAGACCAGTGCGCTCTGTTTTGCTTACATGGATTGTCAGTGGCTCTTTTAGATATCAGATATCAGACAAGAATCTTTTCCAGCTCTACCTTGGACTGAACCAGCAATGTTTTGCATTCAAAGTGAATGCTCGACCAGTGAGCTACGGCCCTTCCCAAATTGAGTATTGACAAAAATTATTTTCACAAGGCCTTGGAAATCTACATCTGAAGAGCAGTTAATTAAACTGGGGTGACAGTGGCCTGGCCAGCTATACGCAAGAATGTTAAGCAAAGTAAACAAAGTTATTTGAAGAATATTAAGAAGGATAACACTGCAGAGGTATAGCTTTGAGGAGGTCAAAATGAGAGCGTTGTGCCTCCAAAAAGAACCCTGACCCCCAATGAAATGTTCCTTCTATCCCCAAATGTCTAGCATTGCACAGAGTGAGATGTTGAAAATTATTCACACCTAGAAGTCTTATATCTGCTGTGGTAGCATCCCCTTTGTTAACTTTGCTCACCTCTTATGCTTGGGTGTCTAAATCTCTAAGTATATCTAAATGCTCAGCTGAAGTTTCAAACTACTTCAATGCTAGAAATTTGGCTACGGTACTAAAAGAAAATTTCACTGGGACAGAATTCTTCATTTGGGGCGAGCAAGACTCTAATGTTGCCTCTCCCCCTCATAGCTATTCCCTAACAGTCAGGGAAAGAGGAATTTTCTAGGGGAAGGAGGAATGGGGAGTATTTTTCTTTGGAGGCAATCCTAAGACCAGGAAACCCATACAACTTTATAGGTTTGAACCATGTAGTACTATGTTTTCAGGTGATACATAAAGTATTTGTTATTGTCTTCTGTACAAAGAGACACTGAGCATTCCTCTTTGCACAATGGGAGAATAAGCAAGCATGCTGGCAGATGCATAGTCGTTTTTACAAAATCAGTATTCAGCAGAAGAGTGGAGTAGTTCACCTACTGTGCAACTGCATGACTGTAGATTTCCACAATGCAAGCACAATATATGAGCTTAGTTTGGGAGTTGGGAAAAAGTGGCTCATGGGCCACATGTGGCTTCTGAGGCCCCTTTTGCAACCCCTGAAGCTCCTCGGAAATCCCAAGAACCCTATTTTTATTTTACATCTAATTTTTAGCAGGAAAACAAAGATTCAAAACTCCTGCAAAGCACAGTAATTTCACCCCAGAACTGTCCCAAGGCCCCCAATAGCTTCAAAGCAACATGAAAACCCTGGAACCAGACAAGTTGTAAATTAGCCGAAAAGAATGTGATGTGATGTTATTTCTAGTCATGTCAGAATTGCTGATGCGGCCTCCCAGGGCAGCATCATGGCAAACCCCAGGTCTACACTGACTGACAGTGGCTCTCCCAGGATTCAGAAAGGCATCTGTTCCCATCATATATGGCAATTCATAAGACCTTCTATATGCACAGTCTATGCCCTGCCACTGAACTGAACTCCTTCTCATGATATGGATAATGGCAGTTGTTGCTGTGATAGCAAGGAGTACATGTCATGACCTTGTTTTATCAGTGGAAAATGATTAACACCTATGAAGTAGAAATTAGATTGACCTTTTTTCATTGTTATTGCTAAACTGCATTTCCCCCCTCTCCTCTCCTTTGTTTCTTCCTCTTCTTCCTCTTAGCCTATATGGCTAAAATGAACCACCCCTCTTAATCCATTTTATTTTTACCTGCTTTTGTAAACACAGATACAGTATCATCATCTGAAAGTGGATTTCAGAGTAGTGTGTGTATGTATGTGTGTGTGTGTATTGCACACAAATCCACTTTCAGATTATGGTGTTGAATCTATGTTTCCAAAAACAGGTTAAAAAAACACTACATACACACACACATATCTCATGGCAGATAGTATTAAAAAGAGAGAGAGAGAGAGAGAGAGAGAGAGAGAGAGAGAGAGAGAGAGAGAGAGAGGGATCCGTACAAAAATGTCATTCATTCTTTTTCTTTTCTGTCTTGCTGTTCTTAAAACCATAGAATCACAGTATCACATACAGAATGCGTAAAAAGTTACTGTTCTTGTGAAATATCTTACTTTTCCTAATACACTTCGAATGCTAATGTTGCTTAATATCCTTGTATCCAACTCATCATTCAAAAGTCAATTGCATGGTGGACCCTTGACATGCTGGGAAGAGTAAGTTGATCCCCGAAGCAGCTGATTGGGTGGACGGATGGGGGTTCATGAAAGGACAATGGCTTATTAGTTATTTAATTTATTACTCTTGCATTTCTACTGTCAGGAAGGAGATGAGATGTTTCTGGACTTTTCTGCCTCCTTTGTCTTGAGTGCTATGGCCATAATCTTCTTGGTGCGCTGTGCTAGTGGCTACATTTTATTCTCAAAGTCATGCAGTAGTGGCAAGAGAACTGAGACAACAACTAATGCTTCTGAGAAGCCTGTTTCGCTAATGCCTTCTTTCTTTCATGGCTGCTATGCACCATGCCACCCATGGCACTGTATTTACACTGATGCAGTGTACTCCCAGGATTCTAGCATGTGTAATTTGGCTGCTGGAAGCATGGCTGAAGTGTGCATGGGGAAGGATTTGCTGTTCTGCCTTATAGGCAACAAAACATCTCTGGCAATTGGTGAAGAAATATGAAACCAGCCAGGGAAAGCCAAGGGGCATGCACTATATCATGCCAGGAAAAGGGTGCTAGCCAATCTTTCTCCCTAGTGCACTGATTTTGTAAGTACTCAGAGTATGACTGTTGAATGCAGAGCAGCATTCAAACACTCAATCTCTTATGTGCACTCTGACATTTTTGAAGGCCTGCTGGTGATTCAACTGATTCAAATTATGGGAGGCTACTGATTGTCTGTTTCAGTTCTACAGCTCCTCCATAAGTTATGGAAACACAGATGACTGGCTGCAATTTCGGATGGGGAAAAGAATCTCTGCACTTCTCTCTAGTTGGTGATGAGTCATGTTCTTCTCCTTTGTTTTTATTACAAACAGCGCCAGAAAAGGAAAGATCCAATCAGTTCTGTGTTTAAAAAAAAAAAAAATCACCCCTTGCCACATTGACATTTCTAACTACCAGTATGTGTTCCTATACTGGCCTAATAATAGCATCTAATATTTTGTCAGTGAAAATAACTTATGATGCAGAAGTGATGAGGAACATGCATGATCTCTGGATGCTGTTGGACTGCAAACTGCCATCATCCACCACCTTTCATTTGTGGGTTAAGGCTGATGAGAACCGCGGTTGAACCTATAGATAGTCATACATTCTTTACCTCTGCTGTATAACGGTCAAGATCCTGTTCACTGGTTATGTAACATAAAATTTACATCATCATGCCTTTGCTAGAATTATACTGGTTTTCTACCATTGCGTAATCACTTTGTAAATATTGTAAGACACCAACTGGCTCCTAGCAAGTGTTATTCTTTAGGCCTGGATTAAAGAGAGAGAAGTGACAGACAGGATTATCCCATAACGACTGAGATCGTACCTTGCTCAGCATAGTGTAAGAGCTCCACAGACAAAACATAGTTATGGCTCCCTGCTCCCTGCTCCCCTCAGTTATGGTACTGACATCATAGACCCTCTGAACAGACATTCTGTGGTTATAAACTATACAAAGGCATAAGGTATACTTGCAAATGTCATTAACAGGATGCCAGCCAATGTGTACCATGGCTCAGAGACATCAATGGGAAACTATAATAACAGTTGGATACACATGAGAATAAGTTGACTATTGGGTGTTCAGCAGTGTGAAGACTGGACAAAATAGATTTATGTTCCTTGTAACACAAGGATAGTTCTCACATGTGTGTTTCACTAGAATGCTTTTGCATTCCAGTGGTAACGTTTCAAGATCTGTCATCTGAAACATAACATATTTCAATGTTGTCAGTTCATACATTCAATTGGGAGTGACTTAAGCAACACAAATGGAGTGACTAAAAAAATATGGGATTGTTATATGCATGTGTGAACCAGCCCATTGACATACCTAGAGGACAACTACAATTATTTACAAAGTCACTCAGCAAGTGCAGCTGGCAAAGAATTCAAAAAGATTTTGTGTCACTGTGTTGTCGTGTGCTTTCAAGTCTTTTGTGACTTACGGCAAACCTATGGTGTGGTTTTCTTGGCAATATTTGTTCAAAGGAGGTTTGCCTTTGCCCTCTTCTGAGACTTAAGAAAATGTGATTCAGGTTCAGCAAGGTTTAGCTAATGGGTTTCTGGGACTGAGCAGTGATTCAAACCCTGAGCTCCAGAGTTCTAATTCTGCACTCAAAGCACTACACCTCACTGGCTTCCATCAATCTGTTACACAGAAGCCCATCAAGTTTCTGCCAACTAAAGATGTTTATTGTTTCTTCATCATCATAACTTGCATATATACAAATTCTCTCAATAATTAGTGATTGTTTCCTTGTGCTGTGTCACTCTGACTCTCTCAGAGAGTTAGAATATCTCTCCCACTACTCTCTCATGTTAAGCATAGTGATCAGTCTGGTTTTTTTTTGGTTCCCTCTCCTAATTAATTCATGATTTGATACTTGTTTTATGATCCTTCTGTTTTTTATTATGAGATATTTTCCCTTTGGCCGCCTTTAACTTCAACTTAATTTAAAAATAAAAAAAGTCATGTGTGTGAAATGCACCTTTGCCATATACATTTAACTATCAGCATTACTATATATAAGGCAATCTGCTGGTGGTAATCCCTGTGTGTGTGTGTGTGTGTGTGTGGGTCATCAAGTAACCTGTCAATTTATGGTGACCTCATGGATTTCATAAGATTTTCTTAAGAAAGAAAAGCTCCCATTGTCTGAAATACAGCCTACATCTCTTGGTATTCTTTGGCTATCCTCCATCTAAGAACTAACCAGGTTTGACTTGCTGAGCTTCAAAGATCAGAAGAAATTTGATGCCTTCAGGCTGTTTAGACCTGCGGTCTGTGTAACCCCCAAATACAGGAATGATTTTTAGCTCTTTCAAACCACTCTCCATTCATTGACTTCAGCTCTTCTCCAGTTTTTATCACTGCATGTAGAGGCAACAAAGTGTTCCGTCAAGTCTGAAGTTCAGTGGTCATTCTTTTTAACAAGCTAAGCTCCTCACAAGACAGAACCACCACCAGCAAGAACAGTATTGCTCCTTTGTATAAGCTGCTAAATTTTTGATCAAGCAGAACTCTCTAGCTAAAGCACCTAGTAGAAAATAAATCAGAAATGTGTAATCTGTTAGTAAGACAACACAGTCCATTTTCCTGACTCAAGGTGAAGAGCTAATAGTTATCTTTTGTCACAAAATGGTATAAAAGGTTCTAAATATAAATTAAGGAATCTCAAAATAAAATAGAAAATCAATCTCAATTGATTTTGGTTTTCTCCCAATCAATTTTGGCTTTTAAAATAAACAGCTTCCTTTCCAATTTACTAAGTATTATTCCTTAGAACAGGGGCAGCCTCCTGGTGGGCTACCAACCATTTCTGGACTTCAAATTGATTTTCTTTTGACCCTAGAGGCGCTACTGAATTGAGTCAATATATGATAAAAGCACATGCTCAGGGATTCACTTGTAAGTTTTTTTTCAAGTAATCTGTTCTGCGTTTCATATAAATATTTCTGTGTTCCCATCTCATGTACATTCTGCAGAGAACATATCACTGTCAATTTGCTTCTGAAGAAGATCTATCAATGGGGCGAATTTGCTTTTTTGTCTGCCCATCAAGAAAAAGTAATTCCATCTGAGAGATGAATATATCATGAAGGTCTTACAGGATGAGGTGAGGCCAAATTCATTACAGAGCTCAAGCAGACACATCTGATGTTTCCAGTTCCAGAATGATTTTCTAGAGAACAGAGTAGTCTGGAAGAATAAGGATTTTTTCTGTCTGCACTCTACAATGGCAATAAGTGTTACGTTTGAAGAATGATGGGTACATATTTCACACCTGTAGCAAATGTCAGATTAAACCATGTCATTTCAGCTTAGTGGGTTGGATCCAGATTTGGCCATGCTTTGAGCAGTCACACTGAAATCAATGGGACATGATATCATTCAATTCTATTGAAATTAGAAGGATCTAGTAAGCATCAACAAGTTTGGATCCAATCTCAGAAGGAAAAAACCCCCACTTTAGTAGGAAATCCAAACTAAACAGGTAGATGAAACTGCTTTGTCTGTTTTAATTTTGTTTGTTTTTAAATTAGGTTTAAGGGCTATTTTAGTTTGTTTCTAAAAGTTCTTGAATAATATTTTAATGTATTTTAAATAGTTTTTAATCTCTGTATTGTTTTACATTTTTTGAATTGTTGTGCATTGCTTTGTTGGGCTTGTGGGTCTGGGGGCTATATATATATACATACATACATACACACGTACATACAATTAATAAATAAATTATAGTTGATAATCCCAAAGTCCACTTCAATAATAAGTCCCATATTATTTCATGGAGAACATTAGACATTATTCATTTCCTCAACATGTGCACCTTTATAAATAACACTTGTACCTCTCAGGCTTGCTATAAGAAACTTCTTTACATCAAGAAAGAAACCTCTTTCAACATCCCTCTCTGACCTCTACCACTTATGGACTATCTACACAGAGGTCGCCCAAAGACTTCTTGATTTTATTGATCTATCTACCCCGTAACGTATTAGCACCACTGCCTTAGAAACATGATTGGTGCACTCTGCACATTGTACAGTCATGACTATTCTATTTATGTAATTTTTTAAAAGCATCTCTTATGATTTTAAGAATCCTCAAAGGATGGTAGGATGGTAGAGAATGTCACGAAGGTCAGATAAACTGTCTTGGTTGCTTTCTTTTTCTTCCATTGTCTACATGCATTTAATTCAAACCCTTGTAAATAGTATGGGAAAATTATTGTTCTGAAATTCTGTGGAAGCTTCCAAACAAGAAGAAAACCATGCAGTAGGCCTCCTAAAAGAAAAATGGCATTTTATGTTCTGTTCTAATGTTAACAGCAAAGAGAATGAAGCAAGTCAGTCTTATCCATACCATATGAGGACCCAGATAGATAGATAGATAGATAGATAGATAGATAGGTAGATCAATAGATGGTAACAACCAACACCTGAATAAGATAGGTGGTACGAAACTATATAATTTTAGATTTAAAGGAGGCCTGTTCCAAATAACAACTAGGGAGATCATATCGCTGTTACATGTGCTCACTATAAGTCCAAGATTTCATTAATAATTCCACCTTCCTTTTAAAGTATAATTAGACTGTTTCACCATTTTAGACTCCAAAATACGTTGTATTAGTGGGATATTAGCAAGTTACAAAAATCCTCTCCCATTATCTTCCTATTAATATAATAGCTGTAATACATTTTTGTTATATGAATTTTCCATGAAATAATTTTCCTTTTTTTTTTGGTAATGAACCTTTGTAAATCACTGTTTGCTGGCAATGTCACATGGATCACTGAAATTCTATAGTTCCAGTGCAAACATTCATACAAAATTTGCATGCTATGCTTCCTTTCTGTGGATTTTAAGAATGGATTGTGCATTTATATTCCATTCTATTCTATATATTATTCTCTTTCCAAGCAGACATTTCCATTCCCTCATCAAACAGTAATTTTCTTACTTTTTTTTTAAACCATCTTCTATAGGGTTGATTTAGCCTTCAGGGTGAAACAAAACATTCTATATTTTTTTTTTCTTTCTTAGTAAAAAGATAGCTAAAATTACCAACATGAATCAGCATCTTTTTTAATACTGGAGGAAAAGCAGTTAAAATATTTTAATACCCGTTTTAGATCACCACTTCCAGAATGTACATTGCAAGCTTTTTTGATCTAGAGAAATACTGAGAAATAAAATCATATGGAAAGAAATAAGTAAACATTTGCTGGCAATTAGTTTTGGAGCAGACATCGAAGACAAAGGTAGAAATGGTTTTGCGTAGTGTGCCTGAAACATATTCCTTATGAATTCTTTTTTCTCTTTTAAAAGCCCAGTATGGTCCTTCTGTCCCTCCTCCTCTCTTTCTCTCTCTCCCTAATGGCACAAAATACCTGAAATAGCAGAGAGTCATTTTGATCTCATGGGAAGACATTATACAAGATCGCAAAGGCCTCCAGGATTAGATCTCTCTTCCCCTATAGGATTGTTCCCTGCTGTACATTTTCTAGCAGTTTGACTAGCCTTGTTCTCCACTTTTAAACTGCAGGGAAAATAGGTTTTCTTGTGGAGAAAATTTGACTACTGGATTGTGCCCACTTACTAGTAGTCAGCTGCATTGTTCCCTTTTGAAATTTGACTTCTCTTTTGTGGAACTATGCCACAGCTGTACACCCCCATTCCAGCACTCTGGTGGAAAGGGAGAGCCATGGTTAAATTAGCAGTGAAATTTATGATTAACACATACAAAATGTTTTTGTCTTATTAGAACATGGGGATATATTCAGGGTTTTACAGAGTGAGTTTCTCTAAGCCCCTATCTACATCCCCCCATGTGTTTGTGTATATGTGTGTAATCCCATGCCTACCCACATAGTCTCATTTAATTGCTTTTTCTAACAACTCAATTCCTGATGCTCAAAAGCAATTTCCTTGCTCAGCTCTCAGCTACTGTGACCTTTCCCCCATTTTATCTCCTTTCATATCCCAATATATACCTTCCTCTGACCTTTGCTATTACTGTTGGATAGTCAAAAAACTCCTTCTCCATTAACTGATTCTGCTCTGTCTCCCTTATTGCCCTTAATAATCAAATTTCCAAATATACCTACAGAGAGAGGGGTCCTCTCACCCCCTTTCCCCTGAAAAGACACCACCCAAAAGCTCTCCTTTCCAATGAAATCTTTCACTGGAATGTTCTGACCACAGAGAGTGAGCCTAAGGTCCTCCAAATGTTGTTGGATGATGTCTGATTGGGATGATGGAAACTGTAGTCCAAAAAATCTGGAGGGCAACAAAATCCCATCCCTTCCTTAGTTGTGTCCCTGACTTGAATGAAGTCTCTATTTGGAGATAACTACTGCATGGATAATGTCATGACAGAGTTTAGTCACTAGATGGCACTTGATGGGGATGGGAGTTTCTTGCTAGCGAGATATGGGATGGGTGAAAATTTCATGTGTTTAATAAGAATTTACAAAATATTAAATTTCATATCTGCTCTAGATTTTAAAGAAAAAAATGAATGTGGGAGAAAGTGAAACTAACATATTTTCTTATCCCTGTTCCCACAATATAATAATTGGGTACTCATCTACGATCCTGACTTGTGCATTTTCCAGCTGTCTGTGATTTGGCATTGGAAATCAAGTTTTAAACCAGCAGGTTCAGAAGAAAATGGCACAATTCGTCATAACAAAAGCCTCCAGCTTTTTATAGCCCAGCAGTGTGGCCTGAGTGGAACAATTTGCTTGTTTTCACCTAGCCACAAATCTCCACCAAGGGGAAGAAATAATATGAGCAAATTTATCCCTTTTCGCTACAGGGAAAGAAGACTGCACGGTCTATGAGCCCTTTAATTCTTCTGAAAAGGATGGTATGCCTGACTATATCCAACTTTGCTGTCCATTTCTTCCCTCTGAGGAATGTAGTTTATGAGAGGTTGTACTTCAATCAAAGAAATCTGGAGAAACTGTGGAGTCAAATGACCTTATCAACAAGAGTGAATATGGTAAGCTTGCTCATTATAAAGGAGGGATGCCTTCGGAACAGATTGGTGCCTGGAATTATAGGAAAAGCAAACAGCTGAAAGAATGCAGTGAACAGAGAAATTAGCTTTTGCCAATACCATGGAAATGACAGGGCATCAGAGGCAGGAACTAACTACTTAAAATCAATTAAGTTATCAATTAAATTGGAAATTTTCTACCAAAAGAATCAAGTTAATTAAATTTATTTTCTAACAAAAGTGATTGACTTAAGATGGAATTTCAGCATTAACTTAGTTCCAGAATTAAGGTATTAATTAAGCTATTAATTAAATGAAAGACAGTGCCAAAAAGCCAACTAATTTTACAACTCCCACCTGGATCTTTACCCAAAGGTCGTTCCTTCAAAATTTTTGAAAAAAGTACTGCTTTTTCTAAGTCATCAAGATTGGGGGATTAGAATGTTTATGTCACAAATCTAAACCATTTGTTTACTTTCTGATGGACAAATGCATGACTCTTTGGTTAATTCTAAGGTTAAAAGATTTTAACCAACAAGTAGCATGAACACTTTAAAAGAGGATGTGTATGTCCTATATCAGGCATCACACAGAGGCTCCCCATCCATTGCAGGAAACTGAATTTTGAAATTCTCAACCCTGGAAGTTTTGTTGGAATCCATATGAGAACTGATAAGTTAAATAAAGGGTGAAGGTGAGGAGATGGGATGATACAAGGGAGGGAAAAATAGAAAGCAAGAGAAAGATTTTTGGTGCAATAGAAGTTAAATCATATGCTGGTTTTTGTTCTGTCCAAAACTCCAAACAGAGATAGAGGTAGGATCTGGAATAAAATCACGGAGAGAATGTTTCAGCTTCATTCTGGCAGTGCAGACATTTAATTTAAATTTGAATTGCAATTTAACATAAAAAGGGAATAAAACATTATGTTAAATTGTAATTTGATATTTGATATTGTTATTTAATTTGATATTTTTGCTAAATAATGATTAACTAACCCTTTTCTACTATCTTGCATTCTGAATCGTTGGAAACACAGAATAAGAGGTACAGCCACCTTGGGAGTGACTTAGAAGTGGCAACTTCTGTTCCATAAAACAGTAGAAACAATTCTGACAGCCATTTCCAATGGGAAATGGGTGATTCACTCTTTCTTCTTTTGCAGAAGTACCACAAAAGGAAATCTTAGAAGAGACAGGTCGTCCATTTAAAAATGTCCATCCTTTCAGCCTGCATGCACAAGACATAGAAAGATTAATATAATGTAAGGGGGAAAGTTCAGTTAGAGGAGTATAGTTCAGGAAGTGTTTAAAATACAACATTTTTCTATCATGTTTCACATGTTTTGTATACCATGATGGTGCAAAAAGCATGATAAGTGGGCATGCTAATTGGAGAATTCTTTGAGTTGTAATTCAAAGAAGTAACTTTCCAAAGCTCTGGAAAGAAGTGACCACAGCGATGGATAGCCGAGTTCCATATTTTGTAGAGACACTGACCTTCCTTAGGAAAAACATGTAACTATTTTGGAGACTACTGTTAATTTCTAAAGATATTCTCAGTCTGATACCATAATAATTTCAGAGAAGATCCACAAAAGATTCCAGAAGACTTCTTTCAAATGTGCAAAACCTCTTTTATGTAGCCCAAGTGACATCCTACACTGTCTTGGATGCTTTATCTCACAAACAAGCTACACAGAGAAGAGGTTTGTATTCATGGTGTATGGGATACAGGGTCATAGCCTGCATAATCTTTTCGGTTACGGGCTGAAAGAATGGGACTGCTGAAAACAATGGGAGGAATAAGAATGTTGGGAGGTAGTGGTCTGTAAAGTTATGGGCACTGTTATAAGACATGACATCTATCATTCAGTGCAAAAACACCACCCAGAATGCACATTACTGCACAAGAAGAAAAGGAAGTGGAAAGGATGAAAGTACAGACCATAACTATGACTATCAATGAACTGACTTTGTGTTGGATAGTAGTAGTCTCAGTCTTCAAGAAATGGGAAAATACACCTCTGTGAATCACAAAAAGTTCAATGAAGCTAGTCATTTTTTTCAAAAAAAAAAAAAGGGGGGGGGCTTCTAACATTAGACTTTCTCCGACACTAGACCTTCTCTAGAAGGTAACAGAATCCAAAGTGTTTCCCAAATTGGATTCTTCAAGTGGTCTCTGTCCAAATGCCACAGACAAATCAGAATGCTAAACTGACTGGTTTTAACATAACCTTTCAGCTATTCAGCTATTAATTTTCCATTTGGAATCACAAGTGCTCCTGAGATGTTTCAAAGGAGTATGATAGATGTCCTTAGAGACATAAAAGGAATGTCTATGAACCATGACATGCTGATGCACAACACATTGACAGCAGACCATGACAAAACATTGAATGCCATCTTAAATGGCATACATGAATCCATTCATACATTAATTAGGAAAAATGTATTTTTCACTAAGATGAAATAGAGTTCTTGGCACAAGTAAACACATAACATGAGGCAAAGGCATGCTTGAAGACACAAATGGCATCAGAAACTATTTGGTAACTATCTCACATCTCCTCATAAAAAAGAAAGCTTTTGGTGGTCTTGATACAAAGGATGATTCTGACCAAGTACCATTATAATGTCAAGTATCTTGTAATGAGAATAATGAAATTCAATTCATTAGTTAAGAATGACCCAGAAAAAAAATATCTCTAGTGAGTATAAAATGCTACCCGTGAATATCCAGAAATTCAGAAAATCTTGCACTGAATTAGATAAGAATGGTCTGAATATCTTAGCAATGATTCAGAGATAACTAAAAAATATGTTGCTTGTCATAGAAAAATGAATGAACTAGACGGTCCAATAACAAAAAGAAATCATGTTGTTGTATCACAATCTACAAGAAAAGGCATGCATTGATTTATTGTTCTCTAAAAGCATCAAGTCTAATCCATGGATCCCAAGCAGACATAAATAAAATGCTATAGGAAATAACATAATAAAGAAAGTCTTCTCCTACGTTCAGTTCAGGACAAATAGATCTGCCCAATGAAAAGACTCCTACATATCCCTACTCAAGACAGCTTGGAAAAATGGTAGAATCTGAATCTAAAGGCCAACACTGTTCTGTTCTAAATATTATGATTCTTCTCTTCCCTGCAATGTTGTGGCACAATTAGAAAATAATTTTGTTTGCTTTAGCATTCCAGACAAACAACTCATAAACAATGCAGTCCAATTTACAGCAGCAAAATGCTGGTCATTCTGCACAAGTCTTGACTTTTGTCATGTTATCATTGGCCTCATTATCCTCAAACAAAAAGTAAGGGACAGAGAACAGACAGAATGACTCACACCCTTTTAAGTTACAGGTCAATATCACTGATAGCGGCTGGACAAAGCCCAATAGAATTACTAATGGCAAGACAAATCAGAAACACATTCCACCCTTACAGAAGAATCTCATTTCAAATAAGGTATAAGCTGGGAAAATTTCTGGCTTCAGATTACAAAGCTTTAAAAAAAAAACCTAGGACATTTTTATAACTAATACAATTCTGTATGAGAACTACCACATATAGAGATATGTTTATATCAAACCTGAACAGAGAAAATGCATGACGGACTCCTGCTACTGTACAAGGAAGACAATGGATGCAGAAGACATTATATTCAGATCACACCATGAAATACTCAACAGAAATTAATGACATATTGTTCCTATTTCCTGTGAAGATATAATAATAACCAAATACCCAAGCCATGTCAAAATGTCCAAGTTTATCTACTGCCTGAGTCATCTGTAAGAATGACAACAGTGCTACTATTCACTTGTTCTGGACGACTTTTTCACAAGCTTTAGAGGTGACAGACTGAAAACCTGAATAATGTTTCATTTGCTTCCTTAAACAAAGGCAAAATGAGATAGTGTATGGATAGTGTCATTTTATAGTTAAAACATTAGGTGGCACTGGACTTAGCTGTATGTATCGTAAAGGCACTGGATCCTATCTGATCTTGGAAGTTAAGATAGTCAGCCAGTGAATACCAGGTGCTATAGGCTACATTTCAGAAGAAGGAACTGGCGAAACCATCTCTGAGATTTCTTGTCTAAGAAAACCTGTTGAAAAATGTATGTGGTTGAGTTAAGTCAACAGGTGACCTGAAGGCATGTACACACACATAGATGGACAAAGGACTTTTCTGGTCTGTTTTTTTAAAGAGAAAGAATAAAGTGCTTGTCTAACTTCCTAACAAGTAATGTACTCTAATGAGAATCTTAAAATCTGTCTAAAACTCGCCTTGTACTTGACATTATTCCCTTTGAGACTTATGGGCCTTACTTCACATATGTAGTATGTTTAGGAGAAGAATACAATACCATTGCAATAATAAAAACATTTTCTTGGAAGTAAGTCTTATTGATATTTGAAACATAAATGCGTAACTCTTGTAAGAGACAGACTGAGATGACATCCCTGCTAGGATGTGATCTTCTAACTTAAGGGGACAATGTGCATGATGAGAAATCGATTGACTCACATATATTTCAGTTAAAGGGAAGGTTCAGATTCATGTTATAAAGTCTGATGGTGTGCTTCATTTCTGTTACAGGAATGTTTGTTCAAAATGCAAAGACAAAGGATTATTCTTCCACACAATGAAAAGAATATTTGGAGTCTGTCTCTGGTGAGAAATAACCCCTGCACACCATAGGAAACCAATGCACCTCACTATAGTCACATACCAACCAAGGCTGTGTATATATGAATTTTGAATGCAGTATAATTGCTGGGCTATTTCACAGAGTGCAAGCAAACCAACCAACTGGAGGTTGTAACTGAGGATACACTGAACATGGAGGTGAAGGTAATGTTCAATCTCCAACAAATGTAACCGTTGTATTTATACTTAAAATGTATGTCTGAGGTATACATCTTAAAAATGAAAGTCTTTCATTTATAAAACATTCAACTAATCTAGGCTTTGGATAAAGTATACTATAAGGCCTTTTATGCTGAGAAATACACAGAACACCTGCCAAATTCAGGAACATTCGATTATCAGTATGTGGATAATATTGTTCCTATTGTACTTCGGCTTTAAATATATTCCTGTACTTAGAAACAGTTCTCAGCCAGAAATTAGTTCTCAAGACCGTTTGGGTTGCAATGTGTGCAGTTTTCATTTTTAAGTTTGCTTCAGAAAATTCTTGCTAGCAATTTATTGCTGGCAGTATTGAAGAAGCATGGCTGTATCAGAACTAACAATATGAGAGGGGCATGCATGTCTTTGTCTTAGGGAGGTTCTTCTTGGCATTTCTACATTTAAATATTTGTATTTAACTGAATTTAGTTTAGTAGACATATAAGGGTCATTTAGCTTAGTTTTACAATTGTGCCCCTCAGTTTTGTGCATACTTATTGTGACTAGATTCCCTTAAGTGCAGTGGCCTTAACTCTCCAGTGCCTGTAGTTGTACACAATCTGTTAGAACCAGGCATAGGAATGCATCCTTTAAAAATGCAAGTATGTGGATGGACTGATGTTCATTTTACAGCCATATGACAGGCAGCTGTATCTGTAGTTTTAGTTTTATGTTGTTTGTACTACACAACAACAAAAAATCAGCCTTGCAAGGAGACAGTACCTACTCTGTTTTATTTTATTTTATGCTAAGAATCTTTGCACCTCTGTCTGAACCAGGACAATTTCAGATTGAAATTTGAACATTTGGTGCAAACTAAAATTCCCTTTGAAATTAGGGGGAAGGGCTATTAGAGGTACAAGGGAAGCTGGATTGGACCCCGAGGAAGACTTTGCCTTTGTGCCAAGCAGTATTGCTGAGCTCCATATACAAGCTGTTGTTTATGACAAATTTGCACTTGGAGCGCGGTTAGGCTATTGACTACCGATTATGGTCAGATCTTGCAGTGTTTGCTGAGGTCAGGGAGAATGGTGCCTAAATCAAGACTGGAAAAAAAAAACCTTCAATATAAAAAGCTGAGAGCAATATGCCCTTATGAAATGAGAGAGAGGAAAAAGCAATTGCCCAGTTAAATCACTTTGGCTTAAAATAGTTTAATTCCATTGAACTTATTGGGACCAGCTCACCATAAAAGCAAGTTTAGATTGCACTGAGATGCAGATATTCTGAAGATCAGAGCAAAAACCTGGATCAATTTTGCAAATACTTGCAGAAGATTTAGCCATTACTGCTATGACATTTGTGCAGAAATTCATTTTGGATTGTACTGGAAAGTAGCCTTAGTACATTCCATATTGAGCCATAATTTTTTGAGGAAATTCTTTGTACATGGTGGCTTCATTTTATGGCTGTGCTATTAAGTTAGGATTCCCAAGATTTCAAACATTTGAAACTGAACATATACATTTAGCTTTCTTGAAGATAGAATCCTATAGTATGCAGGCTTACTATACACTTTTTAAGAGCTAGAAAAATAACTTTAAAATGGTGCATAATGCTGGCAAGATCTAATGCATAAACAATGCAGTAGCATTTACAGGTTATTTCTATGTATCATATGATAACGGCCATAATTCTATATGAACCTTTTAGAAGTAAGCGTGCAAGCGGGCATAATAAACACAACTATTTTTTGTGCATAAAACTGTTCAAATATGTAGGACTTTTTTCTTTTTAGAAGGGACTGGAAATTTCCATTTTTGCATCTCAGTCAGGGAATAAATCATGTCATCTTTTAAATTGAGATATTAGAAAACATTACTTTTTTTTCTCAAAAGTATGGATCCATGCCATGTATGTTTTACTCAGAATTAAGTCCCAACTTGAGCCTGGATCAGTGTGGACAAGATGCAACCTCAGCTACGGATACAGTTACCAAAGTATCAAAATAACTGAATAATAAATCAGGAGACATGAGCCCTTGAAACTGTTGCAAGCATGACTGTTCAGTTTCAGATATATGTCTGTATTCTTTCTCTGAAATGTTGGTTTTTGCTGGGTGTGTGTTTTTAAACCAGTCTTTCTAAATAAATCTCAAATATTTCTTCTTGCTATTATTACATACAATGGTGGCACTTATTAAATATTTTCTTATATTTAATTATAGTAACCTGAATTATATTTTCATTAGAAATCTTTAGATTATACAGTACAGGGCTGTGGAATGATCCAGCTTGGCTTTTTCTGGGTGATGTGTGTCAATGTGCATATATATGTATTCTGTCCATGCACATACACACTTACATACTTTTCCACCCCAAAATATTGAACTTGAAGCCAATCTTTTCTTTTCTTACCAATCTGCGGGTGCAAAATTATGGCCCTACTCAATAATCACACCTTTCAATAGCTGATTCATAAGCCTCTTACACCAGGGTAAACCCATTGGCTTCTACAGGATTATCTTTACAAAACTGGTTTAAGCTTCTTTCCACTGTGTGTGAGTTTATCCAGAGGATTTTCTTTTGGTGGAAAACTCCAGGAGCAGTGGAGTTTCGGTGGATGGAATCAGCTGGGGAGATATGCATTCAAATCCCCACTCGAGTCATGGAATAGTAAGGTCACTCACTGTTCTGTGCCCAAATCTACTTTGTGGGAATGTCATGAAGATAAAATGTGAAAATACTCCATATAAAACATCCTGTGCTGTGGGGAAGAAAGGGGGAGTATAAATGAAAAGAGGTAAAAATGTTAGGGACATTTATAAAGATTGCTTTTAAGCTCATGGGACAACTGTATGCTTTCAGTGGGCATGGGAGGGAATATATGTCTGCTAAGTGTGTCTGGTGTAAAGGGATGGGCAAGACGTAGGCCCCAAGGCTGTTTTTCCATCCCTTGAGCTCACCCAATCCCTCAACTACGTTTTCTTCCTACAATAAAAGAAGATGAAGTCTTGTTCCTATAAATGTCTAGAGGCTTTTCTGCACTACACTGTTATAGAGCTATTATTCCACTTTCAACACCCTGTGGAATTCTGGGGTTTGTAGTTTCCTGAGGCCAAAGAGCTCTCTGGCTGAGAATTCTAAAGGCCCCTCCCTAGGCTGCAAACCCCGGGATTCCACAGGATGTTGAAAGTGGAATAATAGCACTATAACGGCGTAGTGTGGAAAGGCCCTAGGAGTGGCACTTCATTTTTTCAATAGTTTTCAGCCTGCCCCTCCTGGCAATGTTTAAGGTAACAAATCGTTACTCTTTCAAAACCCAAAGTGAACTTCCAGCCACTTCTGGGGCTTCCCTACCCCTGTCACATGGTAGGAACCATCAGAAGTGGCTGGAAGTCCACTTTTTTGGGTAGATCATGCAGCTCCCAAAGGATACATGGGAATGAAACCGGCCTCTATACATATCACAGTTGCCCATCCCTGTCCTCAGAGAACAGAACAGTTTATTCTGTTGGCAACCACTGAAGACATTTCATTTTACCACTGTTGTTGTTGTTGTTGTTTTTGTTGTTGTTGTTATTACTATTATTATTATTATTATTATTGATTTCTTACCTACCTCTCCCTATGAAACCTGTTCTTCAACATTTCTTGAATAAAAACAGGTAACATTTCTTTTTGTTTAGTAAAATAGATCTACCCCACTCTCCTTGGAAGCCAAAATGATTAAATGAAGACTTACTTTCGACACATCATGAGACAACATGACTCATTAGAAAAGACAATAAGGCTTTGTAAAATGGAAAACAGTAGGAAAAAAGGAAAAGACTGCATTACAGATGGATAGACTTAAGCAAGCAAGCCACACCCCTGAGTTTGTAAAACTTTAGCAGGTCTGTTAATAAGAGGGTGTCCTGGAAGTTTTTCATTCATAGGGTCACTGTACCTTGAAACCATCTTGGCAGGGATTAACAACAATTTCATTCCATATCCAAAGGACAGAGTGCCACCAATTAAAACAGACTTTTACTGGTCTGTTGGCATGGGGGAGGGGAATCTTAAGAGTTTGACATTATTATAATAACTCCGAGATGCAAACTATTCTCTACAGGTAGATAAGGAGACAGACAAGAGATCATAAATCATAGGCCATTTCCACACTACAATATTATAGTGCTATTATTTCACTTTCAATATCCCATGGAATCCTGGGGTTTGCAAATTTAGGGAGGACATTTAGAATTCTCAGTCAGAGAGTTCTTGGGCCTCAGTAAACTACAAACTCCATAATTCCACAGGACATTGAAAGTGGAATAATAGCACTGTAACAGTGTAATGTGGAAATGCTCATAGAAGAAACCACAAGGACAACTGAATCCAACCCCCTGCCATGCAGGATTATACCATCAAAGCATTCCTGACAGATGGCCATCCAGACTCTGTTTAAAAACCTCCAAAGAAGGAGACTCTACCACACTCCGAGTCAGCACATTCCACCGTCAAACTGCCATGTACCCATATATGTATTAATACAAATGCGTGCTTCTCTTTAGTTATGGAAAATCCTGTCACAGTGTAGTTTATGAGCACAGAGACACTTCTATTAAATTATGGAAGTTCCTGTTTCAGGAAAGCATTTGAATCCAGTGGTAGATAATAGGTTGAAGAGGGGGACAGGGAAGTTTAGAGGGATTTGTCTCCTGGTGGATTATTTCAGATCCCTTCTTAGAAGGTCTTGCTTTAATTTAATAAAACAATAAATTAAATCTCTAGCTACTTTGCTTATGGGATAGAGAAAAGGTATTTCAGGTGGGTTTTGCCAGTTTTCTGCACAAAAGAAGAAAAGTATAGTTTAGAATCAAAAATTATGAGCAGCAGAAGGTGACCTCTAAATATAATAAAATTATTGCATTATAGTTTGTACATAAGTGTTAGAAGAATACCCATTTATATTTTGAGGCATCTTAAATTTGGCATTAAGGAACTCGACCGGTCTTTGTCCAGCCATGATTTTATTTCATGTCAGCTTTTAGCATTCTGCCTAACGGTAAATTCAAATAATGCTTGTTAAAAATCTAACACTAACTTCGCGGGTTTTTTAAAGTTACGTAATAACTAATTTTTAATTGAATCCATAGGAATCGATTTGTGTTTAGGTTTTTGTTGATTGTCATTGCCCAATGGTATCCCTCCAGTTACTTCCACCATTGAAAAAACACCCACACCACATTGTGCATTTGTTAGCACCATAAGTGTAATAATTGGGCTCTGAGTATGAGGCAAAAGCACTCTAAGCAAATTATTATATGACTTTCTAACCTGCCTTACAGGGCTGTTGTGATGAGAAAATGAAATATAAGTCCACAAGTGTCTTTTGTGCTTAGTGAAAAAAGTACAAAAAATCATTCCAGGGGTATGCATGCGTCTCACAGTGCTACAGTTATCAAAGCCTTCCCTGTTCCTTCATATTTTCCCTCGCTGGAGCGACTACGTAGATAATTTGCTCAGGGTATATGTTATACAAGGCCATGGGGAGTGTAATTCTAGCTGCCTCTGCACCAGTTAGCATTTCTCAACATTATATATTTCTGAGCAGGCCATACATTTCTACTATTATTAGCCCACAATCTCCCAAATACTCAAAGAAGTGGGGGGAAAAATCCATGGTCATCAAAATGTTAATTTGGACAATGATGAAGAGAACAAAAAGTACAGGCATTAAAAATGTATCAGCTTCTATCATTAAGGCATTATTCACCCAATTCTTTTTTCAAAAAAAAAAAAAACTACCAACTGACCAAGTTAAACAAGACCACTGAAAGAAACACAAATTTAAAGAGAAATGTTTGCCTAAACTTACACATATTGATAACTAAAGGAATCTTTAGCCACCACAAGATTTATAATGATCACACGATAAAACAGACAAGCCATATCTGTTTGCTATGCCTTCTTGAGGAAATGGAAGCTCAGAATTATGCTCCTGGTGTACAACAGATTGTCTACTACAGTCTTGATCGAGGGAGGCCTGAAGTAATACAAAACTAAACATTTAATTTAAATTATTTTTCACTTTCAAATTCTGAGCATGCCTATTGTGCTATTACTGACAAACTGGTTTAAACATCAATTTACCTGAGAGTAAGCCCCACTGAACATCATGATAATAAAGGTGTTACCTTTATTAGGCCCACTAAAAGATACAAAATACATTACACAACCTTGCGAAGCTCAAAGGCTTCTTTATCAGGCATGATTGTTAAAAGTCATTTTAAGGGAAGAAATGTGATAGTGGAAAGGTGGGAACCCCAAAATGCTTGATGAAGATGCCTGTGAGTTTTGAAAGGATGTGCAGTGTATTTTTGTGCCTTTTGGTTGGCCTAATAAAGATATTACCACAACTTTTGGGGGGGGGCGGTGAGTAGAGATTACTGTGTTTTGCTGCATAGCCAACATGCCAACCCTTGGATATATATTATTTCTTAGCACTCCTGCATAGGTTTGTCGTGGGGATTAACACTGTTAAACATCTTCAAAAAATATCATCATCATCATCATCATCGTCATCATCATTTTAAAATGTAATGCTTCTAATAATGTTCGTTACAAGAAGAACAAAGTTCAAAGATCAAAAGGGGAATTGGGAAAATATATTGTAGACAGTGTGGGATACAATAAAAGATGGAAGAGTTTTTTCTTAAGCAACATTTTCTTTTCTAGCTTACTCTTTCTGATGGGAGAAGGAGAAGAAAAATAGACTCCTTCTGCAAGAGCATCATTAGGCTTTTAAGAATGTATTTTAGGAAAGAGGAGACTTCGATCTGGCTACATAAATCTGGGAAACAATGAAAGGCAGCTGGAATAAAAGATCTCTTTGAAATTATAAGGTGCAATGGACCACCCTTTTATGAGGGAGGGAGCTCCAAATTTGCAGTTTTCCTAATAACAGCATTAGAGCTTATATAGATTTTGGATTTCTGCTTACGGCCAACACAGCTGTCTCTCTTGCATTTGTTATTTAAGATAATCCTTCTCTATGGAGATTTCCATAGCTGCCAGAGTGGGAATGAACTAGGCCCCTTCTGGGCCACATTCTTTATGCCAATGTTGGCATTTCCTTTCTGTATGTATTTTTATATGGTGAATATTTCCATCTCTTGTGTCACTGACAGATGTCTAGCACAAAGGAGAAGAAGGAGGGTGTGATACGCTTCATCTTTTGTGTGAGTATAGGGGAGGTAACAAAAGAAAGCTATGAGTGCCAGAGATAGGAGGGAGAGTAAGGAGATGGGTTACTCTACAAAGCATTACTCATGCATCTGGCAACATGAAATCACCCCCTTTCTCAAGTGTTGTTCTCTCCTCCCTATAATCTTGCTTTGTGGCCCGTGTTTTCTAGGCTTCTCCCACTGGATAATATTTGCCTTTGCCCCTTATTTCTAGATCTTCATCTGTGGAGGCCCCAATGGATTAGAACAGCAGTTCTTAACCTGTGATCTGTGGACCTCCTACCACCAAGGCCCTGATGTCCTCAGGAGAAGTCTGCAAAGACTTGAAGAAATGTTATGAGCTTTTACAATGAAAATAGGGAGGAAGGAAGGAAGGAAGGAAGGAAGGAAGGAAGGAAGGAAGGAAGGAAGGAAGGAAGGAAGACAAATTTGCATGGAATCATTTCAATAAAAATAATGTAATACGAGTATGTGCATTTATTTATTTCTCCCTTCTCTCCAAATTTGAAGATCCTGAATAAGCAACATCAAATAAATATTTGATGCACTTTAGGGTTTTAAATCTTGATTTAAGTCTTGGTGGTCCACGACAACAAAAGATTTTTAAAGGAGCTTGGTGATAAAGAAAATTAGAACATAAAAGATTGTTTTGGATTGCAAGCATGCTAGGTCTTTAACCAAGGTAACTTTGGTGTTTGCTGCTTGATACAGTAGACTCCAATTACACAATTATATATTTCCTGTATGTGTATTGTAACACTGATTGATGTAAGCACATCACAACTGTGACCAAGCCTACCTACAGTTATCTACATTTACTCATATCTATCCTTTATTTTTGTTTCTTCCTCACCTTTCTTATATTACCAAGAATATTTAGAAAACTGTTACTAGTAGCAGCATGAGCATTAGGGTATCACCCTTCCACAGCCATGTGCCCTCCAGATTTCTTGGATTACAAGCCTGCTCAAGTTTCAACATCTTGCAGGAAAGCTTTCTTTGGGTCCTACCACTCTTACAACTACATCTGGTGAAAACTTGGGAAAAAGCCTTCTCAGTGGCTGATCCCAGGGAGCTCAACTAACCTCTTCTCTGCTCTCTTTGCACCAGAAGGCAAAGATCTTGTTATTCATATAGACCTTCTGCTTTGAACTGATTGGGGCAGATGCACTAGATGTGTTTGTTTCTGATATGTAATAGGTTTTAATGTGTTTTTAATTGTTCTAAATTTATGTTTCAGAGTGAATTAACACTTTTTTTTTTAAAAAAAGTTGTATTACAGATTGTTTTAGCTGTTTTGTTTTCATGTCCTGTATGGGAACAAAGTAGGATATTGATTGATTAATTAATGTAGCCTGTCTGAGGATGATGGAAGTGGGAGTCCAACACATCTGGAAGACAGCAGGCTGAGGAAGGTTGTGCCTTGTCAATGATGATTTGATTTGTACCCAAATAGAGGAAGGATGTCTTGACACATTTTGAAGTAATGTACGTTGTCACTGAACAGTCCCCACTAATGCGAACCATTGTCTGTCTATTTATGTTGGAGCTTCCATCCTTAAGGGTACTAGACTGTTTATGCATTTTTCCCTATTCCATGTTTCTCCCAGATTGTCCCATGACAATAAAATAAGTACCACCACTATCTTTTGCATGCCATAGCATACAGTTTGTTTTCCCTGCCACGCTTGCATGCACTGTATGTATTTATGCTGGAATAACACCACTGCAAAGCAACGCTTGTGTGATGACTTACGGAGTCACTTCCAGGACTCCTGGCAAATACTGTAACTCCAGGCTCATCTATTAAAAAGTCCGACTGAGATCAAAGGGGCTTGTTGTTGTTGTTGTTGTTGTTGTCATGTGTCTTCAAGTCATTTCTGACTTATGGTGAGCTTAAGGCCAACCTGTCATGGAGTTTTCATGGGCTGTGTGTGTGATGCACCCAAGATCATCCAGTGGGTTTCAATGGTCAAGAAGAGAATTGAACTCTAGTTTCCAGGGTTGTTATCCAATGCTCAAACCACTACACCAAGCTGGCTCTTTCAAAGGGGTTTACTCTTTGCTAAGTGTGTACAGCATTGCAACCTGCCCTGGTTGAGAAAGTTGTGGAATCTTTGGGGAGATACAACAAGGAAGACAACAGACCAAAGGGTCCTTCATCTTTTGATGAGGAGGTGTTGGAAGCCACTGCATTTTATGGGTTGTCTGTCTAATAATCAGCCCAAAATATATCCCCAGGTGAAGAATGAGGGACTGCTCTACCACATTACATTTATTCCTCAGCCACCCAGAGAACATCCACTATGGGGAGACTATGAAATAGGAAGATTTATATATGTGTGTGTTTATGTGTGTGTGTGTGTGTGTGTGAGTATTAACTAAATAAATTTGAAATTGAAAGTCACAGGCATGCAACTGTGAATTTTATTTCTGTTCTCTTTCACACCACTTCCATCTCCCAACACGGATAACTCTCTTTGGCTTTTTGGTTGAAAATAAAGGAAGAAAAAATAAGGAATTACTTTTCCAAAGCAATCTGATTTACTGGCCACCGACCTATTGTGAAAAACTCTGGGTCCCCACCCCTCAGTTCTAAGTGAAATCTGCCCAGTTTCTTTGATGTCTTTTGGTTGACTGGTGTTCGATTTAAAACTGTCTAGAGGATATGGTTGCCACGCTATGGACCTGAGGGTATAAGAAGGGTTATTATTCAGTCAAGATATAAAATCAATATGCGAGAGGATGAGCACTTGCGTTATTTCCACACGGCCTCGTCTTCTCCTCTCACCTCCTCCAAAAAAAAAAAAAAAAGGAAAATCAAAGGAAGAATCTTCCAGTAATAGCAGTACTGGAGGCTAGTAGAAGAGACAGCTCCACCCAGCCCTGGAGGCCGGCAAGACATCCGCCCCTCCCAGGCGCTCTCCCTTTTCCTCCACGGCCGTTTCCGCACTAGCCTGTTATAGTGCTATGATTCCACTTTCAACATCCTACGGAATCCTGGAGTTTGCAGTTTAGGGAGGGGCCTTTGAGGATGGCCTTTGAGGACCCTCTCTAAAGCGCAAACCCCAGGATTCCACAGGATGTTGAAAGTGGAATCGTAGCACTATAACAAGCTAGGGCGTAAATGGTCCACGTTTGTTGCTGGAACGTTCGGCCGTTCTCTGCCAGCAACATCAGAGCGTTCGAAGGTTCTCCCTTCTTTGCGGTTCATTTGGACGTTTCCTGAATTTTACCGAACCACTTCTCCGATTCTTTCTGAAGCGTTTGGCTCAAGCGTCTTTATTTGCTATATACCATTTCCGCACTAGCCTGTTATAGCGCGATGATTCCACTTTCAACCTCCTCTGGAATCCTGGGGTTTGCAGTTTCGGGAGGGGCCGGCCGGCCCCTCCCGAAACTACAAACCCCAGGATTCCAGAGGAGGTTGAAAGTGGAATCATCGCGCTATAACAGGCTAGTGTGGAAATGAGTTTTTCTTTTTCAAAGAAGACGCGTGAGATCTCCCCAAACCGCCCAGCCTATTCTGCCCTTTCTCCAGCCCCACGACCGCTGGCATTGCGCGAAACAGCCCTCATTCGCCGACTCCCTCCCGGTTCTAACGCCAAAAGGGAAGGCCATTTCCACACCAGACTGTTCGAGTGCTATTATTCCACTTTCAACATCCTGTGGCAATTTGAGTGCGCCCGAGCATGCTACTGTGCCGGAACGAATTATTTTCCTTCACTCACACAATGCCCAGTCATACGAGTTTCCACTCGGGCCACTTTCCCACGCACTGCCTCTTGCCGGAGGAAATGAAGCAGAAGACGCCTGTTTGATAATGCTCGGGAGAAACCAGGTACAATTTATGGAATGGGAATAAGAATGAGTACCAGCAGTAGTAAGGGGTATCAGATCCCCTCTGATCTCAGTAGCTAAGCGGGGCCAGCTCTGGTTAATACTTGGATGGGAGACCGCAAAATAGTAACAGGTACTCTAGGCTATATTTCAGAGGAAGGAATTGCCAAAGTCACCTCTATTCCCTATATTCCTTGCCTAAGAAAGCCCTGTGAAATTCATGGGACCGCCACAAGTCCACGGGCACTTGAAGGCATATATATACACACACACACACAGAGAGAGAGAGTAGTCGAAGTCACCTCACATCAACACACTCCTAGGATGGCTGAAGAGGCTTAACAGCGCGTCGAATCCAATAAAATCCACCCATCCCTTCTCCACCTTTCTTCCCTCTCTCTCGTTTTAAAGGGATTTGCTTTCGACATCATGTCTGTTTTATAGCCACAGCAGTCTGGTAGATATATGGAGAAAACAAGGATGAATGAAACAGCCACTCAACAGAGGTTTCATTTATACTTTGGGGGGGGAGGAGAAGGATCTTAGGTACAACTGAAAGCCCCCCAAAAGTTGGAACCGAGGCCTCTCTTTCTATGTGGATTTGGGTATCCAGCTCCACTTCCAGACAGCGCCTCCTGTTGTCTCTTGCCCAGCTTGACCTTCTAGCCCTACTATGTCAAAGGCTATGGTTGGCATCTGTTGGTTAGTCCCAACTGGAGCAGATCGATTCAGTTAATCGTTGAAGGGTGAGTCAACACGTCGGTAGATCCCATGGACTCAATGGGTCTAAACTCGAGTCAAAACTAACAACAGGATTATTGTCATTGCTGGTTACTCGGACCAGAACTAACAGCACGATTATTGTTATTGCTGCTACTATGCTGGAAAAAATATATCCACCCAATTCAGTGAACCGCACAAAATATCCTGAAAACTAGGATCCCAATAAATGTAAGGTAAAGCAAGTCTATGCGTGGTTACTTGGAAGCAAGTCCCAGGGTATTGGGGCGGGTGTTTCTCCTAGGAAAGGGCGCTAGGATTGCATCCTTCCTCAGTAGTGTGCCCCCAAACTCCTTGTGGGGTTTGCAGCAAAAGATTAACCGGCCTAAGCTCCCTTCTCTCGAATGGGACCAGTAGCACAGTGAATTCCACGAGTGAAGAAAAGACACCAGTGGTCTTTTGAGCTACAAATCCCAATAGCATTTGCTTGGAACTGGTGCGTGTGTGTGTGTGTGTGTGCAGCTGGGGTGGAGAGGAAGGACTGGGATCCAGAATCCAGAAGATCGTGGAGGAGCGGTAGGCCCTTGGGATAATATTACTCTTACCTTCAGATGCCTCGCACTTCAACTCCCATAACTCCCAGCCAGCTGTGCTAATTGGAAATGATGGGCACTGTAGTCTGATGCAGCCAGCAGACCCCTGGCTGGGAGAGGCCGAACAAGGGTGAGAGAGAGGGCACTTAGGAAAGGGATGTGGGAGGCGCTGAGGGCGACAGATTCCTAGCCCCAGAGAAGTGGGACGCGGAAGGGGAAGGTGAATAGCCTTCGGCCCCCCTCAGGCCGTTCCCCCTTTAGCAGAGCCTGTCTCCTTCCATTGCAAAAGGGAAGGAGAAAGGCTGCAGTTGGAGAACGAGACTTGCGGAACGGTCAGAACAGAGGCAGAGAGAATAAGGGCTCTCCCCTCTCCCCCTTAGCTACACCATGTCACATTCCTCTTTCTCCGGCTGGCCTGTTCCATCTGCTCTTGAGTCTCGGCTCTTTGTACTCTATTATTTTTTAGGGGAGAGGAGTAAAAATCTCCCACAACATACCTACATGTATATCGGGGGGTGTTGGGGAATACTGAGAAACAGGGCGGAGAGAGGGTTCCTCTTGGAGACGTTCATCCGTAAAAAGGAATTTGTGCGTAGACAAACAGACCTCATGGAAGGGGTAGCTATTTTGATGAAATTTGCCTGACTGCGGATTTGGGCAGGCTTCTCTTTCCTGGGGGAGCTTTATTGATTTCTCTATGCTCTTCCCTCCTGCCGACACCCCCCCCCGCACTAAGGCATCTTCTTAGACGGGTTGGACTCCTCCTCCTCTCTCGCCTAACAGGAGGGAGTCTAGACTGCCCTCCTGGCGGTGAGTGACTGAAGAAGGGCGTTGGGACCACTAAGTGGAAAATGAGCGTTGGGAATCGAGTGGAAGGATGAGCAGTAGAACCCTACAGAACCCCCCCACCAACCCTTGTCTGCGGTGTAGTTTTGTTGCTTTTCTCTTGGGTCAAAGAAGCGACCTTCGTGGCCCCCGGGCCCACTCGTGCTTCTTTGGGATTTTTTCCCCCTGCCTTCTCTTCCCTACTTTTCCCTCTCTTTTAATTGCTGGACGCTACCACGAATCCCAGTTCCGGGCAAAAGGCGGAATATAAATAAAAAAATTAAACCGTACGCATGGATGAGGGAGAGGCTCCGACTTGCAGCAGAGCCTTCCCCCTACTCCGCCCCACCCTCACTGTCTGAAATCCCCACTGTTCAACAAGCCTCTCTTCAGAATGACTGGGGAAAGGAGTCCCAAAGATTCCTCGCCCCAAGCCCCCAACCCCATGCGGGCCAGTGGGGCACGGTTTGTCCTGTCTCTCCTGGATGGTTTAGCGCCTCCAAATGCCGCAGAGAAGGCGAAGGATTTGCTTTGCTTTTAGGTTACAGGAGAAAGCTGTAGGTCCCGGGTTTGTTCACGGCTGCGCGCAGAGACAAATCCAGGCCCTCGGCTGGGAGAAGGCTATTGGTGGTGATCCACCGCTAGAGGAAAACTCCCTTAAAATTCCAATTCTGTTCAAATTTACCGGGCAGTACCCTAAAGGCACCAGATCGCGTCTCATTTTGGAAGCTACGCAAGGTCAACTCCAGTAGGATGCAAGACCGCCAACCAACACCAAGTGCTTTACGCTGTATTTGAGAGGAAGGAACGGGCAAAATCTCTGAGTATTCTTTGCCTAAAAGAACTCTTTGAAATTCACGGGATAGGCATAAGTTGACAGGCGACTTGAACACACACGCAGACACCACTGACAAGTGCAACCCTATCCTGAGGATTTACTTGGACCTCGAGTTTAAAGGATTTACTCCAGAGGAAGTGCGCCTAGCTAAACTCGCACGCTTACTTCGGAGTAAACAGGGCTCAAATCGGTTTGGCATCCTACGCAATATGCCTGGGGACGGAGACGGCCGCCCTATGCACAACTGCCTAAGAGGAAAGGCACTTGAATACTGATTTGGTTCTCATTCAACATGCACAGGATCGGGCTGTAGATTTCATCCAAGTCAAGAGGCCTTGCTTCATTCAGAGTGCTGAACTGTTGGTCAGGAAGAAGGGAGAGGGGTGGCCAGAAGCCAGGGCTAAATGGAATTGAGGTGGAAAGGCTGGGGGAAAAAAATGCATGTGCGCCTCGTCTGTCTTTCAAGTTTTTGCCTCGTTCCCATCGATTACGCAGCCCTGCTACCAAGTCCCTCGTTCAAAAACAAACAAACAAAAAAGTCCCAAAGCGGTATCAGATAAATGCGGGAAGCAAACGGGTGTGGTAACTCTGGATACAAATACACTCATTACCCTGGAACATCCACTTCACCAGTCCTCACTGAGATCACCTCTTCCTGTCTCCACCTCCGTGTCACAGACGCAAAAGCACACCCTTCCCTTCTTCTATGCTCATTTGTACTCCGGACAAACTGCTACCACCACCAACCTGTCCCCCACCACATCACTTAACGCGGATTAGACACTCCCCACGCCACCCTTTCCATATACACACAGTTGCACGTCGTGAACCCCTACTGATCGCGACTGACTCGATCAGGAGCAAGAAAAGGGAGGGGGCAATAATCCGAATTAAGGAAGAAGCAATGCAACATCCGGAGACCAAATGCAAACAGAGGAAAGGACATCACGTCTGTGTGTGTGTTTGTGTGTGTGTGCGCGCACATCTCCTCCCTTCTCCGCAGTACTGGAGAGGGAAGCTGCAATGAGGCAACCCCGCCCCGGTTGACGGGTGGGGTGGGGGAGATGCCGCTGTAAAGCCGGAGATGGCGACTTGCAGCACAACCAAAGGGGAGGAAGAAAGAGAGCAAGAAGAAATTAAAATTAAAGGAAAAAGAAGGATGCGCTACCTTGGCAACTAGAGTCGTTTAAAGGAGCCACGGGGAGCGGGGTGAGGAGGGGCGGTCGCTGCCCACCCGCCCTGCCGCAAGTACTCTCCTCGACTACGCGTATTCTTAAGCAATAACAACGTAATCCGTATTATCCACCCAAGAATACCCGTCACCGAAGAGAGTCAGAAAGCTGCTGCCGGTAGTAGTGGTGGCGGCGGTGGCGATGAAGGTGATGGCGGCGGCGGTGGTACAGGCGGTGGTGAAGAAGAGCCTGGCGCTTGCCCGCACGGCGACAATAAATCCACAACTGTACGTCCCGTGGCCCGGAGGAAAAGGAGGAGGAGGAAGAGGAGAATCCAAGAGAGAGGAGTCGCCGTTACCCCGGAGCGGTGATCCCAAGTCCACGCTGGCCGCTGCGAGACTCCCGGGCCCCCCTGGCAAAGCAAAGGACAAGAACTGGCCGTCAAGGATCGGAAGAGCGGCACCGGGGCAGAGCTGCCTCGTATTCTCCTCTACCCCTCCCACCCGCGGCACCCGCGAGAGGGACATTGACAAGGCAACACACACGGCCACCCACCACAACATAAAGTCCAAGGGCTAACGCTTTTGTTACATGGGTTGCTCTCGGGAAACTGATTCACACCAGACGCACACGTACACTGTCCGGGACAGGTCCACACTAAGGTGGGACAGGGTGGCCCTCGGTGAAACAGGCGTGTAGGTTTATCCCCGTCCACAAACGAACAGTAGATTGCCGACACACACTCCGACCAGCGTGTCATCCTCCCTTCCGCAGCCTGCAAGCGTTTCTGTGTCAGAATTGCCCTGAACCCTCTCAGTGTCCTATTAGAAACTATGAAGAAACTGTCCAAGGTGCTGAACCCTGGAACACACCTATATATTAAGCACAGTGGACAGCTCCTCTAATGTCTAGGCTGGACCGCTCATCTCATTCACGCTGCACCCCGGACCTGAAAGCGGTGGTGTCACACGTAGCACACGGTCCATGGACGCTCATAAAATACATGGGCAACCATGAGGGATGCACCATCTCCATGCAAATACCATGCACCCATGCAAGGGGACGCATTCCACTCCAACCCCCTCCCCTTGTTAGCCATGCGCTTCTCCGTCCATTTAGGCATTTCCCCTTCCATCAGGCGTACCTGTAGCCAGCTGCCAACATGTGCCTTTGCTCGCCCTCCTCGCCCTCATCCATCGAGTTGTCTCCCTGGGATTGCATTGGGAGAGGTAGCTGTTCCCGGCAGCCAGAACCAGGGTTTCTGGAGAGGAGATGCACAGTTAAGCACACAAATCTTACCAAGCTGTTTGCTTAGGTGAGCTGGGGCAAAAGCGGGAGGGGGGAAGCGAGGGAGGAGATCTGATAAAGAAAACGAAGCACGCCTGCGAGAATTTCAGCCCGGCGCCGGCTTGGAGACGTCCCAGCTCCCAGGAAAACAAACACGCTTCGCCGCCGGTGTGCCTGCCCACCTTCTCAAAAGGCGCCCCGGGGAACTGTCGGGGAAGAAGGCAAGTGCGTCTTTGCTCCAGGCCTTTACCTCTGATTCTCTCACTCAGGGGGAAAAAAAAATATTTCTGAAGGGGGCAGGTGGGCGAGAAAAGTGGGAGCATTCCTTGGCCTTTCCCACATGCCCTCAAAGAGGTGCGAGGAGTTTTTGTCGCTTCCACTTAAAGCGCCGTGGGTTTGGCGTTTGTTGCTCCAGATCGCCTGATAAACGCGCGAGACCACATCCTAAGTCTAAGCTCCTTTGCTTTACCATCTGCCCAGAGTATCTCCAAAATGAACGCTTAAGGAAGTCTCCTCTTTCCTCCTGAACCTCCATGCCACCCATCCACAAAGCAGGCATAGTTCTTAGGATCTGCCCACATTTTATGTTTTTTTAAAAAAACAACCCAACGTGTAATTTTCCCGCAACACAGTTATAGTCAAATACATGTGAATACACCCCACAATCAGTACCCAGAGGTCTTTGTTTGTAGAACCCTTGTCCGTTGGCTGAGCCCATTCTTCGGTTCCTCCTCCCGCTTCCCCGGCCAAAACAAACAAATAAGTACATCCCAGCAAACGCTAAGTTTGGGCTGATTCCGTACCACCGTGGCTATAAAATACAAAAAAGCTCAATTCAAGGACCGAGGTGTGGGGACTATACTCTTCCTCCCATCGTGGGGGCTGATTGTAACACATCTGCCTAGGCAGTGAGCTTTGTAACTGACCGGCTTGTCGATCAGATCGCAAGTGACATCCACCCAAGATGCTTGCTTTTATTCTTCCCAGATTCCTGTTTCTGCCCTGACAGGAAATCATGACAGGAAACCCACCTCGAAGCCAAAAGAAGCGAAAAACACACTCGCTTCAAAAATGTACATAGACACTCTTTCCTCATCTGAACAATAATTAAACAGACGCAGGCACAGACACACAAATCCAAAACCGCTCACACAGCACGTACGAAATTCGACCAACGACAATGCATGCAACTTCCTTTTTTTCAGTTGCTATCCACGTTTCTCACCCTTCCTAAGGCTCTGGCTTTATTGTATGTGTGTACACACACACACACACAGAGAGAGAGAGAGAGAGAAAGTAACAGCTCTAAAAGAAATACAACTGACACACACAGCACCCCTTTTTCCTTCGCTTTCTCCTTCCTTCGCCTTTTTCCTTTTCTTTTTCGGTCCACAGTTGAAGACTGACGCCCTGTCCAGAGAGGTGGCGGGGGTGGGGGGAAGCGGGGTACGGCGACGGCGGGTGCTGTCTGTCCTCGTTTTGAACTCAGCCTCCGAAAGTCGCTGGAGAAAAGTCAACACGCGGCCAGTTTTGTAAAGGTGCGATGTGCCTGATCTCGCCAGCCTCAATTCGAGGGAAAAATAAGTGCCCCAGACCTCCTTCCGCTCAGAAACGTATTGTAGGCATCGAGCGTTGATACGTCCAAACTTTTCCAACAGTATTACTATTGTCGCTCTTATTATTACGGCTCAAAAGAAAAGAGGGAGAGGGGTTGGGGGGAGAGGAAGAGAAGCTCGCTTACAAGACAGCCGCTTGCGCTTTGACGACGTCCTGGCGGGGCTACGAAATGAGCCCCCGCTCTCTCACTCTGCCAAGCAGGCTCTGCTTTCCAAACTTGTCGCTCGCCCGGTTCTCCGCCTCACTGCAGCGTTGACTTGCACGCGGCCCTCCCGCCGGAGAGCGCCGACCAAAATGGTTGAAGGCGGTTCAGCACCAGGAAGAGTGGACAGCTCCCCCCGACTCCCTTCTCTGCCGCACCGGCGAGAACGCGGCGCTTGGGGAAGCGCCCCCCCGCCAGCCCCAACACGCCCTCCCGCCGAGCCCAGCGACAGCGGGAGCTCCTTCCAGCTGGGCTAGGATGACTTAGGAGAACAGACGAGATCCGACCAAACCGCTCGCCTCTGGGCGCATATTCAATCCAAACCTCCTTAAACTGTCGGCTCCATCTCCACCCCACCCCAACCCTGAATGCTTTCTTCCTCTCTCCTCTCCTTCCCTCTCTCTCTTCCATACACACACAACGCATACACACCACTCCATACCACACCGAGGATCAAGCCCAGTGTCATCTCTGGCGCTTTGTTGCTCCTTCTACACCTTTCCCAGCCTGTGCTGCCCGAAGCGACGCTCAGCATCAGCATTAACTACCTTTGTTCATCGAAAGCCATGTTGATTAGAATCTTCCTCCCAGCCTACCGTAATAACTGGAGGGATGGAGCCCTCCCAAACCTCCCGATCACAAGAACAGACAAGGAAGGCTTCGCTTTAAAAGGTCAAATTTTTCTCAGGATAGATTTGAGATGGCTGGGGTGGGAGGTGGGGGTGGATGGGGTGGGGTAGGGGTGGAAGAGGAAAGCAAACCGTTCCCGGCAACGGAGAATAAATCTTGTAAAGCCCCGGGGGGAGATGCCACTAAGAAGAGAAATACTACCCGTATAAGCCAGGAAGACGATGACTTATAGGAACTCTGGACCAGGCAGCATAGGGTGCGAAGTGCACAGAGGGGGTTAATCAAAGAAATATTTGTCTTGATAAAAGTGCTGCCTCCTTTTCGAGAGCCGAGAGTCACTCCTCGCCACTTCTTCCCCATGCATCTCCCAGAAATCCAGCTCTATTGAAGCGCTTACCCTTTAAATCCCGGTTTCAAGCCGAACTCCAACTGTGGGTAAAACCCGGGGAGGCGTCTGATGAGGTAGGGAAATAGGCTCTGGGCGGCGGAAAGCTGCTTTTCTTCTCCTCTCCCCCACCCCGGTGCCGGATTATAGTGTTAACAAGCCCTGGGAAAGGGACCTCGGCGCCTCTGGCTGGCATTGTGTGCTCCGCTGCCTTCCCACCTCGGCGGATGCTGGTGCTGCTCTCCAAGTCCCCGGCGATCGCCTCTCAGATGCTGCGGGCTTCCAGAAAAGAAGTGATGAGGAGGGTGGGAGGGTGGGAGGGAGGGAGACTGAGAGAGAGAGAGAGAGAGAGAGAGGAGGGAGATGGAAAGAGGGAGAGAGGGGGAAAATCGCCTAATGCAATCAAATCGATCTGATCTACACCATCTGTCGGCTGCCACTACACACAAACGTTAAAATAAGGAAAAACGGGAGTCACTGACAGCTCAGGAAAGGTTGGTATTGCCGAGTTCATTCTGAGCAAAGCTTAATTGGGGATGGCCGGCAACACATACAGTTACCCAGGCCGCCGCCGCCGCCGCTTACTCTGAAGCCATCGAGCGGTACTCGATCCCAAACATGCTAATGGTGGATTAATTGAGGAAGATCTGACGTGCTGGCTTCATAAGGCTCTTATTCATGACTTCCCATTGGGAAAGGAGGGCCAATGCTAGGTGGTAGGTTGAGAAATATGCAGTCCAAAGAAACGTGCGAAGGTTTCTGGAGCGGGGACAGACGAGTTGAAATGGGTCTGGGTTCCCTGGTTTTTCTTCTGATAGCAAACATGTGTGAGCAGAGCCGTTTAACAAGACTCTTTCTGTCTCTCTCTCTGTCTCTCTGTGTGTGTGTGTCTGTGTAGGTGTGTGAGAGAGATTCTTGACCAATTCCCTGCAGCTTTCATTTACATTGCACAAAACACACTCTCTCTTTCAAACACACACGCTTTTATATCCATGCATCTTCTAAGCCACAAGCCTTGGACATATGCTTGCTTCAAGATCTTCCTCCTTTGGAAAGAGTGAGATCCCTTTCGGTTCTGATGGGTTGTTTTGTTTTGTTATTTTTTTAAAAAATTTGCACCATCTCTTTTGTGATCACAGTACCTCCAAATGATGTCTCAAAAATCTCAGCGCTGCTAATTTCATCAGGGTTGACATAAAGTCAGTGTAATGCCAGCAAACCTTTGCACTTCTCCCTCCTCCCACTGGGAATTATTTTTCGAGAAAGACATTTCCTATCAGTGAAATTTGGACACAGACTGATTAAATATGGGTTTCCCACCCTCTCTTCTTGAGGCTCAGGCGGAGGAGGGAGGGGGAGAGTCGTGTGTGTGTGTGTGTGCGCGCGCGCGCGCGCGCACACAGAAGTGTTTAGGACTACCCTTACTCCGTCTGCCACCACAGCTCCCCCTCCCTCATTTGCTTGCAGCTTTTAGTTCGTCCGGGTTAGTGGTTTAAATGTATGAAAGATTCAGGAAAAGTGAGAAGGTGTGTGCTCTCTGGAGCTGTTTTCTTTTCCTTTTCACTAACAAACGCATTATTAATAGGGAAGGGGCATCCATCTCTACACCCCAAGACTAAATTAATCCGGAGAGCTTTTTCATAAACACAAGACATATGTTTTTCCCCCACTTCGGACAGAAGAAGGTAGAGGAGTTGAGAAGGACGAGTAAATAAACGGGTCGCTCTCCACCTTCTTGGTCCTGAAAAGGGGGAAACGATCCAGTCTACATGCGGATGTAACAGCCCCATAAAAGCCAAACCGAAAATCTAGTAACAAGAACTGGAACGCGATTCTTAGTTTCCTTGATTCCCCCCCCCGCTTTGGGTGGGTGGGGGTCCTTCTCCTTTATATCAGGTACGCGTTTCTCCTGTCAATGGCTGAAGCAATTAAGATTCTTGTCAGTTTCTACTGCTCCGTATTTGATTAGCGGATTAAAAAAAAAAGAGGAGGAGGAGAAGGAGGAGGGGGGGCATCAAAAAGCCAGACTTTAAACGTCCACGTAAACAATTAAGTGTTTAGGATAATTCTAGAGTGAACTGGACGTGTGTCCTGAAAGTTTGGGTTAATCTTTTTAGAGCGAACCGGACGGTTATGAATTAGATTAGCCTTTGAAAAGGAAGCGCAAAGACAAACAGCCCCCACACCACCCCGCGCGCCAATCTTTTGTTTCAATATCCATTAATTAAGCCCTGCTGCCTACCTACGCAGCAGTCCTGGGTCACAGCCACGTGTCTGAGCCTAATCTCCCCAGCTGCCTTTGTTATCATTCGTGTCCAACGATTGCCCTCTGCAGGTCAGCCTTCGAGTCCTCCCCGGCCAGGGCTCTTGCAAAAGGTATGGCAGACAAGATATTGGCTTCACGGTTTAGAGGCAGGCAAACCACTCTGCCAGCATCTGCGGCAGGTCCTCAATATTTTGTGTGTGCGTGCGCGCGTGTGTCTGAGTCCGTGTCTCTGTGTGTGCGTGTTGTCTGTGCGCTTGTGTGTTTTCTGCCTCAGCCTTCCGCCGCTTCGCCTTCTGTTCTGAAGTTCCTTTATTTCTGTGGGTTTGCACTAGGCAGGTTTCATTGGGGTGGTGAGGAGTTACGTGTTAAGCATGTTCTGCACTGCCACGCGCTAGGCGCTCTACTTCTGTTTCCAGTCCTTCCTTCCCCCTCCCTCTCCCCCTCCCTCTCCCTCCTCTAAGACTGGGCCAGGCGTCCTGTTTAGTCAGAGCTTCTTTGGAAACCTCTGGACTAAAATACGAAAATCGCAGCCTGAGTTTCTTTTTAGGCAGAAGAGGAGGGCGGGGGGTAATTCAGTTCACCAGCTGAATCAGAGTAAAACTGAAGGAGCCCACTGACAGTTGGAGAAAAAAAGAATCAGTAGGTCAGCCAGAAAACTGATTGCAATTAGATTTTTATTCTCCACGTTGCACAGGAAAGATTGTTTAGCTCATCTTATATCCTTCTTAATGCATATCCGCCCCCCTGCCCCCCGTGTGCCTTGTATGATACCCAAATGGCTAAAGGGGAAAATAATGGATACTGTTTAGTGTTGTATTTAGCAGTTCTTGCTGCTGGTTGCGATTAAGGAATGGGGAGGGTCTTATACTGGGTTAATTATTCCATAGGAACAAGTATGCGATGGTATGTTTATATAGGTTGGTAGATCTGATGAACTGAAAGGGATGTGCTAGGAAAAAGCGCCAACCCAAGGGAGTGGGGTGGAGGGGGAGAACCCCAACAACTGACGTTAATTGCCTCTTGATAAGGATCGTTTTATATTTCTGTAGGGAGGACTGTAACTTTTGATTCTCTGTCAGGTATGATTCCCGCAGTGATAGTTGGCCGCACTTCATACAGCGCAAGCGAAGAGTCAATCAATAATATGCAAAACGCCCTATTAGGAGATACTAAGGCAGACTAATTATTAATCTCTCGCTTAAAGGTAATTGAAGAGCGTTTGATTTGTCCTGTTTAAAAAACATTAAAGAAAAAACATTCAGAGGGGTATTCATAACAAGCCTGCCCCCCGCCTGTTGGCCTTGATGTCTTCTGTGCATAGCTTGGGAATCAAACCTTCCTCGAAGGGCAGAGGAAAAGGGGGTGCGCACCCCCACACCCCATGAAAGCCAGTGGAAGGGCTGCCATGGGGTTTGGCTGTGCTAAGGACTCCTCGGTCTTTACCATTCCCTGAGGAAGACTTATCCCGCCAAGTGACTTTATATATATATATATATACGTATATATAGATGTGTATGTGTGTGTATATAAAACAACCCCAACCCAGTGACGTCGCTTGACTTTGCTCTGAGTGACTCGCCCCACCCAAAGTAACAGACTGTGTTGTGTATGGGGGGGGGGATAGTTGGGAAGGGTTCATTTCAAAGTCTGCTCCCCTCAAAAGGGATGGGGTGGGAATTCATGCTTACAAGACCTAATTTGCCCCCTACCTGCACTCTTGGAAAAGCGCAGGGTTAACGATTTGCGACAAACGTGACTCTTTGTTCTTGGAAGTAACCAGTTAAGAGGTGTGTGTCTACCGAGTGGTTGGCTGGCTGGCTGACTGGAATACCATGTAATGCAAATCTGAGTCGATTGAGATCTTGGCTGAAGGAAACCGCTGATGTTCCCCCTTTGATTTTTATTTAAAGTGTTGGGAGGACAGCAGGACCAGGCTTCTTTCAGAAGAATGCCGGACGCCCTCTTGTTAGCGTTCACAGTCTGTTTAGGAGCCGAGCCACAGTTCGTGGAAAGGAGAGAGAGAGAGAGAGAGAGAGAGAGAGAGGTGTAGCAGAAGTTCCCATGGAATTATTAAATTCCTGGGAATAGAAGAGCCCTGAGATAGTTAGACGGACAGCCATTCTCTTTAATTTCAATAGGATGAAACCCAAAGTAGTTTGAGCAAAAGGAGAATCAAATGTACTAAGTACACACATGACACTTATAGGAATGTTGGGTTTCCAAGTTCCTCTTGATTCAACCGGTATACTCTTTGTGGGACGAAGAATTAGATTTAGCGAGATAGAGACCTCTACTAGCCACAGTCACTGTTCTCTCTCTCTTTCTCCCTCTTCCTCCGTCTCTCTCCCTCTCGATGCGTGCGTGCGGCCGCGCTTTCAGATCTCCTGACTTACACCATTCACAAACCACCTCAGAGACCCCTTTGGAATTCACGACCCCACGAATTCCACAAGGTATTCCAGGGTGGCTTCTCAGTTCCTTCCTCTTAAATATAGACTACAGCATCTGGTGTCCCTTGGCGCTCTCCCACCCAAGTACTAACCCGAGCTGACCTTTCTCGATTAGTCTTGCATGTGGAAGGGGGAAACAAGCCAACTCTGGGTGGGCTCGGGGGTTCCCTCGTCTTCAGTCCAACCCGGCCCAGAGAGAGCGCGTTCAAATGGGAGGAACTGGAACTTAAGGCCGAAATCGTTCGGGCGGGGGTAGGAAAACGAGGGGTCGCCAGTAGCTGGCTTCTAAGACCATTTCCGCACTAGCCTGTTGTAGCGCAATGATTCCACTTTCAACATCCTCTGGAATCCTGGGGTTTGCAGTTTCGGGAGGGGCCGGCCGGCCCCTCCCGAAACTGCAAACCCCAGGATTCCAGAGGATGTTGAAAGTGGAATCATCGCGCTACAACTGGCTAGTGCGGAAATGGCCTTAAGTGAGGCACCGAGATCTAGATCTCGAGAGCCTCCCGTGCTCAGGAGGAACCCAGCGCCCTCACGGCAAAGGCTCAGCCGGGCAGCAGAGACGCAAAGCGCCTGGACGCAAAGCGCCTGGACGACACCGGAGGCAGCTGAAGGGCCGCGCGAGAAGCAGGTTGACCGGACTTTCGCCAGCGGCTCCGGGCGGGCCGGGCGGATCCAAGGCGGGGGAACGCGAGAGACTCCACAGGTTGACTTTTCTTTTCCAGAACATTGAGAACGTTCGCTCTGTTCCCTCGACACTCATACACACTGGTTGCCTCTTTTTCCAGACAGTCCATCTTTCATTCGTCTTCATGAGAAATCTTGGAGACTTTGTGCAGTGTGTCACGTCTGGTCCCTCAGCGGGGACCAGAACTGAGCTGTGGAATCTATGACGTCAAAGAGACAGTCTCTCTCTCTCTCTCTCCCCCCCCGTCTATCTCTTTCATTTTATATGGCTTAGAAAGCTTTTGCTGACAACTGAGTCATGATCACAGACCTGTATACCAATGGCTGCCTCATTTTCCAGGCTTTCCCGTTTCACTCGGGTTTCATTCTGGACAGAAACACGCTCTGGTCCAAAGTTCCCTCATCTCCGTTTGTTTTGGTTGCACAGTGCTCTCCTAGTCCCTGGGAGCTCCGGGCTTCCCTGTCACCGGGGCAAAGAATCTAGTCCACCTTTTCTTTTGGATTTGACAGAAACTGTCCAAGGTGCTGAAACTCCAGAACCAAAATAAGGCCAGCACTTTGGATAGCTGGGAACCCTGAGTGGATTTACCGGCCCATGTGAGATGCAAATCCCCAGCTCCTAGAAGGACTATTATATACTAGAGACTAGTCTTATCCAACCTGGTGCTGCTGGTGTGCTGGAAGACTATACAGGATGGGCAAGATGATCACTGTAGTCGACCACATTTTCAGGGCAATAAGTTGTGGTCTATCTCATATATATGTGTGTGTGTGTGTATGAATAACTCACATTCAGATCTGCCTCCTGATTGAGGAAAAAGATACACAGGCATGCCCCATTTACACGCACACTCAGGGGGCTCAGACTCTTCTACTTTGGGAAGCTAGGGCGTCTAAAACTTTCCTCCGTTTACACCCCGCAATAGCCGTGCCTTAATTTCGGCCATTTCCGCACTAGCCAGTTATAGCGCGATGATTCCGCTTTCAACATCCTCTGGAATCCTAGGGTTTGCAGTTTCGGGAGGGGCCGACCGGATTCCAGAGGATGTTGAAAGCGGAATCATCGCGCTATAACTGGCTAGTGCGGAAATGGCCTTCCTCGGCAAACACGAATCCGAATGTCAAGGGACGGCTGCTCTTCGCAGACACTCGAGTTCTTCCCCCGCAGCCGGACCTGGGCTGTCCCGAGGACTGTCTGCACGGTGCGAGAGAGGTTTAGTTCCTTGCCGTGCAGAGAAAAGACTTTGCCAGGAAAGTAAAGCTCGTGAGAACGCAACACCCTGCCCCCGCCCGCCTCCTCCAGGGACTTTCTCCATGTAGGGCGCGCATCGGTGTGCATGCGCTTGTAGGGGGGAGGGAACTTCCCTTTCCTCACCCAGTTCCAGCCACTCTCTCAGGGGCCATTTCCGCACTAGCCTGTTATAGCGCGATGATTCCACTTTCAACATCGTCTGGAATCCTGGGGTTTGCAAACCCCAGGATTCCAGACGATGTTGAAAGTGGAATCATCGCGCTATAACAGGCTAGTGCGGAAATGGCAGCCTCCGCCGAGTCCAAACGGAGCGCCGTTTGGCAGAGCGAAGGAGCCCCCTGCTGGTCCGAGCGCGGAAGAAGCGCCGAGGCGAAGTTTTCTTTACGCAGAGGCAGGGCGGGGCCGCCGAGTTCCGGGTGGGAGAAGCCGTCGAGGCTGAGAGACCCCCCCCCCGCGAGACTTGCAGGGGTTTCTGAGGACTCCGGAGTAGCCGTTCCCGATTCCCGTTGTTGGAGGGCGAAGCTAGGCTGCAGTTTTGGGTTGCGAGTTCTCCTCTCCCCCCGGGCGTGGGAATATAGAAGGTTCCCCCTCCCCAACGTTTCTTTGTTCTTTTTAAAACTAAGGGACAAAAGCCCACCTCCATCCCCATTTTAGCTGGTCAAGCTGCATTTTTGAGAGAGAAAACGGACATATATTATTTTCCTGGTTTGCGTTTGCCCTATGCTTCATTATTTCTCATGCTGAACCTTCTGTTGTTTTTATTTATTTATTTGTATCCCACCTCTCCATATGGATCGAGGCGGGGAACAACTTACAAATAGCATGTATTTCTATACATTTCTATACATGCCCCCAACAAGCTGGGTACTCATTTTACCAACCTGCGAAAGGATGGAAGGCTGAGTCAACCTTGGAGCCCGGCAGGATCGAACTCACAACTTTGTGGCTTGCAGTACTGGCATTTAACCACTGCGCCACCACGGCTCCTGTTGTTGTTGTACGCCTTCCAGTCAATGCAGACTTAGGATGACCCTAAAACGAACCTCTCACAGGGTTGCTTGATAGGATTTGTTCAGAGGAGGTTTGCCTTCGCCTTTCTCTGAGGTTGAGAGAGTGTGACTCGCCCAAGGTCACCCAGTAGGATTCCATGACCAAGTGGGGATTCAAACTCTGGTCTTCCAGTGTCACAGTTCAACAGTCAAACCACTGCACCAGGGTGGCTCTTGCTGAACATGTGAGGTATGCATTTTTGTTGCCGCTGCTGTTGTTGCTATGAGAAAATAGTTTTATTTTATTTAAATAATACTTTTTTCCTCTATTTGCTTAGCCCTTTGGTAATTGTCCTTGCCTCAGAAAATAAGGGACACTTTTACGCATGAGGAGTGGGAATCATGCAGTTCTTGAAATGGTGTTGGATTGCAAATCCTGTCAGCTATAACCAGCATAGCCAAGGACATGAAACTTGGGGATGTCCAGTGCAAAAACTTCAGGAGAGTGATATGAATCCCATCCCTGGCCTAAACAAATATAAAGTGAGAGATCCATGATTGGATCTTATAGAGATGGAAGGATAGTTAGATAACCTTTGTCTGCATCTCTTGCTCTCTGCCCATACACAAAGATACTTTAAAGCAATCCTGTATAGCAGCCTAGAATAGGAATTGATTCTCTGGCTTTCACTGGAACAACAGTGCTGTGTGTGTGTGTGTGTGTGTGTGTAAGAGAGAGAGAAAGAATCACTACAGTCTCAAACACATTACATCTTGGATGTAATTGGACTCTACCTTGCATTCTCCAACAGTGTGTGCATGTGCGTGTGTGTGCGCCCACCTTCACGTCACCTGATGATTCATGACAACTCAATGAAAAGGGTTTTCTTAGGCAAGGAATACTCAGAAGTGGTTTTGCCAGTTCCTTCCTCTGAAATATAGCCTACAGCACCTCATATTGCTTGATGGTCTCCCATTCAAGTACTCACCAGGGCTGACCCTGCTTAGCATCCAAGATCAGAGGGGATCTGGTGCCTTTGGGACATTTAGACCACTTCCAGCAGTGGGTATATAGAGGTACCTGGTCACTGAAGCTAATAGCCATAATGACTACTAGCTGCCACTGATGGAGTGCAACATGTATTGGACTACAGGTCCCATCATCTCTCACAAAGACTAAGGCAAGTGGGAACTGTAGTCCAAGAAGCCTGAAAGGCTGCAGCAAGCAACATTTCCTTCAACAAATGGATTTAATGAGAACCAAGGAAATTCCTTTAAAGATGACACAAATTCTACACTTCTCTTGCAAAACCAGTTCTGGAGTTTGTACTGATATAATATAAGGGACTCCTTATGGTGAAAAGAAGTTCCTAGGCATCCAGTCACAACAAAGCAGAAAACTAATTTTAAGAAACTGTAGGTGAGCAGACATTATAATATGCTGTACATGCTAGCTTAGCCCCATTGGACTTATTTTATTTTTACTTAATTTATATCTAATATGGGATCCCAGTATGGGATCCAAACTGGCTTGCAATGTATAGTACAGAAATTTAAAAACTGTTAAACAACCAATCCAATTAAAATACTGATAATACTTACTTTTTCAGATACAAGTAAGCTTGTGCTGCATATTCCAGGTACTATATTCTATTTTTCTGAACTGCATCAACTTTAATTTAACTTACATTTTCCTGATGTTTGCTTTTATAACTAAGGGAAAACTACACTGTGTTTGTGGTTTTAGCTTTGTATTTTTAAACAGAAATAAGAGGTGCTGATGGGATTATCATCAGAGACTATTCACTTCTTCTTGAGAAAGGAAAATATACAGATCAGCCACAGCGTAATGGTGTGAGCCATGAGAAGTACAATCTTCAGTTTAAATGTTACCTCAGTCAAAAAATACCCTTGTGGTTTTAATGTCCCAGAGCCTGGAAGATTACTATTGAGGGCTACAACCACCAGAATCCCCTACCAACAGAGCCATAGGAGGTACTTCAGGCATTCTGGTAGCTGTCCAGAACAAGAAGCTTTCTCAAACTCTCATCTCAGTCAGCTATTTCTGACTACGGTGTGAGTATATTAATAATTGCTTCCATAATTGGCTTTTGGTAAGGATTATAAAGATAAAGACCTGAATTCCATTGTTAGTTCCAACTAGATTAGAATCAGTGGAGCTTACCAATATGTTGACTCACCATTTAAACACTGAGTCAGTGGGTTTACCCTAGTTGGGAATCAATAGAGTCAAACTAATGTAGATGAGAGAAGTCCATTGGATTCCACTTATGTTGTGGTCCTACACCCATTTACCTGCGGATGAGACCCATTCAATTCAGTGGGACTTACTTCTGAGCTGTAGGTGAGACACAGTTTTTACAACTCCATCATGACACTGCTTTTGGTTCCTGGACAGCATAAAAAAGAATAATGGGAAAAAGATGTGTTTCCTACAACACTGATTTCTTTTACTCGTAATAATCACAGTCTCAGCCATTTATCCTGAAGTTTCTTCTTTCAGTAACTGGGGCCCTTAACATCTGAAAGTAAGTAAATGAATTGATGCTAGCACTGGCCATCATGAACATTCTAGGATTCATGGTCCACATTTGCTAGTCTATGCCAGGCTATCACCCTGATAATACATTATAGATGCAGATTTAGCAGTTGTCCAAATATAAATGAATAGCTAAATCCGTTTGAATTTATGCATATATGCATACATAAGTCACAATCAATCCTCAAATTAAAAAAAAAGTTCTTGTTTCTAACAGGAATAGATTTGTGATGCTTGCAGATTACTTCCAGTAACAGTAAACCAATAAATAAATAAATAAAATACTATATCACATACTGCAAACTGAATACATTTAATAAAAATCTCTATTAATGTGAATTTCTTTCCATCCCTGTTTGGTGAGTATTGGTGTGGCTTTGCAGGTACAATGCTGGAATATCTGGTTTAGGACAACTAAACATATACAACATCAGGCTGCTGAACTATAAGGAAATCAATATTATTTGCCATATATTTTTTATAATTATGGAATGATAGGTAGATAATAAACAGATGGAAAGACAAACAGAGATACACACCATGTGCCCTTGGACAAATATGATGTTTAGGATAATAAGGAAGTTAAGCATTTTTGTTTTACAACACTCAAACTCTTGCAGTCTGCATGGGCTGGTAACTACGCTTGCTCAGGAATTCTGGGAGTTGTAGTTCCTCCAAAAATGATGTTTACAAGAGATGTGGGAATATTAGATCCCAGACAGCTCCCCAGCCTCCTTCAGTAGATTTTGGGTGCATCAGGACTGTTGAAGAAAAAAATATATTTTAAAAATTATTTTTATTTTTTAACATGAATGCTTTGTCTTTTGACTATTGGATTTCACAAATTCTTTCAATGGTTGTCCTTAACTTGCACACAGGAATAAGAAATCTGATCAGTACTGTCATGTAGTTATATATTTGTTCTTGGGTAAAGAAATTTACTCCAGTTTACTAGTTACAAAAAATACTTGTTGTATTTGTTACATCCAAGCTTTGCCCGATCCATTATAGTGGAGAAAAAAATATGAAAGAATAGGAAGGATTAAAGTTTGTTTTTCACCACTCCAAGCTTAAGTAGATTCTGCTTTTGATCCCTTCTGTGCTTGCCACAATCAGAATCCATGTTTTCATCCAGCCACATGTTGGGTAAGAAAGGTCATATTTGCTTGCCCAATCCAAGAGATGACAGTAAGGGACAGCTTATCAAAAAATCACAGGGTGAAGAATGCCTCCCTTCCCCTTGAAATGGACACACGGTGGTCTTTTGTGATTGTCATAAGCACACTAGACTCTGGTGCTATCCCTGCCTTGTGACAAAGGAAGATTCAAGTCTCACGGGTGGTATTCACTAGAGGGAATTGGACCAGCCACAGAGATTTTAGAGCAGTGGTTCCAGGCTTTAGTCCTCCAGGTATTTTGGACTTCAGCTCCCAGAATTCCTGACTGTTGGCCAAGTTGGCTGGAGATTCTGGAAGCTGAAGTCCAAAACACTTACCAGTCCAAAGTTTGGGAGCTGGTGCTTTAGAGCTACAGCAGAAAGATAATGTTTCAGTTCAGGTTTGTGCCTCCTCTGTTGGCATAGTAATCAAAGTAGAGGTGCAGGCCTTCATTGGGACAGTCTTTATAGCAACAGCCATGGAAAGTCAAAAAATACAGCTAGCCATTTTGATTTCCAGATGTTTTTATTTCCATTGAGAACAGATTGCTTTGCAAAGCTATATCCAAAATATTTTGGATGATAACAGGGAAGGCTCATTGCTTGGAAAATCCATTTCTACTCCACTTACTGTGAGAGTTACAGAGGAGAATCAGGGAGGGGGGAGAACTGGGTTCTTTCTATCTTTTCTCTCCCCCTTATTTGACTTAGTGTGCAAGCAAACATGTATGAGGAAAAATGCATAAGGAAAATGTGTGGAAAAATGTGCATTCAGAAAACAATGAGCAGAGATGTGTTTAAGAGAAATGTGTGCCAAAAGATGCATGAATCTCATGCTAGAAGGGTGAGGGTGGGGACGGGACCCCTTGGATGGGACAAGAATGATGGGATACTAAGAAATGCCATCAAAGTGAAGATGAGTGACTTTTGCATCCCTCTTTCAGCCTGGATGTGAAAAGAAGGCCAGTGGTATAGTAGAGCCAGGGCTTTCCTGGCTAAAAACTTGGGACTTTTAAACATCATCTACTTCTCCCTGCCTTGGATTCCCCTCTGAGCTTAGGGCATTTCTGCACTAGACTGTTATAGTGCTATTTGTCCACTTTCAACATCCTATACAGTTTGTGGAGGGCCATTTAGAATTCTCATCCAGAGAGTTCTTTGGCTTCAGTAAACTACAAACCCCAGAATTCCACAGGATGTTGAAAGTGGAATAATAGCACTATAACACTGTAATGCAGAAATGGCCTAAGAAAGCATACTAAAGGAGATGGTTTCATATGCATTTTAATTCTGGACTACATCACAATCCAATCAGCCTTTACTTGATCACTTTTTTGAACCTGTGAACTTTGTGATAAAACATAATATACCGTATCATAGCGAAATATTCAATGATTGAATTCTAGTAAGCAAGCAGTCCTTCTGGCGACAGGCCTCTTCAAAATATGGAAATATATTGGTGTGTCCTTAAAAAGAGCAAAGAAATCCTCACCAAAAATCCATCAGCAGTTTTGGACACTGAGTTGACATATGTCTCATTATCTTACACCAGAAATGTGACAATGACTGACAGGGTCCACAGAGAGATTTAAGACAATGATAAAGGCAGCTCAGCTTCCTACAAATGCCGACTCCAGTTCTTAATAGCTACATGCTCTTTTACATGCTTCCCAATAATCTGACATTTAATAATTCACGGTGCTTTTGGATTTCTCATTGTTTTCCTGTTGTCATCCTCTCTACATTTGGAAATCAGTGTTCTTCCTCATTATTACATGTGGTTGAACTTGTAACATGCATTTTTTTTAAAAAAAGACAACCGTTCTGCTTTATGTTTCTCAGTTCCCATGAACCACAACACTGAGAAAACATTGATGCTCATTGTTCTTTAATTCCCAATTTAACTCACATTGAGCTGAAGTGTCATGCTCAGAAACTGAAAGCACAATTTGTGGCTAACTAGTAATGAGCTTCTTACTAAAGGAAGGTACAAGGTACACTTATTTTGGTTATGTTTTCCTTTATTATGGATAAAAAGCAGGATTCCATAGACCTCCTTGGATCCACGCTTTTAGGGAACAAGGCTCTGGAAGCAAATTGGACCGAGAATGGGGGCCTATGGTGCTCCATCTGTCATTGATAACAACTCTCATCATAGTTCCTTTTTGCAGGACGGCATCCTCCGGGCATGGGGACTCAAGAGGAGCAGGACTGTGATGACATTTCTGCATGAGGTCATTGTGGTCCCAACCTTCTTGCATTGCTGGCTAGTAGTACATCATTGACAGAAAAACTCCATCAATGGCCTCCAGTCATGCAACCTTCCCTTGCCACTGGCTATGAAGACAGGCTGGAAGCATGATCACATGCTTCCTTCCCCACTGCAGCATGGGAAAGAGGCTGTCTGCAGTGCAGAAGGAAGGGATGTGTCCCTCATACTCCCTTCTACAGGCAGCCAGTCAAGTGTGGAGTGGAGTACTAGGAACACAGTCCCATTCCAGCAGAAGTGCTGCTGGGATTGCGATGAGATGATGCATGAGAGTGTCGTCCTGCAGAAAGGGCCATAGAATCATAGAATCTTAGGGCTTTTCCACACTATGCTGTTATAATGCTATTATTCCACTTTAAACATCCTGTGGGATTCTGGGGTTTGTAGTTTCCTGAGGCCAAAGAACTCTCCGGCTAAGAATTCTTAACACCCCTCCCTAAACTGCAAACCCCAGGATTCCATGGGATGTTGAAAGTGGAGTAATAGCACTATAACAGTATAGTGCAGAAAGGCCCTTAAGTGTTGGAATGGACCACAAGGACTATCTCATTTAACCCTGTCACACAGTCCTGAAAGATGTCCATCCAATCTCAGTTTAAAGACCTCCAAAGTAGGATGGTCCACCAACATTTAACACAGCCTATTCCAATGTCAAACAGTTCTTACAATGAAGAAATTCTTCCCAATGTTTAGATGTAATCTCTTTTCCTGAAATTAGGATCCAATTATCTGTGTTCCGGTCTCTGGAACAGCATAAAACAAGCTGGCTTCATCATTGTCCACATTGACTGGGTTTGATGGGAGTAGAAATCCAACAGCATCAGTAGGGCCAACTTCTCCTCATTCTTTTTGTTAAACTATAGTTCTGCTAAGATATTTCCCTGAGTGAATGAAGGTTATAAATGGGTAAAGGAATGGACACATTATCTCTGGATCTACACTTGTTCCCTGCAGTCCCTGCCATTCCCCCACTGAGCAGGGATGTCTGAAGGAATGTTCTGTTAATGTTCATCTGAGCATTAGAAGACCACTTGGCACTGAGGACCCTCAATATGATTAGAGGACCTCTTCTAATCTTGTTACTCAAAGTGTCAAATTTGAGGAATGAGAGGCATAGGAGTAAGTCTAGAATACATGGCCCTTTTGTTCTATTCACAATATTAGAAAACTTTTTTTGTTTTTTGGACTGTGACCCTTCAATTTCCAAGCTAGCTCTCTGGAGGATTTGGGAGATCATAGTTTAAAAAAAACCCCTCAGTTCTAGATTTAAGTAGGCAGAGCAATGAAGACATGCCTGCTAGGCTCACTCCCTATGTATTTTTTCACTCCAAACTAGAGTTGTCTTAAAAAAGTAATGTTTCCAAGCTCTACTTATATCATTTGAACTCTGCACTCAATAAAAAGATCCTCCTCAGATGCTCTGCTATTGCCCTTCTCCTGAAGAACAAGCACTTCAGCCTATCCTTGTCCCAGATTTTAGATCCTATCATTATAAACCTATAGGTTGAAGCAAGATGTTGCACATCCTGGGCCATTTCCGCACTACACTGTTATAGTGCTATTATTCCACTTTCAACATCCTATGGAATTCTGGAGTTTGTAGTTTAGGGAGAGGCCTTTAGAATTGTCAGCCAGAGAGCTCTTGGGCCTTAGTAAACTACAAACCCCAGAATTCCACAGGATGTTGAAAGTGGAATAATAGCACTATAACAATGTAGTGCGAAAATGGCTTTGCTGATGATAAGATCCTCTAGGTCTATACCTACATGGAGGACAACCTGCAGTCCTGATATGTATGAGCATAGGAAGCTGTGTAGCAAAGTGGTCCATCTGGCCCAGTAGTGTTGGATGTTGGTTGGCAGTAGCTGTCCAGGCTCTATAGACAAATATATTTCTAGCCCTTCTTGGAGGTGCTAGAGAGATTTAACCTGGGGCCTTCTGGAAGCAAAGAACACTGAGTGAAAGTCTTTCCCAAAGCACATTCAGATTCCTCTGAGTTCTATGATGAAAGACAGGCGAGATGTAAATATTGTAGAGTATGTGTGCTGTAGTTACGTGCTGTAGTGTTTTGTGCTTTTCTGCTCATTTTATCTTGGTTTTATTATGTGCTGTCTCTAGCCATTGTTTTATTGTTTGTATTTTATATCTGTAACATGTGATACGCTGAACAGAAAACTGTGGTTATCAGACAGTTTTAAAAGTGCAAACAATCAATAATTCACTGAAATCCATGGACCTAGTTCTTTATGCTCAAAACTAGTAAGGCAGCTGGTACTTCCTTTTACTCATACTCCTTTCTTGGGAAAGAAATCATAGATTTAACAAGTAGGCATTTTCTTCTTGTGACTCTCAGTTTGGCATGAAACAAGGAGAGAACACATGCATGCTTGGCAGGACTTTTTTTTTTTTTAAAGCCCTCATTGTGTTTGAATATTTAATTGAAAAACATAGTCTCGCTTATGTAGAAAACTATTTAGAACAACATAGTAAATAAATGAATAGCTCTGCACCAAGTAAAGTCAGAATAAACAGGAATAGTAGTTTGGCCATGCCATTTTGCTTCATGAATAGAAGAATTCAAGACCATATATATCTCTTATAATCAGTGAAGTATTATTAACGAGAACCTGAGTGAGTCTTTTCTATTTCCAATTAGCAGAGTCGATTACCTTTAGAATGAGACACCATTTTTCTGTAAAAGCGTCATTAAATTTGGGATTAGCAGTAGCTTTTAACAGAGAGAGATCTTATCCATACTTAATATTCCCCATATCTCATCACAGCATTGTTGGATAGTTGGACAATGTTTGTTTTCTTCCCCATTTGGTGCTGCAATTTGGAATTTCGCTGCTACTAAAAGAAAGGGCAATCAGCTCCTTTCTAAATTCATGTAATCAATTTCCTTCTAAATGTGATCACCTCCCTTCTAAATACTAAAAGAAGGGCAATCAACTCCCTTCTAAATTGGTCCCCTGCCCATTAACACCCAACAAGAGCATTTCAGGATTAAAGGGTAATATAACCTGCAGGTTGCTTACTGTGTAAAAGTTATTGTTATTGTTGTTGTGTGATTTCATTGCCAACTTATGTCAGCCCTAAGGAAAACCAGTCATGGGTGTTTTGTTGTTTTTTTTAGGGCTGAGAGTCTGTGATGTACCCAAGGTCAGGCAGTGGGTTTCTGTGGCTGAGCAGGGAATCAAACCTTGGTCTCCGGAGTCATAGTCCAGTGCTCAGACTACTACAGCAGATTGGCCACACTGGGTCTCTTAAAAGTTATCCTTGGTCAGTATTTTTGGACCTCAGGATCACCATAACCAGTGAATATATGAACTTGGTTTGCCACATATTTTTAAGCAGTAGCTCATGAACTGTATGTTCAAGACAGACATTTTATGGTGATTTAGATATTAGTTTTTTAAAAAAACAAGTATCAAGGATGCTGATACTCAAGGATGTAGGTCTGAAGTCAATATTCTATCTCATCTATCATCACTCCTCTAGCTTTGATCATCCAGTTCCCCATAGCCCAAGCCAGCTTTTTAGGAGCTGAAGTCCAAAATACTGGTGGACCAAAGACTGAGAACCACCATTCTACATCACTCTGTAAATCTCTATCCGATAGTTAAATATGATGGATTGTTTTCCCAAGAGTAGACTAATTTTTAAACAGCAGAGAAATTTTGATCCAGTGCTAGTTTAAACATCCCAGTTTTATTTATGATAATTTCAGATCTAATGAGATGAGCTCTGCCTCTCCAAATGACTCAGGATCTTTCCCTACAGAAAAGGTATTCCACCTTATGAAGAAAGAATTCCGAGCATGATTCGGTGGAGCAAGGAAGATTGCAGTACTGCCATTCTTAGATGTCAGGCAGGACCATTTCCCAGCATGGAAGTAACCAACAGAAAAACCCGGTGATGCCTAGGAATCGTGACCGTTGTGAAAAGTCCAAAACTGGGAATCTTGCAAATTACAATTTGGGAAGGTTATAAAAGGGTCTTCCCCAAATAGCCCAGCCTCAGTTTTACCAAAGGATCTGGACAGATCATCTTCACACTCAGAATCTTTGTTTACAGGGATGAAACAATGTCGTTTTGAGATTGTGGCACTTGGCCCACACTATTATAGCAGACACCACATGGGGTTTTTATTACTGTTAGAAGTGGGTCTAGATCTCTTACTTAACCATCTTACTTCTTTGAACATATAATATTCACATACACCCCCACACCCATACATCCATCTTTACCTGATCACCTGTTTGATTTCATAATACTAAAATGCTTCCTCAAAATTGAAAAGCTTTGTAATTTGTCCACAGATCAGGAATTTGTACCCTCCTCCATTTTTAGCAGGGCATCAGAAAATTTTAAACAATCATCTGAACCTTTTGTTATTTCTTGATCAAGAACTCAGAAAACATCCTCCCACACAACATGCTAACAGAAATACATGCATACACACAGATGGACAGAGTATGAAACATAACCAATATTTTGGAAAGATAATCATCCCAATGACACAAGTTTTAGCAAAACATGACAGGTTCCATTTGCTCAAGTTCTGTAAATCTCAATTTACAGGCTGCAAGAGCCTTGCATAATTACATTGGAATGGTTCACCTCTATTAAATGTCAGGTGGGCTCCCAAATATTTCCAAATGTAACTCACCATTTGTATGGAAATTAGGATTGTAGATGATGTTACACCTGTCCACCAAAGCTAATAGCCGTAATCTTCCATTTTGATTAATTTACCTTAAAGCCACATTATTTTCCCACACTTAGGCTCTACCTTTTGTGCAGCTGATAAGAAAGGTTCAGGTGAAGCATGATCTTTGTATCATCAGACTGCCTGGGGCGAAACTGTGGTGTAACAAATGGTTGGGGTGTTGTATTATGAATTTAACTCCACCAAAATACATGTTGCTTTGTGTTGTGACATTTCAACAAATAAAGGTCTCTGCCTTGAAGAGGCAACAGATCCATCTTAATGATATAGGGAGAGGAGGAGGAGGAGGAAAGGGTATATTCCAGTTAAAGCTGATGCTGCAGAGCTAAAAAGAAATGTAGAAAAAGGCAGCAAAATGATCAGGGAGCTGGATCAAGTCCTCTATGAGGAAGTGCTTGAGCCTATTTAAGGTTAGGAACAAGAAGTGTGTGGCATCGGAGTGGAGCAGGAACATGGCAGGGATGCATAAATTTATACATGTTGTGAAGAAAATGAATAAAGTTTCTCACTTTCTCTCCCTCCCCCTCTCCCTTTTCTCTCCCTCCCAATCTCAGTCTCTTGCCTGACCTCATAATACTGGAATTTGAAAGTGTTCTTTCAGGTGTGATACTGCCTGCATATCCCCCAACAGTCTTCCAAAGCAGCTGATGGATAAAAGATACACTTAGATCTTGCAAATGAAGAGGCTGCATAGCACATTAGATATCATTGGCTCCCTTTCTGAAGACCCTTTGGTGCTGCCTGGGGTGATCCCACATTCCACCCCGCTATCCCAAAGAGGTTTCCGTTGCCCCAGTAATATAAATTGAAGGAAATGCTTATTCACAGAATTTTGAGTTAAACTATGGAATTCACTTTTTTGAGAATTCCCTTCCCCATCAACCAGTTTGGACAGCTGTTAAAGGGGGATCATCAATTTCATGGAGAAAGAGGATGCTATCGATGGCTACTAGTCATTATGGCTTTATGCCACCTCCACACTTAGAGGCAACTTGCCTCCAGAAACTTTTGGCAAGACTTATGTTGCTGTTAGCTGCAGTTACTTCAGGAAGTAAATTCTGGGAGCCAACACCAAAGACTGGGAAGCAAAAGCTGTGTGACTTGAAACCTGACTGCAGTCTCCAGCTGTACCCAATTCTGCTCTTAGGTACAATATGGAGGATATCTGTTGTAGAAAGATTTAACTGCCAATCCAGTCAGCTTTTATCTATGGAATAATGGTAGAGGGTGCCATCTTGGTTTTTGTCTCAAGGGGTAAAATGTTTAAAGTTGTCCCTGGCCAGTTGCCAGGGAAAAGCTGCACAGAGGAAGACCTACAGCCTTCCAAAAGGCATCTGGTTGGCTACTGTGGGAAACAGAATGTTGGACTGGGCTGGTGTTTTGATCCACAAGACCATGGGTGCATTTACATGGGACCTCCCTGACTTTGAGGGCCACTGTGTGGCTAACATGTAAATAAAACCAGGGAGAAGATGAATACTGATGATTTTCAATTGCAGCTGCCTAAATTAAGGTTTCTTCTTTTTTTAAGAAAAAAAATAGAGCTTTGAATAAAAATGGTTTTCTGCCTTTTGGTATTGCTTATATGTATACAGAGCAAAATGTTGCAGCCCAAAATGAGAAAGCTCCTTAGTCTTCTACATTTATCTCCAGACATGATTTATATCTTCTATTTTCTCCACATCAGTGATGGGAATGCATTCTTGAGGAATAAAAATAAATATGAGACAACTACACCCCATTAAACATTTTTATCTGCTTGCAGAATTTGGAAGCAGGGGATTTTCTTAGTTCACACTCCTCAGAAGGTTTACACAGAGAGAGAGAGTGCACTTCAAATCATCTCAATGTATTGCAAACCACCGCCAGCTAAATTACCTGCATATGAAATGCTGTCTCAGACCTCTCTCGCCCCTTCTTCCTTTGTCTCAGGTTATAATAGTTAGGAGAGAATAGATGATTTTGTGTGAAGATGTGGCTGGGTGCAGAATGAAGTTTCACAGAGAGCTTTTGCAGGTGTAAAGACTTATCAGTTTAGATGTCCACTTTCATCCTGACTAAACCAAGTCAGCAACAACAAGGGGGTCCAAAACTCTAGATGCCAAGGAGTTGCTACAGCTTAAAAGGGGGCCCTAGGCACTTGGTACATGAATTACTGTGTAAGGCAAGAAGCAGACTTGGAGATAAGACTAGCTGGCTCCTAGAAAATGGTGGGTTGTAGGTTTTGTGTTTCTGATCAGAGGATATTATTAAAGAACCATTTTCCCTTTCCTAGTGAGAGCAGCCGTGTACGTACGGGGGGGGGAGACAGAGGCCATTTCCGCACTAGCCTGTTATAGCGCGATGATTCCACTTTCAACCTCCTCTGGAATCCTGTGGTTTGCAGTTTCGGGAGGGGCCAAGTGGCCCCTCCCGAAACTGCAAACCCCAGGATTCCAGAGGAGGTTGAAAGTGGAATCATCGTGTTATAACAGGCTAGTGCGGAAATGGCCAGAGAGAGCACACATAATCAAAAATAAAAACAAAAGAGGCAGTGATTTGGTCCCATGTTTTAGTATTTATTATGTTAAATTGCATTATTAAGCCAGAATGTAAAGTACATTTTCTTTTACTAAAATGTAAAGTATATTTTTAGGGTCCAAAGTGGGGTAGTGGATAGTGGAGGTAATATTTTTGTTTCCTGCGTACTCATTACTGGAATTTTTCACTGTGGTGGGCACTGGCTATGGTGGCAGCATCAAGAGGCAAGTGCCATGGGCAGCAAAGGACAGAAAGAAGGAGGATGCAGCAAAGAGAAGGCCACAGATGTGGAGGCACACAATGGAATGGTGCCTGGTGCAGAGGCATGCATGGGAAAGCAAGGGCTGCCTCCTCAGAACATGGGGTGGGGGAGGGGGAAGACAGAAGAGATGGGAGAAGAGAAGAGGAGTGGAGAAAAAGAGGAGTGTATGGAGAAAGAACAAAGGGAGAGATGCAAGGAGAAAGAAAGGCAGTGTAGAAACACAGGAGTGGAGAAGGCATATGGAAGAGTGAAAAAGGTGAAACAGAGTGGCTGAGCAGAAAGGCATAGAGAAGCAAGGAAGTGAGAACCTAAGAGGAAGGAAGGGTGATGAAAGAGGGCAGTGGAGAAGGAACAACAGCAAGGGGACACATGGACAATAGAATGTTCAGTGGAGATGAAGGTGCATGTGAAGAGAAGCCCAACAGTTCTGTCTCTATTTCTTGAAAAATATTTCTGAGAGTTGTTTTAATGAAGTACTGTTTTGGAGTATTGGTAGAATTCCCCAGCTCTCCCATCCAGCATGGCCAATAGTGAATCCTCTGTGAGATTTTCCTAGAGACACATGGAAGGGCGTTGAAGAGAAAGCTAAGTTAGGACTAGAGCTTGGCCATCTAGAAAGGGGGAAAGGGCCATCGCTTCTCCCCATATTTCAGACCCCAATGATTATTTCTCAGGAGAACTATATATTGCTGCCCAAATTTCTGGATTTTAATATCATTTGACTTTTGATACCTAAATACCCTAAAGGTACCGCATCCTGTCTGATCCTAGAAACTAAGCAGGATCAGCCCTGGTTAATACTTGGATGGGAGTCCACCATTGAATGCCAAGGGTTGTAGACTATATTTCAGAGGAAGGAACTCACAAGCCATCTCTGAGGATTCGTTGCCTAAGACAACCCTAAAAATTTCATGGGGTTGCCATAAGCCAAAAGGTGACTTGAAGGCACATGCACACAGAGACATCTCATTCCAAACACTGGGATTTGGGACAAAGGAGAGAGGACTTTTGATGTGCCTAATTCTCTGCTTGTGGGTGATTCCTGAAGCTTTTGGTTTGCCAGTGCACACCACTGACTGAAAAATCAACAGCAGGGCCTGTGTCTAGTGGGATGTTTGGTCCCATGGACCAGGGCTCTGATTGCATTTACAGGTGACTGAATTTTCTCTACAAGGTAAGAATGTTGTACAAATCCCTTTGCTTGAATAAGAACACTGCTTATGAGACACTAGTGGAGAGTGCTTGGGGCTATGAATCAGAACACCTGGAACTTAGAACCTAGTGCCTTGACTCCAACAGTAGCACAATTATGCCTACTCTTCCTTCACTTCAAAGTTGTCTTAGTGTTACTGTAATGGGGGGCTCCTAACTCAGAATTTCCTCCATAGGTTGCCAATCCTTTGTCACCTAAGCAATGGTGGGCAGCTTCCACTGGAAAGATGTACACTAGTCCTGCCACTGAGCCTGGAATTTGTCACCATGCTCTTGAATTTTGGCAGTGTAGTGGCAGTAGTCCTCCCTTACATCTTCATGTTAAAATGAGGTTCCCCAGGGGGAGAGTACTTTGTTTTTAAGATGATCTGAACTTCTTCGGGAGGGGGGTATTGAGTGATGGGTATATAACTCTATGGTGAGAATGACTAGAGTTGATGGGGAAATTGGATTTCATCAACATCTTGAGGCCCACTGGTTTGCCAGCCCTTTCTTTGAAGGAGCAAGCTGTATCTTTGCAAACTCAACCAGGAAATCTCTTCCTCTCACTTCAGTTCTCTGTATGTAGATTGCATGGGCTCGTCCTGGCTTTTTAAGCATCCTCTTTTCAGCTGGGAATAAAAATTGCAATTGCATCTTACTCTTTGGAGTTATAATGGGTGGAACACTGTAGCATCCACCTGCATTAGCAACAGTCAGAGACTGCCAATGCTGAAATATAATCAGTTTCCATATAATGGGTAGAAACAACCTCTATTATTGCAGCAATCTGTTGTCTTTTCCATTATGGTTTCCAGCTTTTGTTTTGCTAAATGAGTCAGTGATACTACTCTTTAAAACATTTCTATCTCCAAACTAAGGGCAGTGATCCTTATACTAAAACAATAGAAAGTCTGGTGGCACTTTAAAGACTAACATGTTTGATTTGACATGAGTTTTGTGGACCCCATTTCATTCATACAAAAGAGCCACTCATCATGAAATATGACTTTGAAAAAATATCTTTATTAAGTTGCCTCCAGAATAGATGAAACTTTCTGGACAGTACACAAGAAACAAAGATTAAAATCACAGAATACATAAAAATGGTAAATGAATTTAAGACAAGGTAAGGCCACAGACCAAAACATATTGACTGATCATAGGCCATTTCCGCACTAGACTGTTATAGTACTGTTATTCCACTTGCAATGTCCTATGGAATCCTTGGGTTTGCAGTTTCGGGAGGAGCTGATTGGCTCCTCCTGAAACTGCAAACCCAAGGATTCTGTGGGATGTTGCAAGTGGAATAACAGCACTTTAACAGTCTAGTGTGGAAACGGCCATAGATGGGCATCGTAACAAACACTGTAAAGAATATTCCATTTTTTAAAATCCAGAACAAAAGGAACAGAGAATAAGTAACTCTCCAAATGTCATTGAACTGCAACTCCCAGTGCTGAGGGAAATGCTGGAAGTTGTAGTCCCTCAACACCTGGAAGGCCATACCATGCTCACCTGTGCTCTGCAGGAAAGAGTGTCTCCATGCATTGAGATATTCCATCAGAATAAGTCAAGCGCTATGAGACTTTTTGCATTATGGGACTTTTCTGTGAAATTTCTTAAAAAGTTCTTTTGCAGACAATTGTTACTTGGCTAAGACAATGTTTTTTGGCACATAAAAATGTTTTTGTGGAAAAAAAAAACTTTTTGTACCAAAGAAGTTTCCAACTTTTCACCCCAGAAGGTCTGACGCAGAAAAACTCTCATAATCTCACTTTGTGGGATGCACATTTTGATATTTTTCCTTTCATGTGCCAGAGTGAAATAAATGAAGATTTGGATTTCAAATGACCACATATATTAAAGTTGATAGAAAACGGACTTAAGTGGAGTACTTAAGAGGACTGCAAATATGTATTATCTACCCAATTGATAATTTGGCTTGTCACTGAATCTCAGAGGAAAATGATGTTTAATAGTAACATTCTGGAACATTTTTGCAGTTAGAATAGAAACATACTTGATTCATTAAGAACAAGGTCCTAATTAAAATCACGTAATTCACATTTCACTCATGAAGCTGCCAATGAAGTGTACTTGCAATTGTTCATTATTTACTCATCTTAGGATATAAATGTTTTGCTGGTGTGGAGAATACATCTTTTTCTCACTATTTTTCAGATCTTTATGAAAAGAAAAGAAAAAACCAACAACAGTCACTTCAGCATGTATTCGGCATTTTCTTGTTTTTGTTTCCCTTTATTTCATTTCATCTGATTTCATTTGCCCCAATGAGATTGTTCAATAGTCAAATGTGATTTGTTAGTGTTGCCTTGTGACATCATCCCACTTATTTCAGAGTACCTGGTTGTTTGGGATCGCCCATTTCACTTTCCAAAAAGGATTGCTTTAAGTCTCAGTTGCATCCATTTGTACAGTGATATCATAAGGTAACCAAATCTCTTTGGTCACTGTGCTGCAACATCAACCTACTCGGTGTCTCTGCGTATTCTGTTGGATTGTTTAAGTAAGCGGTAGGGATAGGAGAAGCCTGTTCTCTGCCATTTTATCTATCTGATTACTGAGAAGGGCTTTTTAAAAGTTTTTTTAAAAAATATTTTTTAATATTATCTTGTTGGAAGCTACTTTATGATTTTTACTGATTAATGACTTAAAATATCACATCACATCAAATCAATCAAATCAATCAATCAATCAATCAATCAATCCTCTTTCTAACTTGTCTAGGATGACCTAAGTGACTAATGCTAAAAGTGACTAATACTAAATACTAATACTAAAAGGAAGTATCTTGAAGCAACTGCTGTTTGTGAAATCAAAGAAACTGAATAGAGCTGAATCTAAGTTTTTTATTTAACATGGTGGATATTTTAGTTTCACTGAAAAAAGTAAAAAAAAGTTTACAGAGAAAAAAAATCAGATCCAGCAGCTTTAATAAGTGATGTTGGTTTTTCATGTCACAAAGGAGAAAAAAAATATTGAGGTTGTCTGTAATCTCTGCCTTCTCTGTTTGCATTTCCTGTGGAACATGTGAAGAGGAAAGTTGATACTTTATCAGGGTGAATGTGTACAAGATGTCCACATGCATCATCATGTGCTATGGGAGATGGATGAGGTTCCTTTTTGCCTCACACAGGAAGAAAGTGTCATTTTTGGAGAGGAAATCCAAAGCTTTACTCTTAGGTACATAAAAGACAGAATGTAAAAGGCACATAAGAGTATTGCTGCAATTGAAATAATAAAAAAAAGGGAAAACAATCCTTAATAAGAGCTACAGTGGGTGTTAGCAACACAGGGTAAACCTCACTGTTTGAGGTTTCTACCTCTGATCAATCTAGTACATAAGGTCATTTAATTGTTTCTAACAATAGTCAGTCAATTTGTTGAGCCACAAAGCTGGCAAGAGATATAGCTGTTCTGTCATATTTCATATAGTATGTTTAAGGAATAATCATCTAGTGAAAAATGTGTGGGTACAGCATCTGTCCCATTGTTTTCCTTAACCTTAAAAGAAATATGAGAAGAACAGAGCTTGGACAAATTACTTTTTGTGATGAAAGCACCCAGAACTCTCACTGCTAGGGTGGCCAGTGGCTTATTTATTGGCATATATTAGTCTATTATGCAAAGCTAGCAGTCATGCTGACTGGGGAGGTTCTGAGAGCTGTAGTCCCAAAAAGTTACCTCTATGAGGTTGCAGGAAAAGATAATATAAAAATTGCTCAAGCTTCCATTATGACCACTTCCTAGCAATGGACAGGACCCAATAGTACTGATCCTTTGATAAGATTGCTTTCTTCAGTTGAAGCAGAAGGGAGCCAGTTCCCTTTTGGCTTTCATTGAAGAAAGCAGTCATGTCAAGGGATCAGTCCTATTGGGTCTTGCCCATTGTAAGGAAGTGGTCATAAGGGACATCTCCCTATGCACCCTCAAAACCTACTCTGGAGGGCTAGGAACCCCCTGGGAACTGTGGGATGGGTGAGTAAAAGTCTGGTCATGCTAAGTGAACCAACAAGAATAGAATTTTGGATTTAGGCCAATATATGAAACTGCCCTTCAAGAATATGGTGATTGATGGTTAGATAGATTGATATAATTTATATTGCACCTTTCTCCTAATATAGACCAAAGTCCGCAAGACAAACTTATTTGTCTTACACAGATGGTATAATTCTTTATAGAAGTAGGATAAGTGATCAGGAACACACACACACACACACACAGTGAGTGAAGCAGTAAAAAAAAGGTCTGTTAGTGTGTGTATTGTATACAAACTGTACTGGAAAAACTGAAGATAGGAGTCTGGGAAAAGTGATGTATTTAGGTTCTGAAAACATAACTTGGATGGCAGAAAACAAAACCAAGCTATCATCTGGATAGAAATAGGAATCGCAAACAGGAGAGAAGGGTACAATCAAGCCCCTTTCCGCACTTGAGTGTATAGCGCTACCATTCCACTTTCAACATCCTATGGAATCCTGGGGTTTGCAGTTTTGAGAGGGGCCACCTGGCCCCTCCTGAAACTGCAAACCTCAGGATTCCATAGGATGTTGAAACTGGAATCATAGCGCTATAACACTCTAGTGTGGAAAGGGCAAGTTATGAACTAGTGAAGTGCATTATTCTTATTCATTAGAGATTTATTTAGCATAGTGAAGAAAACTATGTGAGTCTTGGTGGTTTCAAAGAGGTGGTGAGAAAAGATTGTTTGAAGGGATGATGATGACACTGAGGCCTGAAACTTGTGGGTAGTCTCAAAGGCCCACTATGGCCATTTCCACACTACACTGTTATAGTGCTATTATTCCACCTCCAACGTCCTGTGGAATTCTGGGGTTTAGGGAGGGACATTCAGCTAGAGAGCTCTTTGGCTTCAGTAAACTACAAACCCCAGAATTCCACAGGATGTTGAAAGTAGAATAATAGGACTATAACAGTGTAGTGTGGAAATGGCCTGAGTCATCTGCTGACTAGTGAGGCAACACTGATGTAAATCTCATTGATTCAATGGGATTACTTTAGTTAGGATTTGGGCTTGTTGAACTGTATTGAGAGCTTGAAATATTGCTTTAAAAATAGTAATAGTTTCCTGATCTCTAAATATAGTTAGTAACCTGTGTAATTACAATTTCAATGTAATCTTACTTGCCTGATTTTCAAAACTAACTCCAGGCCCAATTCCTAATTAAAGTAAACCCATGGAATCAATGGAATATATATCAGTGTTGCTGTCCCGAGCACATGATTTAATGGATCTATTAGTTGATATCCTTGCAGTGTTGTCAGAATCCACAACAGGGTATATGGCTGCAGCAGGTGACCCAACATAAGCCAGTGCTCAAACCAGAGGATAATCATGCTCTACTATTCAGTGAGGCTGCAGCCATATAAAAGTAAGTAAAACCAGCACACCACAAAAAGAGTGAGGATAAACCTTTTGGAGATTCAGTTGTAACGTAATGTTGTGATGCTATCATTACTGGAAAAAGTTGTTACTTGCAAATAACTCATGTTTGTAATGAGTTACTTCCTCCAGTTTTGTCAGGGTCCCCCCTTAATCCCCCCTTAATTGCAATTCTGCCTTCCTCCTACGTGGAAAAAAGGGAGCTAATAGGGTCTCAGTTTCATTTTGTGTCATCCTTTTTAACATCCAGGACAACCAATTTTCTAATATTAGGGGTCTCTAACTTTTTGATTGTGGAGATGGGGTAAAGGGATTTTCTTTATGCTTCCAATGCTATGGCATGGTAAGCTATCCCTCCTAAAATCTCTTCTTCAGAATGGCCTTTAATAATACCACCCCAGCTGCCACCAGATTGAGCCATCCTCTCCTATATTGAACTGCAATTTCTTTCTTCCCATCCTTTATTCACTTTACAGAATGTTTTCACCCCCCATTGGCATGAACAAAATATACAAATTATGTAAATGCTATGTAGCATAATGACTAAATTATGCAAAGTTTTTCAACTCATTATGTTTTTGTATACCACTGTGAAGACAGGGTTGTAATTCTTTAAATATATGGGCCAGACCATTCAGTTGATGATAGATAGTTAGACTGACAGATGGACAGAATTATGTCTTTGTTTGTTGTGTGCCTTCAAGTCATTCCCAACCTATCACAAAGTCTTCTGGGGCTGAGAGTGTGTGATACACCCAAGGTCACCCAGTGGGTTTCCAGGGAACCAAACCCATGTCTCTAGGGCCATACTCCAATATTCATGTTTTCTGCCCCTGCTTGCATTCATGCATTTATCCGCTTACAACATTGTTCCACAGCATGAGTGTCTCTCTCTGTCTCTCTCACACAGATACACACACTTTTCTTTCACCAGAGTATTTTTTTTTAACTTTCTTTCACTACACCCCAAATTCCTGAAAAAGAAAGCAACAATAAAAATTAGATGATGGAGAACAAAAAGAAACCCCTACAAATCCCCAGAATGTGTTCTGCATTTACACATATATCCTATATAGGTCTGCTCAGAAGGACGCATCATTGAGTTCACCAGGACTTACTCCGAGGTAACAAAATGTATGACTGTGGCCTAAATTAGTGTGATGGGGGAGAAATGAATAAAAAATGATCACATTACATATTTTTCCCTTGAAAATTATTAAAATTCATAGCTCAGAGGTGTGAATGCTTCTTTAAGAAAGGTACTTATGTTATCCCCAAAATAGCACCAGTACCATGTGATAGTTTCAGTTGCTATGGTTACTACACATTTGTTATTTAATAGCAAAGAAAATAGATGCACAAAACATGCTAATTATAACTAGTACAATTTTTTCCAAATGTTTTAGATGAATATGCATACATGTTTTATTCATAAGGGATAGCAATGTCCTTCTCCAGTAATTCTATTTTTTTTTTTTTTTTGGAGGGGGGAAGTATTTTAGCGTCTGCCTGGGAAATACTGATGTGGTTATTTTAACAGAGATTATAGAGAGGCTGAAAAATTGTAGACAAGGGTATTTTATATAAAGTACAGCAGTTTTCTCTTCAGCTAGCAGAAGGATGATGGCATTGGAATAACAAGGGGTTCGCAATCTATTCAATTCGCTTCATTGTAGGTTTTTTTTTTTTTTAAAAAAAGGAGGTGAATATCTAGGGACCTGGGGACCAAATGTGGCCCCAAGTAGATTTTTGCAGTCCCAGGTCCCTTTCCAGGTTCCCTGTCCCAATGTATTGAGTAAAAAAAATAAAAAAAAATAGAAAGAAAAGAAAAGTAGCTCTTAAAAGGCTCCCAGGGCTGAAATCTCTTTTTGAACAAATTGCAAAGTCCCACCTTAGCCTGTTAAAACTTTCTGAAATATCCATTTTTTTCCCAAACTAGAAGTGGACTTTCCACCTCTTCTGATCCCCCCTCATTTCCCTCATGTTTTTAAAGCTCAGTGCAGCCTCTGTTAAGTCTTGTATATGTGTTTGCTTTCAAATTGCCTGTCTGCTTATAGCAATCCCATGAATTTCATAGGGTTTTCTTAGGCAAGTCTTAGAAGTGAGAAATTGACCAACCCCTGCAGCTTGCTTCCTTCAATATAGGTGGATGTTCAAACACCACTGATGACATGCGTAAAACGAAGTGACGGCTTTTAACTTAGACAAAAATCTATTTTGATCCAATCCAACTTCACAAAGGAGGGCTCAGCAAGGGCTTGAGTGAGATGATTGGTGATAATACTGATGATAATTGATTATAATTGGTGATAATATTGAGCATTCATTTTAGGAAATATGGAGATTAGCTACATTGGTTGAAATTCTGTATGGTTCAGCATAGCATAATAGTTCTGTGTGTAGAACTATGCTACAGCTGGCTGTTTACCACTATCCAGCCATTCCATTCCAGGAATGTAGGAATCCAGTAGCCATTCCAGGATTGGTAGAGGGAGATGATTAGAGAAGAGTCCGGCTATGTTCCCATAGCCAGATGCAAAATGATTACATCATCCATTCAGGTCTGCCCTGGTGGTGCAGTGATTAAATGCTCGTAGCCACAAAGCTGTGAGTTCGATCTTGCAGGGCTCCAGGTTGAGTCACTTTCCATCCTTCCGTAGGTCGGTAAAATGAGGACCCAGTTTGTGGAGACAATTACCTTACAACATTGTAAACTGTTGAGGGAGTGCTAAGCACTGATAAGCAGTATAGAAATGTAACTCTATTGCTATTGCTGGATTCTCAGGAGGTCTTATCAGATGATGTAATCGTTTCATGTGTAGCAATGTGGACCTAGCCAGTCACATTTCCAAACCTTCCCACTCTCCACCAACCTCAGAATGGCTATGGGAAGGTTGCAAAGGCTCTGTAATAAGTCCAAGCAACTTTGGTCATTGGAGAGGGAGGAAGAGGATACCTTGCTTTACAACAACCAAAGAAATACATTCACAGGTATAAGGTTGATTTATGACTGTGTATGCCAATAACAAGGTGCCAGTCATTGTGTGAAAAAGCCACAGAATGAGGCTTATCTTTTTCTTTTCCTTTCCTTTCCTAAGTGCCATCCCCTGCCAATGATTCAGAGAATCCATTCTAGGTTTTATTCTGAACCTTAAAGGATCTAGCCAAGGTTCTGAACCAATTTGGAGGTGTAAGGGTCAGAAGTTTGGATAACAGCTCTAAATTTCAGACTGAGATGCAGGATAGACTCACTCCCCACTCACATTGGATCCACCAGCCTCCATTGTCCACTCCACCCCACAGGTAACAGGAGATATTCTTATATGATGAATGTGGTCTGAAGTAGCATGTGCAAATCTATCACTTTTGTTTCCTCTAATAGTTGAGGTTGTTTTTTTTTAAAAAAAACCCCCAGGCTGCTCTGAATGTTTTGATGTCAAAACATTCTAGGCAGTTTCTTGATATATGGCTATTTGCTGAACAGACTACCCAATATTTTAAATCTGCATTGTACACCTTATGACACTTCTTTCTGCATTTGTTCATTGATATCTGAAGGGTGGAAAGCCATCCTGGTTGGTATTTGACAGGATTTGAGGGCTGACATATTTAATACTGCACCACAGCCAAGTTATTTAATATTGTTCTGCCATGAATCTGCTCATCTTAAAGGGACTTGGCCACCTCTTTCTGTACCACATCTTGCAAGCTGTGATTAAAATAGTCTCCTCAGAGGCACATTACAGAAGTAATTGGCTTCCATCTAACTCATTCTAGCAAGGTCATAAATGTGAGGAGGATCTAGTGACCACGTCTTCCTGCCTTTATGGAAAAGTATCTCAAACCAGGGCCGAAGCATCAGGTAAAAATAGGCACACTAGGGATTGGAAGAATATTTAAAAATATTTGAAAAACAATCAAAAAGCCTGTTTCTTATGTGTCAAGAAACCCTGATGAGAACGATCTTGGACTGATGAGCATCTGCAGTTCTGGATGTACTCTATGCAAAATTCACATACAATTGTTCTAAGCAGAAATAGGATTTCCTGTACAGAAAACAGCATTTTATATGCAGAAAATAATATTTTCTGTGCAGTTAATGGTGCTTATGTGAAAAAAAATTGAAGTTGGGGGCTTATTCATCACAGAATTTGCACATGATTGTTTTACACAGAAAACCCCCCCGCTTTCTGCAGAGAAATACTATTTTCTGCACAAAACAAGCAGTTGTGATTTTGCACCAAATAAGTCCTGAAGGGCATATAGTAATAAAAAAACTACACAGGTTTCACGGAGGGAAGAAAATAGCTAAAATGATTTGTTGTTTCCTTTGGGAAGTAAATTAGTGAAGAATTTGTGTCTCCAAAGCATGCAGGTAGATGTAGTACCTGTGCAAGATTAGTGACAGGGTAAGGAAGTTTGGAAGTTTGGTCCTTTCAACTAGCAATAAACTTAATTTTTCATGTTTGAAAAAAACATCACATTTGTTTTGCTGTTGTTGCTGTTGTTGCTGTTGTTGTTATTGTTGTTATTTAAAAAGCAATGGCACTAGAAAATCAGCAGAGGCACGGAAGCTACTGTTACCCTGTTTACTGGGGGTCCTGAAAGGGACACCTGAATGTGCTCACAATTAACTAAGTTTGGGAAAATTAGCTAAAGCACACGTTAGCAATGCGAGAGGCAGGGCAATGCAGCGGAATCTTTTACCCAATGTCTACGGGGTCAGGCCAAGCCAAGAAGCACACCAAGTTATAAGAATAATTGAGATTTTATTAAATACAGACACACAGTGTATGCAACACACAATCACACAAGTAACTAAGGAAAATAAAGGTTGGAGTGGTATAGAGGGATTTTTCAGAGGGATAGTTGATTTGGGTGATACGAAACCTGTCCTGAAGCCTGGAAGAATAGAGAGTGATGCTGGGGTTCGATGTGGCTCAGCACGTGGAGCTGAGGGGAAGCTCGCCAAGCGAAGCGGCAGCAAGGCGGTCTGGAACTCGGGAGCGATCCAAGGAAGGTCTCGGAATCAGGGGTTTTTATAGGGAGAAATGTGACTGCAGGCTATTCCGTACTTGGGGAAAACAATGAGTTTCAGGCGCGAGACAAAGTTTTGGAAAGGTCAAAATTTAGCATGATTGAGTTAAGTCTGAATTGACAAAGAGGTAGCCAGTATGCAAACACAGAGTGCTTGGCATTTGAGTATCCAGCTTGCCAAATTGCCTGCTTGGGGCAGGGAATCCTTTGTAAACAGTGTGCATACATAATGAGGGTGTTTGCAGAGAGGTTTCCTAAAGCAGTGATCTGGCTGTTTCTGGCCTGCCTGTATTGTCTTGGGATATTGCAGCGTTTGATGGCCGAGCCTCATTCTGTGCTTGTCTGGGGGCCTCACAAACACGTGGAGAGGGGTGGTGGAAGAAAGCCAAATTATTGATATCAAAATGATATCTTTATGCTATCTCCAAGGAGGTCTAACCTGCAGTAACACTACCCAATGGATTGTCCTGAGCTTCACATGTATGACAATTTCCCTGCTGGACAGAAGTTGGAGGCAGGTAATCACTGCAAAGAGAAGGATCTCTTTGAGGATTCCTGAGGTTAAGAACTTGAGAGGACACCTTCAGGGATATGATTGTTCCTGTTATGTGCCATTGACCCCAATTTGTGACATCCTACTGTGAGGTTTTCTTGGCAAGATTTATTCCAAGGAGGTTTGCATTGCCTTCATCTCAGGCCAAGAGAACATTATGTGCCTAAGGTCATCCAGCAGGCTTCCATGGCTGAGTAAGAACTTGAAACCAGGTCTCCTAGAATCCTAGCCATCTAAATTCAAAGGTGATGATTCCTCTGCAGTTATATAAAATTAAGATCGCAAGCAAGGAGGGTATTCCTGTGAGGAAGAGGGAGAAGATTGCTTAGAAGGGAACCCGTTTCTTTAAGCCAGGCATTGGAAATTATGTGGCCTGCAAGATGCTACGCAATAACAACTCCTAGCAGCCCTAGCCAGCATAGGTGATGGTATGATATGCTGAAATGGGTAATTTAACAACATCTGGAAGACATGTGCTTCCCATCCCTGAATTAGGTTCATGCAGAACTGTGACAGTTTGATCGTCAAAAGGCAAGATTAAACTTTGCCAAGTTGCCTTGTCCCTAGGAGGAGCCTTTAATTATGCGACTCCCCCTTGCATTCTGAAATTGTTTAGATCCAGGAAAAAAAAAAATCAGTTCATTTTTTTATTTTTAAAAAGTTACCAAAACTTGCAGATATTTGGAATGGAAGTAACTGAGGTTTATAAAATAAAATGGAATGATATTTTTCCCCACTTGGACTCTAAATGAGTCTAAATCCCTGTGTAGACTCGACTGACCTGAGTTACTATAGGTTCAACTGATCTAAAATAACCTGAGTTTAGAAATAATAAACATACATTCCCCCCATCCCCCCCACCCCCAACCCAATGAGAGAGTGAGAAAGCAAAAATGGATAAATTTTCTTATATCTCAGTAAGTCTGAACTATGCAATATATTTGAATCTGTTGCTGGGCTGCTGTCAGCTGAGTTAAAAAAAATACTAAAGCATGTAAGAATTGCACTTCTTCAGAACTGATTGCCATTTTATGTGGTAATGTAAAACTCCTGGATAAAAGACAACCTGAGACTAATATTTTAAAAACATACCCAGGGAAATCAGCACCTTTTATCACATCTGTTTACTTTCAAATATGCACCAATGGAATGTAATTAGAATGGGCAAATCCTACAACCTACAGAAGGACAAACATAAATAAATAAATAACACATTGCCAATGTTGCAGAGACATTATTACACCACAGTGGCAACAATGGGCATCCATGGCAATTTTTGAAGGGGTTGAAATGCCTGACGGTAGCCTCTTAACATCTGGATTCTCGGTCTGTGCAGTCATTTTAAGCTCCACAAATTAGCTGTTTAGCAAGCATCTGGTAAGAAAATGGTCAATTATTTAAGACTTAGATGAGCTGATGTAAGGAGCAAATCTGTTTAGCAGTTTCTAGACCTGCTATGCAATGTGGGATTGTATACAATGCTTTCTCGGTGGATGGCTGAAGAAGGGAGCCACATATTTGGTTGTTGCTTGATTGAACCCTTTGCACAGGTGCTTCTATATGTAATTGTTTGGCACACAGCCTGCTCCTCTGTTCCCAGCAAGGGATGGGCTTGTGCAGGTCTGAGGACTGTTATTTGTTCCATTTCACTTCATTTATATCTTGCCCTTTCTTCTATGAGCTCAGTGCGGTTGGTGACTTGTGACTGCCATGTTAGGAAGATAGTGAATATACTCTGGGTTTTAGCCTGGACTTTAAAAAAGATATCCAGGACGTTGAACCTATTTGAGCTTTCTCTGAATTTTAAAGGAGATATTCAAGGTGCTAAACATTTTTGTGGGGTAGGTTTCAGTACTTTGGACAGCTCCTTTAAAGTTCAGACTAAAACATAGAGTGGATACACCACACTAAAGACATGGGTGTTCACCAGCTGCCACTGACTGAAGAAAGTATGCATGGTTCTTCTCCCTCACCCATGCCAACTTGTCATTACAGCAATTTTGTGAGATAGGTCAGGCAGAAAGAATGCAGGTGGGGGTGGGGAGATTGGCCCAAGGTCATACACTGAATTTCATACTTTAGGATGATTTGAACTTGGATTTTTCCACATCCTAGTTCAGCTCATTAGCCACTACGTATTACTGCCTCTCATCTTTCCATGATCTGGCTGTAAGATGGAACCAAAGTAAGACCCATATTTGTTTGCAAATCTCTGGTTTAGACTTAGATACCAGCTCAGGCCTCATTGTGCTCATAGCAAGCCACTTCTCAAATTCACACTCAGCTTTGGTATGTGTGTAGGCATATTACCGCTAAATGAATGGTTCTTTGGTTCTCCCAAAGCCAGCTGGTGCTAGTGGGGATGCCAACTGAGTGTCAGTTCCTTTGGATAGGTTATCTTTTGTAATCACAAATTTCCTCATAAGCAGGTTGGTTAAAAATCAAGCGTGGGAGAATGCAAAAGTCAGGCATTGAATTCCCATGTATTCAACCCTTTTTCTTCATGACAAATTAGGATTGCCAGCTCTTTTCTTAGACAAGTTCCACCTCTTTAACAGCTACATGGCAAACAGAGACCACGTTACTAATGGTTCCTATTAAATTTGGCCAGTGGGAATCGGTAAGAATTGCATTTGATACATTTTTTAAAAACAAGACTTTGATAAAAGTCACAAATTTGTCCATAAACAGAATGGAAGGACTTAAGATTTTTATTTAAAAGCATGTGAGCAAAAGCAATACTAAGAGGTTCATCCACTGCTGGTTTGTGAGTTTCAGCACTGGATGCTTTCACTTTCTGCATAAGAAGCCAGTAGTGGGGATGCTTTGAGTGTGGCAGCATTCCTGACCAGAACTTGGAAGAGTTACTTTTGTGGGCTACAAAGCTCATAATTATCTGAGTGGAAGACTCTGGGAAGTATTGCCCAAAACCCACCTTTTCCAAGTACTCTCATTAATAAAGGAACTAAGACCCCAATTCTATAAAGACGGGTGCTCCACATAATGGCAACAAGGGATGCAAAGCTTTCAGCTAGTCCTTAATTCCTTTCAGCCACACCAGTTTCCATCCAATGTCAGCCATCAGTTGTTGTATTTCAGATGTTCCAGCATGTCAGTGATATTGACTGAAAAACCTTCTGTGCAGCCTGCTGTCAGACTGATTGATACCAGCTATAATAATATCAAATGTTATGGCATTATAATTCCATTTGAAGCAAGAAGCAATCTTTGATCTTTTACTATCAAGAGATTACAATATATCCTTTGATAAATAATACCCTTCCAGTGGTATTATAGAAAGTGCAGTGGTGAACAGGCACAATCTTAATTGTAACCTTCCCTTCCCACCCACCCCAATCCCCATCAGAGCTTGTAACATTCTGAGAACAAAGGGATGAAGGGTGAAACTTGCATGGACAACAGTGCATGCAAACTGTACTATGCAGATGGGAAATTCAAGTCAGTATGTTGGGGGTTCCATCTTAGAAAGGCCACTTGTAATGGGAAGTAATGAAACAGCAGTACATTTGATTGCAGAGACTTGTAACTGCAATTTCAACTGTAATGGGCTCACAAGAAGGGTGTCCCCCCCCTGAAATTTGTGGTCTCTGAACTTTCAAACAAGGCAACCAATCTGCCCATGCCAGTAAGATTTGCTGTTAGAAATTTTGGAAAGAGGAGAAGAAGAAACATTTCTTAGTGTGTATTAGGCAGACTAAAGCAGTTGCTTCAGGCAGCAGATGCTGGGAGCTAGTGAGGGCAGGAAACTGGGATGTGTACTGTAGAACACTGCCCTGTGCCCCACAAGATAGCCTGGTGTGCACAAGTGAGAATGAGAATGATGTTTAAGGTTTAATTTAATAAGATTAATAATTTAATAATATCAGTGTGGACAGCTTTTCTCCAGATAGTAGGGCACCATCTTTTTCATTGCCACAGGCAAGAAAATGTCTAGGCTGGTAAATCTAAAGATCTGAAGGATGTAGGCCATCCAGTTCACCCCTCACATAAGGCAGACCAAGGATTGCTTATCTACCTTAGAGATTTTCATCTTGACTTCAAAGATATGTTTAATGTTAAAAAAAAAATGCTCTTGAGAATGAAGAAGGGACATTGTAATTGACTGAAAACAGCCACTGAGTGACTTGCTCTGAAAAAAGGGCGGGGGGAAATGGTTTCATGATTAATCTAAAGGATCAACAAATTGTCACTGTACAAATCTGGGTGCTGATGCAAGCTGGAAGAATAGGTTCCTTCTGAGTTCACTTGGGGGGTAGGAGAAGATAATCCATGGGTCAAAGCTTGGAAGGTTAGGCTTGAACATTTATTCAATAATGCTAAGTGTTAGATATAGAAAGTTATCGTAAACACTAGGGTTTGGAATCAATTACAGTTGACCCTCCATATCCATGGATTCTATATCCACAAATTCAACAAGCCACGGCTTGAAAATATTTTTAAAAAATCGAAAAAGCAAAAAGTGATTTTGCCGTTTTACATAAGGGATGCCATTTTACTACACCATTGGTGTGTGTGTCCAGGAATCAAACCCTAGTGGCTACTGAAGTCTTGCTGTAATACATTATGCCATTGTAATTTGGCTTGCCAACTAGAGCATTAGAGTGGGAGCACACCATGGAATTTACAGAGAATAGCATGGAGGTTTTCAGCCTTGATCATAAGACAGTATGATGTCAGGGACTTTTCAGAGAACATGTAGTTTTATATTAATATAATTTGGTGTTGTATATATTGAAAAATAGAAGTAAGCAGATAAGAGTTGGCAGGAGCGGGTGAGTGAATGGGATGTTGAGAATTAGAAGCAATTGGTGGAATGTTTGAATGGATTTTAAAAGACTGGTAGTTAGCAATTAGTCTGGCAAGTTGGGAGTCAAGAGATTGGAGTGGAGTATGGAGGATTAGGATTAAGAGATTAAGATTAAGATTAAGACAGTCAGTCAGATTTAAGAAGTAATGAGTGGGGTTTAAAACTGATTTAGTAGTTTTAACAGAAGGATGTGAGTGAGAGTGAAATATTTGCTTTAAATGTAACAATGTGTTGTTTTTCAACTTCTGTTAATAAGGTATAGTTTTCACGCACCATATGCTTTTGGCCTCTGGAAATGCTATATATAAAAACTAGGTTTAGACATAGTGTCTGCAGAGGATAAAGAGTGTTAGTGCCAGGGGAGGGGTTAGAAGCTGCATAATATTCCATGCATGAACTTTGAGGGCATCTAGTAGATCCTTGACAGTGGTGGCCACAGTAGTGGCACAGTAAGAGGTCTTTATCTTGGTGACAGTAATAGAAACAGGGGAAAGCCCTCACTCTTGATGGTAGCAGTGAGATTGGGGAAATGTTCCCATATGGTGGCAATGGAAATTTAGGCAGGGCCTTACGTTGGGTGGGGAAAGTGGGTGAATAAGGGGCAGAAAACTCACAGATGATACATTTTGTTACAGGCTTTTTCAAAATGTATCTTTTTCTTCTTCTAAAGTTGCCTTCCTTTGATTTGGACCTCCCCCTACAGACTGCAAAGCCCAAAATATGGCCAATAGTTTTTTGCGGTGGTGGGGAATGGTGGAAGTACAATCCATCTGGGGCTGCCAGGTTATAGAAGGGTATCCCACAACATGGGATCTTATCTTACAACCTCTTCAGCTGAGTTGATCACTTATCTGTATCTCTATTTTCTTTCCATGCTCCCCAACATGTACATTTCATTCACTATTCCAAAGCTTTGTTTGCTAGAGGTTGCTTCAGTTGCAGCGCACTGATCCACCAGAAGCAGAGCAATATATGGAAAGCTCCAAAGATCTTGATTCACTGAATCAAATTTTTGAGCGTATCCAGAACATTTTTCTGCACAACTGAATCATTGCAATTTTTTTTCATGCTTCTCTACTCCTAACCAAAAAGTGTGGTCTGCAAAGATTAATGGCACAGCACAGGTTTTTCATGTGGGAGCCAGGGATCCCAAATAAAATCTGTGTCATCTGCAGTTTAAATTATCATGTATTTAACAAGCCAACACTTTTCTTCACCAATCTGAGCTGAATTCTATAATTAAAATAGAGTAAGAAGGACAAGACGGAGAAATGGGCTGGGTAGAAAGCAGAATGGGAAGGATAGGAGAGAGAGGGAGAGGGAGAGATAGAAGCCCAGAGCGAAAAGATATGGGGAATGGATTTGACAAAACATTTTCACTTAATCCATTAAACGAGTGAATAGCATTGTGTAAGCAAGATTACAAAAGGATTCTCTGTGGCTAACCCCAAATTATATTTTACAAGATTATGAATTGCACAATCTTATACTGTAGAAACTATTCCAGAACACAATCAATAGATGAGGAGTTACTGAAGAATGTCATATTGTACCATACCCACATAAGACTCCTAGTATATTCCTGTCATACAAAGCCATGGAGTGGGCACCTGTCTTTCAGGCTTATTTATTTATTATTTATTTATCTATTTATTCTATATCCTACTTTTCTCCCAGGATGGGTTTCTCAGAGGACTTCAGGCCTAAAAGGGCATTCCGAAAGGGTTCAACTAATATTTTATAATAATTATACATAGGAACAGTAGAAAGCAGTCCAGAATATAATCGATAGAGGAGGAGAAGTTACTGGAGAGAGTCATAATGCAACACCCGCTCCGTCCTCAAAAAGGCTCCTAACACTTTCCTTCCATACGGGTCCATTTCATACAGGGAACCTTCTGAAAGGGCCATGGCTGCATGAAGACTTTGGTCTTCTGCCAAGCAACCAAATCACACTACCCCACCTTCATTCCATTGCAAGATTCACTTTTGTCTTCTTTCCCGTTACTCCGTTTTCCTTCTTTCCCAAACTTAGCTGTCTTTCTACTCCACAAACCCAACTATTTGACCTTGGCTCAAGAAAGTTCTCTCTCTCCTCCTCCCTCTTGTCTTCCCAAAGAAAGTAGGAAGATTAGCCTATTGAACAGCAAAGATGTGGGTACATTTCCTCCAGTCCAGGTCTTTTTGTTTTCATGAATGCAACTGAAAGAGAAGAACGCATCCTAATAAATTCTGATGAAATCTAACAATCTAATTCATTAAAGGATATTTTAACTTCAGCATTAATTGGGGAACCTAGGAAGTTGGAGGAAATAACTAGGGAAAAAATAGTGAATTAATAATTCAATGAGTTATGGACAAATTAGTCCCAAGCTTTGGTTTGCATCAAGCATTCTTCCACAGTGGACTCACCACTGAAACTATGTATATTTGTATATTCTATCTGCTTGGCATCATAAAGTATTTTAATCAGATGATTAAACAGAAGCATCAGTGGGAAATAAGAACCATTAATAATCTTTCAATAACATGGTGGGAAGAAAGATTCCCTATTTGGCCAACAAACTTTTCTTTAGCAACAAATTAGCTGTTTTACCAAAAGAGATTGGCTGGGATTGTCAGAATCCTCTGTTGCTTCAGACTGGCGTTAAATGCCCGAGCAGATTGTCTATAACTAATTACTAATAGCTTTTCCAGCTCAGGAGTCAGTCTTGTCTGGCTCCATTGCCCAGGCATGTTTATACTGTGGCTAACCTTTGTTTAAAAAAGGAAAGAAAAATACACACAGCAATTCAAGACGGCATCCTAATTTAAATCAACTGAAGCATCTTATTCTGTGGGCTCCTATTCCATCATAAAAGTAGTAGCCATCTGTGAAAAGTAGAGAGGTGGGAACCTCTTGAAGGTTAGGCCGGTCATTGAGAACAACAAACTCCTTCACAGTACACAGGATGGTGTGATTCACATCCCAGATCATTCTGGGATGTGATTTGTTTTCTCCTCTCATTCATTCCATTCTCTCTCTCCCCCTTTCTCTCTCTCTCTATGTTTGTGTGCATGTGAGTGGTTTTCCCCAGTGTCTCAAAGTTAATCTTTTGTGTTAAGTATATCAAGTAAAAATATAGCAGGTTTGCATCCTGTTTTCTCCTCTTCTGTCATTAAAATAAGACCAAAGGGACCTGAGTTCTTATCCCACTTAGCCATGAAGTTTACTGGGTAACCTTGGGCCAGTCCTTCATTAACTCTCACCATCACAAAGCTGTTGTAAGGATAAAATGCAGGTTAATCATCACATACGCTGCTATACTCTTGGAAGAAGGAGAAAATAGGAGCATAGCCATAAGTAGTATGAAAAAAGCAACATAATTCAACTAAACCATGCATTTTGCAAAGGCAACCAGAAAGGGAAGTGTTGGTAGGTTCCTCTTTCCTTAATGTATTTACCAACTTTTCCTTCCAATTGTAAGAATACTAGCATATTTACCTGGCATTGCATGGGATTTTATTTTCTCATAGGTAACACTTGTTAGAAATACCTTAGGAATTACCTGACCTGACCTTAGGAATTAGATGCAGTTGAAATACACAGATTTGAGCTCTTGAGTCTGTAATTTCCCAAACTGCCTTGTCCAGTACATATAATTTTTCCCCATCTTTCCCAATCCAATTTGTATTCAGAATTGTTAACATAACAGAGGTTTATTTTCTGAGGGAATACGCTACCCTTCTTCTTGTTGCTTGGCCTCATCTCCATAGCAACTGGCCTGAGGCACAAGAACTCTTGGCTGGGAATTCTAAAGGCCCCTCCCTAAGCTGCCAACCCCAGGATTCTATAGAATCTTCACAGCCAGCCAATCATATAAGGTCTTCTTGCCTCACACAGCCAATTGTATGAGGTTTTTGCATGCCTGGTGAAGACAGACAAACTCATGAACTTTGACTTTTACATAGTAGATTCAGTATTTTAAAGACCTAGGCTGGAATTCACTAAGGCAGTTATGAATGTATAACACAGAGTTAAACATTTATGGCCGCTTTGTATTCACAATCCCTACATATTCACTGCTTCGGGGTTCACACAGAGACTCTGAAAGTCCCCCAATCTCCACTTACCAGGCAGCAGCCTCTTCGATTAATGGAGGTCTATTCCTCATCAATTGGGAAGCAGCAGACTCATGCTCCCAACCCCGCTTTTGCAAGTGATCCCCATTGTGAGGGGGAATTGCAACAGGACCCTGCTTCTGCCTGTCACAACATAGATCGCTCACAGGAGAGGTGGGAATGTCAGTCAGGTGCTTCTCTGTGGACAGGAGAACAGAACCTCAATGATCACAGTAGCTGCTGCCTGGTAAGTGGGTATTGGCTGGCTCAGACTGGGTGTCACTCTATAGCCACGTAACTTGAGTGGTTATGTAGCTATATAGCTCATAGACAATTCTGGCTCTAGTTCCTTGGCATGATTTCCCTTATCTGCTGCTGCCTCCGTGCCCTTTTTGAGACTAAAGGCCTATCTGTTCACCCAGCTCTGGAGCAGGACATGAATGTAATACACATAGACATGTTCTGCTTGTGCTCTCCAGCAACTGATACACAGTCTCTGGTCCTGGAGGACATATGGAGCCATCATCACTAGAAGTTACTGATAACCCTCTCCTCCATGAATTCACCCAATCCTTCTTGAAAGCCATTCAACTTAGCAGCCATCATGACCTCTTTTGTTAATGATTTCTATAGTTAAATTCTGTGCTCTATATTACCTTTCATCTCACCATATTATCTGCCCTCAATTTCCCACCATTCAGCTACATTTCTGTGAGAGAGGGTCAAAAAATTCTTCCTAGGCTGCCTCAGAGGATGATAAACAATTCTTCTTTGGAGTTCTTTAGACAGGGCTTGCATGGCCATCTCTTGGGAGTGGTTTAGTTGTCCTGCATGGAAAGAGATAAGCCCAGAGAACCATGCAGTCCCTTCCAGCTCCATGATTCCTTGATTCTGTTTGTTTTCTCTGCGTCCACATCACACATGTCCATATAATGCACAATTTGCACATGTTCACATCATGCTTTTGCTTTGTTTCCCATCATGTATACTTTTATACACTTCTATCATGTCTCTCTTTATCCCCCCCCCCACAAGCTAAACAACTTTAGATGTTGAAACCTTTCCTTTCTGGGCAGTTACTGCAGTCCAGGAAAGATTTTTCTTGCCCCTTTCTGCACTTTTTCAGCTGTACAGCATCCCTTTTCAGAAGGGATGACCACTAAATAGTACAGGTAAGTACAAGTAGGATCCTGGTGCTTTGATTTTTTATTCCTTTTCTAATTACATTTACTGAGCTATCTACTGCATTTCCAGGAACTCTTTCTTGATCATATGCTTGATTAGTCATTTCCCATTGGTATAAATGTGAAGTTGGACTCCGCCTGCCATGTGCATCACATTATACTTGCTTAGACTGAATCACATTTCCTACTTCAATGCTCTTTCCACTAGTTTGGAGAGATTCTTTTGAAGCGCCTCACATTTTTGTTCTCGTCTTCCTAAATAATTTTGAATCATCAGTAAACTTGAGCACATTATCATTTTCCCTAACTCTAAGTGATGTATGAAGAAGCTGAAAAGCATCTGTCCCACATAGATCCCAGGAGAAACCACACTGCTTACATCCTTCCATTGTGATTTCTGACAATTTATTCCTACTCCCCGATTCCTGTATCATTCCAGTTTCCATTCCACAAGAGGACTTTTTCTCTTATGTTACAATGGCTGCCTTTCTTCAGCAAGCTATGATGAGCCTCTTTAACCCTTTGGAAATCCAAGTAAGCTGCAACTACAGGATCATTCTTGTCCATGCATTTAATGACATTATTTAAAAAGAAAAAAAGAAAAAAAAAACCTCTGACAGCTTATGAGACAGAGCTTACCGAGAAACCATGCTGATCCATTTTCAGTAGGACCTTCTTTCTAAGATCAAAATCTTGAGAATTTTTTCTTTAATATAGCTTTCCATCAATTTACCTGGAACATATGTTATATATGTTATGCTACCCAATTTCCTAGCCCCTACTACTTCCTATTTTAACACTGATGTTACTTTGAGTACCCTCCAGGCCCCTAGTACAGAAAAATGGAAAGAATATTCAGAGACTTGTGGGAGGGGGATGAAAAAAGAGCTTCTTGTGTGTCAGGAAACTACAGCGAGGACAATCCTTCTGAATCTCCTTTTTCAGCCCCTTCTTCAAGTCTCTAAATAGACTTGGAAGACTACCCTCCCAGCCCAAACTCACCTTTTTCCTCTCCTCACCAAACACAATCATGTTATTATCAGAAGGAGGGCAGAGGCACCTAATGATCATTACTAGATAGGTTCTGATATCAAGTGTATGACAATGACATCAACCTCTGGAGGAGCCCTGTGATGCCCTGGAGGTTACATGCATCATTGTACACTGGCTGTCAGTATATAGCTAGAGATGATCCTCAGCTGCTCCTGCCACTCAAAAAGGACTCTTGTTTGTTCTTGCAGAAGGAGAAAATCCTCCATGCCCTCAGACTCACATTTTTCTTGCACTTCCTAATTGCTGGCTATATTCTGACAGCCAGTACACAATGATACAGGTAACACCCAAAACCTCTTTGGAATGCTGCAGAAGTCCTAGAGGATAACATTGTCAGCATGCACCACCTATTGGAATGTAGCATGCAGTATGGTGATCCTCAGCTCTCTCCTCCCTTCCACATGGCCAGTAAATGGCCGTGTTATAATGGAGCAGGAAAAACCTGAGGCAGGTGAAGTGTTTCTTCCCCCACAAGCACATCTTTAAAAATTGTACAGTTTTCAAAGAAATTCCCACAATGGGGAGAAAATTGATCATTGATGGAAATAAATAATTTAATAGATTGATGGGAACAAATAATTTAAACAAGCACATCCCTACTATATAGAGGCTGAACCTAAGATGATAGTACATATTTTATCTGGGAATCAGCAAATTCACATTTGAGTACTTTATAAAAAGAAGTTCCAGGATCTTCTGGACCTGGTGATTTATTTGTAAGGTTTGTGGAATCAAAGAATCATAAGAGCTGAAAGAGACCACAAGGTCTAGCCCCCTGCCATGTAGGAGGACAGAGCTAAAGAACTCCTGAGGGATGGTATCCAATCTCTGTCTAAAGACCTCCAGTGGAGAGTCCATCATCTTCTGAGGCAACACTTTCCACTTCGAACAGCTTTCTGAGACAACACTTTCCACTGTTGAACGGCTCTTACTGTCAACATGTTCTTCCTAATGTTTAGGTGGAATCTTTTTTCTGCTAATTTGATTACATTAGTTCACGTTCTAGCTTCACAAACAACAGAAAACAAGCTCCGTCAATTTTCTACATGACATCCCTTCAAGTATTTAAATATGGCTATAATGTCAACCATCAAGGTTCAATTCTCTTCTCCAACCTAAGCAAATCCAGCGCCTTATTCTTTTTAAGGACATCCCAAGACATTTCATTGCCTGAAATAAATATGGTCACCCAAATTCTGCTCACTAAAACTGACAGTTGGGAAAAAGAGGAGGAAAAAAGAAAGAACAGGTAATGTAGAATGCACATACATTAGCTTACTATAAGATGGATGCTTCTGGAATGAAAGCACGTGATGAGCCGGAATCCAAGAGAAATCCCAGCAGTGCTTGGTCTCACTAAAGTCTGGAGATACTTTTATCACCACTCCTAAATACTTAGAAGGAAGAGCAAAATAGCAAGATAAGGTGGGTGAGGGATAGGGATGGGGAAAATCCCTCTCCTTCCTTAGGAACTATCACTCCGGATGACTACCTCCCGCTTGTCTAGGTTCCAGAATGGCATGAGAGACTGCTGTGCTGAACTCTCCATTTTCCGCTTGCCTTACACCAAGGTGAAGGAGACATTGCATTAATCAAGGATGGCAACAACCAAGGGACTAAGCAGAAGTACCTTCCATCTTAGAAATCATCTGGCACAGCCAACATCAGCTTTCTTAGGCAGTGATAGCAGCAGCAGCTGAGTCTAGCAGCAGTAGAGAGAAGTGATGTTGTTTTGTGACTGGCCTCACAGAATGGCCAGTGGGGGGGTCATTGGAGGAGGAAAGCGCAGCAATAAAGGAGCATCCATGTGTCATCATGTAGTGAATCCCAGAGGTACCTATAGTGAGTCAGTAGTTATTAGGTAGGTCTGAACTTTCACTCCTTCCATTCTGCTACTTGGGGTTGCCACTTAGGACAATCCAAGGCCCTGAAATACCAGAGCCTAAACCTGAGACCTAAAAATGACCCTTGTGATGTTACTGCACACTAACATTGGTGATTTTAACATGAGTGATGTACAATGGCAACCCCTGATGATGGCATTAAACACGAAACATTAATCAGCAGTTGGAGTTACACAGAGTAAGCCATTCAAATAAAAAAAAAATCAAGTCTAATAAATGATGATGATGATGATGATGATGATGATGATGATGATGATATAAAGACAGTAATATACCTTTCAAGATAGTGCTCTTGCTCTGAGATTTCTCTCCCTAAGAACCAGAGAAAAGGAGCAGGCTCTGAAATTCTGGCCATTTCTGCACTAGCCTGTTATAGCGCTATGCTTCCACTTTCAACATCCTATGGAATCCTGGGGTTTGCAGTTTTGGGAGGGGCCGGGTGGTTTCCCAAAACTGCAAACCCCAAGATTCCATAGGATGTTGAAAGTAGAATCATAGTGCTATAAATAGTTAGTGCAGAAATGGCCTCTGACAACTCAATCACCATTTTTTTTTTTTTTTGGGACCACTCATAATGGTTGGCTTTGTCAATTTGCTAATGAGGTCTATAATTTTATCTATTGTCTCCACTTTTGAGCCCTCGTCTTTTACAGGGGTTAGGGGCACAAGACCCTTGCAAAAATGGAAAAAACACACAAATCAAAATCAAAATCAAGGACACTATTGTTTTAACATTAAAAAAACAAACTTCTATATGAATATCTAGGTTCTCCAGCATGTTTCTGTGCTCAACTTCTAACTGAAGTGGGCTATACAGTCACCCTAGAAGACCTAGCAATGTCTAGAGAACTGTTTTCCTTATGAATCTTTAGGTCTTTAAGATGGACTCATGACCCAGCAGAAGTAATCCACAGAATTGCAGTGGATGCCTAGAGATATTTTTTTTTCCTATGGCAGGGGCAACAGGGTGAGAATTTTTAAAAATAAATAAATAAAATACTCATTATTGTCATCCCATGGACCAACTGCTTCCTCAGCTGATTTCCCATGCCTTATATATTTAAAGAACTTTTTACTGTTGAACCAAATGCTATTAATGATATGCTTCTCAGATGGACACCTTAAATCATGGACTGAATGATGCTATGTAGCCAATCAGGTCTGACTATATGATGACTCTCATTGAGGGCAAGCAAGGCCAATGAGAAAAAATAGCATATAAACGAATAGGCAACCATTTTACAAGCCTCAAAAGAGAGAGTACACTCCCTTTTTTTACTGATTGCAAACATGTTCCTAAAATGCTGTAAGCTGTTGGCTCAGACCTAGTGTGATTTCCATTCTGTATCTCATGGCCCCTTGTCATGACAATAAGGCAAACTTATCATGTATGCAAGCCAGTTGTTCTTATTCTTAGGGGCACTTGCAGCAACTGTACATTTCTGATTTTATTTTTAAATAGTGTTAAAATGGCTTCTAGGTTTTCTCCTCAACAACTGGAGAGGTGCAATAAGCGTGAAGTTACCCAGAGCAGAATTATATTTTTTATAAATAGTTCTTTTTTGGTTACTCTTCATAAACTCTTAATAGGATGTCTGAATTTGGGCTCCATTGAATTTGTTTTCTTTGGCAACTCTACTTTTTATAGCCAGCTGTTATCGTGTTTAAAAGACCTTGACACTTCTATTTGAAATGTGGGGAAATTGTGGCACTTTAGGAAAGCTGGGCCAAAGTATGGACATAAATAATTGCACATAACTCATTTCTTCTCTCAGTTCCTTGCACTAATAACCAATGTATAATCACATTACATTGCAATTGCAATTTAATGAGAGAGAGTATCACACTCCTTTTGTGTTGTAACTGTACCTTTTTAGATCTTTAGATTGCTTTGGGAGTATGGCCTCCCTAAATAGTGGAGGAGAAGTAGACTATGGCCATTTCTGCACTAGACTGTTATAGTGCTATGATTCCACTTTCAACGTCCTGTGGAATCCTGGGGTTTGCAGTTTAGGGAGGGGCTGTCAAGTTGACTTCAACTTATGGTGACCCTACAGATGAGAGACCTTCAAGTCACTCTGATGAGGTCTTGCTGACTCAGGGCTATGGCCCTTGATTTGGTCTATCCATCTGTAATGCAGCTTTCCTCTTTTCCTAGTGCCTCTACCTTACAACAAGCATCATTGTCTTTTCTAGTTATCCAAAGTTCAACAGTCTCAATTTAGTCATCTTGGCTTCTAGGAGGAGATCAGGCTTGATTTGCTCTTGATTTAGTCATCCACAGTATCTATAGAACTCTCCTCTAGCACCACACTGCAAATTGATTGATGTTCTTCCTATCAGCTTTCTTCGCTGTCCAGCTTGCACAACCATACATAGAAATTGGAAATATGATGGCATGGACAATCTTAACTTTAATATTCAATGATATATCTCAACACTTCAGGATCTTGTTCAGTTCCTTCCAAATCCTAGTCTTCTGAACTTTTTGACTGTAATCTCCAGTGTCATTAAAGACTGAACCAAACTATGGAAAAATCTTAAACTAGTTCAATGTCTTCATCTTCTACTTTATGGCTTTGTAAATCATCTGTGGTCATTATTTTTGTTTTCTTAAGATTCAGCTGTAAACCTGTCTTTGTATTTTCTGCCTTGACTTTCTTCAGTAATTGCTCCAAGTCCTTGCTGTTTTCTGCTAGTAGTACAGTGTCATCTGCATATGTTAAATTCTCCTTGTTCCTTCCTCCAGTTTTCATGCCTCCTTCCTCCAAGCCTAATCATACTACATAGGATATGTTCAGGATACAAATTAAATAGATAGGGTGGTAAAATGCAGCCTTGCTGACTCCCTTGTCAATTGGAAACCATTCCATTGCTTTGTATTCTGTCCTAACAGCAGCCTCTTGTCTTCCATATTGGTTACACATCAGGACAATCAGATGTTGTGGCACATTCATTTCTTTAAGAGCAATCTGTAGTTTCTCATGATCTACACAATTAAAGACTTTGCTATAATCCATGCAACACATGCCGATTTTCTATTGAAGTTCTTTGGTATGTTTGTAAATTAAACTCTAGTTCTGCTTCCTTTCCTGAACCCAGCTTGGAAATCTGGTATTTCTTGCTCCGTATGTGAATTTTGAGCATGACTTTGCTTGCATAGAAAATTAATGCAATAAATGCAATGTTCCTGTGGTTACTGCAATTCCTGGTGTTCCCTTTCTTGGGGACTGGAATGTGTATGGAATGTTTCCCATCTATTGGCTGTGGTTTTGTTTTCCAATATATATGACATGTTTCTAATATGTAGGCCATTCTTTTCTTTTCCATATTTGTTGACAGACTTTAGTTAGAACTACAGTAGGTTCTGTCTTTGCAGCTTGAAGAAGCTCTTTTGGTATATCATATCTTCCTAGTGATTTATTTTTCCTGAGTGCTCTGAGTGCAGCTTCTGCTTTATTTTCTAAAACAGAAGGTTTATCTCCTTGTGGTTATTCCTTGAATGAATCTGTCATTCTTTCATCTCTTTTATATAGTTCTTCAGTGTATTGTTCCTATCTTCTTTTTATTTGTATTTGGTCATGTAATGTGTTCACCTGTTGGCTGTAGAGCATCCTCACTCTTGGTTTAAATTTCCTTTGATTTCTCAGATCTTGCAGAAGCGGTCTCTTGTTCTTCTTTTTGTAGTTGTCATCCTATATTTCTGTCCCTTAAATATTACCATAATTCTTTTAGTCCCTGTGCATAAGTCACTGAATAGTTGTATTCAGGATTCTGACTCTATTTCTATCACCATTCACCTTTGCATCTTATCTGTTCCTAACTGCTTCATTTGTCATCCATTGAGGCTTCTCTTCCTTTTTAGCTGCAGACTGTATCTTTTTAGATTCCCCTTGGACAATGTTCCTGGCTTCAGTGCAGAGTTCTTCTTTCTCCTGATCAGTTAGGCATAGTAGTGCAAATGGATGTTCTTCAAGTTGTATTTTGGCATGATAATGGATTTAGTGTTCTTCTTTAGCTTTACTCTCCACCATATTCTCCTGGTCTTGTTTTTGCAGAAACAATGGAGCTTCTTTTGCAGAGAATAGAGATCCTCTGCCAATGTCACCCTCCCACCACAGCTGCTGTCCAGTGGCTGTTTGGCACATTTAATCTGGCTCCTCAACAAAGGCCTGTCTGACATAGCAGGCCATACAAGCAGCCCTGCTGCTGTCAGTATAGCCTCTTGCCTCATAGGAACATGCAGTCCCACCACTGTGGAAAAGTAACTCTGGTCCTTCATATGTTTGGGACTTCAGCTCCAACAATTTTTGAGTATTGCTTGTTGGGACTTCTGGAAGCTAAAGTCCAAAACATCTGGAAGACCACAAGTGTTGGCTTGTGCTGTATTCTCATGCTTCTGCCTCATGGTCTCTTCAGGGTGTTTGTGAAATAATGAAGCAGTTGGGAAATGAGTGTTTTTTTGTACCACAGATTAGCAGCACATAGTGTTCAGATTTGTAAAAAAGTAATGACAAAGTTTTTTTTAAAAAAAATAAGTTTTATTCATTGATGACTTAAAAAAAAGCTGTGATCTGGCAACTGATTTTTGACAACTCAGATGGTAGTCTTATTACTGTTAACAAAGAATGGGAAACTATTGCAATTTGGAAAATGTGAAACATGAACATCTCTCTACTGCTTCAAGGGACAAAAGTCATTTTTGGGGTGTCAATGCAAATCCAATGCGAAGTCACAAATGCCCTTCTCAATGATCTTTCCATGGGTGGTGGTGGTAACCAGCTTCTGAGGAAGTCCTCTGTCTCAAACATGCCTGGAAAAATTCTGCCATGTCTGGAAAGCTATGCAAGTATGGAACTAACCTGGCTGCCATTGGAAGAGAGTTCCACAACAGATGTGCTACTACTGAGAAAGTCTGCTTTGTGTATCCATCACCCTAACCTCTGTTGGTGGACAAGATCTGCAACAGGGCCTCTCATGACAATTGCAAATTTAAGGAGAAGTAAAGGTGTCAATTCTACTTTCTCCCACTTTCAACTTTTGAGAATTTCAGAAAATTCTATCAACAATGTGCTGAAATAAAATTCTCTTGTGTTCCTTTTCAAAGCACAGCTAGGCTTATATGGTGGAAAGTGGCCTTTCATGTGTCCTGCCCCCAAGCTGTTCAGTTATGTTCTCTTTCCCTGATAGCCCCTGCAAAAGCAACATAGGCCTCATGAAGGAGAAAGAGGCTCAAGATGACAGGGTTTTCTCCATAAATTTTTTGGGGGGATGGTGCAAACATTCCTGCTACTAGAGTCAGAAGCAATGTACTCCTTCTCATCACACCTCCGCCAGTACATACTGCCAGCTGAAGGTGGTAGCACTGATGACTCTGGTTTAGCAAATCCATTCCTGGGCACAAACAGCATTAGTAGTCCCAGTTAAAGTAAACTCATTGAATCAAATAAATTTATCTTTCAATAATAGATTCAATGGGTCTGCTTTAGTCAGAAGTAACTAAAATTTGGTCCAAAATTTTAAGGAGCTATTCAGGGTGCTGAGCTCACTTGGACGATAGGGTTCAGTACTTTGGACATCTCCTTTAAAATACAGGGTAAAACAGAGTAGATTCGACCACACCCTGAACATATGAGTCACCAGCCTCCACTGCATAAAGCTGACTAAAGGTATCTAGAAGCAATTGCCCTTTGTCTCCCTTCATCATCACATTGATAACACCATTAAAACAAAGATGTGCAAAGAAATGTGGGAAATGAGAATGAATTCTTAACCAAGCAAACCACAGATAAGCTCATTACTTCAGTTTCTGGGAAGATAGAGAATACAGATCTTTGGTGTGAGAAGAAACACATATTTGCAATAAATAAGCTTACCATTTATTTATGGGGAGGTTGTGTGTGCATGTGTGTGTATGCACACACATGATGTAATTTAATGTTGCAAAAGTGTTCTACACTGAGTCTGGTATTTGCATATGTGCTGAAATTTGCTGTGCTACTGCAATCTAAAATGGTACTTTTGGGGGGGAAAACAGAAACAGATTAGCTTTTATTACAAAGGTTCAGATTCAAACACATAAGAAACCAAGGGGTCCAATTAGAGATGAGAAATCCATCAGTTTCAATTTCTTCCTTATCTGAATTTCTTAAACACATTTGTCAGTGGTGATGAATTCTCAAAAAAACTGATTGAAATGAATTTTCCCCATCCATGGTGTGTTGTAAAATAGAAATTCAGAACACAAATTGATAATAAAATAATTCTTTTATCTGTTCTATTTAAAGGGGAAAATAGCAAACTTAGGTGTTTATATAAAGTCAATATACAAAAAAGAAAATATAGTCAAAAAAAGGTTAAAATGAGTATGAGCAATATTGGCAAGTAAAATAAAAAAATACAAAATATATAAAATAACAAAATACCACAATAAAATAGGATCAAGGACAAACGACAACAGCAGAGCAGATAAGCTCACTAAAGTAAACCGTTACTCTTGTAGAGGCTTGGCAGCTGCTGCAAATAACATTTACAGCTGAAGGTCCTCTCTATCTCACTAATACACAATTAACCCTATAATGACTGAAGTTGTAAGTCTTGTCTAGATTCCAACATGCTGGCCGAGTTCAGTAGGTACAGCTGTTCCACACACAGAGAGGACCATGTGGTACATTACCCGCCATGTGGGTGTTAAGAATGAGAAACCTTTCAGAAAAACAGAAATGGTAACTGTAATTTTAGCACAAACATGGCTGAATACAGAGAGATTCAAACCTCATGGAAAACTCTGAGCCATAATGATGATGTCAAATTTGATTTTTCTTGTGTTCACAGTTTTAAATATCTACTTCTAATCTTGATCATGAAGAATTTTAGTAAACTTTTATGCAATACAAACTGAAATAGGAGCCTGGTGGCGCAGTGGTTAAATGCCAGTACTGCAAGCCACAAGGTTGTGAGTTCGATCCTGCCCAGTTCCAAGGTTGACTCAGCCTTCCATCCTTCTGAACAGAGTTGGTGTGGAGAGAAAGAGAGAGAGAAGTGTCTTGCTAATTTAGGAATCCTTAATTACAAGTTTTTATTAATCCTAAATCACAAGTTTTACCTTGACAGTGTATTTAGTAAAGATTTGTTTATATGTTTATATATATATATATATATATATATATATATATAAAATATAAAAGAAATAAGGTGACCACCAGCACCTCTGGTGGTCTGAGGCCTGTATTCTTCCTAATCTTAGCTGCTGGGCATGAGGGACCCTTGTAAAGTATGTCAATATTTCTGTTCTGTCTTCCTGGATCCAGTTAATAAAAACAACTTTCAGGCAAGGATTGTGTTCTACTGTGAGCAAAGAACAAGCCTGCAAGACACACATTGCTATAATTCTTTTAGTATTGTGTCTGTTAATGTATGGCAGTAATAAGCCACTACACAGTTTATTCAAATGAAAATGTGTAAGGCTCTTCAACATTGGCAGACATATTAATTATACAATATTAGAACACATGGTGTTAAGAGATTTAAATACCTTATTGTTGCTATCCTACCATCCTTCCAAGATATGAAAGGCTGGGAATGATTGCTCTCACTGAACCAAACAGTGGTAGTTTCCCCAGAGGAGGAGGAGGAGGAGGAGGAGGGAGGAATAAAAAAAGGGGGAGAGGAAGCAGAATCACCATCATCATCATCACCATCATCATCATTTGAATAGGAAAGACCAAATAATGTGTACAGCAGAGAGTAAAGGATTAGTTTAAGGGTCACTGTCACCTGTCTTGTAATGCAAAATGTAATAAATATTCATCAATATGTTGAGTAATGCATTCTAAATTCAGCAGAGATTGACTCATGTTTTTCTTTTCATTTATATTTTATTTTTTTTCTTCCTTCTTCCCAGTTCCTTTGTTGTCATTTTTATCTGTCATAAGTAGGGATGCACCAATCTTTCAACATCAGTCTTTCTCAGAGTCTACATTTTTCAGCTTTGTGTTCAGTTCCTCCCAAACTTTAAGATTTGGTAAAAAGTTTGTGCAAAACAATGGGATGCATTTTTCTTATTGTCTCCTTAATCTATCTATCTATCTATCTATCTATCTATCTATCTATCTATCTATTTCTGTTCAGAATTTTGTCAAATTATAACACTTTCTGCAAAAAAGAAGAAAAAGAAAAAGAAAAAAAAAGAAGTGAATATGCATTTTTGAACATTTTAACTAATGCATGCTTTTTTGTGAAAATCACCCACGCTCGTGCAACACTCCCGGCGCCCGCACGCACTTACCTCTTGTGCGGAGCGTCGGGGAGCCGGCTGGGTCGCGCTTCCTTCCCTCCACCCCTGCGGAAGAAAGGGATGGGGCGGGGCACTAGCGCGACGGACGAGACACGTCCTCCTTCGCGCGCGCGTGGGGGGCGGACGCGACAAGCTCCTTTCTCGGGCGCGCGGGGAGGGATGGACGGGACAGGCTCCTTTCTCGCACGCACGGGGGGGCGGACGCGACAAGCTCCTTCTCGGGTGCGCGGGGGGGAATGGACGGGACAGGCTCCTTTCTCGCGCGCGCGGGGGGGGGGATGGATGGACGCGCGAGCCGCCGCCACCTCCGGGAGGCTGCCGCTTCCCCGCTTGTTCCTTTGCCTGCGGAAGGAAGGAAGGGGGAAGCGGCAGCCTCCCGGAGAAGGCTTCTTGAGCGAGCCGCCCTCCTCCGTCGCGCGAGTGCCGGCGCTGCGAAAAGGGCCTTAATTAGTTAAGGTCTTATCTAAAGCAGATCCATTGTTGAACTGTGAGTTAACATATTGAGAAATCACATTGGCCAGTGGGTCCAATCAAGGTGGGACTAAGAATAGGATTTAGATTATTATTTCACAGCATTTTGTTCATATTTTTCCTATTACATATTTTTTGTATAGAATTTAGTTTAATAAAGACACTTTTGCAAGCAATTTCCCCAATATAATGTATTTTTCAACATTATTTTCAATAATGCACAGATTTTAAGTGCTCATTTTTGTACTTTTTTTTTAACTAGAGGACTTTGCAAAATTCAGAGAATGATAGAAAGATGATTGAGTTTCTGTTGGTTAGTTGGCTCAAAATAATGGCCTCTGGTCTCTTTCATGTCAAAGGTATGATGAACCTATTCTGGTTTTTGGTCACAATTTTAAAGGAGCTGCCTAAGCTGTTGACCCTATTTTGGTGGATGGTGTTCAGACATTTCAAAGTTCAAAACTAGACACAGAGTAGATTCAGTGCCCCACCAACTTGGAAGCCACCATGTGCCACAGATTGAAAAATGTGGAATTAGGAAAATTCACATTAAAAAGTGTACTGAATAAATTTCTCTCCAGTCCTTAAGTCCTTAAGTAGTGTGTGGCGCTTGTTAAAGTATTCTTCCATCTATGTCACATGTTTAAGAACACAACCATGAGGTAACAAGTTACAAGTAACAGAGTTACTTGCAGTGAGTTACTTTTCCTAGTGATAAGCGTGCAACACAGTTCCATTTCAAAAGTAACACAGGTGGGAAAGGATTTACCTCCTATGTGTAATGAGCAGCCTTTTCAAGTAAACTTACAAGTTATTTTAAAAGAGGAATTTTAGAGGCATTTTTCCAGATGTTATGCCATTCTCTTATCAGTCATAAGCCGGACACCCACAATCTTTAAAAGTCTTTAAAAAATCAAGACTTGATCAAACAATGCACCAAGGAATCTGGGGTTTTCTTATGTTCTGTTTTGTTTGACAGTGTAACAAGTGACAACAACTGTAAAACTATATCAAGTAAAAAGTACAAGCTTCTCTTTACACAGACATGTAAGGCTGCAATCCCTACTATTCTGTATATGTTTATTGGGGAGTAAGTAGCATTAAGCTCATCTGGGGTTATTTCTGAGTAGTCATGCATAGGACTGAATGGCTCATGTCTCAGCCATATGACAGGGCTGACTGTCTGGGTTTTTCCCATGATTTCACAGCCACACAAGAAGAAAGCATGCCAACTCCATAGGAAAGACTTATGACAACATTGAGATCAGTGGGACAGTCTCTAGGTTTTAGTCTGAACTTTTAAGGAATTATTCATGGTGATGAACCCAGTTCCCAAAATAAGTTCAGCACCATGGATAGTTCTGTTAAAGTTTGTACTAAACCATGGAGTGTGTTCCTCCCAGTGAAAGATTATTGTGATTGGCCCAGCCCATGTGGTTTAGTTATTCCTTTAATCTTATGGGATCCATCTATTTGCAGATAAACAACTATCAAAAGATGGGGAGAATATTTAAAGCAGAGTTCACTTTCTTCAGAGGGTATCAAATTGATTTTCTAATCAGAATTACAGCTCCCATGGTGGTACCAGCAAATAAAGTAAATTTGTAGTGGTTTTCCTTGAAACATAGACTAGCAGCTAATTCATGGGATGCAACATAGTTTGGCTGAAATTTGCTTGATTGGTCTTGCACTGTAGTTGTGGATTTGTTATCTGATTTATTATTGTATTATATTCTTGTTTTGCAGAAAATCAGTAAGAGGGAAAATGTTTTTGCACCATTTCAACTACATTTGTGGTAGGATACTCATATTTTAAAATTGAAGCCATGAAATAAATACTCTGTTTATTTTATAGTTTATAGTCTGCCTTCTGAAAATGTCAAAAGATGTCGAAGAAAGCTCCCCATGCATGCTTGAAGAGCAAGAAGGCATGCAGATGACTCAGGACTGGATGAAGAAATGATTTGCTCTCTGAGATGAAGGGAACAACAATGCAGAAGAGCAATAAAATCCAAATAAAAATAGAGTTGGTCCTCCACATTCACTAGGGTTGGGGGCATAGAACCCTTGTAAAAGTGGAAAAATTGCAAATATCCAAATGTGTGTGTCTGTGTTTTTGAGAAGGGGGCTGAGGCCTAGCGGGAGGATCAGGCACTCAGGATCCAAACAAGGTCAGGAAAAGGAGGGGGAAAGCAGTGATCAGTATGCTGACTCTATACTTCCCCTCTCTCATCTGTCTCCTTCCTTGGTGGGGGGCATCAGAAGAAGGTTTGTGGTGCTGAGAAATTGGGCTATGAGCCATCCTTAGCTGGCCATGCAGTGGCTGGTGAAAGAGAAGCAGGGGGAACAGAAATACTTTTTGAAGGGCTTCATGGCCTGATTGGAGCCACAGAGAAGGAAGGTTCCCTTGGCGGGGGGGGAGCTACTGGGTGGTGAAGGGATTGAAGAAAGTTGGAAATAATCAAATCCGTGAAAGTCAAAGCTGCAAATGCGGAGAGACGACTGTACATATAAATATACAAAAGTGTGCAAATACAGATACAAATACAGACAAGTATTAATCTGTCAGATAACAGAATTCAACTTGTCCTAACAGAGCCCAACTAGACCATCATTATACTAATCTGTGGTGCAAGTCCTCACCCAATGAATTTTAATTGCTGTTGAACAAAATTTAGCCACTTTATAGGTTGTAATAGGGTTGGTATCTGGGAAGAGCAAAGAATTATATAACTGGTCGGAATTCCCTGGTTTTTTGTGGAGTATTGGCAAAATAAGATTAGTACGTACATCTCTATAGTATAAACACTGAAAAAGCATGTGTTCCACTGTTTCTATTTGACCAAAATCACCAGAGCAATGTCTCTCCAAATATGGTTTATTCTATAGTGTCCTTCAAGATCAGCAGAACAAACACAACAACAAACCAAAGTAAAGGCATTACAGTTTTTAGGAACTTCTAGATTGCTTATATATGCCATAGGAATTGTAGGATACCTGCTGTTCTTGCTGGCAATAAAGGAAAGGGACCAAGTTAGATCCATTTGGTAGTCTATATCAGTAGTACATTGTTTAATAGCTGTTTTCGCCTGATCGTATCTCTTGCTAAGCAGAAAGTCAGAGGAGAAACCCAAAGATAGAATTTTAGTTGTGACTATTTGATTCCATTTGGATTGCACCTTGTCCTTCAAAACCAGCAGGGCAAGACTCATAGATGAAAATGATCATCTGAGCCAGTAGCTGAGTATGGATATCCATATTCCAGGCTCTGCCTTCATCAGGCCTGCCTCTAACCATACAGTGGTATTAGCAAAGCATTTTGGGACCTGAAATACTGATCTCAGAAATTTAGATTGTATAAATTCTAATGGTGCAAAATTAGAGAATGGATGGATAGACTCAATCAAGGAAGTCATGGTCTTGGTCTGCAAGGCCAGAACAGGGCTATTGATGGCAGGGTGATTTGGACATTTCTCATTCATAGGATCGCCATAAGCTGAAGTTGATTTGATGGCATTTAACAATAGCCTCCTGTAAACATGCGTATATTCTGGTCATAGTTCTTCTACAGACTTTCCTAAACTAGTCTTTGTTAACAGATACTTTGGTCAATAAACATTTTTAATCACAAGTTCTATGGTTTATGTATGTCTGTCACAGCTCTTGAGGACACCATAGTAATGCCTGAATAATGAGATGAACAGAGCATTTTAATTTTTTCTCTTTCTGTTTTCCTCCTCAAAGATATCTCTAGGTTCAGTTTGAGGAAGATGGTTATCTTTTCCCCTTCAAAGTCCTTGTTTCTAAGTATTCAGAATGTTCTCCTTATCACAGAGTTCCATTAAAGTCCCTGTACCAGGGTATTGTTAGAAATGGCTCCCTTGGGTCAGCTCTGGGCGAACCAGAATCTATGGCGTCATCCTTTTCTAAGTAAAAGAATAATTTACCCTTGTAATCAACAACCTGTTTACAGAGTTCTTCCATTTAGCTTCACATTTAAATATGTGTCTGTTCTCAATTCTGATGCCATGAGGCTACATTCCACATTCCTTTTGTCCTTGAAGCCAATGAGACTATTTTTTGGTAAATGGAGTAAGGACTTAATAAAATAGGGTCATCATTCCCTTCTGCTGAATCTTAACTTGCATAATCACTTGAATTGCTAAATCAAATGGAATGAAGCTGCTGAACTGGTCCCAGAAAAACATGCATCCAAACCCACAAACAATGTAATTGGGGCAATTGAAGTATCCCTTGTTAATGAGATCTGCTCACTTGCTTTGTTTTGAGTATTTTAAATTACTGTTTAAGACTATGTCCTTTGTAAGCAATGAATGAAGAAGAGTTTCATAGATGATACAGTCACAATGATGATATAGGAAGCATATGGACTACTTTGGAGGTTAATACACACTTAGTCCATGGGATGCTCTTTCCTGAACTGTCAATATGTGCCTTAGCCCTTAGAAGTGAAGATGTTCTGGCTCAGAACACTCTCCATTATATATGCCCTCAATGAAGTACACCTATTGTGTCTTAGGACCTTTCTGTACTACAGTGTTTTTCTGCTTTTATTCCACTTTCAACATCCTGTGGAATTCTGGGGTTTGTACTTTACTGAGGCCAAAGAACTCTCTGTCTGAGAATTCTAAAGGCCCCTCCCTAAACTGCAAATCCCAGAACTCCATAGGAAGTTGAAAGTGGAATAATAGCACTGTAACAGTACAGTGTGGAAAAGATCCTTACTCCAGGATCAAAGAAACTTGGCTGTAGTGGGAAGTATAAATACTTCTTGATGCCAAGGAAACTACTTTGCTGCTGGCAAAATAAATGAAGGCAAGTGATCCACTCATATTGTAAAACAGTGATATGACCACTTAGTTCATTATCAATCACTTCACTGTATTTGCAGTCTCATGCTTTCATAGCTAATGGGTTGTCCACCAAATTATAGCCCTTCCGTTGTTTTCCTGGAAAATTTTTGGAAGGATTGGTGCAAGTAAATTACTTATGAATGAGTTAAATGAGTATTTCAAGCTTTAAACATATTGCCCAGGATCCAATTAGCAACATGTTTTTGTTATTGTTTTTGTGTCTTCAAATCATTTCCAATTATAGCAACTCTAAGGGAAACCTATCACAGGGTTTCATTAGCAAGATTTGTTGGGGGGGGGTTTGCCTTTGCCTTTCTCTGAGGCTGAAAGAGCGTGATGTGCCCAAGATCACTCAATGGATTTCCAGAGATTGGTGGGGATTTGAATCCTGGTTTCTTGAAGTCCTAGTCCAACTGTCAAACCATTATACCATGCTGGCTCCCACTGGCAACATACACAGGGATAATGGTAAACATACACAGGGATAAATTTCCCCACTGTGGACAGAGGTATCCAGCACTAGCGTCTGCAGTGACCTTCTGCATGTGGCACCTACCTGACTGATGGCTGGGTGCCCCTCATGACCATTTGGGTAAGGGTGTGGATGGTCAGGCAGAATCTGGTTCTGTTTCTGCAGCTAAATAGTTCAGGTGGGTGATGTCATCTTTGTGTATCTAGCTTCCCAAATGCTAAATGGTTGGGGTGGGGTGGTGGAATTTGGCCTCATGGAGCTTACTCTCCACCGTGTCAAAGAAAATTTTTGCCCAATGTACTATTTTCTGTTCTAGACATTGCCTGATGAAACCATGATGAAGTCCTTAAATTTTTGTGTTTCTGAAAGTTGCAAAGCAGAACAGAATGACTTCCTGCTGTGTATCACCTGGGAAACTGAACTGAGGAATTCCCAGGCAGTTGCTTTTATACAATTGCTCAATTCATGTATTCTGCTGCAGCAGAGCAATCAGCAGAACTTGTAACTAATTAATTGTTAAAAATAATTAGTTACCATTATGTATTCTCAGGCTCCCCAGAGTAGTTGGATACTCTTGTAGTTGTATTTTCAAAGCAACTCTCTACACTGGTGTTTCTCAAAGGACACTAAAAAGTACTTGTTCTTTAGTTACTTTAAAAACCTCAAAACATCAGAATGCTACATGCCACCAGTCTGTGGCACAAAATCTATCTAGTTGATCATCACCTCTTCACCCACAATCCGGCTTTTTTCATCCACATTTCCATCTGTTTGCACTGGTAAAAGTATGAGAAGGTGTAGGGGGGAGAGGGGCAGAGAGAGAGAGAGAGAGAGAGACAGGCAGGCAGACAGACAGACAGATAGAGAGACATTGTGTGTGTGATGTGTGTATTATGCATGCATGCAAATGTGTTTTTGTGTGTATGTAGTGGAGTATCAATTAGTCAGCCTTCTGATCCTGCCTGTTCCTGCCTGCATCCCCGGTGAACTCATGCTTAGAGTGGCTGGCTGCCAGAAGACCTCTGGCTGACAAACCTTGCAGTCATTGTGATGTATAAGGAAGCAAATATTTGTAGGAGGAGTGTGTTGAATGGGGTTGTGGCTGACAGGATTGAAGTAGTCAAAACCAGAGAAGCAGAGATTAGAGTAGCTGAGCGATACAAGATAAGACCTTGGCTAAGAGCTTTGGCAGTCTGGACAAAGAGAAGAGCTTGGATCTCAGGGCGGGGTGGGGGAGGTGGTATTATGAGAAGGAGAAAAGCAACAGAGGTTGGAAGTTTCTGAGGAATGAAATGCAAATAGCCTACATGCAAAACTAGGGAGTGTTCTAGTAAGTACAATAGCTGTAGAAATTAGAAAAAAACATGTCCAGCTTTTTGTAGACCTTTCATATTCTGTAATTTTCAAGTTATTTTCATGGCAACTAATAGAACTCAATAATATGTTTAAGATCAGTATAACTTCCTATAAAAACAGTAAGCTGTGCAATACAGTTCTATAGTACATATTCAGAAGGGAGGCACTTTCTGCACCAGAAATCTGGTAGGGAACCCGGCAGTGGCTCTACTGGGAAGGAAGTGTGACAGGAGCACTCCCCTCCAAACCAGCTGGCTCCCCGTGGAAGAGAGAGTGATGGCCACACCTCTTCCTTCTGCAGTGCAGCCAGGTACTTTCCCAGGTTGCACTGGGCCTGGAAGCATAGCCATTGCATTTCTGCAACTTCTGCAGGAAGGTAAGTGCAGGATGGTGGCATGATTGTAGATCATTGACCTGGAAAACCTGTCAATGATTTAATCAGTGATTGCACTGCCTGGGGATGGGAGAAGGACAGGACCACAATGACATCATGTAGAACTGTTGCAGTTCCTCCTTCTCCCATACCTATTGCGGGATGGGAGGGTGCTGCAGAAAGGACCTAAACCTCAAAGAATTCAATGAGATTTACTCTTGAGTAGATGAGTAGGATTATAGGTCTACATTCTTGTGCCTCCTTTCCTTGGAATTTAATGGGATTTATTTCTGAAAACATACAGTATTGATAACTGAGAGATTTTTTTAAAAAAATTGGTTGTTAGATAAGAATACCCTTGCTTACGTTTGAGCCTGTTAGATTATAGAATACTATACTGATTTCCTTTCAAATTTTAAAAGTGCCACATGAACTGAGGATAAAATCTTAAGAGGAATAACAACATTCAAGATTGCTAAGGGTTTACTTTTATTTTCCCTCTGTTAGAGGCAAAGAAATGAGACAAGCATTCATCCCAGCAATTAACTACCAGTAACCTCTCTTACCTGTCCCACTGGATCTAGAAAAATGCAGAGCTTGTCCAAAGTCTGTTATAATTATCTATTAAAGATTTCCTATGTTAGGGATAGAGAGCCAGTGTAGTGTAGTAGTTTGAGCATTGAACTATGACCTGGAGACCAGGGCTTGATTCCCTGCTTGGCTATGGAAACCCACTGGGTGACCTTGGGTATATCACATACTCTTGGGGCATTTCTGCACTAGACTGTTATAGTGCTATTATTCCACTTTCAACATCCTATGGAATCCTGGGGTTTGCAGTTTAGGCAGGGGCCTCTGAGGCTCCAGGATTCCATAGGATGTTGAAAGTGGAATAATAGTGCTATAACAGTCTAGTGCAGAAATGGCCTCAGTCTCCATGAAACCCCATGATAGATTCATCTTAGGCCATTTCCGCATGACACTCTTATAGCGCAATGATTCCACTTTCAACCTCCTATGGCATCCTGGGGTTTGCAATTCTGGGAGGAGCCAGCTGGCCCCTCCCGGAACTGCAAACCCCAGAATTCCATAGGAAGTTGAAAGTGGAATCATCGCACTATAAGAGTGTCGTGCGGAAATGTTCTCAGAGTTGCCATAAGTCAGAAACAGCTTGAAGGCATACAACAACAACAACAAAAACAACAACAACAACAAAAACAACAACAACAACATTATGGATGGGAGAAAAATTAATTTAGTTCTCATTTCAGTATGAACTTACTTAATTTGGCATTTTGAAACCAATACACAAAACAAAACTCTATTGTTCTTTGAAATTCTCACTTCTCCAAACTGTGCTATAGATGTCTCAATGAAAAAAGCATGCAAAAATATGAAGACAAAGTGTGTACACACACAAAAACCCCCACAGATGAATGATAATAACATCCAGAGCATATTATATTAGGCAAGACTGCATAGAAAAATTGACATTTGTCAAGAAATCACACCAAAATGCCTAAGTTCTCCATGACTGGGACAAAACAAACTCAAGACTGAAAAAAATCCTTAAAGTTCCAGGTGAACCAAATTTGAGTTTAGAAGAATAAGAAAGAGAAAGAATCACCTGGTCTGGTAATTTATGCACTGTTCTATATCCTAAACATGGATCTTGGTTGACCCCCATTTCAGTTCATCTATCTTCCCTTCCCTAAAGCCAAAGACTAGACAACTGATGTTCTTCCAACAAATCTAAGAACTTCCTGTAAGTCTTTTCTTTGTGGAGGCTGCCTCTCCCTTCTCGATTTGGATTTGCAATCACATTACTACTTCTTTAGTGTTGTGGCCAAGATATAATCCTCAAAATAAGCAGTACAATGTTCTTCACATGGTGCAGATAACTAATATTTAAGCAAGTATACAGTCCAACGTGGTTCACAATGTGGTTTGTATAGCAAGGAAAACAAAAAGGGGAATTTAGCAAAGTCATACAAATTTACCTTGTAGTGTTTTCTTAGACTAAAAGTTTGCCACCAGACAGTTAGGCCTTTTCCTCACCGGACTATTAAAACAGTGCAGAGCGACCTCCAATGGAGGTCTTCTGCACCGTAGAGTGGACTAGGGCAGACTACTTTTTGTAGTTCCATACCTCAGTCCACTCTGGAGAGGCCGGAACTGGTTGCGCGGCGTGTTTTTTAAAACTCTCTTTTTAGAGGTTTTTAAAAAGGATGGACTGCACAACCCCGTGCCGCTCCGTCACTCGGCCCCGGAGCAGATTTGCAGGCATGCGCAGGCACGATCTGCTGGGGGCGGGCTTCTGGCTGGTGAGCTTCTCTGGTTGGTGGAGAGTCTCCACCAACTGGAAGCCGCCATTTGGGATGCCAGAGGACTGTGGAGCAGCGAACTCACACTGCTCCTCGTGGCAACGGACTCGGCTGGCTGGAAAACAAAGCCGGTAAGCTTCGTTTTCAGGCATCCCCCCCCACATGTGGAAAGGGCCTTAGTTATATGGCTCCAAATAGCTTCTATTCTATCTATTCCATTCTATCTAAAGGAGCACCAAATAGCTTCTATTCACTGCCAGGATATTGTGAGAAAGGACAGATTCATACTACTATGCAGTGATAAGATCTTCACTGTTGCAATATTGACTCAAGACATTTTATAGCCTAAACCAAAGCAACAAATTCGCTTCTCATTCTATTCAGTGTGCGTAGCACCCAAGAGCAGGAAACCCAAGTTACTTGAAATCTGAGGTAGAAGATCCTAGACCTACCTTACTTTTCCCCCTGTCCTTTTGTGTCTCCCCACTCTCTGTTTTTAAAACACTGACAGTGGAAGGTGACAATAGGCACCAGGCAAGAAATATTCCAATGACCAAATCAACTCATTTGCTCCTAGACAGGAGAGCTTGGCTTAGCAAACTTGCTTGACTCTTGCTTGCATGACTCTATCTGGGAGGGCAAATAGTAGGTTGGGCTACATACAAGCCTACTTCAAACCTCTAGTTCATCAAGTGGTGATGAACATCTCAGAAGCTGAGAAGACAATGTGAGAAACAAATTGTAGCAGAGCTGCAAAGAGCAATCTATTGCTCTCAGGTCCATATATCATCATCATCATCATCATCATCATCGTTATTTCTTACCCACCACTTCATTGTGGCAACAAAGAGATCAAAAACTGAAGGCACTTTGCTACCAGACAACCTCTACTTCCAATTTCTGCTTCCTGAACAATGCATTCATCCAAGAAGTTTGGTCAGATGCAAGCTTTTCAATTTAATCATATTCAACATGCACTTGTGAGTAACCAAAAAGCTCCATTCAGCACATGAAGGAAGAGAAAGAGATCACATGCTTTTCTTGAATTACTTGATCTTTTTACTTTTTTTCTTCTCCTATGGCTTCTAGGATCCACAGCAAGGATGCAATGTTCAGTTGGTCCGTATGATGCTAAGTGATGGATATGTCAAGCAATTAGTCTAAGATGTAGAGCAAAATCATGCATAATAGTGGAGGAAATTGTTATATTTAGGCAGAATGTAGATTGATGCCACCCAAACCTCTTTAGAGTGTGGAATAATGAAGGAAAACACTTGATGGATACGTGCTCTACTCTATTTACATAACGTGGATTCAATATATTTACAGTATATTTGCATTCGAAAATATCTATATATCCAGCCACTGAGAAAGAATAAGAGGGTTTTACCAACATGCTTATACATTAATAATATTACTTGGCAATCTGATGTTTCAAGACCCAGGGTGAATTACTTATTAAAAACCCATATACAGCTATCTGTCTTTATCTTTCTTCTCTGTGTGGGTCATAATGGCTCTGATTGTTTTCAAAATTACATTTGGACAGGATATGACTGTTACATGAGAACTCTCCAACCAATATCATTTCCCTCACTCATAAAATACATTACACTGCAGGGCGCACTGAGCCAAGTCATTAATGAAGGAAGCTCTAACCTAACCTTTGTGCTTCTGACCAGCCATTATAAGAAGCTAGCATTTTAGAAAGGACTTTTTTAAGAAGTGAAACTAACACAATTATGAATATTGATATTAAGTTGGCTTAATTTTTCAGTTGCCTTGAGGCATTTTCGTTACTAACAGTTTGGCTGTTTTAGTAGCTATACTTCTGCAGAGCAAAAACAATAATAACAAAAATACTTCCAACTCAGAATAGTTCTGTCAACTCATGGCAATAAGGTTGCATTTCACTAACAGAGCAATCCTAGCTATTAACTCAAATGGGACTTCTTCTCAGATAAATGGATATGGGACTGAAGCTTAGTTATTTTTTTTAAAAAAGCTGGTGTTTAATAAAGGAATAGAATATATGTCATTTTATTAGCTACTAAAGTGGACATCCACAAGGGGAGTTCCTTGTTTTTCAAACATGGGCCTATCAGGATTTTGTGGGGTGGGGTGATAGGCAAATATAGGAGGAATGGTAGAAAGAGCTGGGATTGTTTGTACATGGAAAAAGGAAGTTTAAGAGGAAGGGCATTTGCCGTGATGGCACTATAAATAAGAAATTCTCTCCCTCAGAGAGGCTTATCTGCATGATGGTCTGTTTAGGATCAGGTGGAGACCTTTTTGTCCCCCCAGACATTTTAAAAACTCCTTCAGTGCATTCACATCTCTCTTGTCGTTCATTTTTTTTCTGCCCATTTTACTTTGATTTTATTATGTGCTGTTTTTACATTCTTTGCATCTTTCTATTTTATGTTTTTAATATACCTGCACACCATCAAGAGAACTCTTATTTCTGAGCAAACTGAAAGAAAGGTAGACACATTTCTTCAAATTATGAATGTCTGTTATATAGAAGACAGGGCAGGCTATTTTCTGTTGGTCCCGAGGGCAGGACTACAACCGTTACCTGAAAATGCCAGAGAAGCAGATTTTGGATAAATATTAGATGATGTTTCCTAATGGTCAGAGATATTCCACAGTGAAGCTAATTGCCTTGGGAGATAGTGGGGTGATCTTTCAAAGAGGCATTTAAGAGAAGCAGGGCAGTCATCTGTCAGGGATAAGTAGTTTCCAAGCTCCTGTGATTCTGTGTTCCTGGTTCACTTGGGAGAGACCCAAACTGCCAACCATGCATCCTTGACTGCATCATCCCTGTCCTGGCCATGGAATAATGTTTTGTGCTCTTAGCCATCATGGAGCACATTCCACACTGGCTTATCCACCACACAATGTCTACATCTTTTATGCTGTGGTGTGGGAACCAAGGGGATCTTAAAGGCTGCTTAATTCATCTGGGACACCAGTCAATCATGTTGGCAAAAAGGACAACATCACCATCCAACATCTTTTGAGAGCTGTCAGGTACCAAGCACAACAGAAGAATCTTTGAAAACCTGACAAGCATCTTCAGCATTCCCAAGAAACAATGTTAGGAAGTCAAATGATTTCTACACAGCTGATAACCCACATGTGTCAAACACAAGGCCTGCCAGGCCATTCCATGTGGCCCTTGCACTTCTCCTGCAGATGCGGCACTCCCAACTCCTGGTGAGCCTGATCACACATTGCAGGCCCCTGGCTGCCAGTATTCTGAAGAGGGGCCCAGAAGGCAGCACTCATTATCTTCTTCTGCTTCTGACTGCTCCTCTGTCTAAGTCTCACCATCAGAGTGTTGCTGCAGGTTACCATGGCAACACACTGCAGGGCTCACAAGAGTTGGACAGAGGAGCAGTCAGAAGTAGAAATAGATTGTGAGTGCTGGCTGCTGGGCCCCTCTTCAGAATAGTGGCAGTCAGGGGCTACCAATGTGGAGATCAGGCTTACCAGGTACAGAGAGTGGCGGGGGGAGGAGGCAGAAAGAGCCACAAGGGAGACAGAGATCAGAAAGAGGTACAGACTGGGGCTGGATGGTTGAGAGAGAGAGAGAGAGAGAGAGAGACAGAGAGACAGAGTCTTATGATATAGTTATAGTACTACAGATACAACTGGACCTTGGAGGGCAACCATAACGCTGATGCTGTCCAAGATTAAATTGAGTTTGACATCCCTGCCATAACCTAAGAGTGTGCAACATGTGGGTAAAAGGCTGCCATGTTGCCCTGGCCGTTTTTACTTTTCCACTGCTTCCATTGTTGCAGTTGCTATAAGGAGAAGCCTTGCCACCAAGGTCAAGACAAGTGTGCTGCTGAAATTCAGTGCGGCCACAAAATGGCATCTTTCCTTCTTCTGCATCTCCTCTGGAAAAGAGGGTGTACTGTTCTTCCACCGGAGAGCTCTGTAGTGAAAGAGGGCACTTTGGCACCTTTGTGCATCATAGACAATTGTTCTGGTTATTTCTGAAGCTCAGTAGCAATTTGGATGTGGGATTTTTGACAGTGGTTGCCAAATTTCAGATGTGGGAGTGTGGAACCTGATTGGTTGGTGGGACCCAGGGTGAGTTCTCCATGCTGAAAAATTGCCCTACATGCTCTTCTAGCCCTATGCACAACAGTAAGCTAGTATGAGCTGATTAAGGCATTGCTTCAGAAGAACTTACCTGTGTACTTTCAGGAGGTTCAGCATCAAAGATTTTGACATAGTGTTGGTACTGCTATTTTGTTGTCAAAGGAACTCAGGGTTACCTGCTCAGTTCATGGACCATGGAACAGAAGAGCCAATCTGGGTCCTAAATGTTTATTCTTATCCTTTCTTTGTACTGCTATAGTTTGTCTGAGAAACTATGTAGTTCTTTGCCATTAAAAAGTTAAAAAAAAGAAAAAAAACTACATGCAAACACAATTATGCAGGCCACCATTTTGGTAGGTTCTACCATGTCAGACTGCAGGTGGACTTAGTATCATAGAATATTGCATATCACTCAGGTTTTTAAAGAGCTATTTTTTTTTACAACATAAAAGAGTAGCTTTGTATGTTTAAAATAGTACAACCCAAAAGCTGACCAGTGGAGTTTTTTTTCTGCTTTGATACACACATGTGTTGGTTTCCACCAACCAATTCCTTCATCACATCTCTGTATCCTCATATCATCTCCTACCGTGAGTATTTTGGTACTCCTAACATGAAAGTACATATTTGTTAGTAAAATAAGACAAGCAACCCAAGAGCAAAACCAAGGTTTAGACTTTCCTAGATCTGTAACTCTATCTCCTTCCTCCTATTTTGGGAGCTACTTTAACTTCACAATAACCTTTAGGGGTAGATTAAGCTGAGATAGTCATTCTCAAAGTTATCCAATGACCTTCTTTGACTAAATATGTTGTGATTTGTACACAGGTCCTGTTAATCCAAGTCTAATATTCCAGCCACCTTTGTAGACTGGGTTTCTAACTCAGATTGAGGATATAAATGCTTTAACAAGGTGTATGCAGTTTCCAGTAGGGTCCTATTAATTGACATGCACACTATGGCAAAATTAAGCTAATCACAACCTAAATGCTGCTGACCCATAACATTTCAGAGAAAGAAATGCAGAGGATCAAGACTCCCTTCTTTTCCATGTTTGGTATGCATTTGGTGTCCTTTACATCTGCCAATCACTGAGGCTGGAAATATCAGAACTAGAGTTTTAGAATCAAATCAAATATTTGCAATGAGCTTTGAATTCAAGAAATGTCATCCATTCACAGAGTGCAAACTGAACTGGAAAATTGCCTTTCTATTATCACCATAGAAGCTTACCATAGACACCTTTGTCGCTCCATCATCAGTGAATTCACTATTTGATATGTGTGAATTCACATCTCCTTATTTGGCAAAGCTGCCACGGAAGCTGATGAATCTGCCCAGGGAATAGCTTGTAACAATAATACAACAATTGTTAAGATTTCAGTTAGAGGGTCACCAAATCTAATTCAATTTTTCTTGTCATTATCAAAGAAGTTTTGTAATGCATTGAATTAATTGTTAAGTTAAATTATTGATTGGTTTTAAAAGAAATCCTAAAAGAAGGTGTCACATGTTACTATATATTGATACATGGTAGCACAATTTTTGGCTTGCTCCATTACATGACCTTCTTTGTGGTTTAAGTTGCCTTCCCCACCTGGCAGTTTCCAGATATCTTGGATTACAAACTCCACAAGTGAATTGCTTTCTGGGATGTACGATCCAACACATATAGAAACTGCTATCCTAAAGCATGGGATCAAATAAATTGTCAGTTTTATCTTATCACTGATCTGCATCTCTCTTCTTTCCTTCCCCAGTCACCACCTGCTCATGAATGCTATTCTATTGCCCATCACACACGATGGGTGATTTGTCTGGATTAGAGAATTTTAATAAGTAATTAAAGGTCAAATTCACTAGTTAGTTCCCAATGGGCTAGTCCTATTGAAATCAATGGGGCTTGGCTAGTCAACACTAATGTATATTCCATTGTTTCAATAGCTGTTCTCTAGTTGAGGCTGGTAACCAACTAATATTCTGTTGGTTAGCCCCAACCACAGTAGACCAGTTTAATCAACTTTTGAATGGTGAGTCCACATGTAGGTAAATCCAGTTGATTTGATCGCTCTGCTCTAGTTGGACTGAGTAGGATTGAAGCCATAGTGTGATTCTTCTTGGAAGAAACATTTGTGAGGGACAAATTTATAGATTTCTGCTTTGGGTGACCTAGGCTTTATTGAAACTGGGCTTAGGCTGCTTTACCTGACCTTTGGTGGTGAGGGGGCTGCCAAAGCCAAGAGAAAGAAAAACAGTCCTTTCACAATGTTTTGATTATCTTTTTTTTTTTTTAAAAAAAAGAATTACTCAACAATTTTTAAGTGAAGATTTTTGAAGAACTGTTAAATTATACTGATGTAAATATGTGCTTTTGCATATTCATCTTTGCTTAGGCTTTGCAATTTGGGGGTGATATAATATATGTGCTCAATGCTATTTCTAGATTTACTTTAACAAAAAATAATTAAAAATGACCAAAAATGACTCAACATTATTAAAATAATGAATAAATGTCACTCACTGTGCAAAAAATCTAACATTAACGCTATGGCCACTAGAAACCTGAAGAATAATGACATTACCCCATTACTAAAGAAAAAAAGACTTACAAGTAATGAGTAATGCAGTTATCTTTCAGGATGTTACTGCCAAGTACCAGTTCTAGTTGTTCTTGCATTGGGATAAAGGAAAGAGCAGCATCCATGCTGCAGTAGAAACATAAAAGTTTCTTAACCGCTTTAAAAACCAGTAACAACAAGAATGTTTTCATTATTCCAAAGTCTCAAATATCCTTCCTTTCTAGAGTAGATGACAGTACTGGTATTTTAGCAGTCAGAAACTGGGTGTTGTATAACTCATTTATATAACTTGTAGTTGGTTTCCTGCATGCCACAAAAGTGTTAACAAAATGACTGCTTCTATTTTTTGCTCCAGTACAAATACATTTCTTGATTTGAGTAGACACGGAACCAGCCAAAGCAGTCTGATCACACATCATAGTAGGTATATTAAAGTAATGTTGACAGCTTGTTTTCTTGCTAATCTGTAGCAATTTTGGAGTGTTAGACCTGAAAACTATCCATAGAGATACAAGGCACATAGAGAGTGAAACCATAAGAAATGCATTCCCACATTTCTGGGAACTACTGCGTACTTCTTTTCCCCGGAGGGTGTTTCCCCACTAAGTTCTTTCTTTTGGCATTGACAACATTCTATTACTCATTTTTTTCTTATTTTTATTCAGAATATATGATGTACCTCTCACCTATTGCACACCTACATTTCCATTTGTAGCCATTTTGTTCTCCTCCCTTCAAATGAAAGCTATTTGATGACCTTCCTGCAAGTGGGGGGGACATCCAGTGAAATTACAGCATCGAGCTTTCAGGTGTTCCAGAAACTGACTAGTTCTGTTGCCTTACCTAGTGTTGCCTTATCTGATGTCATACCTTGAATCTTCTACTGTACTTTCTTGCACTACTCCCTGTTCTTTAGTAGAGATAGGAAGCATATTCAAATATTTTTTTAAAAAAGTGAAAAATGTGTTTCTGAAGTGTTGAGAATGAGAAGAATCCTGGGGTGATGAAAACCTTCACAGTCTGGGATTTATTCTATGCAAAATTCATATATGGTTGATTGATGTCCTGTTCCTAAATTATGATGGTATACATGTGACCCATGCCATCACAATTCACTTTTAAGATAATTGCATAATAACTAAATGCAAGGGCCAGAAGTCACCCCCAAAATAAAGTACTCTGCCTTGTAAGCAATACTCCCCCCTCCCAACACAGTCATTTCCATATTGCTAGAGAGCAGGAGAACTAGAAAGGCAACACATATGCTCCTGCTGATCTCTCTGACTCTCTGGCAACAGAAAAATGGCCATGTTGGTGGAGGACTGTACTGCATCAAATATAATTTGGAGCTGGCATAAGGACACCTAGGCACAGAAGCATGGCTATATTTCCATGACTGTGACTCCCAATGCTGAATCTTGACCAGTTGTTTTGAACAGGACATATCATTTTCTGCACTGGAAACAGCATTTTACTTCATTATTGTCTACATGGAAAATGGTGTTTTCAGTGCAAAGATACCATGTGCAAATTTTTCACAGAGTAATACTGGTGCTATAGGCTGTATTTCAGAGGAAGTAACTGGCAAACCAGCTCTGAGTATTCCTGGACCAAGAAAATTCTGTGAAATTCATTGGGTTGGCCTAAGTCAACAGGCAACTTCAAGACACAAATGCTTGAACAGCAAATAGCAATGAGAAGAAATTTGTTAAAATTAATTGTTGCTTTGTTCAATAAGAAAATTAGTGAAGAATCACATCTTTACTCTTAAGAATAGAAAGAATATGCAAAAATATTTACAAAGTGGTAATTGAGGGAGAATACTTCTATATATTAATATATTTGCATCATATAATGCATTCAAAAATATTGCTTTAAATTGGTAAGGTTTAGCACAAAAATCAGTGATCTACATAGACTAAGGTAAAACGGGCCTATTTACATTGGTGAAAACAGCATATAGGCCTGGATATTTTCCCCTGTTTTAGTATTCTATAAAGTGACAAAAATTCTTCATCTCTCTATGAATTGAATTTCAAGCCTCAAGTTCTCTCTTGATCTTATATAATATGTCAGTTTCATCCTGATAGCAATATTCCCTCAACCCAAGGAACCAGTCAGATAATGGTGGGGGCACACACTTTTTCCAATATAAGCTATTGAAATTCTAGTTGTTCCTCCTAACAACCTGCCAAGCCAATTCCATATTCATGGCTGGTGATGTTCTTCCATCAAAGAGGAGAGGGGGAAAAGAGAGGGAGGCTGCACTTTCTTTGGATGCTTGGCAAACCTTGAGCCAGAGGATGCATAAGACACCTGATGGAGAAGAAGAATAAAGTGAGACAAATTTTTTCCACATATTTGTGTATGTTGTATCTACATCTCAGGTTGGAGTCAAGGCTAGCTTTTTCAAATTCAGGTGCTACTTCAATTGGGCCGGACAGCTTTCTACTATGCTGTCTGGCAAGAATGTGGAGATCTGGCTGATCAGTTAGCTAGGTGGCCTAGGACCTTTTCTGTCTTCTCCCCTCCTCTTGTTGTGCTCCACAGTAAACATTAAGGAATCTGGTATATCTACTGGTTGAATGATGGCTACTTCCCCTCCACCCCCATCTATAGAAGAAATGGGAAAGTGATGGAAGATTACACATGGGGAAAGGAATGGAAGGAATAAATAAATCACATGAAGGAGCACCGTGATTTATACGATGCTTCCAAAAGCCAATAAATATGCAAACTTTTGTTCATGTGCAGGGTCTATTGTCTATCATCAGTCATCACAGAACAATATTAGGGCTAGTATAGCATCATCGTTATTTGAAACAAACAAACAAACAAACAAACAGTGCTTGCAGAAAGAATTATCTTGAATCAAACTTGGAAACCCCATTGATACCTGCATCAAGGAAACAAACAAATAAATAAGTGTTGAATAAAAAATATTAAACCTTTTAAATGAATGAATGAATGAATGAATGAATGAATAAATAAATAAATAAATAAATAAGTAAGTAAGTAAGTTGGGAAGATTTTAATCTGAGCGTGTGAAAAAATTGATTCCCCTGAGAGGAACATGACTTCCACCAGTCTTTTAAGCATAAGGCAAAATATTCTTCCTGACTGGAAACCTTTAGATAAATAAGTAAATACAGTGGGCCCTCCACATTTGTGAGGGTTAGGGGTGCAGACCCCCTGAGAAAGTAAAAAATACTGCAAGTAACTCCCCATCCACCTTAGTAAGTGCTCCCCCTCCCATTTCCTCCCGGGACTCTCCTGCCTGTCACCTGCACATCCTCCCTTTTTTCTGCCAGCACAGGTGACAGACAAGCGAATGGAAGGGCAAACACTTCCACCCATTCTGTTTGTCTGCCTGTTGCCCATGCACCCCGCCTTCTTACCGCTCGTGCAGGTGACAGGCAAGCAAATGGAAAGGAAAACACTTCCCCTGACTCTGTTCACCTGTCCATTACCTGTGTGCACTGCTTACTTTCTGCCCATGAGGGTGACAGGCAGGAAAATGGAGAGGGAAAGGTTTGCACACACACAAACCTTTCCCTCTCCCGTTCGCTTGCCTTTTGCTGGGTCACAGAGAATGAAGGCAGCATGCCTGGCCAAAAGGCCAAGGAATGGGAGGGAGATAATGGGGGCAGACAGGAGGGCACCTTGTGAATAATCAAATTCATGAAGGTGGAGCCCACAAATGTGGAAGAACTGTAATTGAAACATCTAGTGCCAAGGAACCAACAGGGTTCCTTTTGGTCACAGCTTTATTAATGCCCAGGAACAAACCAGTCATTTTTTTCCTGCTTAGCTGGGAAACATAATGTGTGAATTTATCCAGCATTTTTCAAGAGACATTATAGATAATTAGGCCCAGACTACACACATGCCCCAGAATGAAGTGGAAAGAGTGGGTAAAAGTCAAAGATGGTGATGGTGGAGAATGTGCTACCATTTTCAGCTGAAGGTAGGGACTGAGAGTTAGAATACTTCGCCATAATCCTGTTGGGGAGTCAGAAGAGTATATAAGCACCATTGTTGTAGTACTAGCAGTGAATCCTGTCCCAATCTCACTTACTGGATAGCAGTCACTGCAATTGACAAGAGTCTGCTCCCCTGTTAATTGGGAAGCAGCTGACAGATGTTCCCACCCTCTCCCATACGTTATCTTTGTTGCACAAGTCAGAAGCCAGACTCCTGCCATAATTCCTCCTTGTACCAGAAATTGCTCCCAAGGGGGTTGGGTTGGGATGGTCAGCTTCAGAAGTGATGGAGAACAGACTCCTGTTGATTGCAAGTGGCTGCTGCCCAGTAAGTGGGGATTAGGAGATTTTCACTATCTGTGTATCGTCTAAACTAGGGCTATTTAGGAATCATGAATATGAAACAGTCATGAATGCATAACTTTAGGTTATGCATTTATAAGTGCCCAACAGATTCTGGTTCTTCTCTTTTATGTACTAGTTAGCACTTTCTCTGTGAAAGCTTCCTTTATTTTATTTTCATTTTTATTGATTTTTATACTTTAACATCTTCCCCGACTCTCTCTCCACAACGCTGGTACACAGAATTATGTTTCAGTTAAAGTTCACAGCCACAATATCATAATAAAAGATATCAAAAGTGTTTCCTCACACAGTCAGCCAAAAAGACTGGAATGCATTTGGAAGTCCAACGTTATGCTTCCCTTGCCATTATATTCAACAAAATAACTCCACATCACAATAAAAATGTGTTTTTCCTTCTTTCCTTCAGTTGTTGAATCTAGGAGTTAATTTTTAATTTTTCAATCAAAGCAAGTGGCCAAAGGAGATTTCCTTAAATGGTAGAACATTTTTTAAAAGGAGTATCTCAACTGTATTCTGAGGTCAACTTAGAATTCTCATTTGTTTCCATTTGTGGGAAAGCTACCTAAGTTACCAGTGAAGAGAAACCAAGGCCATATACAATCCTTCCTCCTCCAGTTGGAGCAGGTGGCTTCGATGTCAGTGGAGCAGAGAATCCATTCTGGATTTTAGTGCACCTATAGAGGATAGCTCCACCTATAGAGGACCTATCCAAGGTGGTGAACTGTATTCCTCCCCTCCCCCACAAATTTTAGAGAGAATTAGAATTCAGCCTAAAACTTGGAATGAATTCACTGATCCTTTGACATGGGAGCTACCAGCTGCTGCAGCCCATCCCCAGAACCTGGAGAAGTTGGCCGCAACTCTATATTGCTGTCCATGTTGCATAAAGTTACACATATTTAACTCTGTAGCAGACTGTGATGTTAACTCAATCCAACTGACTCAGACTCAAGTTGGACTTGGACTTGGCAATAAATGACACACTGACTTGACTTGTGACTTGTACATTTTTAGTGACTGGCTTGCTGTGCTTGGTTCAGTAACAGAACAGATTCACCCAGAAACCTTACAACATTGAACAATGCTTCCATCTCTTTTTGACTACTGCCACATAATGATCTATCTCAAGGTCAAAAATTGGACCATTTCTTGGAGGTGAACAGCAAACATTTTTGCTGGGTTGAGGTCTGCTTGTCAGGCTGTCCCCACTGTATATTGGAGGAGCCTTCTGAAACTTTTCCTAACAGCAGAGGACAAGACTGGACCCCAGAGCACAGGGAAAGATCCTTAAAGCTTTTGAAACTTCTGTAATGGGAAGTGAGAAGGATCCAATTCCCCATTTCAGGAACTGGCCTCCTGATTTAGGAGTTGACTTGAATGTATCTTGCAAGGACTTGAAACTCGACTTGAGACTTGAAGATAGAGACTTGAGACATGACTTGAGACTCAGAATAAAATACTTAAATGCATCACTCCTGACAGAGGCACTAAGGAGTCTTCCAAATGAATTGCAAAGACGTTTATTAGGGCACCGGGAAGACTGCCCTGATGTGTATCAGGTTGTTCATTGATCCCATTCTTCACAGGTCAATTGGCTGGCTCACCTATGTAGTAACTTGAGGGCAGCCCCCTGCTAAATATGGACATCATGCAACTACTTAGTTCCATTTCATGCAAATGTAAGCCCATTTATGGAGATGTAAGTCCCTTAACTGACTTCTGGTCAACAGTTTTTGGACTACCACACCCAGAATTCCTAACTATCATGACCCATACTCGTGCTATCTGGGGGATTCTGATAGCAGTAGTCCAAAAATAATGTCTCCACCTCTGTTTTTTTTAAATGGTACTTTCTCACTAACATCAATGTTGCCTTTATGTTATTTTAAAGATTCATAATCACCTGGTCTTTGTCTCTCCTTTTGAGAAATTGCTTCTGGATAACTAGAGCCGCAGAAGATGCAGTGGCTTCTGGGCAAAAAAAAAAAAAAAAAAAAAGGCAGTGTAGGTAATGCAGTAAACATTTCCTCTGTTAACTAGGGATCAACTTGGAATTCATAACACAAGCTCTTCAGTTAGCACAGTGAAGCTGTTCAAAATGGAAGCCTGGCAGTTGTCTTTCCAAATGATCTTGTGCATGCATCCAGTCCAGAAAGTGGTAAAGCTACGAAATCTTTTTTTTTTTTTCATTTGAACTCTTTCCAAATGCATTCAGCAGGATACTGGGAGACCACTTTCATGTGTTAATTATTTCTGCCCTGATTGCCTGGCAACTCATAGCACTAGAGAGACAGTATCACACTTTGCTGTTTGTTAAAGCTTCCAGCTGAACCGTGGAAAGGAGCTGGAATACAAGAGCCTCACCTGGAGAAAAAGAACAGAGAAAGATGAGAAAAGAAAAAAAAAGTGGTGCTATGTTTAGATTGATTTTTTAAAAAGAAATGCCAACAACAGCAACCATTACAAGGGTACCACTTTTTCAAGCCTCTGTTGGAACTAATTTTTCTAATCATTTGTACCACCTTCTACCAGCAGCATTAAACTAGACATTTTGTTATACGATTAACACAAGGACAATCTTTTCGATGCATTTATTGGCAAGCTGGAAAAGCCTGCTGAGGGAGGTTTTTACTGCCTTCTTGTCTGCTTTTTTTCCCTTCCCTTTCTGGGTGATCTGTAGCTTCTAAGGATGACACAACAGGCAGAAATCCCACCAAAATCATTTTTTATAGTTGCCTCTTTTGCACAAGCAAAATTTTGCACAATCTTGGCACATAGGAGATGAGGGGAGGGAGTGGTCATTTACCACACGTAGCTAGGAATGGATCATAGATGCTCACATGTTTATTAGTTACAGCTCAGAGTGTGATGTAGCACAAAGGATGGATTCAGTCACTAGGCAGCCAGTTCTCTACCCCAGTTTGTATGCCAGATGACATGGGGCTGATAGGATTTAGAGGAAAGGTTAACCAGGGTGTGGACCTGCCATGTGAATCCATTCATCTCCATTCCCAAGATCTCTTATGAACAGCAGGGTACTCATCTGCCACCTGCCCAAGAAATACATTCAGTCCACAGCATCTACCATAACAGAGAAAGAATCAACACTTATATTATTATCTGTTGTTATGCAGGAGGCAAAAAAAAAACCATGCAAGAGCACAGTTCAGTTGCAACAGCTGGAAAAACTCACATCATTGGTTAAATTGGGAAAGAGGAAGAATGATGTCTATGTTGGTGGGAAATGGCATGGTTAGCATGTAGCCAGTGCCAGCAAATACTAGGTGAGAATGCTTCCTTTTCTTCCCCACCCTTCTCCATGCAAGGAAGCCAGGTTTCCATCCAGGTTATACTTAAATACAGTTTCCAAAATCTTTCGGCTAGGTCTTTGCTGGGAACCTACTGAAATTAAGAATATGGTCATCTCACCTAACCTAATATTGTCTGGTCCACAGAAGGGTGGCAACAGTGGCAATTGGCCGCTCCCATGCCTTTGGATGGGGAATGAACTATGGAGTTCTGAACTTTAAGGAACTATCCAAGGTACTGAACCTATTGATGGAGCAAGGGATTAGAATTCAGCATACAGTAGTGATTGGTGGCTTACATGTCAGTGCAAGTAAACCAAGGTTTTAAGACAGACTTTGAAGGAACTGTCCAAGGTGTTGGGCCTAGTTTGGGAACAATATTCAGCTCCTTAGATAGCTTTTTAAAAGTTCAGACTAAAATTCAGTGGGGTTTCACTGTTCCTTAAACTTGAGAGACCCGCCCACAAGCTTTCCCATCTTTGGTCTTACAGGATATCATTTTATCCTAACAACACTATGAGGTAAATTAAATGGGGAGATTATGACTTACCCAAGGCCACTCAGTAAGTTTAATGGCTACATGATGTTTAAAAAAATAATCCAGAGTCCTTACAGCTGTTTACTTTCCCTCTACTTTAAGAAATATCAGAGATAAGGTTTCCTATAAAATAAAATAAGTAGCACTGGAGACCATGAGCCCACTGACTAAACAGCACATTTCTTATATTTTTAAAACAAACACATGCAATATATGGAAAACATATACAGGGTTATGAAATAGAAAGCAAAGTCAGCTAGAGAAGAAAGTTACTGTCTGTATATACTACAAAAGCCTTCCTTATGTTCACAAGGAGTTTTCAACTGACCACTATAATTGTGCTGCTAATAACAACTTCCTGTGCCCCCCCCATTTTATGGTGCTAACAATTTCAATGGCTAGTTTCTGTTAGCACTCTTAAAGCCATTCCTAAAGGTTCAAGAAAAGTGTTGTCCACTAATCGTTTGGCACTCTACTGTTTCGGATATCTTGTTAAACATGTTTCTGCAGAAAAGTATTTGGTCCAAGACGATTTAAAATGTTACTGAACAACTAAGATGTTAAGTTACTTTTTACTAGCATGTTCATGTGAAAACTTCTGAATTTCATTGCAGGGAAGATACAGGGATTGACCTTTTTTTGTGTGTGTTCAAATCGTTTTTATTCAATTAGTACAATAGCAACATAAATTATCTATACGAAGCTATAAGTAACAAACATTTCCAAAAAAAAAAAAGGGAAAAAGAAAACCTTAATATGGAAAACCCATAGAAGAAGCATATAGATATATATATAATCTTAGAAGGAATTTTTTCTATGACCTTCTTATATAATTTCTCCTTTCTGCCTATAAACACTTATCTTAAATAATTCCAAGATATTCGATTACATAATTATTTCCTCCTAAAATCTTCCCTTATTTTCTTTTCCTATATGCATTGGTTATTCCATAGTTAGTATTTAGCAACAAAAAATTATCATATACAATTATTTCGATAGAACTCTAACTACTTATAGTTTTCTTAATTCAATTTTACTATAGTTTGCTTTCCAGTCTAAGGTCAGCTACCTTTTCCCTAGTATTTTCGCTTTCATTGAGTGGTCTCTCTCTTTAAGCTATATTTCTTTTGTTATTTTCTTTTTCTCAACTATTTTTTTTTGTAGCATCGCATCCATATCATCTTTCCACCAGTATATGCCATTAATCTTTCTATTCGACCAGACCTTTTATCACAATATTCTATTACCCCTTAAATCCTTAGAGATTTCTATTGAAAGCACCACTTATTCTTGTATTCCCCTTATAGCTAAGTTCCCCCATTTAGCTTCAAATGTTGGTAAAATTAGTTCCCAATCTTGTTTAAATTGCTCTATTGAATTTTCTTTTAATAGTGTTGTTAATTTGTCTATTTCTATTAAGTCTTATAGTTTTATTAGCCACTCATCCACTTCAGGTACTTCTTCTTGTTTCCATTTTTTCACATAAACATTCTGGCTTCTGTAATCATGTGGGCTAGCAACTTCCGTTGTGATCTTTTTTTTAGTTGTTGTATTCCCTCATATATATTTAGCAAATATATTTCTAGATACATTGGGAACTCTATTTGTCAAATTCTTACTATATTACTATGGATTTGCTTCCAGAACTTTTTTGCCTTTTTGCAAGTCCACCATAGGTGATAAAATGTTCCTCTTTGATTACACTTCCAACATTTATTTTTATTAGTTTTTGTTATTCTTGCTATCTGGGCTGGAGTATAATACCACCTGAAGAAGATTTTATAATAATTCTCCTTTAAAGATACACTTTCAAGTAATCTACATGTTTCTTTCCAGGAATTTTCCCAGCTTTCTAGTTGTATTGGGCGCCCAATATTCTGCACCCATTTTACCATGTTCTCCTTTATAATTTCTTCATAATTTCCTTGTCTTCCTTAGCCTACTTCTTTTTCTGTTTCTTTATCTGTTTCCTCCTCCCCCTCCTCCCCCTCCTCCTCCTCCTCCTCCTCCTCCTCCTCCTCTTCTTCTTCTTCTTCTTCTTCTTCTTCTTCTTCCTCCAAAAATACCTTCTTCCTCTTCTTCAGTATCTGTCACTCTTTTATTCTGTAAATCTTTTACCAATGATTTCTTTTCCAGTTCTCTAAGGTCTCTAGAGGTTTCCTTTTGTTCTATCATCTCAGATTCTTAAACTCCATATCTTTTCTGGCACTCGTTATCATTGCATCTTTTATTTTGTCTTTTTTTTTTTTGAGCTTCTTTATTCTCTGACTCTACTTTACTCAATTCTTCTTTATGCCTTTTTACAAAATCTTGTGCTTTAGTGATAGAGTTTAATATATATCTCCTTTGATGAAATATAAAAGTAACCCTTTCACTTCTGCACCATCTGTACTCAATTCCAGTTTTTTAAATATTTGTATCAAAAAAGGGTATTCCTTTCTCTTTTTTAATACCTGTGAAGGAATATCTTTAAAGACCTGTAATTCTTTGCCTTCCACAACCAATTTATTTGTATAGCTTTCCTGCAATACCAAATCTTTTACCCTTTCCCTCAAAAAATAGATTATAATGTCTCTGGGTACCTTCCTTTTCCTAGCTATAAAAGAATTTATTCTAAAGATTTTATCTATTTCATGATCTAATTTTTCCGTATTCCATCCAATATACTGCGCCAAACATGGAATTAAGCGACTACATAGATCTTCCCCTTCTATCTCTTCTAAACTCTGATTTTCAAACACTTTTCTCTAATTTTTATCTCAGTGTTTATATATTGTAGTTCCACATGTACTATCTGTTTTCTCAATTCAGGTATTTCCTTTTCCAATTTAGATGTTCTACCTTGTAGATTATCTATCTTCTTATTCATTGTCTGCATATCCTTAGTTCCATTTTCCAACTTTTGTCCTATATTTTCCATTTCTTGTTTTACCTCTCTCATATCTAGTGAGACCCTTTCCATTTCTTTTTTAAAATCTTCTCTTAATTTCCTCATTTCTTCAAGTATTGTATTTCCAAATTCTAGAAACTTTGCTTGTTCTTCTATTGATGCTCTTCTTTGTGTGTGTTGTTGCGTTAATACCACTTTTCTTGTTCCTGAAGCCATTTTCCCTTCTATAAGGTATCTAATTGAGTAATTTAGCTTATTATTCTCTGATGTTAGGAATAATTAATTAGCTATTTAGATCAATTAAATCACTTGAATCACAAACGTAATTCATTTGAACTTAATAACTACAATACTTGATTATATAGTCAAGTCTGGGAGAGTTTAACTATATATATAGCTATAAATAAGTTCTATGTTTATGACTATTTGTGTATCAGATCTACATAACCCAAATAGTCTGTAATGTTCAATAATCAAATATACTGTATGTTATATTCCAATTTCTCACCTATCAGTCTCTTACTCTATTCAATTTCCTCTTACTATGTTTCAGCTTATTTTCACATCAAGCACTATATGCTCAATAAATCAGTAAATCAAAAGAACAGCAAATAAGTATAGTCAATCAATCCAACAGTATTTGTTAACCAATTAATTTCAATATATACCTGGAATCTATCAAAATTGGTATCAATATATAATTAGAGTCAATCAGTGAAAGATTTAATTAATTATACAAAATTATCTGAACCTCCAACTTCTTCAGTCTATTAAGCTGCTCAGAAAGAGAAACCCTATGTCAAAAAAGAGAAGATTTACTGGTGAATCTACTAAATATTTTTTAAAAAGGAAGTATTTCATGTCTATTATTCAATTCATTCAAATCAGCATTCACCTATTACTTTTCTTTATCTATCTATCTTGTTGCACCCAATCCCTTTTAATTATCTCCAAAACTGTCAGTACACCCTCAATACACTATAGCATATATTATTTCTCTGCTTATATTATATCAATTCAACGGGTTCAGTATATCCAATATGGTCTATACGAACTACAATCAATCAGAGTTAACGTCAAATTTTTCTATTCCATAATCTGTTAAATTTCCATAATATATTCTTATACCAAGCTTCCTCCCTCTTTCAACACATTCACTGTCAAGCATCATATATATGCAGCACTTTCTTTATACAGGATAACTGTTACTCTGTATATCCTAAACCTCATATCTTTTAGTATGAGGAGGGGAAGGGATTAATGCTTATTATAAAGGCAAATCAAGGGGGTAAACAAATGCTAAACCTCCTGTTGAGTCCAAGTTTCTCTCTCTCTTATTCTGTCTTTTTGTCATTTGTTCGTTCGTTACTTTGTTCGTCTTCCCCATTCTAGTGAGTATGTTTACTTTCTCTCCGGGAGACTTTGAACTTTAGATCTTGCACTTTAGCCATGCCGTGACATATCCCCTTTTCCTTTTATATTTTCCCCCTTTCTCCTCCTCTTTTCAACTTTCAAACCTCTGTCCCTGCTTATTTTAACTTACGTTTGCAGTATCTCCTTCATCCTGATCAGATTTTTGGACTTTTCTAATTGCTTGCCTCTTTCACAATTCTTAGTTCATAGTTCTTTCTGCTTTTTTCTAACCTTTCTGTTGTTTACCATCTTTTTGTCTTATTTTCTTTCGTTAAGTCTTTTCTAATTTAGCTCCTCATAGCCTCTGTGGGGGCAATATTTTTTTCCTGTCACTCTCAGTTCCTGTTCTTGTATCTCTTCAATCTTATGGAGGAGCATTGCCTTGGTCTCGGCCTTCTTTTCATTTCCTTGTTTTTATATGTATGATTACCAATAATTTTATTGCTTACTGGTTTTGCAGTTAAACTCCCAACCGCTCACTCGACAATGGAATAGAACTCTGAGGCACGGGAAACAAGCAGTAAAGCATACCCAATATTCAAACAGACATTTTTCCTTCAACTGTTTGTTACCCTTCCTCTTGCCAATCTGTTGTTCTGCCAAAAAAGAAAGCCTTGAGATGATCAGCGATCATATGTTCCCTTCCCTTTAAAGGAACCTTCACTTGCGTCAAATTTGGTTTTGATGTAGAGTAAACTTTGAGTTGGTGATTTCCACCAATTTGGTACTGGTAAGTAAACTAGTAAAAAAAGAAACAGGTTTTGTCACCTTCCTTCTTTAAACCCTTTAAAAGTGATGGCAAGGATTTTCTCCGTAGGAACCCTGGCGAGGTAATGGTTTAAGCTCGTTGGACTCGCCCCACGTTTTCACTGTCTCAGTTTCTTGTTGTTCTTCCAGGCACCCACGCAAAATACCCAGTCCTTTGCGAGCACCTCCGAACCCGCTTTTCCAAGGGGGTAATCCTCCCACTGTTTTTCTAATAAACAGTGGGTTCCTGACCTTGTAGGGTAGTCGTCTCTCCTCCAGCTGTGTTGGGAGATGACCAGGCTCCTCACCGCAGCCAATGGAAGTTCAGCGATTGATCTTTTAAGCCTGCAGTGCTATGCAGAATTACACAAGGAAGTTGATGAGCATCAGTTCTGCATGTATGAAATTCCAGGTTCAGTCTCCAGCATTTTCCGGGGAAAGCTCAGAAAAAGCCCTTCCTGAAACCCTGGAGATCTTCTACCAGTGACTGAAGATAAAGCTGAGCTAGATGGTCTTACCTGGTATAAGGAAACTCCCCATTTTCCCAGGCACTGGGGAGTATACTTCACTGAGCCATGTAGGACCTAACTCCTGAAAGATGCTGGCTGGAGTTCTACATCACCTACAAACTTATATATGTGTAACTAAGTAGAGTCTCCTGGCCCAATCACATCCTCAAAACTACTGTATCGCGCAGCAGTTGCACTGTTTAATAGAGATCCATTCTTCTGGCAATCAGTGTGTAGAAAGATGATTTTTCCACCTTCTTCCCATCAGCCAGAAAGGCTGAAACAATCAGAAGTAAGATTCCTGTCACAATTCCTTGTTTCAGCCTTGCCAGTTGGTGGAACAGGTGAAAATGTCATCCTCCTAGGCCCTGATTGTCAGCTTAACAGACTTTCATCCCTCAGTGCAGCTACTGCCTGGCAAAGTAGGTTTGAGAGGGCATTCATAATGATGACAATAGCGCCACAATTGTGACTATGCAGTACTTGTGACTACAGATTAGTTATGGATCCATAACTCAAGGTTACACATCCATAACTGCAATACTGAATTCCAGCCTTTGTGTGAGAACAGTGGAGGTTATCACTGCCTATACGGTCAGGGCACAGCTGGCTGTCATTCCCCCTCCTCTGACTGGTGATCTCTCATGAAATAGTCAAAAATAGGGTCCCTGTCATAATTCCCCCTTGTGTCAGAAATTGTTCACAGGAGGAGACTGAAAAGGTCAATCAGTTGCATTCCAATCAACAAGAGAACAGCTACACGCCCTGGTCCAATAATTACAGTGTGCCCATCACATATGCAGGGGTTCTTTTGACAGGAACCCCCATGTAACACAAAAAACATGAAGTGTCATAGCCAATTTTAGTCAATGGAAACAACATGCTCATGTCTGCTGAATCACAGATGCATGCCCACCACATCCATTAACTATACTGGGACACTTTGTGTAACTTTGCATTTGTATGTGTGGAGGTCAAGCAAGAGGAGGGTCTACTGTAATTTTTCCAAGTTCTGTTCCATCACTAGTGATGGTATAGCAACTGAAGGATCCCCCAATAGCATTTTATACTGTGCCTACAGCAGCAGAGTAGGTTAGGGGACCCAGAACAGGGTATGTCACATTGTAGGGACATATATCCTTGATTAGTTCATCTTCACATTGTTTTCTGTGTGAAAAAAAAATTATCCAAAGAAAACAATGGTTTCTGCGCAGAAATTGGGTATTGTGTTTGTGTTTGTGTGCACAAAAATGTCCACTTGTTTTTCTATGCAGAACAGTTCCTCAACAACCCTTCAGGAAATCTGAATACTAGGAGAAAATTGCACAGGATTGACACTCATCTATTACTCTTCCTGATGGGTCTGAAGGACTGTGTCTTCTCATATGAGCTTGCCTGAGGTTTAAGATCTGGAGGGAGGGCAGTTCTCTCTGCCTTCATTGCCTTCACTGGGATACTTGGTGAGAACACAGGAGAGGGCCTTCTCTGTGGCTGCTCCCACATTTTCAAACTCCTTTCCTAGGGAGCTAGGATGCCTCCTTCTTTGTCTTCTGTTCAGTGCCAGGTTAAGACCTTTCTTTTCCAGCAAGCCCTCATAAGCTGATTTTTAAGAAAGAGAAGGGCTTTTTATGGGGCAATCTTTGTTTTAAAGTAGGATTTTAAATACTTTTACTTTTATTGTTAATATGATTTTAATCTTAATTTTGCAGGCTTTAACTATATGTGTTTTGTTGCAATTTTCTGTCTTTTGTAAGCCACCTTGAGTCCCAGTTTGGGAGAAAGGTAGGGTATAAATAAAGGGAGGAAGAAATAGGTTTCCCAACTATCTGCAAACCTGTTTCTCAGCCAAGAAACGAATAACAACGAATAGTCTTTCCACCTCATCACATACCCAACCATCTTCTCCAATAGAAGGGACTATCTTGGAACTTATAGCTGAGTTATAGTCACCTGACATCATGATACCACTCTGCCTAAAGGTACAAACCCTAATCTTATATCAGGCACAAGCCCTAATCTCATATCAGCCATGGCACACATATATATGGAAATATCTTCTCAGACTTAGCCACCTCTCTCTCACCATTCCATTGCACTATGAGATAACAATCTGAATGCTGTTACAGAATTGTTAAAAAGAGTATCCTCAGAGTGTGCACAAAATACTTGCAATATACTACAGTCAGTCTTCCATATTTGCAGGTTTGACTTTCATGGATTTGATTATTTGCAAGTTTCTCCAACACCTGCCTCCTGCAGCTCAGGCACTTCTTTTCCAGAGGAACTTTCCCTTTATGCAGCTCCGATCAGGCTGCTCAACAATTTAAAAACTGACCTCTGTAAAAACCCACCTCTGGTCTTCCTCCTCCTCCTCCAGCTACTGTCTAGCCAGTTAAGGATGACTCACAGTCTGATTTCTCAGCACCTCAAATCCTCTGCCTCTGTAAACTCAAGAAAGTTGATGAGCAAGAGACAGGAAATATAGGGCCACTGTATTGATCCACCCCTCCCCGCTCTCCTTTCCCTGACCTGGTTTGGACCCAGATTGTCTGTTCTCCCCACCATGCCTTGGCTACCTTGCCACAGATTTTGGTATTTGCAATTTTTCCCCTTCTGTGGGGGTTCTCTGCCCCTAATTCTAGTGAATTTAGAGGGCCAACTGTATATGGAAATGTTAACTACTTATATATTTAGAATGGAAGGGTAGATTAAGCCATAATAGTGGGGATCAGTTTGTCAAACTTCTGTGCCTTCCACTTCTCCCCTAATGGCTCTGAACTGATATCACTGAAGCCTGGCTTAATACACATTGACTTGCAAAACATTAACCAGAGAATTATAATTGCAAAAAACCAAAAATCTCAAACCATCCTCCTATAACAAGCACAAAATTATCCCCACCACCTGATGTTATGAAGGGTCTGGTAAATGGCCCCCTTTTTGTCTATTTTATCATCAGACAAAAAGTATAAGGCAAAACTAGAGTTTTTATCAAAGTGGATACACCCACACACTGCAGATTTCACTGCAGTTAGACACTTTGGAGTTGTTCAGGTATAATTAACTCCCTCTCTTTTTTTTTTACCTAGTCCTTGTCAGCATTCTGTGTATTGGGTTGTGTATGGAAGACACAGTGAAACAATACTTTTTAAAAAACACTGTGTGGTTTTCAGTATTCATTGAATATCTGTAGGAGTTGGTACAAAAGGAATAATCTTTTAATAAAAGCAAAAGTTTAGGAAATTTTCCTTCTGATCTTGACATCACTCTAAGTAACACACATCAGTGAACACATTTTAGTGCTGTTCGTCTTTATTGTTTAGAAAGCCAACACTGACAACAACAATCCTCACCCAACTGTCACATATCATCCGTAATGACAGGGTAGCTTCTGTTCTAAATTCACTTTCATAAAGGCCTTCATTTTAATATTCTGATTTACTGCACTTCACCTTAAAATAGTACATACTACAAGCACTCTCTACTGATAGCAGTGTATCTGTACAATAGAATTCTGACTTGATTCCTCTTGCTTTTATAATGACACACATTTCACCCCTACAGATTGTGTCGCTCTGTAATTTCTCCCCAGGCAACGACAGTTGTAGCCTCACTGGAACAGAATCTACTTATTGCTAGTTTGTGTGTGAAAAAATATTTGAGCTTTAATCTGTGCTTCACTAAAGATCTGTACAACTGTTGAGACATCCTCTCACTTCTCAGTCAGTGAGGCTGCTTCAGAATTTGGGTTTTTAGGATATGCTCTTCTTGTTGTTGCATGCCTCTAAGTCTTTCTGATTTATGGTGACCTGAAGGCAAATTTGTCATGGAGTCTTCTTGGCAAGATTTGTTGAGAGGGAGTCTTCTGTTGCTTCACTTTAAGGTTGGCAATGTATGACTCCAACTTCACCCAGCAGGTTTCCATGGTTGAGTGAAGATTCAAATTCTAGTCTTCCAGAGTTCTAGTCCCACACTCAAACCACCACACCATGCTTGCTCTTACTAATTTTGTACTATAGTTCTCATAATCCTTCAGTCAGCATGACCATCTGCAATGGTGACCAGGAGTTTTTGACACCTGTAGTCCAAAAAGCTTTATTTGTATAGTTGACAACTACTGCCATTCTTCCTCTGCCTCCTCATTTCTACCACCTGCCATCTAGCCAAACAGAAAGTGGCAGGAAGTGGCAGCTACCAGTACTACATTTCAACACTTTCTGGCTGCTTGCTTGCTCCTTCCCTTGCTTGCTCCTTCCCTTGGGGAAAAAAAAAAATCAGGGCGAACAAGTAGGCTGCTATAATCAAAAAGGGGAATAGGTTTGGAGAGGTTTTGTCTCTATAACTCCAATGAAGTGTGTTTTTTTACTCAGGGCAGAACTATGTTAACATTTGGCTCTACCCTTGCATCTATGAACTGTTTTCCTTTATGAAATACACAGAGACTTTCTAAAAAATGTAAAGGAGTAATGATTTCTTGTGAAAATTGAAATTTCGGCAGCCATGTTACTCTCATGGATTGAACATCCCAGTAAAGTGAGAAAACAATGGAGGAAGATTAGTTGGCTAGGTGAAAAGAAAGATGTTACATGTTTACATGATGTTTGTAGGGTGGTCACATATCCTACTTCACAGTAGTACAGTACTCTGCTAAAATGGAAATGCAATTCTGCTTTAATGGTAAAGAACCACAAGAAAGAAGAAGGGCAATTGCCTTGGATTTGCCCATGCCCAGACAGTAGGATGGTCTTATTTAGCAGGTACTGACAGTGCTGGCCAGTGGCTTCCATGTTAGAATTGTGGTGAATCTAGTCCAGGTTTTATTATAGACATTAAAGGAACTGTCCAAGGTTCTGAATCCTATCCCTAAAATGATTCACTATCACGAATAGCCACTGGCTACTACTTTTATCTCATTTACTAGATGTGCTAGATGACCTCCACCCTAGGAAAGTTATGTGGCACCCTGATGCCAACTATGTCACCCTAAGCAATTTTACTCCAGAGGAAGTTCATCTAAGTTTGATGAAACATGCTTTCCAGGAAGTGTGTTTTGAACCTCAACCTACATTGTCCAAGGACCTTACAATAGTAAAGGACCCATGTGAATGTGTGGTTTCACAGAACCATTCACTCCACACATTTCCTGCTGGGTCAGAACTTCTTCAGTGAAACTGGCTGCTCTCCTAGGTAATCCTATGAGGTGCACAAAGAGTCTGAAAAAAATATGTATCTTGCTAAATCTCAAAAATATGAACTATTAACATTTATTTGTTTCTAAACTCTAGTTTTCAGTAGTGGTACAAATGTATTTTTTTTAAATATCATTTTCGCATGAAAAAATTAAGAATGTCAAAAGTTTACCTCTGATTTGTGAAATTTTGAGTGCATTTTTCATTTTTTTCAAAAAAATGCCTCAAAATGATTTGCCATTTCCCCCCACCCCAATCAGTGTTCTCAGTTTGTTAGAGTACCCTTATTCACAAAGTACTAGAAAATTTGAAAGTGTTCTTCATGTCTCTACTTTCTGGTCAAGACCAGTTCCCAAAAAGAGCAGTTCCCACAGTTAGTCCATCACAAATATATTTCTAACCAAGAAAGTCAGAAGCAAGTTCTCTGTCAGAAGTGTGTGCATCCATTTATTTTCTTCATAAACACAGATGGTTCTTTCTTTCCAACAAATAGCTATGTCCATCTTTAGAGGCACACTGTCTAAGTGATGGGAACTTCTTGAACACCTAAATCTACAAATTAGAATGAAGATATACTGCCTCTTGGGGAGTTGGCATTAACCTAAATAAAACAATAGCAACAGGTAATTAAAATAGACCTCATCTATGTACATGGCTTCATGCCTAATTTTAAAATTATGTGTTATGTTTTTCTTTTAGATTTGAAAACAATAGAAAGAAAAAAAGAAATGTGTATTTGTGTGACTATGTTTGTCAAGTTTCCATAATGTGTCCATCAGGTATTTCGGAATATAACTCCCATCAACACTAGCCAGCATAACCAGTGGTCAGGGACAGTGGGAATTTGTAGTCTAAAACATCTGAAGTATATTGTGTGTTTGTATTCCCTGCTGTGGGTTTCACATGATAAATATATTTTTTTTAAGAATTTACGTGAACCATCAGACAAAATGTGATCTCAGATGTGCTACAGACAGGTAAAGAGCACAAACGATATGCCGTAGTTTCACAGCTGATAACAGTCATGACCTCAGGATATTGTAAAAAAACATTGAGAAGCATTCTAGTGTTACTGAGTATCAGGACTTTAATATTCTGGGGAATACTAATATGCCCTTTAGAAAGAAAAGCTGTGCTGATGCTATAGCAGAAAAAAATGTTCTTAGATATGGGGAAAGCTGTCCAAGAATATTTCATGTGCAAAAACAGAACTCCAGCTATGGTTTTAAAAATAATGAAAACTAGGGTGTTAAGTACCACATGTGTTGCAGAATTAGTTAGAAGTGCCCAAGGCTGTTTCATTTTTATTTTCTCAATTTTACAGGGTTTTTTATTTTTTGTAAAAAAAAATAATGGATTTAAGTGTTTTTAAAGAGAACCAAAGCTAAGGTTGTGAGTGAGAAGGAGAGTGATTATGACTCTAAGAATAACTTAGCATGATGAAAACTGATACTCCCTCCAAAACATAAAAAAGAAAGAAAAGAAAAAAGAAAAGGAAGGGAAGGAAGTAGAAGAAAAAAGGACCAGCCTATTATCGCATGTAGTGCCATAGATATTCTGTAGTCTGAATAATTGGATTCTGACAACAATTCTGAAGTCAGGACATTTAGTTTGTGCAAAGGAATTCTGCAATCCAGTGTCAAGTCTTGAAGCCACCAAGAGCTCATAGAAGTTGGCACTGGGGCTATCATTTTCACTTGCTGCTTTCTCTGAGATCCTACCACTGGTTGTTCCCTCTAATGGCCCATGCTAGCACATGCCCTCTGGGAGCTTGATATCCATTTAAAATTTCTGACTGTGCAGTGTTGCAGAATGCCCAATAGAATGATGCTTTGCTGGACAGCCAGGTTTATTGCAAGTTGTAAAATGTAAAATGGTGGTGCTTGACTGTGATAAGAACTGTGCCTAGTGTAACCAGGGAATCCAGCTTTGTGTGTATGTATGTGTTCCAGATCATTAGCCTCTAGACTTGATTAGCACCAGTGCTATTGGGGGAAGGGTGGAGTTGCTCCAGCAAAAGACTCACATAAGTGTCTGTTCTTTTAGCCAAACATGCATACTTTTCTATTCATATGCCCTTTTTTGACTGAACCGTTAGTTGGGAAGGATAGTCATTGTGATTGACTGGAAATAATTCTGCTTGCCACCTTGGAGATGTGCTCCAGTGTCATCTAAGTATTAAGAGGGAGGGAGGGATGGTGACAGATTATTATTGGAATGAAAGGCTGGCTAGAACCTTTACTTCATTTGCAGTGGAGGTGCCCATTTTAGGATGGTTGGTGAGTTTGAAAGAACCAAATGGCAGACAGAAAAATAAGCATAGAATTCTCACTACCAGGAATATTTATTAAGGAGGCACATTCTTTGGTAGAAATGGCCTAACCCTTTATAAATTAATCTAAAAGAGAAAAGGATGTGAGGGAGACATGTTGTGATATGGCCTCCCTTATCTAAGAGCAGAAGGGAAGAAGGAGGAGGGTTCCATTGTTTTTCTTTCTCAAGAGAGGGCAGTCACTTATTTAACCCTGACTGAACCAGACTGTGTTATCTGCCCTTTTGGGAGAGGTAACACTTTTGGGATAGGTGGCTGACAGAGGAAGCAAAAGCAAGCAAGAAAGGAAGAAAAAACATCCTAATCCCTCCTTTTCTAAGCTATCTCATCCCTTGTGGACAAGAGAGCAGCAAGAACAAGTGCAGAAACAGCTGTTTCTTCCAACAGTAAGAACAACACTCTCCTTGCAGATGCGCCTATGCTTTATCCTTAACATTTTTTATTATAAAAGGATTGGGTTGCATTGTATGGGGTTGGCAACAACTAGTTTTAACTGGGTGCCTCCCCCACAGCATTCCATAGAGTTGATAACATCAGTGGCTCCACCCAGTAGAGCCTAGATGGGACAAATTTGGACCAACTGCAGGCTAAAATAATCCTGTGAGCCAGGAGTTCTCATCCTTGAGGTAGCAAACAGCATGAAATTCCTCTACCCAAAGTCTTGGGATGCTATTAAACTCTGCTGTTATGGAGATAGGATCCCACTTTAACTGCCAGGACAGCATCCTCTGGAATCCCCAGGATTTGTAGTATAGGTAGGGTATTTATTTGGCATTGGGTCTAGAATTTTCATTCAGAGAACTTTAGTGCCTCTCCAAACTGGAAATCCCAGGATCCAGAGGATACTGTCATGGCAGTTAAAGTAGGATCATATCTCTATAACTGCAGAGTGTCAAAGGGCTCCTGGAGAGCCACTGCAGCTCAAAATAAACACTACTGGGCCAAAAAGGAGAACAGTTTATCCAGCATCAAGCAACTAGTACAAATAGTCTAACCCGTATAAATTATGTAATAGTCTGTAAACCTCAGTACTAATCTAGTATAACCTGGAATGCCCCAGCATTTGCAGGGCAAATATGCAGCACTTTAACTACTGGATCACACTGGTTCTCATAACACGGCATTTATATCCTTTGAAAAACAGGTCTATACACAACCTCACTGAAATATAAGAAAGGATGTGTAAGGATATTGACATCACAGGATGCCAACTGCAGTACCCTTCTAACTTCTTTTGGATGAAATTATGAATCGGTTGGGTTAAGCTGTAAAGAAGAAAACAAGTCTATCATGTTACTTACTTTCCTGGTGGCATTGATTCGTCTATATGTGAAGGGAGGTATCATCTTTCAAGATGTGTTAATTAGCCCATGCTTAGTCATTAGATGCACAGGCCTGACTTGATTTATTTCTCTTGCATTAATAACTTATGAGCCGTCAATATTCAGTGCTGCTAAGACAATTTGTGAAACAAGCATTCAATTCATGAAATGAATTGAAAATTGCTCACAAGCAACTTCCCCATCATCCTCACATTATTTCATTATATAATGCATGAGTGGGAGGAAGGAAATGAAGTCCACAAGTAGACATCCTTGATACCAAGAACTGAGTCCTACTGGCCTCTTCTTTTTCTTTCAAGAAACAACATGAAGAAGATGGCAATAGGGAACACCAGTTTGCAACTGGCATCCTGGCATTGGTCCACCTTAGTCTGGGCTACTGTTGAGGCCTAGAATTTGAAGGTATTTATTAAAGGTATTCATGAAAATGTATTACTTTGGCCCTAATGGTCCCAAGGGACCCCTGGATTCTGCTCATTCCAGAGCAGCCATGAAGAGTTAAGTTGGATGCTCAGTGTGGAAAAATCTTCCCCTTCCCAACTAGTCAAAAAAAAAAAAAAGGCATGTAAATGGAAAGCTGTGCATGTTATAGCTAAAAGAAAAGATACTTATGTGGGTCTTCTGCTGGGGCTAACTCCACCCTTCCCCTAACAGCACTGGTGCTAATCAAGTCCAGATACCAACCATCTGGGACAGATACACATGCATCAAACTGAATTGCGTGGTCACACTTGGCACAGTTCCTATCACAGCCAAGCACCAATCCATAATGAAAGCTACCTTAAGTTTTGCTGAATTTTTGTGAGAACTGAAGTTTGATCTTGATATTTTGGTTGTTAATAAGACCTTGATGCCTACTTCAGTGAATGCCTCATAGGTAAACAGTACCGTGGTAGGTTAATAGAGAATGGAGAAGTCATAAATGTTATTGGATTGTTTGAATGGTGTATTGATGTCAAAATGATCTGTGTAAATGCTTGCTCCCCATGGCACTGTCTCATCTACCAAAAGGATTATGGACTCCTGTTATTTACACCTTTGCCTACTTTTGTAGGTGCATGTAAAATTGACCCACATAAAACACAGGTTGTGGCTGATGGAAACCAGAGACATATGTTCTCCAGCTCCATGCTAGATCCTAGACTAGGGGTCTCCAAACACAGAGGCAGATATGCACCAAACGAAGGTGGATCTGAGGTGGGCTGAGGCAAGACATTTTGCTTTCGGAGACAGAGTGGTAAAATACAGTGCCCACTCCTGCCAAGATATTTAGTATGAAAAGCCAGTCAATTACTTTGGACAAGAAGCAAAAGATTCCGCAAGTACCTGCAGCATGTATGGCTGAATCTTTATTAGTAGAGTAGCTGAACATTAACAGCTGCCCAATGGCATTAAAAAAAGTTATTTGTTGTTTACTTTGTTGTTGTTGTTGTGTTGTTGTTGTTGTTGTTGTTGTTGTTGTTGTTGTGTACCTTCAAGTTATTTCTGACTTATGGCAAAACTAAGACAAACCTATCATTGGGTTTTCTGGGGCTGAGAGGAAATGGCACATTCAAGGTCACCCAGTGGGTTTCCATGACTGAGAGACAAATTGAACCTTGGTCTCTGGGGTCATAGTCCAACACTCAAACAACTGTACTAGGTCTTCCTAAATAATTTCACATTAGTCTAGCAGTACAAGATTGGGACAGACCTATAGTTGGAAACATGTTTGCCAATGTGCCAACACAGTTTAGAAATATCTTTGTTTTGTTCTTATAGCCATTTGGGTGGGAGTTTGGTTATGCCTGCACAGTTCAATTTTCTTTGTTTGGTTCTACTCTCTGTAACTCTGAGGATCCATCTTCCAGTTGCCCTCACTTGAGGGGGAGTGTTCCTCCCCCAATCATAATTATGCAGCTATAGGGATTGGGAAAATTTTCCATGTGACAGTCTGGGTAAAAACTGTGGTTTAGGGACTTGATTCTACCACTTGTTGTTAAGGAATGCTGAAACCTATCAGATAAAGGACTAGTATGTTTGTTTTAGATCACCTGCTACATCATTCACCACCAATAAAACTTATTTTATTGAAATGATGTCTGTCCAGTTTTGGCACCAAACAAATGCTGCAGAGGCCTTGAATTGCAGCCAGTCTCAAATCAGAACAAGACCTTTCTTCACCACCAGAAGTTAAATCAAAATAATAATGCATTAAACAACTAACAATGTACTGCCCTTTCATGACATGGTAGGACCATTCCTGCCTCTTTCAGATGTCTAAAAAGCCAAGTCTAAGCAGGCTCAACCATTCAAGTAAATCAGGAACAAAGCCATTTGTTCCATCAGAACTGTTTCTGAATCACATTAAGGAATAAAATAGAATTTCATACCAAATTCACAGACTGATGAATGAGTATTCAGAACTAGTATTCTGAAGTAGCCACTCCTTTGGTGCATACTAGCTTGCCATGATAAATGAATTAAAAGCATTTTTTGTGTGTGTATCTGTTTCCACATTTCCCATACAAAGAACCTGAGATGTGCCAAGCATTAACAGGTTGCATGCCTTCTGATTTAAAGTTCCTCAATCAGATTGATCAGAACAGATGTCACATTCTTTCCCCTGCGTAAACAAGATTTAGTTTTATATTAGCACCATCTCTATGCAGTTTAACTGGCAGTATGTTATTTCACTGGCTTAACATCTTGCTTCTCTGTTACTCATAACTATACTCAGACTGTCAAGAAAGTAGTGAAATTAAATTATCAATCAAAATGATGAAATTTAAGAAGCATAATAGAAACTTGGATGCACGCAGGAACCTGACAGAAACTTGAGAGTTTCATTTGCTGCCATTTCTCTCCTGGATAGATTTATGTTACTGGTTACACTTTATCTATAATGCAGCCCTCCCAGTGGCCAGGATGGCTGGGGAAAATGGGCTTGTAATGCAACACATCTGGAGAGTACCTGGTTGAGTAAAGCTGCTACAAAGAGTCCTTGAATGGGTGGACATGTCTCACTGCTCCACAGGGCAGGGCTAGAACCAATGAGCAGAAAAAGATATCTGAAAGTAAAATAGCCAATTCAGGAAATGGTAGGCTGTTCTTCATAGGAGTTATTTAAGCAAACATTGGAGAACATCCATCAGGGCACTATAATTATATCTTCCTTTGCAGATCCTGCATTGAACAATGTGTTGGATTAGTCTTCCCCAAATAGGGATAGGAAGAGTATTCATAATTATTTGTTCTCAGGATGATAAGTAGGTCTTCAGGCAGTCAGTAACCACTGTGGCATGGATGCAGACACAAGGGGGGATGAGTGTGAAAGCAAGAGACAAAATAGTTCCCCTTCTTCTTGTGGGGTCCTTTGTTGGAACTAGATCAAAGACTGTTCCAACAATGGAAGGCATCCTTTTGACATTGAAGGGGAAACAGCTGGTTTTTTTTTTAATATGTTGTGTCCTCAAAATATCATGACAAATTTGCTCTGTTCAAGTTTTCAGCCAAACACATGAAGGCAAAAGCTGTATAAGGAGATGGTAGGCTGCTGGCCAGCTTTGAGTATCACTTCTACAGTGCCAGTTGGAACGATGAGCATCATGCAGAAGGAATCCCCTTTGTTATCTCTGGTCATTGACTAGAGACAACAACAAGGATTCTTCTCCCTTCCAGGGAGCAGAGCTTGAGGCACGACCACCCAGGAGTTTCTATAAGTAGGATACCAAACTCGAAAGGTGGGATTAAACCTTAGAGCTAAAGATTTCCCGTCACTAGGTTTCAGTTTTAACATATGTCCACAGACTGCTGCTGATAAAATAAAGCATGAGCAGCTTATTTGGTGATGATATCCACATTACTGATGTGTACCTGCATCTGATTAGCTTTGCATGTACACCATTTGAGGAAAAATGGCAGACGCTGCCCTACATTGGTTGCATTTATTCTGCAGTATTTTCATGGTGAACTGGTTGCCCACAAGTGTGAAGAAATTCACTCAGCCCTTAAAATATATCTGTAAGTTTGTTTTGACAATCAAGAGAGGTCAAATGTAACGGATAGCAGTTTCCATTTACTTCCTTTTGAAGCCCCAATTTAATTAATTAATTAATTAATAACAGAATTCAGAATTCAGAATTCAGAAGAGACGTCTTCCCACTCCCCACTCTTTGGCACATACTCCCAGATTGCTATGGGAACTGAGAGTTGCAGACGTGCCTCCCCCATCTCCATGAAAGATCCCCCATGCCTATTCATTATTAGTTATTTATTATTCAATTTTATTATTACAGGAAACACAGCTAATAGTGGATACTGTACAGGGCAAACATACTGAGAGCTAGATTAGAAATTATGCACTTTTCTTGGCATTAGTACCTCCTAATGCAAATAAGAGCTGAGAAATGGGGGATATCTATTATAACTCAAGCAAGGAGGGGAAAGATTATATTCTACATCTGTATCCACTGTGATAGCCACAATTCTCAGGTTCTCTTACAACTGCAACACACAAGACCTTAGAAATAATGTATTATATTTAACATGTTAGGCACAGCTTGCTACAATTTTGACTAATGATGGCTCACTGATGTTAGCTTTAGCTTCTAACTTAAAGAAGACCAGCAGTGCTGGGGAAGTTGGCATAGCATTAATGATGTTTGACTTGTTAATATCATGATCGCTGGCTAAATGGTAGAGGAGGACTGGAAGAGAGGAGGAAGAAGAAGGGAGAAAAAACAGTCATGTGATTCTTGCTCCAGCTGATGAGTCACTTTGTAATTTTTTTTCATTAAGAATGGAAAATCATTCCTGGATCCCTGAAGGATGTAAAAAAAATACCATAAAATCACTTCCTATCTTTTTCAAAAAAAATTAAAAGAAGTGGGAGCCTAGAAACCACATGCAAACTTCCAGCCACAATTGATGTCACAAGAAAAGGATGGTGTAGCTTGAGTAGGGTCCAGGGAAGGGAAGAAATAGGCCTCCAGAAACTCTCTAATGTGCCCATCTCTGCTCCTGAGTTTATGATGGCAGCTGCTATCATCACCTGTTTCAGCAGGCATCAGTTGGATGGAAAGAAAGAAATCCATTCAACAGGTGATCAGAGCACAAGTGAATGACATTTCTGTCAGGCTTTTTTGGGGAGAAGAGCAGTCCAGGACAGGTTACTTAGTTAAGTATAGGTAACTGAGTATAGTTACTTAGTATAGTTAACTAAGTGACTGGTCTAGAATACTGGCCATTTTTCCTTACAATTAGGAATAACAATAAGTGTAATAAGCAGCCCCACAATATTTTGACTAATGGTAATGCAAACAAATTAGGGTGTTCTGCTCTCAATGGTTAATGCTATGTAATTTTGGAAGCTAAAGCTTCTCTTGGGTTTTAAAGGAGCTACTCACAGTGCTGGACATGTTTGACGTGATTCAGCACCTTGGACAGATCACCACCTAGTGACATTGGCACCACCAACCCCACTGATACAGATACATATATAGCCGTGCTTGCTCAAGAGACAGAAAGAGAGAGAGCCACTGCTGATCTATACCTTTATTTAAGGTATCTAAGGTATTTAAGGGAGCCCTGGTGGCCCAGTGGTTAAATGCCAGTACTGCAAGCCACAAGGTTGTGAGTTCGATCCTGCCCGGCTCCAAGGTTGACTCAGCCTTCCATCCTTTCGCAGGTCGGTAAAATGAGTACCCAGCTTGTTGGGGGCATGTATAGAACTGTTTCGAAATACATGCTATTTGTAAGTTGTTCGCTGCCTCGATCCATATGGAGAGGCGGAATACAAATAAATAAATAAATAAATAAATAAAAATAATTTAAATTTTAAGGTCCTGGGCTAACAAAACGAGCATGCAGTCTTTCAGGTTCTCTACAACTCTTCATCAGGCCAATTCATATTAAAATCAAGTGAGAAAATTGCCAGTTCTAATTACTTAACCTGTTTTCTCAATCAAATATGAAGATATCTGTGAATTTTGAACTGAACTGAAATAATAAAATATAAATATAAATATATAATTATATTTATAATACAATACAATAAATATAATTATTATATAAATATAGTAAATAAACTGAACTGAAATTCCCACTGATTCCTAGTGGGCGTACATTACTCTGCACAATTGTAATTATATGGTTTAAAATTTATTTACATCTCAAACAAAACAAAATCCTTCCAGTTTTAGCAAATGACTTTGGATGTGAAAACAGCAACAACATTAAATTGAATTAAATTCATATTACCAAGGAGAGGCATCTGACATGGCTACTGTTTTGCGTGTTAACAGAGTTTAGCAGAAGAAGGTGCAAGATCTTTTTGTGTACTCTTTCAGTCTAAGTCTGTCTCCTTGACAAAAGCAGGCATCTCACACTCTTTCCTCACTCTGTGGATGAAACATAAATAGCATTTTTCATGGTGCATTTTGAACTGCAAGGAGGATTTTTCACCTATTTGGAGTTACATGGCATTGGTTCTGGTTCCTTGATTTGCTGAGCTTACCCCAGGTGGTCTGGAGATTAAGCACAAGCCAATTTTTATCATCTTCCCTGCAGTTAAGCTGCTCTGTAAAAAGTCTGCCAGATTGCACCGGTCTCTCTTCTTTTCTTCTCCTTTTCCATATTTTTTCTTGCATAGAAGTGTAACCAGCTTCAGAAATGATTGCCTAACAATGTTTCATATTTTTCCATTTGGCCACCTCCTTCTGTTTATAGCCTCTTCCCTGAACCAGTATCCTGGAAAGGTCTTTCCTAAGCTAAACCTCTCCTCCATTTTTTAAAAGAATTAAAACTTTTTAGCACTTTGTACTGTGAGGGAACATGATAGAGGTACACAGCATCATGGAAAGTGTAGAGAAAGTGGAGAATATACAACGCTGGAAGCTGGGCTCATCCAGTGAAGGTGAATGGTGGGAGATTTGGGACAGATAAAAGTGTTTGCTTGCATATTGCATAATTTCTGAAAGGAATTTGCTTCCAGAGGATGTAGTGAGAGCCATCAACTTGAATAGTTTTAAAAGGAGTTTAGACAAATTTATGGTGGAGAAAGCTCTTAATGTCCACAGGTCATGATGACTGTGCATTACCTCTAGGATTTGAAGAACTATGCCTCTCTGTACCTATAGTTAGACAACACAAACAGAAAAGTGCATTGTATTCATGGAGGTTTGTGGGCTTCCTATTGGCAACTGGATGACCACTGTGGGAGCCAATGTGAGACAGGCTGGATCATTGGTCTAATTCAGCATAGCTCCCCTTATATTGGCATGTTCCTCTGTGAGCATTTTTCATTACATATAGAGGAATAGGTGTGTGAGGATATGAAAGGTACGTGTTTCCTAATACTATAATACCTTATATAATTCATTGCTTAGCAGCCCCTTTTCTTGGATGTTCTGTGCTTTGGGTTCATTTTGCAACTGTTGCATGAGACTTTCTTTTTTAATAGAATCAGCTCACACTTAAAATAAGTCATAACAATTCTCCTTTTGGCATGTCTTCTTCAGCTGGGGAGGTCCAGCCCACTTCCCATGGACAGTTGCTCATAATTTACACAGGTGTATGACTTTTAACACCCATATGTTTTCTCATAATATTTTCTACCACAAAGAGCAACATTGAAACAGGATATGACTAGTTTTAAAACTTTCACATCCTTTTCCAAGTAGAAACCCAAATTCCAGACTTGCTTTGGTAGGACTGGATATAAAACAGGCTAGAACATAGGCAAGTTCCTCATACTCAACAGATACAAACTCTAGCCACAATGGCTGGAGGATTCTGGGAGCTGTAGCGAAAAAGTAAATTTCCAAAGCCCTGATATAGATTTATGTAATACCCACTTGCTATGATCTCTCTCTCTCTCTGTGTGTGTTACACCAGACACACATTTGGGCCATGTATGTGCATGGTAATCTTCATGTTTGCAGTCCAACATGGTGGAACATGATGGGCCTGAGCAAGTCAAGTAAGAGGAGCCTCACTCTTACCAACATCTTCACCCTACCTGCTCAGTCCTAGTCTCTTCCACACCCAGCAGCAAGGTCTGCTGACCCAAACCCTGATTTTTATGTGGAAGCCAACTATATGGAGGCTTCTATTCCTATTCAAGTGAAGAGGAATAGGAGCCACTAGGAGGACTCTCTACTCAACACATGAAACTCAGAGACTGAGAAAATAAGTCTAGCATGTGTAGTGATTTTGGGGGTGATGAAGCCACATGCCTCTTGCATGTATTTCTGTGCCCTCTTCATCCAAGTGCCTGAACAGAGTTCCTGAGGTTCCATGTTGTGTGCATCTGAATAACAGATGCCAGGGCAACCCGGTCGTGGGAAAGACTGAGGCAACTGCTTCAAGAAGTAGATACCAGAATGTGGTAGTGTCAGAGAGTTCTTCCAACATGATGATGATGCCAACTCTTGGAACTTGGGGCCTCTATCTCCACCCAAGCAAGCCTGTAGAGAGTACCAGCTGTCAGGCTACCGGCTTTTGTACATGGAGCAGAACATCTTGGGCCATTTCTGCCCTACACAGTTATAGTGCTGTTATTCTATTTTCAACATCCTATGGAATCTTGGGGTTTGCAGTTTAAGGAGGGGCATTTAGAATTCTCAGCCAGAGAGCTCTTTGGCCTCAGTAAATTATAAACTCCAGAATTCCACAGGATGTTGAAAGTGGAATAATAGCACTATAACAGTGTGGTACAGAAATGGCCTTACACATTGCCTCAAGCCCTTACCACTGGCTGGAGTGTAACAGCAAACAGGTGATATTGTTCCTTGTGGAGCTCCTAGAAGTATCATGTGGAAAATATTATGTTGAACTAGGTGGATCTTTGCTCTGATCTAGCATAGCTCTTTTCATGTTTTCAGTTACATTCATGTCTCAGCAATGAAGAAATAAAGGAGAGCAGTACTTGACTCAGGGCAGTCTTGGTTTTCATGAAGCAAACATGGTGACAGCAATAACAGCTCCTCGTTTTAGCACAAAAAAGTGGTTCTATAATAAACCCCAGCATTTATCATATAAACATCAGCTTTTCTCCTTGAATTTCATACAAATTACAACAGGTAATTAGATGAATCACATTTTCATTTACCTGTGGAAAGGGATGTGGAAAATGTTCAATCTTGATCTGATGGAATACTTTCTCCAAATCTCATCTGTATGCCTTCTTATTATTTACAAACTCTTTTTTTTTTGCCTTCTTGCATGGAAATATATCTGCATTTTCCAGACACATTATCCATAATGTCTACATTTATATACACAATTTTCCCAGTGTATACATTTTGTGCATTTTCCTCATTGTGTCTCTGTGTCCTTTTTCCAAGTGGACACATTTTTCACCATACACATGTTACAATTTCATGAGCACAAAATGTACCAAAAGCCTTGCGAAGGCATCAATTGCTGCATCAAGGTGTGCTTTGTCTGACAATAGTCTGAGGAAATTCAAAAAGGGTTATTCAGAATAGGCTATTCAATGAGAAACTTTTCCATCCTTACCTGTAGAGCAAATATAGTTCAATGTAGTATATAGTTCAAATATAGTACCTTAAGGAACTTGGGGCACCTTCCACTAAAATAAGCAACTGACAAGGACATATAAGTGCTTATGTAATACTGTGCTAGTCACAGAGTGGATTCATCACTCCTTGTTTTTCTTAGAGGCTTTCTTTAAAAAAAGAAAATTCCAACACATATGGCACAGCCAAGCTTTGCATGCTGTGAAAAATGTGATTGTGGGGGACTGATAATGGCATTTATATCCTTACACATCTGCATTGCAATCTCAGCCAGGGCTGGCAGTGATTATGTGAAAGGAAGTATCATCTGGTGGGTTTGTGCAACCAACTGGATGTGCCACTCTTCTTTACAGGTGTCCACACATCTGAAAAGATCTCTGCACTTGAGGTCCTTGCAGGGATTCTCTACAACAGCTAAAGACTCACTGAGCATGAATGCTGTACTAATCTTCTTCCTGAGACATCAAGCCTCCTATTTGGCAAAGGTATTCGCCAACTGGCATTCAAATGAGCAGAGAACTGAACTCTGGAGAAATAAACAGAAGGCTTATCACTTTGTATTCTCCTTGCTGAACTTGTTGAGTAGCTGTAGTTTTCATTCTGACATGTGCCCGTGAAGAGGAGTATCTTTCCCAAAAGCTTGTGTTTCTCCTCCATGCAGGTCATTTCTTATCTTACAACCTTGTAGAAAAGAGGGTACCCATGAGTATGTGTGGTAGTCTCTCATTGGCAACCACTAGGAAGCGGTGGCCCAAAGCTGATTCTAAGATGGTAGATGCACTTAAGAAAGATTTGTTTGTAATGGGATATTACAAAAAAAAGATTGACAACAGGAGTGGAATGGTGGTGGTAGCAGAACAAAAAGTAAGGAAGAATAAAAACAAAGTATATGTTCTGGGAGAAAGTAAGTTCTGTTTCAACATTTCAGTTTCTGCTGTGGTCTATTTCACATTCATAATAAATTCCCCTCCCCGTTCTGAAGTAGGTCTTGGTTTTGACAAAAATAAATTTCATGTAAAATTGCTTACAATTTTAGCCTTATTTTAATTAACTTGGTTATCATTTATGTGATAACACACAGGTCAGTTTATTTTTCTTTGGGGATCTACGTGTGTTCCTTCCTTATTCATCTTGTTAGATCACTCTTAATTTACATACAGTGCAGTGGTTTTCTGAAGATCCCAGTCTATGGTATGACAGATCATTCAGTTTTGCTAATGTTATAGTATCAAGCAATGCTATTCAAAGTGGTATGTGGACTGGTGCCAGTCCCTGAGTCATCTGATGACAGTCCCTGGAGAACACCCAAGAAAGAAAAACAGCAGTTGTAGCCAATGGGCAGAAATGTGGTGCTGATTCCTTACACTTTGGGGGAAACTATTGCTTGAACCCTGCTCTCCAATCAGAAAGCTTATGAAGCATTGGTGCAAAGTATACCACAGCTGAATCTTCTAGGCAAACTTGAATTGTGTAGTTTTACACATCTCCAGTTGCGTAGGGATGGGGAGGAATGGGGGCAGTTCATCCCCAATGGCAATGTTTTTTGGGTGTCCTGGCTCATAGCCATGCCCTCTCATGCTGCAGCCATGCCCCCTCATGCCACAGCTATGCCCCCATGCACCGTGACCACACCCCCGTGCCATAGCCCCTCCCCCTCCCACCCTCCTCCATGCACTCCAAGCTCTGCCGCTGCACACCTCACTTCCCTGATTGGTAAGAGGTGTCTGCTCCAGTGTTTCACAGAAGGGTTGAGAAAACTAAAACCTACTTTGTTTCTTACTGGATCCTTGAGGTCCATAAAATGAAGCCAAATGCAAAATAGGAGTTGGAGGGTAGGGTAGACCTGGAAACAAAATAATGACTCAGGGCTAGCAAGATCTCAGGTTTGATCTCAGCCTGTTCGAGGCAGGGCTTGGATAGATTTCTGTCTAAATTTCTGAAGATCTGCTACCAGTCACAGTGAACAGTAATGAACTAAATGGACCAAAAATATGACTCAGTATGAAGCTACTGATTGATTGTTCCACTGTCAAACAGCTCCTCCTAATGTTTAGAGGAAATCTGTTTCCTGGCAATTTCCACCCTTTGATTTGAGTTTTGCCCATAGAGGAAAGAGAAAATCATCTTACTTCATCTTCTGCTTGACAATTCTTTTAGATGTTTGAGGATCACTGTTATGTTTCCTCTTAATCTTAGCCTTTCTTTAAACATGCTGAATCTTTCAATCATTCCTCATAGGACATGATTTGCAGATCCTTTGCCATTTTGTTTGCTCCTCATTTATTTCCTTTAAATTTTCCTGTTAGATGATTTTAAGATCCTACTTGGACAGGAGGAAAGCTTGGAAAGTGCTTTAAAAAAAAAATTGGTTGTGCTACATTGTATGGAGCCTCAAAGAGTATTGTTGCCCTAGATTTATTACTTCATTATAATATACATTAACTTTTTGTTCCATTTTGGGGAAAAACAAAAACTTCTTTATAAGACCTAAAAGGATTTGGGTTCTTTTAAGGTGGGAGGGAATCTCTCAAAATGTCCCTTAAAGTAAAATGAATAAAAATATTGATATTATTAGTTGTTACATTATTTTTAAAACCATTTTAAACTACTTCCAAATAGTAATAAATCACCATTAATGTCATTACTTATAATGCAATCACGAAACACAAGGCCTTCTAGTTGTCCTTGGACTGAAACTCCCAGCATCTCTCACCACTAGCAGTGCTAGCTAGGGTTGCTGGATAGTTATGTATGTAAGTATCAAATTTATATCTCACCTTTTCCCCAACATGGTACCCAAAGCAAATTACAGTCAGTCAATCAATCAATCAAATTAGCTGGCATATTTTTATTATAATTTTTTAGTATTTAAACATAAAAAGCACAAGAGCACAAAACAAACACAGTATACAAAACCATACATACAACAAATCAAGGTTAAATGAAAAATAAAGAAAGAATACAAAACAACACTAAACTTTACAATTGTAACTCTACAATAATTAAACTATGATCAAAATTTAACTAAACTAACAAGAAAAAAAGAAAACAACAACAACAACAACAACAAAAACCAAGCAAAACTATAACTATTTAAAAATTGGTTCCTTGTTGCAAATAAGTCCAAGCAAATAAAGGTACTTAACTTATAATCATTACTTAAACTCAATTTAAACTTTGTTGCTTGTTACGTTTATAGTCATCATATTTCATACCTTCTCAATACCTGAAGAAAAAACACTATTATTTATATCTATTATTCTAATGTTGAACTGTTCTGACGTCTAAGTTCCAGCTTACATAGCCATAGCATTTCTTAATACAGTCCAAGTATTTCAATATTAAATTAGCTAACATGTTAAAAAGATATAAATGACATTATAATAAGAAGTAAGAGTGTCGGACCAGAAATTAAAAACCTTTTGCCCACTCATTAATCATCAAATGTATGCTGCTTTTTTTAAAAAAGGTCTTTATCTGCCAATGAAATGCAGGAGGGAATGCCACAGCCTTGAAGTACTCACCAACAAGGCCCTCGTACATGTCTGCACCAGATGATCCTGCAAGGACTGAGAGAAAGCCCTGCCCCAAAGACTGTAAGACTCAATTAGTCTTATATGAGACCTAAGCTGTATAGGAATCTATAATTCATAACCAGCATTTGAAATTGTTTCCAGAAACAAAACTGTAACCAAGAAAGCTGTAACTAGCCCTGACTCTGGCTACACCATTTTGGATCTGCTGAAGTTTTGGAACAATATCCAAAAGTAGCCCTATGCAGAATGTGGTACAGTAATCCAAAAGGGATATAATCAAGCCATCTGTAGCCATAGCCAGATCTGACCAGAATAGGTGCAGATCTGGCTCATTTAATTAGCATTGAGATAAAACATGCCCTGCAATGACTGTATGGCCGAGCTGGACAAGAGGAAAGGACTGACTGAACAAGATCACCAGTTACCTGGTGATATCCTGACTATGACTTGGCTATGCCTAGAGAGGGTTTCTGACCTAATTCATAACACACGTGTTCAGTGATCAGAATAGTGCAGCTATTGGACTAGTTTTAACTGTGCAAATGCTCTCTTGGCCATTGCTGAAACACGGAAGCCCAGACCCAGGGCTGAATCCAGAAGAACAAGTACAAGCTTGAGATTTTAGGAAGAGTTTGACTCCATCCAGCACAGGATGCCTTTTAACCAGAAGCACCTCTATCATGTCTGGAATAACTTTTAATTTGTTTACCCTCATCCTCATTACTAACAGCAGACAATGATTCAGTACTGAAACAGTTTCCTTTGAATTAGATAGAAAGGAAAAAGAGAGTTGGTTGTCTTCAACATATTGGTAACACTGAAGGCCAAAATTCCAAACAGCTTCACACAGCAATTTTATTTATATGTTGAACAGAATGGGAGACAGTACCAAGCCCTGAGGAATTCCATAGGAGAATAACCAGGTTGTAGAATAGATATTCCCCAGCACCAACTTCTGAAGAAGGAGTGGAACAACCTCAACATGAGGCCCTGTTACCCCAAAACATGAGTGACTCAGGGGTCCATCTGTGGTGCCAGTACCTGTGTGCAAAGTGAGGAATTATTAGCTTAAAGAGGAGGTCTATGAGAGGGAATAATCTAGCAAGATCTTTCCACCTATACTTACCAGTACTTCTGCAGGGAAGTACCAGCCAGAGATCCAAAAGCAAACCAAATTGTGTTTTATTAAGGGAATTAATCACACACACAAGATCCAAACAGTTGCACAATCACACAAGGCTAACTGAAAGAAAAGGGAAGGAAGATTTAGATAGAGAGATTTCAGGAAGTAGTCAGTGATATTTATTGGCCTGAAAGAGCAGTGAAAAAGCTGTGATGTGGCTTAGACTTGCATTTAAGGACAATATACAATCGGGAATCGGAGTAGCAGTATGGCAACCAGCAATTGGTGTACTGCAAGTTGGTTGGCCAAAACTGTGGCTTTTTATACAAGATTTCTGCCTGGAGGGCATGGGTGTGAATGGCTCTCTAGCTGAGTAAACAAAGGAGTTTACAAAGTGGACAATGAGGTTCAGAACAGGCTAATAGTCTCAGTGATAGCTGACAAAGGGCTAATGGTTGTCTTGATAGCTCAGTGATTGTTGGACAGATTTTAGGACAAGGGGAAAGTTGTTTGGTCAGAGGAAAAGCAGTTAAGACAATCAGCAGTTTGGTGGTTATCTCCCAGTCACTATTGTCCAAAAGGCAGAGTTGTTAAGGCTATCTGCAAGCACATTATCTGTGGAATTACCTGATGATGACCTGTCTATGCCTAGAGGGGGTTTCTGATCTAATTCGTAGTACAAGTGTTCAGTGAGTCTTTTCCTCTTGTCCAGCTTGGCCATACAGCCATTGCAGGGCATGTTTTATCTCAATGCCAATTAAATAATATTTCACCAGTTAAACCATATCAAAGTGTGGAAGTGCACAACCTGGTAACAACGCCCAGTCACATACCAACAAGGTAGCCCAGAAAGATACATTGGTTGATCATACTGAAAGATTCTGAGAGGTCCAGCAGAATCAAAAGGAACACACTCTCCCTGTTGCCAAATCCACCAAGGTCACCAGGCACAGATCTTTCATCAAGGCAACCAAAACATCCTCCGTTTCATAATCAATCCTGAAAGTAGTTTGAAATGGATCTATATATTATGTTTCATGCAGGAATCCCCAAAGAATGTAGGCCACCAGGAATTGTGGTGCAATGATATTTTGAGGCCACATGATTCCCACCCCTAATTTATAATATGTCACTTCCAAACTCTGGGCAGGAGAGTTTGACATCCTGTTTTATGTTCTGGAAACACCATTGATTGTCTAGGTTGATTCCTCAGCTCCAGAATTCTCCTAAGGCCTAGACAGAGGGTCATCTCTTCAGTTTGCAAATCATGACAACATGGCCATAGCAATGCCACATGAGCAACCATGAATGACTGTTAGGTAATGTGTTCATTGTCCTTGTGGCAACATATACATAAACAGAAAGAAACAAAATAATGGTATTTCAGGAACAGGGCTCTTTAGCATTTCTCTTCCCAATGTGCAGCCACAGGACAGTTTTCTTGGTACTAGATTTGGTCACTATGCTGATTTTTAATTTTACATTATTCATTTATTTTGTGTGATACTGCAACCAACTTACAATCTAGTACATGTGGCACATTGTCAAGTCAAGATTCATCTCAGTTTTTCTTTTTTAAAAAATTGAGAGATCAGAGAGCATAACATTTCTCATAGAAAATTTAATTTATTTGGGTTGATTTTTGTTTTAACATGTGGAGAGCTTAGAATTTATCAAAGGAAGACGCAACTCCAGATGGATCCAATTATGTGCTTGAATTTTTAAAAAGGCTTTGTATGTTCTACTAATGGTAGCAGCACAAAACCATTGTCACAGGAGAAAAGAGAAAGAGAAGCAAACTAGTTTTGATCAGATATATTTAACTTAAATCTCCTCCCTTTTTGCTTCCAGCATCACTCTTGAAGCTTAAAAAATGTCATCAAATGGTTTATTGACCAATCATCATGAAAGTCTGACCTTTGGAATTTTGCATTTTCCTTTAATGTAATTTCTATAAGAAAGTCCAACAGATCTGTTAGTTCAGATTAAGCAAAATATATTTTGACCTTCTAAAAATATGATCCAGCCTTTTGAAAAAATGTTCAGATCTACTTATACTAGGGAGTAAGTGCCATGTGTCACTGGACTGAATCCTATTTTTTTTTTAAAAAAAATATTTTATTGATTATAAAGAAAAAAAACAGAACAAAAAAGAAAAACACCATGGGATACAGTGAAAAAAGGAAATTTCAACAAAAACAAGCTTACATTATTATTTCTCTCCAATTCCATTACAATCATATGCTTATTCAGCATATTCTATATCATACTGCTTATATACTTTTGTTACCTATATCTAGATCTCATTCTCATTATACTCATTATTATTATAATAATTTCATTCTTAACTCTATACTTTTCCATTACATTTAATCTATTACTATTACTAAATATGATCTTATTACTAAACATATCAAACTATTCCTAAAAGTAAACCCACCCCTCAGAGCCAATTATGTTTCAACTTACTCTACCCTCCAGAATTGTAATTCTTCTTGTGGAGGTATGGCACCTTCCTCTTTTATTAAAACCTTTTCCACAAATATCTTCCATATTGCTTCCAAATCATTCCCCTTCATTATTCCTTTTTTGGCCTTAATTCAACATGTTAACTTATCATTAATGGCAATTTTCCACACTTCTTTATACCAATTCTCTATTTAAAAATCTCCATGAATTTTCCATTTCCTTGAATAGGACTGAATCCTATTCTTTGTTCCAACTAGGGCAGACACATTGAATGATTAGAATTTACCTATGTGTAACAGTTTATAATACCAAATTTAAACAATTAAATAGCAATCCTATTAAAATACTAAACAGTTTTTTTTTAAAAAAGCATTAAAATATAACAATGAAGATAACAGTGCTAAGTTGTTTTAACTTGCTGTCGTGTTTATCCTGTTTTATCCTGTTTAAGTTGTTCTATTGTTTTAATCTGGAATTGTTTGAAATTGTTTATTGTTGACCTAAATAATTTTGCCATATTTGGTGTTGTGAGATTAAAAAAATCTCATACTGAAGTATGGGATTTTGGTACATCAGCACATGATTACCTGCACTGTAAAAATTACTTGAGAAGAAAGGCAACCTGTTTGCAAGCCAGAGACCATGAGTAATGTTCAGTTTCAGTTTTACTTAGAAGAGACCCTGATTTTTACTTCTCAGAGGAACGTGTGGTTCTTATTCACTGGCTTTTCACTCCTTAAAAGTTCACTGACACCATTCTCAGCTTAAAAACTGGAACAAAATACATTTTGAATCATGTGTTTTGAGAGTGTCTGAAACATGTTTTGGGTAAGACAGAGAGAAATGTACCCTTTTTCAAAAATCTGAATTTATTTGTTAAATTATTTGGGTTGCACTGACTTTTATCACTTTGCAAATCTTTACCACCATAGTAGTTTCCCTGATATCTTTGTGCAATTCAACCACAGGTACTCCACACAAATATTCCAGCCAGACTTAGGATGATTCAGAGGACCATCTGTTACAATCTGACATGAACATGACTTGCTCATTTCAGTGAATTATGATGGGTTGAACCTGTCCAATGGAATGATAGAACACTTGTCCAGTTAATGAATTACTGCTGCTGAGTGTGACCCGCTCATTCAAGTGAGTCATGTTCTAGCCCGTGTAATTCACTGTTCACAAGACTTGTACAGCCTGCCCTTATCCCTGTGTTAAATAACGGTGTGTGAATCCAGCCTAAATGTGTCTTTTACAGGTCAGACTCTGGCTTTCAAATCTTGATCATAACATCTGAACATGAGAGGAGGAAGCATTTTACTTTTTTCCCCTTCAATCCAAAGAGAATATGTGGTTACAAGAATGCTGAAAGAACATCAGGTACTCAGTTGGAAAATGTCTAAAGATCACACAGAAGTTATCAGAAGCTGACTTGAAATAGCAGGCAGGTCACTCAGCACTTAGCAGGGCTAAGACATTTACCCTGTTCTTTTAAGTGTTATTACCATCTTTTAAAATGCCTTATCTTTTAACTTTTGCTTCACTATCTATGTTTTTTTTAAAGTTCCCTTGCAATTATAGTGGCAGCGGGTTATACTTTAGACTCTATACTTTTACTTAAAATGGGTGTGCACTCTGTCAAGCAAGTGATCATTTCAGTTGTCACTTGATAGCTTGACTATTTCCATCAGCCATCACATGTTGGGTTCATGATAGGCACTTGCCCTTCGTCATCTTAGCAATTATCAATCAGCAGCAGCTAAAGTGCAAAGTGGTAAGCCTAGCAAAACTATCATCTGTTTCAGTGCTTCTCAGCCTTCTGTATCTTGTGTCCCACAAATGGGTGAGCTCCCATTATGATGGAATCATAAAGACCCATTTTTTTCCTGAGAAGGAAATATGCATTGGCAATATACATTAAAAGCATTCTGTAATTACAGTTATCATCTGTGGGCATAAAAATTACAATAGTCATCTTGGAGTAAACACTAACAGAAATAAAAACACCATTAATAGCTGGAATTTGCTTATAAAACCCCTGTATCCCACCAGCAGATGTACCTGCACTGGTCTACAATGACAAGATATTCCTCTTATATAATGTAGGCATTCCACAGGTGAGGTTCTATCAGTGAAAAGGCTGTTTCATTTGCCTCATGGCCAAGATTTTAGCCTTTAGCCACGACCAGCAAAACTGCCCATCTGAGCCACACATGGTCAGTTTGCTTTAGATGAGTTCTACTATAGCAACCAGAGTGTGTAAGCCATTGGTCAATGAGAAATTTCTATTGCACATAAATGTCAAGGAACCTGTAATTTTCTCTGGATATGTGGTAGAACCTGTCTTGAAACCTGGGCAGAAGGAACAAGAGGTTTGTGTGGGCCTCATTCTGGAAATGCCCTTGATTCTGGAATAGGACATATTATGGAAAAGGAATGGAACAGTGATAGAAAAGGACAAAGATAAGTGGGAAGTGTCAAAAAGAAGGTGAAATGGAAAGCTTAAATGATAGAAATTAAAAACAATTAAAAAATTTAATGGTCTATACTTTATGTCTGGAAGATAACATATCAGTTAGATCCCCCTCCACATTATGTTAAATGTGTATGCTCATTTCATCACAAATGTTTACCTAATGTTATTGCATGCTAGGAATTTTTCAGAATGTGTACTAAATGGCACCTTTTGTGTGCCTTAAATTTTCCAAATCTTGAAGTATGCCAGCTTTTGATAGTTTTGTAAAGTCCAAGATCTCACTGTGTGAGGAGAGGCATGGAGGAGAAATTATGATCACATAAAAATGGCAGGTAAAAACTGACATCATGGCAATTCTACATCAAAACATGTTTAAAAAGTGAACTGGAAAATTGAGTCTGAAGACTTGCCATTTCCTGTTTGTGTCTGTGATACAGTTAAATCCATTAAAACCAAGGCAAGATGTTACAAGCAGATCATTAAAACCAATCTTTTCTTCTTAGCTGTGTGTTGCAGCAGGAAGGAGAAAACCCAGCATCAAAAATCGATTGCTATAAAACAAATCACAATTTTTTACACATGTTGGATTATATCTACCAGTTTTAGTAAGCCAATTATACCTGATATGCAAATGTACCACTTCAGAAAATGGCTATGTCCCTAGATCTGCCCACTTAGTTTTTTTTGTCCTTTATTTTTTTTTTCAAAATGTCTAATAGCTTTTTGACTGTTATTGGGATAGCAGTATGTCTTTTTATTCCTTTCAAAAAGTCTAAAACAGCTGTAATTAGGCATAAAATTGGCAATTCTAGATGTGCAAGGTTTCTTTGTTTGCTTAAAATAGTAGCCCCTGAGGTCTAGCAATAACACTTTCAGTGTATTCATCCAATTAAATGATTTTGTAATATGAGTAGAAATCCTGTGCTTTCTGTATTAATCTGATTTCATAACACTAGCTAAAGCAAATACCAATTTAGGTTTTTTCTTAAAACAAAAAAGGTAAAAGATCTCGGTTTCCCACATCACACCAGCAATGACACTTTGTCCACAATTACTAATATTTGTTTTGCACTTTTTGTGCACAGTGAGCTCATCACCTTTAAGGCTCAATTGCTGAGGAGAAAGTGCCATTTTTTCCTAGTACTCCCCTTATGTAGCATCTTTTCCCAACCCTGCTAAGCAAGGATGATAGAAATTGTAATCTAAAACATCCTCCTATAGTACCAGGTTGGGGAAGGCTGTTGTATACAGTGTAGTATATACAGTATATATATATATATATATCTGGAAAAGCATGGTTTAAGTCTTTTTGTCAGTCCCAAGTGCAACAGACTCATTGATTCAACTATAGAATCAAAGAATCATAAAATTATCTAATTATTGATCTATTTCATTTATATCTTTTTTGGGGATATAATTGTGTATTGAATAATACTGTAATACTGGTTGATATCTATTATGGAGTGTATGGTAACATACACATATGGATTTATTATATATTGATTTATATTTATTGTGTTGATTTGTAATGACAGTTGAACTAAATAAATAAATATATTATTTAAAAAAAAGAATCATAGTGTCATAGAGTTGGAAAGGACTGCAAGGGCCTCCTGACAGGCATGAATACAAAACTAAAGCAATCCTAAAAGATGGCCATCCAACTTCTATTTGAAGCACACCAAAGAAAGAGTGCCAACCACAGTCCAAAGCAGTCTATTCTGTCTCAGCTTTTACAGTCAATTGATTTTTCCTAATGTTTAGGTGGAATTTCTTTTCTTGTAATTTGAGCCCATTAGTTCATGTTCTAGTCTCTGGAGCAGCAGAAGACAAGCTTGCTTCATCTTCTATATGACATCCCTTCAGACCATTAGCAATGGCCATCATCACCTCTCAGACTTTACTTCATTTGGAGTTGACTCACCATGTAATGATGTGTTGATTCCTGTGTGTTAACTCAGCAGTTAACAGTCAATTCAGTGGATGTACCCTACTAGGTTGGGACTAACTGAGAGAATACTAACAGCATTGTGATTTGTATGTGATGAGTACCACGGATGCCCCTAAGATCTTTTTCTTTTATGATTGGTAGTGATCACCACACTTATTTCTTATATGACTAGTGATGCAGATCTTTTCCTGGTCAGTGTGATCAAGGTGCTTTTGTTCTATCAGTCTTTGAAAGTGGTTCAGTTTGGAAGCAAGCTAAATTTGCATTTCACGGAGCAGAAGTTGATGGTAGGCTCTCAAATGTTGCAAGACGAGAATTGGCTTTTGTCAATTTGTATGCTTGTGTTTATCGAAGACACTTTTGTAACATGAATATTGGTGTAAAGGTGCTTTTTTTTAAAAGTTTCCTATGCAGTTGTATGTAATCAGGGAGCAAATAAACTGCTAGGTTGTGGTGATTCTTGGCATAGCCATTGCCTCTTCTCTGCTCATGCCTGCACCTAGATCTGTCCTAATTTGCAGAGGACTATCCTCTATATCTGAAGGAATGTCAAAAAGGAATCCTCTGTTTGAAAGTATCTTCTGATTTAAGGACTGTGCAGCCCAGGCCGGGTTTAAGATAAGTAGGGATAGCAAGCACTTTGAAGCTGTCCATTAGCATTCAGTACCTGGGCAGCAGACAAAACAATCACACACATCACCTGATCACAGTCTTCCCCATTGTGGTGAATTATAAATAGCAGTGTGCTATAGTATTTCCATTTGCATTGTATTTGTCTCTATGTAGTGATACTTATATTTTTGTTAATCATTTCCAAATTTGCTCCTGTACATAAAAATCAGTATATATATGTTTCAGATAAATTTGTGTTCTTTTGTGTGCAAAGGACCACCATTTTCTATTTTTTTTAACTTCAACTCTATTTAAGGTATAAAATATATGCTCAATTACTGTAAAATTCTAGCTCTCCTTCCCTTATTTTCCTCCAAAAGTTGCCTTATACCAAAACAGGTCATTGAACATCTATCTCAGTATTGTTGCCACAGATTGGTAGGGGCTCTTCATAGTCTCAGGCACAGGTTTTTTGAATTCTGCTAAGAGAATTCAGGGAAATTGGGACTTTTTGCAAACATATTATGTGCTTTATTATGAGCTACAGTCCCCCCTCTCTCCCCCGCTCTCCCATTAAGGCTGTTCTCCCTGATCTGATATTCTTTCCTGTTATGGAATGGATATGAAGTAGAACTATATAATAAACACATTTTCCAAGACTATGGATAAGTGCCTTCCTCATCACTAAGCAACCACAGGAGATTAAGAAGCAGGGCTTCATTCCAGGCAAACAGTATTTCTATATAAATATGAACCTTAGGACTTCTCATTGTAAATACTAAGTACTGTCCTCATTTCCCTTGAAAATACAAAAGAATCCTTTAAAAAAAAATCAACTTATGGTTGCATTGTCATCACAGCATTACCCTTAGGGGTGAACCTCTATATATGATAGGCCTACTTGCAGTTTGATCTCTGCATGGCACCCTCTACACATCTGCTTCACATGAATGTATCTCTCCCACTTGCAGTTTGCATGCCTGGTTGACAAGATCCTCCCAAACTCTTCTAAAATGCATTTCTTCCATATGAATTTGGCAGATGGTATTGACTCTTCCAACACTCTCAAGGGACCTTTTCTGTGGTAGCACTGAAACTCTGAAACTCCCACCCAGGTCATGTTCACTGGGCAGATTCATTATTTGTTAAGCTAGCTTTCTCCAAACTGTGATTTTTCAGGCACCTGAAGAAAAAAAAAACCCTCATCAGTCCCAGACAGCATGGCTGGGGATGGGAATGATGAGAATTATAGTGCAAAGGAACTGGAGAGCACCAGCATGGAGAAGGTTGCTCTGGCCTTTTCTCTCACATGTTTAATTGCATTTGATCATTTTTATGGCTAGTTGTTTCCCCCTGAATTATCATCTTGGCAGCTTTCCCCCCGCCTTTCTATTTTATCTGCTGTGTTAGTTGCTTTTAATGGAGTAGTGGGGTTGTGGTTAGCTGCTGTGTGTGTGTTCAGAGTAATAGCACTTAAATAGCTTTAAAAGCAGCATGTTATTGAAGTCTGTAATTAGCTGGCCCAGAGTATGAATTTGTCCAGCCTATAATGCTTGCTGTGCTATGAATCAAGACACCTTGTCATCAAATGGTCCTCCACGACACAAAATAAGGGGTTCAGATGATTTACAAATGTATGAGCGGTAGCTAATAAATCTACCTGCCATCCCCCCTCCATGTTGCTATGCGCTGCCCTCCACTGAACAGACATTCATATTACCACCTCTTACATACCCCACCCAGTGGGATAGCAAAATGGGCATGAAATTTATTATTCATATAAAAACTGGGCACTTATGGCTGGAAAACATGCAGTTGGCAGTTTCCTGGGCTAGGTCAGCATGGGCTCAGCATAGCCAGGTCACAAGGTCAAGAAGAGTTAGGCAGGAAAGCCCAGAATTAAGAGGCTTCAGTAATCTTGTCAACAACCTGACATCTGTATATATTAGTCAATGAAATTGCTCAGGTGTGGCAGGAAAGTACACCAGCTGTGTGCATTTCCTACCAAAAGCTTCCCCATTCCCTCTACCCAGCCAAGACATTAAGAGGCTGTCGGGACTCCCACCAATGTTTTGTCACCCTAAAGTAAGACAATCAGTCTGTTCTAGACCCCTTTTGTCTACTTTGCCAGAGACCCATTAACACTCACCTCTTCAGGGTAGGGAAAAGGGTATTTAAACCCTAGCTCAGACCACAGCAATTTGCAGTGCTCTGGATGCATGTTGGTGTGTTACTCTGCACGTTGGCCCCCAGATTCCTGTGCTCTGTGCTACCCTCAGACTGCGGTCCAAGCCTCCATTTGAACCTTCTTCTGGACCAGTAAATATTACCGTCTACACCCAAAATCTCTCTGTATCCAGCCTTTGTTGCTTCTCCCTTCACTAGCCTTGTATGGTTTGTGAAACTACTTGATTTCTTTGTGTGTGTGTGTTAATTTCCAATAAAAACACCCTGTTTAAACCTTTAACTGGAGGCCTATGGTTAGTACCGATACATAGTGATGAAAAGATCTTGCCGTTACCTCCTTCCTTTCATAGGCCTCCTTTGAGCTTTAATTCCCTTGATTTCTAAGGAGACATTGGCACTGCTGGTGGGTCTCAAACTCTCCCACCTTTTGGGGTAACTGTTACTATAGTTTCTAGCCCGGACTTGTGGGATATTAGATATCATTTGATATCAATAACTTGGCCTACTATACCCCTTTTCCTCCACATGCTTGCGAGGCCCCCGGACAAGCTCGCATACAGGCATGGCTGCTAATTGCTGTAGTATTCCACACAAATACAGGCAGGCCAGACATAGCCGACCCGCCGCTTCAGAAGACCTAAAGTCAAGTATCACATTATGTATGCATGCGACTTACAAAGAACTCCCTGCCCCGAGCCGGCAGCTTGGCTAGCCAACTACTCATCTGTCAAGCACTCCGCATTTGCATACTGGATACTCTACTGGCAATTCAATCTTAACTCAATCATGTAAAATTCTGACCTTTCGGAGGCTTTGTCTCCAGCCTAAAACTCATTGTTGTCCCCAAGTGCGGACTAGACTGTGGCCACATTTTCCCCTATAAGAATCCCTGACTTTGAGCACTTCCTCGGATCGCTCTTGGCTTCCATCCTGCCTTGCTGTTGCTTCGTTCAGCGAGCCTTCCCCTCAGCTCCACGTGTTGAGAAACTCCATTTCCACGAACTTCTTCTTCAGACTACCCAGGCTTCAGGACAGATGTAATATTTCCCATACCAAAGCCTCCTCTAAAAATCCCTCTATCCGACTCCAGCCTTTATTTCTATAGTTCTCTGTGTGAGTGTGTTGCATACATTTGTTTGGCTGTATTTTAATAAAAACAACAATTATTATTTTACTTCTTGTTGCTCCTTGATTCAGCCTGACCCCGTAGACATTGGGTAAAGGATCTTGCTACGTTGCCCTGCCTCTCGTATTGCTAGCTTGTGCTCTTTTGACTAATTCCCAGCTTTGTAATTTGGAGTGCACTTAGGTGTCCCTCACGGGATCCCCAGAAATCAGGGTAACAGTAACATTTAGTGCAAAGGGCCCACATGCACATACATGTATCTGTAAAATGGAGGGGGCAAGATTCTTGATTGTTCTGGCAGCAGAAAGACACAAGGGAGGGCATGGCCGTCTCCCTTCAGTGCAAATCAGGGTTCTAGACCATATGAGGTTGGCTGCTGCTTGTTAATAAGAAACATTATACAGGTATATTTCAGTTAACAAAGCAGATGTGTTCCTAGGCTTTACTTTAAGAGAAAATTTGGTACCAGAGGCAGAAATAACCTGGAAAGAATAATGATAGGTTCCTATACCACGCACACACAGAAAGCAGCTCAACATGTTTCAGCAAACTTTTTCTTCAAGACTAGCATTGTGCACACATGAAATGAAACAGCCTTGCATAAATAAACAAAAGCATTTTGAATTTCCTAGAGATCACTTGAATTCTTCTTGCAAAATGCATCACAGGATGATTTTTCTTTTCTTTCAACAGCCTTCATTTTTCTTATCATTTCAATTTCTGTGGTGAAACTTACAGATCCATGTTTTTTTTCAGCATGTCAGGGTAACTGATAAGGCAGGCTAATCCACTTTCTACCTTTCTTCCTGTTTAGCTCTTTACACATGCAAGTAAGTGATTCTGGAAGTAGCTGTTTATCTTGCCTGTTGGGTGTAAGAACACATGGCCACAGTAGGATCACCTAGGGTAGGATCTCATTCTTTCCCAGGTCAATTTTTATTGCATGCTGCTGAGACCCAGCATTGAAAGTCCGTCTTTCTGTAGCCCTCCTTCACTGTCCTTCCAATGCCAATGCTGCAGAAGAGCCTCAAAACATCCAGCTAGACAGAAGAAAAGAAAAAGGGTGTGGGTGGGCTAGGCTTCTGTGAAAAGAAAGGAGCTTCTTTGTTAAAAGTTCTGTCAAGGAAGATGTGCCTGTTGTTGTTTTGTGCCTTCAAGTCGTTTCTGACTTATGTGACTTGAAGGTGGACTTTTCATGGTGCTTTTTGAGTCTGAGAGCACCCAAGGCCACCCAGTGGGTTTCCATGGTTGAGTGGGGAATTAAACCACCACACCACACTGGATCTCAGGTGTGCCTGTACCCTCACAGAAAAGCACTTTGCTTGTTATGCAGCGAGATAAACTACAAAGCCATGTTAGCTAGTGGGTTCAATATTGATAAGATGATGAATCTGGCATGGTGAGTCTCTGCATTAAAGGAGCTATTCAAGGTGCCAAACCTAATCCCCTAAATAAGTTAAATGCCTTGGACAGGTCATTTACAGTCTGGACTAAAACTGAGAGCATGTTCACTTCTCCTGCTGACATGGAAGCTACCAGCTGACACTGCTACAAAGCTGGCTGCAGTTGCTCAGAATTTCTCTCTAATATTAACATTATTCTTTTAATATTCAAATATTTCTTCCTTAGACATGAAAATGAATAATTTCCATAGTTTTCTTCCCCCTCTAGAGAAAATAAATACTTCTGCCCAGTGCTCACACATCCAGAAATGTTGTAGGAAATTCTCTGCAGAAATATTCTGTCTCTCTCACACGCATACATATTCTCTCTCTTTCACGTGAGAACTGTGGTTTTCTTTAAATTCTTTAAATTTTTGCCCTGTTTGCAGAAAGCCACATGTATTTTATGTGCAAGATTGCTGTTTTCTATGGGATCTTGCACAGAAATAAAAAAATCTTTCACAGGAAACATCTTGTGCCAAAACCTGTAATCTTATGTATCAAAACCATGTGATGAATGTTTGGTGCAAAACTGCAGAGTTTTGCAGAGGATTTTTTTTTTTTTTGCATGTAAGGTTTTTGTTATGCAGGAGTGCTATTTCTGCATAGTAAACAAAACATTGTTGCACAAAATATCCTGCGCAACAAAAATCTCAATCAGAAAACAGCAACTTTGAACAGCAAACCAAGTGACTATTTTTCTTGTGCAAAGTTTGTGTGTGTGTGTGTGTGTGCGTGCAAGATGTTGAGTGTGTGTGTTGTTTTTCACATAGAAAAAGCAGTCTTGCACAACAAAACATACACTGTTGTTTGGAAACGTCACAATACTGATCCATTTTTTAAAAATAAAATCCTGTATTTATGTACAGAATAAGCAGTTCACAATGTGCAAATACTAAGTGAAAACTGAAAAAAAAATTTCTCTACTGTATTATTCCTCTTGACCAGAATTTTCAGCCAGAAAGCAAATAATGGGGAATATTCATTCCATTATTATCGCTAAGATGATTTTGAAAGAAGATGGATCTGGGTCAGGCGACGTGCTCATTAGTATTTAATTTTAATGAAATTATATGGCAAATTCATAGAAAATAGGTGTATTATTGACCTTTCAAGCTACATGTATGGATGACCATAGGGGAAGAGCTGTGAAGACCCATAGCATGCAGTAGGTCCCACTGCCACTAAGTACAGCCAGAGAAGACATCTAAGTGAAACCCATAGAGCTGCTAGTAACTGAACAATACTGAGCTAGATGGACCGGTCACTTTGACAGAGCAGAAGAAGACAATTCCTGTGTGCAGTGGCATTCGGTCGCTTAATGTTAATGGAGTAGTGAATCAATTCCAGGTTTTAAAGATACCAAGTCTGTTGAGGGCATTCAGTATCTTTTTTCACAACTGTTTTACTGTTTGGACTAGATGCCAAGATGGATTCACTACACTGTCTCTGTGGGAGCTACCACCACCACTTGTTGTGCCCAGATGCATTCTGAAAATCTTCCACTCTGTTTGTAGGCAGTAAAATGAGGAGAGGATACCTTCCCTTTTTTTAAGGGAGAGGATTATTTCTACAACACTTTGTTGAGGATAAGAACACAGCTTCTTTCTTTCCCCCTTTCCCCCTTATTTTAAGGCTTTGGGGTGGAGAGGATTTGTGGCAGCATTGACAATCTCAGCAACTGTCTTTTTTTCATCCTTCGCAACACTCTGAGCCAGCTATTGTTCTGGGGCACTTCAGAAGGCACCACAGCAGGTGGTACAAAGAAATTGGAGGGATATCTTAAATACTGAGAAGAACTATGATTTTGTCATTAAAAAGTGGGAGTGATAAATTTAGGAAAAACAGATTTATTTTACTATGAGTTTTCATGGATTCATGCAACCTGATTCCTCAGTTATATGGATGAATAAGATGTCCAGGCCTGAGGTATATGCACAGTTAATCTGAGTAGTCTCCTTTCTCCATACCCCCTCCTTCCACCCAAAAACGTCAATTACAACTATTTCATATTGTCACTTGATTCATAGTTGCTATGGCCAATTCATCACTTGCTGGCCAATCTTCTCTATAGTCGCCTAGGCTAACACGTGGACTTGGATCCCGTCATAGGAGCAATGCATGAACCCTGACCAACTGGAAAGAACCTGAGGGAGCTTGCACAACACTGACATGGGCTTCAGCAACACAGAGTGACTGCCTTGTCACAATGAAGTAGCAGAATGAGCTTTGTGGAATAAAACAGCCTTGGCCCAGCTTACTTGAGTGACTGTACCTTCCTGTATGAACCTGTTAGATTTCTAGATCCTTCAGGAGAGGCTCTTCTCTCTGTCCCACCACATTCCCAGACTCATTTGGTGGGAGCAAGTGAGAGGGTCTTCTCCGTGGCTGCTCCCAGACTTTGGAACTCCCTTCCTAAGGAGGCCAGGGTGGCCCCATTCTTGGTCTCCTTCCATCATCAAGTCAAAACATCTTTATCCCATCAAACTTTTAAAAACTGACTGGGGTAAGATTTTAATGCTGTACAGTGCTATTTTTAAGGTTTGTATATGGTCCTTTAATGAATTTCAGTGTTTTAATGTTTAATGTCTTAACTCTATAAATTGTCTCATCACTTTTTAAATAATCTTTGTGTTTATACTATTATTAATGACTTTTGATAGTTTTAATCTGTACTGTTTTTAAATATGTTAGCCACCCTGAGTTCAATCATTGGAAGAAAGAGGGAGTGTAAATGAATTAAATACATAAATAAAGAGAAACTAAATAAAAACAAGAGGTCGAAGAACCCACCTGTTTTAGGAGCAAAGCAAGTTGGTGTTTCCCTATTCTTATGGAGGTGCTATAGGCTATATTTCAGAAGAAGGAATCAGCAAAATGTCTTCTGAGCTTTCCGTGCCTAAAAAAAACACCCATGAAATTAATGTGACTACCCTAAGTTGACAGGCAATTTGAATGCATGTACACATACATGGTGGTAAAGCTCATCAGAGCTGGCTCTTCCATGGGTCTCACTGAGACAGATGCCTCAGGTAGCTGGGCACCAGGAGTGGCACACTCCCTTCTTCCTCCTTTTGCCTGGCAGAGCTCCTACTGCTTTGGATAGCTGCCACTCTGCCTGCTCATCTTCTTCCTCCCACACAGGCACCTGGACTCTGCGCTCTGGAGTTTTGCACAAAATGATGTCAGACTTCCAAAGCCACAGTCTCCTGCCAGGTTGTAGGGGAAAGAGGGAGAGAGTAGTAAATTTGCTGCTCCCAGGGCCCCATTGCCTAACCGTCATTGCTACACTGAGCATCATGGTCAAGATAGCCCTAATGAACTGTACATCAGCCAGGATGGGATATAACTTGCTCCACTCAAAAAACAAACAAACAAAAAAGCAGGGTTGCTGGACGCTGGTGAGGCAGAGGCATCACCCCAATGTGTTCCATCTTTTCAAGGGGAAGCACAGACAATAGCAGCCTGGGAATGGTAAGGCATTGAATTGAATTATGCTTACAGGAAGTCCAGATGGCCCATTCATTTTGAGACAGTGAAGAGAAACTAATATTTAGAAGATGAAAAAGAACATAATCAGGGAAATTACGTCTACAGGTTCAATGAAAAGTGGAAAGCAAATGATTTAATCAGAAAAATGTTATCTGATGTAGAAGTGCAGTGGTTTTTGAGTTAATTTTTGGGCTTATGGGAATTTGAGGATTTCCTTCTCTTTACCAAGGTGTCCTCCTTTTCAGGGAAAGTGGGCAGTTGTGGGCACCATGGCTGCTTCCTCACCCTGTGAATCTGAATCATTCTCCAATGGGAGTGAGGCATGGAATAATGTATTATTAGGGTAGCCTTTCTTCCTGCCTCAGGCAGATGGAGAACTGTGGCCATCCTCAGGGTTCTTTGTGCTCTCTCTCTAAAACTTAATAGCAATCAAAATGGATAAAGCAGAGATTGAAGCAAGGCTTTTATAAAATCTGCTACCTAATATGGAGTGGAAATCCTAAAAGTGTTTTCCAGGAATCATGTGAGTCTGGCACATGGTTTTTGAGATGACAGACATGCATTTTTATTGCTAAAGAACAGAAAAGGCTTTAATAACAACTTTTTTTTTGTTCTTTCTGCACTGAAACTCACTAAAGCAGAAAGAAATTTAAATTTTTACTAATTCATCGGGGGGGAAATGATAACAGCAAGGACAAAGGAGCTTTGATGCAGAGAATAAGCCATGATTTAATTCAGATGATGGAATACTTGCATAGTATGGTTCTGAAAAGAACCTACGTATCAAGGGAGAGAGTATATTTAGAAATATAAACCCCAGAAAGGCATAGAGAGCGGTCCAGAGAAAGGTAGATCATCTTAATACCAAGTAATTTCAATGGGAACCAAGCATATATTGAGCTTTCTCTGAATTCTGTCCAGAGCAGATGCTGTTTTCAATACCCATGCCTAAATAAATATGTGGAAATTTGCAAGTAGTAATTCTCCGACTTTGTCAAGGTGACAAAATCTGTTATTCAGCCATTCTAGCAGTTATCAAAGATAAAACAAAAGTGTATGTGTGTATAAATTTGACACATGTCATAGTGGTAATGGGTGACTCCCATGTCTGTGAGGTGAAATGAATCTTCTCCAGGTCTTGAACATCAGTGGAGCTATCCAGGGTACTGAACCTATTTTGGAGTGTTCAGCACCTCTGACAGCTCCTTAAATAGATCCTACATGGTAAGTGCAGAGCATAAGTGCCCTGTACACATAGCACTGTGTCTGCCTAGGAATAGCAGCCAAGCCCCAATTGCAGCCATTAAACAGCCATGGAAGGAGAGGGGAAGGCAGGAGGTGACTGGGCAGCAGGAACAGTATCTTTTCCTCACAGTTTGCAAGAAATAGAAAGAGGCAAAGTAATGATGATAATGTAGTTCCTCTCTCTCCCCTCCCCCCTTCCACATTTTAGGGAGAGAAGAGGCTTTCCCCTGTGCCCAGTTTCCTTCCCTCCTTCATGTCCCTTCTCTGTAAGAATGACTCCACAGGGCTTGGCTCATGCTGGGTGTGGAAGGGTACAAGCAGCTAAAGAATAGTTTTGTGCATAGAGAGCAAGTAAGTTTTTAAAGTCTTCTTAAAAACAGTCACAGATGGAGCAAGCTGTATATGTCTGGAGAGGAAATTTGATGGATTAGGAGCCACCATCTCCAGGGCCTTCCACTGGTGGCAGAGCACCAGAGAGGAAGCCCTTTCAAAGATCATGTCAAAGTATAGCTTGTGTGACTCCATATGGGCGGGGGCACAAAGTGAAAGCCCAGAGGATTTTTTACATAAAGATGCAGCCCAGCTTTCTCTTGGTTTCATAGTTTTCATGGCAGGCATATCTTCTCTAAAGTCAGATGCCAAACTTGCCTTCACTTTTCCTCTTCCACCCCTCTTCTTCTCATGCTTCAGTTGAGCTGTCTATTTTTTTTTAAGTGCCATGCACATCATATGGCACTTCAAAAATATTCCCATAGGAGCACAATGTTACTATGTCATCTGGCCTTATATACTTCTACACAGAATCTACCTCAATGTAGGGATGCCTGAGAAAACACACACACAGTAAACATCCCACATTACTTCACAAACAGGCCATAACAAATATGAGATTTATCTTAGAAATGGAATGTGGGAGAAGGCAAAACTGACAGATGTGTTTACCCAGTCTAAGGGCTTTGTGAGATTAGCTCCTAAAAATCTGGGTGTCAATCTCTGCATTCAACTATGCTTGCCAATGGTTTCTAGTTCTGCTTTTTTTTTTCCCAACAGGCTCCGTCTCTTTAACAACTATATGTCAGATAAGCATAACATTATACATGCTGAGAGTACCTGTACCTATCAAATGTGGCCAGTGCTAATCGGTGAGGATTTTGTATGGTTTGTTGTCTTGTTTTAAAAAGGACTTTCCAGGATTTTAAAATGTCTTCATAAATGGGATGGAGCATCATCTTTGGAACAGGCCTCCTTTATCATACCTAAAATCCAAAATGCTAAAGAAGCTATAACTGAGTCTGGTATCCCACCTTCAAGCTAAGAAACTATTAAATCAGAAATATTAATCAAATGTGTTTGATTGCTAATTCTTGCAAACCATTCTCATCCACATTCTGGATACAAAATGCATTGCCTATCATTTTCTCACTAATTTTCTAACTAACTAACTTGTAGCTATTAAAGGGCAATGTTACATTCCAAATCTTTCTGCTTCAAAATCTTATGAAACACAGAGAGATAGGGATCTACCACCCAATGACCTGAACTTTCATTTCAGATGATTTTTTTTCTGGATTTAAATACTCTCCAATAGGCAAATGAAGGGAAGTATTTAAGCTGTGTTTTAAAAAACACCCACCAAGTTTTCCAGACCCTTAGTGAGGACCAAATGGATTCTAATGGTGAATACTTCCTAAATGACCTAATTAGCAATTCAATTGCTGTGCAATGGCCTTCAACATTGAACATGAGGTACATTAACTCATAATACTTTTCAAGCTATAGTTATATCTTTGAAACTGACTTTACAATGTATTTGGCCAAACACGAAAAAGGGACATTAAGCAGCTTCCAACCAGTGAGGAGTGGGAAGTGAGGAAGAGATAATGCTGAATTACTCTGAAAGGCTATGAAGTTTTACAACATGGAGGCAAAGACAGGAAATCAATCAAGTCCAAACAAACATTTTGTAAAAGTTTATTTAATCCACTAAGGAATGAAGGTATGAAACCAAGACAAATTGACAATAATAATAATGATAATGTCTTTTTCCCTTTTCATGCATTGCATCTTCCTGGGAATAAAAAGTTCAGGGTTAGTTCTGGTAGAAAAAAAATGATATCTTTGTTTTGTTTTAATTCTGAGTGAGGGTATTTTTAAATTGTTATTTTCCATTACTGAATGTGAAACAAAGATTTTTGGGGGGGGGAAGAAAAAGTCAAGGTTGCAGATTGTACAGTGAAATCTCAGACATGTTTGTTCAGAATTCTGTCCCATTATTGTACAAGAATGAATTAATATGGTACACTGTACTTAGGGTCTATTCTTATAAATAATCAGACATTTCAATCAATTCAAAAGTAGCAACCAACATTACCAAGAAATCCAGAAGAAATTAACCCTATCTTTCACCAACTTCATTGCTTAGCAGTCAGTTTTGTTTCTAGACTCAAGGTGCTGGCTTTGACATTTGAATCTCAGGACATGGTGCCTTTGGAATTGCCTTCCATGTGAACTTGCCCATGAATTCCACTCAGAACATTCTCTATGCTTCTTTGCCTTCTGAGGAGAACAGGCATATCACTTCTTAGTTGTGACATCCAGATTCTGGATTTGAAAACACTCAGATTGCCAGTCTATGAGTTGAATCCAAGCTTTCTGGGAGCAGAGGGCTTTGATTTTGATTCTGAGATTACAAGTGAATGCCATATTTAAAAAGTTGCATAGCCTGATGCATCTAGACCATTATATAATCAAGACAGTTCAGAATAATGACAGGAAGCATTGCCTTCACTCAGAATGAGTAAGTGAAGCACAGACTCACACGTTGAATGGGTGTCATTGCAGAGAGGAAAACGCTACAACATTTCTTGTCTACCACATTACAGTACGTGATTCACTTCCTGTGCCCTCTCCTCTTGACTTACTATACCTGCTAACATCTTTATTCATCTCTAAATGACCCTACACAATAGATACTGTCACTCCTAAAAACTCTTTGAAAAACTGCTAAAATAGAGAAGCACTTTGCATGCAAGTGTTCACAAAAGTGCTCAACATTTCTCTCTCATTTAGATAGATCAGAAATCTAGCAGAAGGTTGCTTTATATAGTCCATTTCTTAATAAATTAATCAAAGAGAGTCACCCATCCCTCTTCCACAGAAAATCTTATCAACATTATTAAAAGAACCAATGCATCCATTTCCTCCTCATCGCTCCAGGTTTTTTTTAAAAAAAATCCATTTTATAGTAGGAATGATCTCTCAGTTTGACCTAAAATGTTCCTGGTTCATGAAGACTCCATATTTGCATCCATTCATCCTAAAGTCATTTTACTCCCCCCCCCCGCATACACACACCTCCATCAAACTCATATTTCTGGCAAGAAGTTTCCACAATGCCTGTCAGGAGATGGCTTCTCCTAGCTTCATTATAAATAAAGAAAAATGACATTCAGTGCAATTCTTTTTGTGGTGGTGGTATTGCATGTGCTGTGAGGCAAGAAGCTATGCTGATGTCAGCAGTACTGCTAGTAGGGTATCCCATGTCAGACAGGCTTTTGCTGAGGAGCCAGATTAAATATGCCAAATGGCTACTGGGTGGCAGCAGTGGTGGGAGGTGACACTGGTGGATGATCTCTCAAAGACAACAGCAGTGGCATCATAGCTAACACTTGTTAGTATTGTGCAGAAGGAGGCACAGTAAAGCTTTTTAATGCCTTTTACAAAACAAACAAACAAACAAAAAACCCCTATCATGAAACAAGCCAAAAGGAAATAAGAGATAGTGCCAGATAGTGCCCAGACTGAAAAGCACTCAGTGAGTTACTATGGTACAATAGAGAACAACTACAGGTAGCACAGTGGCTAATGATGAACTGGACTCAGGCCAAAAGGATGTTCAGTTGTTGATGTGCTCAGAGGTGAAAGGAAAGTCCAAAGCTGTATAACACATATTGCAGGAATCAAGGGAAGTTAGACATAGTAAATGAGAAATCAAATATTGCAACAATTGGGGTGAGTGAGCTAAAGTGGACAGGAATGGGAAATTTTGAGTCAGATAATTACACAGCTTTGTACTCAGGAAAGGAAAATCTAAGATGAAATGGGGTGGCATTAAAAGTGAGGAGAGATGTAGCAAAAGCACTCAAAGTATAAAATGTGAAGTGTAACTGAATCATATCAATAAAACTGCAAGGAAAACCATCAATATAACCATAATATTAGTTTATACTCCAACTACAGAGGCAAAAGAAGAATAAATTCAAAGATTCTATAGTGGAGTCCAGGACAAAATTGATCACACATTAAAATAGGTCTCCTTGTTAAATATAGGTGATTGGAATGCAAAAGTGGGAAACACAGTAGAATCAAATATTGTAGGAAAATTTCCCCCAGGATCAAAAAATTAAGTAGGAGAGCAACTGTCTGAATTTTGTGAGGCCAACAGTTTCTTAATTGCAAATATACTCTTCAAGCAACCAAAGAAGAGATTGTTGATGTGGGCACCAACTAATAGCCAGTGAAGAAATCTGATAGACTGCATAATTAGAAGCAAAAGATGGAAAAGCTCCATTCTGTGTGCAAAAATAAGACCAGGAGAATATGATGGCAGAGATTATGAACTGCTAATATCAGAAATCGGAATAAAGCAGAAGAACATTAGACCAACCATCAGGCCAAAATATAACCTGAAGAACAAACATGTAGAATTTAAAGGTAATGTAAAAAAAATAGAATCACACTACTAAGCCTAATTGACTGGAAGCCAGAAAAACTCTGGACTGGAGCCAGTGATACTGTCAGGGAGGAAGGAAGGAAGGAAGGAAGGAAGGAAGGAAGGAAGGAAGGAAGGAAGGAAGAAGAAAGAAAGAAAGAAAGAAAGAAGAAAAAGAAAAAGTAAAAAGAAAGAGCAAGAGCAAGAGAAGCCTCAAGGGACGGCAGATGAAACTCTTCAAGTAGTTAAAGACAAATGAGAAGCAAAAATAAAAGGTGACAGAAACAGATTCAGAATCCTACATGCAAGTGTTCAATGACTAGAGTGCAGAACAAGTAGAACAACTTATAATAATCAATGCAGAGAAACATAAGGTGACAACAAAAAATGAAGAACAAGAGACATCTTCTACAGGATCTGAGAAAGCAAAAGGAAATCTAAACCAAGAATGGGGATGTTCTATGAACTGCAGGGAAACACATTACATGACAAAGAAGAAATAAAAAAGATGATAGAAACAATACATTGAAGAACTATATAAAAGAAAGGAAAGGATGACAGATTAATTCAAGTTGGAACCATATGGAAATGAACCTCGGGTTTTAGAAAATGAAGTGGACGTTTCTCTCAGAGCACTTGGGAGAAATAAATCACCAAGCATAGATGGGATAACAATAGAGATGCTTCAATCTATAGAGACAGAATCTACTCTACTTCTAATTAAAATCTGCCAACAAATATGGAAAATAAAAAAATGGCCCACAGATTGGAAATGCTCCATTCACATTCCAATTCCCAAGAGAGGAAACACCGGGGATTGCAGTTAAAGGACCTGGAAATTGCATTAATTTCCCATGCAAGCAAAGTGATGCTCAAAATTCTGCAACAAAGGCTTTTACCATATATGGATCAAGAAATATATGATGTTCAAGCTGGTTTCAGGAAAGGGAGAGGCACTAGGGATTGTACTGCAAACATATGGAGCACACCAAAGAATTAAAAAAAAAACCAGTCTTTGCTTTGTAGTTTATAGCAAAGTCTTTGATTTTGTCAATCATGAAAAATTATGAATTGCTTTTTAAAAAATGAGTGAGCTACAATATTTGATTGTCCTGATATGTAACTGTACTTAGGACAAGAGGCTACCATCAGAACAGAATACAGAGAAATGGAATGGTTTCTAATTGGCAAGGGGGGTCAGTCAAGGCTGTATTTTATTATCCTTTTTATTTTACTTGAATGCTGAACATATCAGATTTGGAAGAAGGAGGTGTGAAAACTGGGGGAAAGAACCTCAACAATTTAAGACATGCAGATGACACCACACTACTAGCAGAAAATAGCAAAGACTTGGAATGAATACTGATGAAAATCAAGGCAGAAAGTACAAAAGCAGGTTTACAACTGAACATTAAGAGAACAAAAATAATGACCACAGATTTACATAATTTTACATAATTTTAAAGCAAACAATGAAGACATTGAAATAGTTTATTGAAAATGGAGACCAAAGTCAAGAAATCAGAAGAAAACTAAGAACAGGAAGAATAGCTATGAAGGAACTAGACCAGATCTTCAAGTGTAGAGATATATAATTGCATACTAAAGTTAGATTTGTCCATGCCATCATCTTTCCAATTTCTATGTGTGGTTGTAAAAGCTGAATAGTGAAGACAACTGATAGGAAGAAAATCAACTAATTTGCAGTGTGGTGCTGGAGAAGAGTTCTGTGGATACCCTGGACTGCTAAAAAGACAAATCAATGGGTCCTAGAGCAAACCAAACCTGAATTTAGAATCCAAGATGACTAAACTCAGACTGTCATACTTTGGCCTTCCCATGAGAAGGCATGACTCACTTGAAAAGACAAGAATGCTTGGTAAGGGACATGTTAGGAAAAGAGAAGGCCTTCTTTACAGATGAATAGATTCAATTAAGCTTAGAAGCCACAGCCCTGAATCTCCAAGACCTGGACAGGTCTCTAATTCATAGGGTCTCCATGAGCCAAAACTGACTTCACAACAACAATCCCAGAATTTGAGAGCTGAATATGATCCCAAGAGTCATCTAGTCTGTCAATATAGGATGCTCCTCCTCAAACATTCCTGAGAAATGGCCAACCAACCATCTATACATTAGTATGTACTATTTACTAAAAAAAGGTGTAATAATACCTGTGATGGGGGTAATTACTTGGAGTTCACTGTCCTTTATAAACAGAATGAAGAAGAACCTAGCTTCACCTTACTTTAACCTGCAACTAGGTAAGGAGGCATGTAATTCTTTGCAAATTTAATTGTTGAAAGAAGAAGCAAGTATTTTTAACATTTTCTTTTTCTTGCTGCAAACAAATCTTTGAAAAATTGCAGTTTTTGAGAGCTATTTGGAGCTCGGGATTTCTTGTACAAAATTCACATGTGATATTTTTGTGCAGAAAAGAAAGCCTTTTCTTTGTAGAAAACAGCAATTTCCTGCATCAAAATGCTATTCCGTGTGTAGAAAATGCTCTTTTCTGTGTATAAAATACAGTGATTAACGAGCAGCATTTCCTATGAAGGAAACAAACAATAATATTTCTGCACACGAGATGTTGGCCCTTTTTGCACCTTACCTCGTCGCGGCAGTGGGGAGCGGCACTCGCGCGAGCAGCCACTCGTGCAAGCTGCTCATGACAGCCCTTTTTGCCTCCCGCATACCTTCCCTCTAGTGCGACCGTTGCATGAGCGGCCCGCCCCTTTCTTCCGCAGTGCAGTCTGGGAGTTGTAGGCTGTGCGGGGGGGAGGAAGCATGGTCGCCCCTGCTCGCCGAAGCACCACACAGAGGTAAGTGTGTGAGGGCGCCACGAGCATTGCACAAGCGCTTAAAGCCTAAAATCAAAAAATGTGCACAAGGGCGCCACGAGCATTGCACAAGCGCTTAAAGCCTAAAATCAAAAAATGTGTGCGCACCCTGCTTTAGCCTCGTGAACGTTGCGTGAGGGGGAGTGTGTCATACGGAGCACTGCTCCCACTCACGCAATGCTCAAGGGGTGCTCGCGCAAAAAAAAAAAAGCATGCGAAAAGGGCCGTTGCTATCTGTGCAAAAATGCTGTTTTCCGTAGAAAGAAAATGACTGAATGTTGTCCAGAATAAGTCCCAAACTATGAAGATTTTCTTGAGTCCTCCTTGTTCTTCTTCAGTTTTCTGTCCAAATATTTTTCTATAATATTTTTTCTCTTCCTACATTTAAGTTCATTTGATAACTCCAGTTCTAGCTTTCCCAGGATCATTCTTCTAAAATAAAAAAGTACTCAACACTTTACATTAAAAAAATTGCTCCAGCAGCTTTTTTCTTTTTTTTCTTTTGTGGTATCTCCTTTGCTCCTGTACTTTTTCTGGCTTTGTGATATCATTTTTTTGATATGGGAAACCAGAACATTACACAGTATTCCAGATATGGTTGTATGAAGATTTATATACAGTTTTTGTGGTAACTGGCTGTTTGCCCCAATCCTATTGCTATAATAATCCCTTACATGTATTTTGACCTTTCCCATTGCCACTGGCCTGTCTATTTATCTTAGGGTATTTAGAGAGCTTTTGATGGCTTAGCTGCAGGGTGACAGACTGTATTTCTGCATGGACCCCAAGAAGTTCAGTCTACCCAATCTTTTCCACCTTCTTCACATCACAGTGACCAATAAGGCTAACTGAACAGTTTTCAAGGAATTCTACTACAGCAGAACTCACCCATGAAGAGTCTCTCCTAATTCTTATTCAGCAACACTTGCTCTACTATATGTTACCCAACTGTATTTCCCGCAGTCATCTGAGCCAGGTGAGTGTATGCAGATACTGAATTATTGTTTGGAATCAACAATGGGTTGAATAAGGTCCAGTAAACTAAGGATGAACCCCAGCATGGCGCTCACCCTTTTGACATGAGGATACACTGCCTATCTTAAATGAGGCTGTGCTACACTAAAAAAACCAGATGCATAGCTGTGGGGTACTTTTTGATCTAGTGCTGTCACTTGAGGCTAAGGTAATCTCAACGGTCAGTAGTGGTTTTGACCAGCTGAAGCTAGTCAAGCAGCTGGATCTGCTTCTGGATGTGATAGACTGGGTGCTGAAACTTCTGCTCCCAATTGGATTACTGTAATGCACTATTGAGATGCCTTTGAAGACAACCTAGAAGATTCAGCTAGTGGGGTAGTCAGACCTCTAGCTGATATAACCAAGTAGAATCATATCACACCAGTTCTGAAGGATCTGTGCTTGGTGCTTATTTGCCCCCAACTTCATTTCAGATTGCTGGTTCTTATCTTTAAAGCCTTCAATGTATTGGGACCCAAATACCCAAAGAACATCTCTCCTCATCCCAACCGGCTTTTCAAAGGAGCAGTCTTCTTCAAGTACTTTGCTTCAAATATGACTCGCAATACTCTCCCCAGCACAGAACAGGGGAGTGCCTAGCCCCACCTCCTCCTTCAATACTTTCTTCCTGTGAAGAACTACACCAATGGATATTAGATCTCCCTTTTTGTGTAGACTCTCCATGTGAGCAAAACCCCTGAAAAAGCTGGACTCTTACTTGTGTGAAAAGCATAAATTACCCTCTTCACCATGGCTTGAGAAAAGCAGTTTGAGGAAAGCAGCAAGCGGGGCAGGGGGAATAGACACTCCATTGCTCCCACGTTCAGGAACTGATGATGAATAACGTCTGGACAGAGCTTATGTGGATAAAAGAGGGAGAAACTTGTCAGTTGTCTTGTCTCCACTATGGAATAAACTTCCCATGGGGGTGTGACTGGCAGCAACACTGCAATTGTTTGGGTATCAGCTCAAAAACCTTTCTTTGCCAAAGCGTTTTAATTGGCTAATTTGGTCTGTTTTATTGTTTCTGTTGCTTTTGTTTTGATAGCATGCTTTTGAGTTTTTCTTGCTTTAATCATATTTTTTCTGCTAAAACTGTATTTGAACACCACTCTGGTACTTATAAGGATGAAAAGCAGTTTAAAAACATTTTAACAGAAACAAATAAGCAACACATGTTTAATAATTCTAGCTATAATGCTTTCTAACAATCTGTGTGGGATAGCTGATAGGCTAATGGGTGTGTAATTTCCTCAGTCCCCATGGATCCTATTTTAAAATTGGTCTTAGGGTAGACAATTTCCTAATCCTTCAGCAAGGAAAGTGATATTACTGGCAAATTGTCTATCTTTGTTAGATCATTGATTTCGAATTTCGAATTGAGTGTATCTCAGCTACATCTCATAATTGTTAGTTTTAATTTTCTTTGTTATCCATAGGAATCCATCTTTTGGTCACTTCTGCAGCTTCCTTCACTATGGATCTAGGAAATATGTAAAGAGTATGCACAAAAATTGGCCTCTTCAATGAGAAAAGTTATCCCAGAGTCAAGACATCCCATCTAAAAATTGCCATGAGATTTTTTTTTTCACCCTGGCATGAAAGCCAAAAGACTAGATTTTAAAAAAAAATCACCATCAGAAATTGTGAAAAAAAATTGTTTTGTCTTTTGAAGAAAAAAAAGTATATAATTTTCAGAAAAAAATGTATTTTGCACAAAACATGTTTACACAGAAGCAATGTTGTGGGAAAATACGCTTTGAACAAAACAATCAATCTCAGCCCAAAAACATTTTTGCAAAATTTTAGCCATAAAAAGCCTGAACTGTGAAAAATTACCAGCAAATCTTTAAAAGCTCTATCGCCCAGGAGAGGAAAAAGAAGAAGTTGTTTGTTCTTGCATGCAAGAATGAAATAAGTGAAAATTTACATCCATATTTACCAGATGCTCTTTTGGAAACTACTAATTTCTCTGTCCTCTTTTTGGACCTTGTCATGTTCCTCAGCCTCCTTCATGGCTGGTTTTCTGTTTCTAATTTATTAATTTTCGAAGTTATTACAATGTAAGTTTGTAAAGTGCAACTCACTTTAAAAAAAAAATCTAGTGGTTACCAATTAATTTTGTTTCAGCAGAGTTCATGCTCCTTCTTATTTTCTTCATTTGGACAACACTTCAATATACAAAGGGGAAACTTTCTTGCTTTTTATAGCTTGACTTCATTTGTTAATGAGGCTAGCCTCATTCTGAATATTGTACTAGAGATTCATTGGTATTCTCTGGCTATCACTAAAAAGACACAATGTATTAGGAAGTAACTGAAACTACCTGCAATACATTATTCTTCATTCACTCCATAACTTTACATCGGCTCTATAACCTTGACTTTTTAAAACAATCTTTTCTAATCTATGACACCTGAAATTTGATTAAAGTGATTTTAACTGGTGTAATCCTAACTGTGGCCCTTTTCGCATGACATTTTCCATGTGAAAGAGGGCCTGGAGCATCGTGTGATTGTGAGGAACGATCCACATGACACGCTCACAATTGCGTGACACTCCAGGGGCCGGCAGGCACTGATCATGCACCTTTTCATTTTCAGCTAGAAGCTGAAAATGGTACATGATTGCACATTGCTCTCAGGCCCTGTGCACACTTACTTGCTGTGTGGACCCTTTGGAGCTGCGGCGCTTGCGCTTACTGCCCCAGTGCAGCCTGGGAAATTCCCAGGCTGCGCTGTGGAAGGAAGAAGCGGGACTCTCACGCGAGCAGGCAGCTCATGCGAGCAGGCAGCTTGTGCAGAGCCGAAGGACCCCAGGCGCGAGAGCCTCTCGCTGGAGGCTGCTCGCATGATCCCTGTGCCTCAGGGCCGGAAGACGGTAAGGTGCAGAAAGGGCCTATGTTTACTTGGAAGTAACTTCCACTATTGAGTCGGCATGATGTAGTGATCTGAGCACTGGACTGTGACCCTGGAGAACAGAGTTTGATTCCCTGCTTGGCCATGGAAACCCACTGGGTGACCTTTGGTGTTTCACACACTCTCAGACCCAGAAACCTCTGTGATAGTCTTGCCTTAAGGTCACCATAAGTCAAAAACAATCTAAGACACACAGCAACAGAATCTCATTAAGCAGAGTTGCTTCCAGATTTAGGAGAATCTGCCAGTAACATGAGGCCTAGTGGAATGTGTGTTTCCATGTGCTGGAGATTTAATAATAAATCTACCACTTGAACTTCCCCATAAACCACAATATAGCACAAGAATACATGGGTGGTATCTAGGCCTCATCCAAAATAGGAATCAGCAGCTGCTTAAGACTGCCAGGTCCTAATGCATACTGTGATGAGCCCTATCCCTGATAATGATGGTTAGACTGCTGCATAAACAGCTGACAAACTATGGCCATTTCTGCACTACATTGTTATAGTGCTATTACTTCACTTTCCACATCCTATGGAATCCTGGGGTCTGCAGTTTAGGGAGGGGCCTTTAGAATTCTCAGCCGGAGAGCTCTTGGGCTGCAGTAAACTACAAACCCCAGAATTCCACAAGATGTTGAAAGTGGAATAATGGCACTATAATGGTGTTGTGTGGAAATGGCCTGTGGCTGCAAAAATGTATAATTTCAGCATTTCCATAATTCTTATGTTCTTGGCCCACATTTATTTAGGACCATGCTTACATGCTTTTGCAAATTTAGCAGAACTGGCTCCAAAAACCCAGCACAAAAAAATATACATATTTTCAGGCCCATTTCACTTGATATGTGTTCTCTTGTATGTATATAATGCAATTTGTAGATACCTTTCCCTAAAAGGCACATTTTTGTGTGTGTAGTTTTTCTGTGTATATGCATTTAGTTGAACTAAAACCAGAACACAAAGTTTAAACATGTAGAATGTGTTCCAGTTCATTTATAAGTTCAAGCAGAGTCAAATTTGGTAGGCTTGTATAAAATTTCAGATTTGCTATATTTCTAGTATATCCCCGTTGTAAAGGCTCAGTCACTTCTGTAAATGACCATATACATACACCCCCACCCCCACCCCCACACATATTTGTGCTTGGTAGCTGTATCACAATATATCTGCTTCTAAATGAAATAGCTGGAGTGTCATGAGTGCTCCAGTTTCCTATAAGTAAATAAAATGGATCCAAAGTACACAAAGGAACCCAATATTGTTTAGGGTGACACTACTGTGGCCAGGAAGTCAAGGAGATAATTGCGAGTTGCAGACAGCATTCTTGCATGTGACTGTTCCTTTCATGCAGATAATGGCTTGATTTGTTCTTCCCAGTCATTGGGAGTTTCTTGTGGTTTCTAGAGGAGATTGCTCTGTTTGCTCCATTACTCACAGATATCAGTTTGCCATGTTCAGAAACAGGAGGCAGGGTTAAACTCATCTTATCTGGAGTCTACAATTTCTGAAAAGATAATCAAGCTCATTGGAAATGAGGTGATGCAAACATTTTGTCGAACTGACAACATTTCTCTGTCCAAATGGATTCAGCTTCCGATATGTTTTGTCTTGGTCTCAGGACTATTTTATGCCATGTTGATTCATCTGGGAATAATTGGAAAGATACTACTCTCCCCCCTTCTCCTTCACTCTCACAGTGTCTTGACTATCAGAAAAATGCACTTGAGCTACAGAACCTTGTTTCAGTTTTGTCTCGGCAAGAAATACTAGCTAAGCCAACTGCCATAGACTTCATAAGGGTCATAAGTTATGTCTGTTATCTATAGTCCTTTCCACAGTATGCTCTCATGCTGTCATAGGGACGGGAGAAGTATAGGACCACAATGACATTTCAGCATGATGTCGTCATGGTCCCATTCTTCTCCTGTTCCCAGGCGGTGCAATCATGGATTAAATCATTGATGGGTTTTCCCCATCAATGACCCATGAGCTGTGCCACCATCCCTCACTTGCCTGTCCTGTGGAAGGCCCGGAAGTTCAATGGCTGTGCTTCCTGCCTCAGCACAGCCTAGAAAAGTACCCAGTTGCACTGTGGGAGGAAGAGACATGATCATCATGCTCCCTTCTACAGGGAGGTGGTCCTATGTGGAGGGAGCGCTGCTGTCACACACACCCTAGCCCCACCAGACAACTTCACAAAAAGGTGGGGTGTGGAAAGGGCCTATATCAATATCTATATAGCAAGTTAAACCTTTTGTCTACATGCCACCAAAAGACTACATGCAACCTCCCCAAAACTCTCTCTCACACACACACACACAGATCCATGAGAGGAAACACAGCAAACCCAAACCATACAATAGAATTAAAGAGGATCATTAACATAAACAACTAAAGACCCAAATTGTATTGGTTAATCCCACTAGAACAGAGTCATTGAATTAGTTCTTGAGTGGTGAGTTGACACATTGATGAATCTCGTTGTTTCAGTGAATCCCTTCTGTTTGGGAACAGTGGTAGGATTCCGGTTAAAGAATGACAGAGAATTAAAACACATTAAAATGGGACAAAATAGTCTTGCCTTCCTGTTTAAAGCAAAATAAGGAAAAAGGCTCCTCAATTTCTTTGGGAATGAACTGCATAATCAGATTTCTGCAACTAAATAGACCCTGACTTTAGTATCCCCTATGGTAACCTCTCTATGGCCCTTTTCACACGGCATTTTCCATGTGAAAGAGGGCCTGGAGCGTCACGCGATTGTGAGGAGTGATCCACTTGACACATTCACAATAGTGCGATGCTTCAGGGGCCGGCAGGTGCTGATCGAGCACCTTCTCATTTTTGGATGGAAGCCAAAACTGGTGCATGATCACGCATTGCTCCCGGGCCCCGCACGCAAGCAGAGCCTCTGGAGCCGCGCCGGTTGCACTTCCTGTTCCAGCGCAGCGGAAGGAAGAGGCAGGGCTCTCACATGAGCAGGCAGCTTGTGCGGAGCTGAAGGACCCTAGGCGTGAGAGCCTCTTGCTGGAGGCTACTTGCGTGATCCCCACACCCCAGGGCTGGAAAACGGTAAGGTGCGGAAAGGGGTTCAGTGCTGTGATGTGTAACAGAGCTTCCAGGAGCGATTATAACTCACTAGCAGTTGATCTTGAAATGGTTGGTCTTTCAGATATTTAGATATATAGTATGCGCCCAATTTTCAATTGTTTATCTAAGGCCAGAAAAAGAGGAAGTAAAATTAGTATTACAGGCTCCATATTCTCTACCTATGAATTTTACATTCTATTATGTGAATAAATAATGCAAAGTAAACAGTAGAAATCTAAATCTTTACTTGTCACATTCTTGTATGTGAGAATCTCTAGCAACAGCCAGAGTTTCCAGAAATGAATCACCGAGCATAAGAAATTTTGTGCATATTTATCATAACCTCATCACAGAAACACAATGGCCAAAAAAAGCTATATGCTGTAACCATGTACAGATGCTGATGGTGATGGAGAAGAGGAGTGTTACTATAACAAGTTACTCTGGTAATTATTTATTTCTTTTGGTAATGAACTGGGATGATGTTATTCTCTGCCTACAATGGTCAGGGATATAATGCACTACTTTTCAATGTAACATACCAGGGTTTCTGTCTCTTACTTATTATTGGGTGTGTTTTGACTTTTTCTGAGCAATGAAGACACAGAGACTAGAATTAAAGCTAAGGCAACGGGGGACATAAGCAATGACAAATTGAAAAGAGAGTAAAATAGCTATAGATATTCTTGTCCCAATATTCTCTGATTTCTGGACTATGTTTTCACACTTTTTCAGTTCCTTCTCTTTATGAAAGCAATTAATTGGCTAATATTTCATGCTTTTATGGTAATCTATGGAATAAAAATGTATATAGCCATTTGTCTTGGATCCATTTCTTTTTAAGAAGCACTGTTACAACAGGACCCCTTCATCACACATACATACTTCAAAGGGGGTGGGATTATAATTAAGATTTGCTTTTAACTGTTTTCAAATCTGAATCCTTTTCTAAGAGCCAAGACATATAGCAAGTGAAAGTACATGGTTGATGGTGTATCTAATTAAATTTTAAACTAAGGGTAGGCTACACATGGGTTGCATGAACCCCTACAATTTTCACATCACCTGGCTGTTGAAGAAAAAAATGGGAGAGATGGCAAAGAAGGTGAATTGTACCCCCAGAAGCAGCCAGGAAGTGAAATTCTTCTTTAAAAGAAGGTGCACAGCCCCCATAGGCCTTGTGGTATGTAGATGGGACAAGATGTTACAAATCCAGAAGTGGGCTAAACATCCACTGTTGACTCCCAGACCCTTTTTGCATGCAGTTTCCTATGCAAGAGGGCCCCTTGAGCATCGCATGAACGGGAGGAGCGGTTCATACGACGCTCAAGAGCCTAAAGCGGACCGCGCACGCACCTTTTCATTTTCGGCTTCAAGCCAAAATGCTGCGCGGTCGTGCAAGGCTCCTGGGGGCCTCACGCACTTACCTGCCCTGTGGTGCATCGGCCGAGCGGGCCGGTCACGCTTCCTCCCCCAGCGCAGCCTACAGCTCCCAGGCTGCACTGCAGAAGGAAGGGGCGGTGCGCTCACGCAACAGTCGCGTGACCAGGAAACCAGCTGCAGGAGAACAGAGGAGTGATGTGAGTGCCTCACGCAAGAGGCTGCTTGAGCAAATGGTACCTCCCCACCTCCGCGAGCAGGTAACGTGCGGAAAGGGCCCCAGTGGTGTGCAGTGAGCTGATAATGGCAGAGTTATAGCCCACACCAGCTCATGGAGTCAGCTCTTCACACTCACTAAATTTTCTTCCCCCAGTTAATTTAAACAGATCCTCGATATTATTTGGACATATAGAGTTGGTGGATATGGAATAACAGTCAATTTGCCTTGAAGAGAATGGCATCAGGATTGTGATCTGAACCATTTCTGTTTCCATTATGAGAGAGCTGGTATGGTGTAATGGTTAGAATGCTGGATTGGGACTTGAGAGATCAAAGTTCAGGTCTTTACTGAGCCATGAAACTGAGGCCATTTCCACACTGTACCTTTATAATGCTATTATTCCATTTTCAACATCCTGTGGAATTCTAGAGTTTGTAGTTTACTGAGGCCAAAGAGCTCTCTGGCTGAGAATTCTAAATGCCCTCTCTAAACTTCAAACACCAGGATTCCATAGGATGCTGAGAGTGGAATAATAACACTATAACAGTGTAGTGCAGAAATGTCCTCTGTTATTTTTGATTCCAGGAAAAGGCCCAAATACACTGGGTTTTACTGTTTATTGTGAGGATAATAGTAGTCTTCAAGGAGATGCCAATCACCATGCTTCTATGGTGACTTGGCTATTTGTTTTCTGTGTGTTTTTGTACAGATTTTTTTCCCACTTTGTAACTTTGAAGCTGTCTTGGGGGGAACTTGGGAGGCCACAAAAGGTACCATAGAAGCCACATGCAGGTCATGGGCCACATTCTTCTTGGCCCTAGACTAGACTCTGTTGAGTAGCACTATTTCTGAGAGGTGGTTAGGTGAAAGAAATTACCGCAGCAGTTAATCTCTCAGTCACTTTTAATATATGACAGCTTTTCCTCATATTCATTGTGCTCAAAGTGTTTCAGAAAAACTAAGTATAATAATAGTAATATAGACATAATACAAAAAACAATGAATATCTGTCATTACATTGTGCTTTGATGTGTATCTGATTAAGCTCACTATCTCATAGGTTCCAACCTGATAAACCTTGGGCCATTTTCTCAGGATGGCACCCCACCCCCAGCATGGGGACACTAGAGGAGTGGGACTGTGATGTTGCTTTCACAAGATGTTGTTGGGGTCCCACCTTTCCCACATCCCCGGCTGTGCAATTGTGGGGTACATCACTGACATAAAAATTCCATCAATGGACCCTGATTGTGTGACACTCTTATTACTGCTGGCCATGCAGAAGAGGTGGAGGTGAGTTCACGTGTTTCCTTCCCCAACCCAGCATGGGAAGATGGTTGGCTGCAGTGTGGAAAGAAGGAGCATGTCTCTTGCATTCTCTTCCATAGGGAGCTGGCCAGTTGTGAAGGGGAGTGTTCCAGTCACACTCCCTTCCCAGCAAAGGCTCTGCTGGGACGATTGACAGGAACCAGTAAAGTGTGGAAATGGCCTCACTTTCTGTAACCAAGAACCAATACATCTTTCAGCTTGTTTCATTACTTTTTAATAGTTTTGTCCATGCTGCCATTACTGCTGTTATTGCCTGCTGTGATGTTCTCAAACAAGACATGCTTTGAGTGTTCCCTTCTACCTATTTTCCTGTTTAAGCTGCTTTTCATGAGGTTTGGTTGTCTCATAATTTGCCAATACTAAATCAATGTGCACTCTTGCACAATGTTTAAGAAATTCATGTTTGCCAATAAAGAATTTAATTTCCTTTTGTATTGATTCATTAGGTTTCTAAGTACTTCAGTAATAAAACTCAAATGCCTGAAACGTCTATCAAGGGTCTGCATTGAAAAAACATGTTTTGTATGCATACCAAATCATTATCTCCTGTTCTTAGTAGTTGGTTTGTTAACATTTGCTGTAAGGTATTGAATATAACACCAAATATTCAGAACAGATCCAACAGAAACACAAAACAACTGAGAAGGAGAAAAAGGTCGCCTGGTCTCATATGATTAGATCTGGAACAGAATTTGATTTCTTTTCCATAAGAGCAACAGTCAAGTGTCTAATAACAACTCCAACATTATTTTGCCTGTCTATATATTTGAGATCATTTGAAATGTCATGCAACATCTAAAAATCTGTTGGTGCTGTCACTGATCCTGTTAATGCTATGGTTTGGTTTTGCCACCAAGGTATATGACCTATCAATTTCAGAACTGTGTTTGTTGCACTGGTCAACTAATATTGTTAGTCCCCAATTAGACTAGAGCCATTGAGTCAATTGAACATACCCACATGTTGACTCACCATTCAACAATTGACTCAAGATCACTATAGCTTCCCCTGTTGCACAATGGGACAATAAGTGGGCACATTGATGGATAACACAATTGGTTGACAATGTTAGCATTCAGCATTATGAGTGTAGATTTATGGTACACAAAGCAGGAGCCAGCACAGTGTAGTGGTTTCAGCACCGGAGAGCAGACTATGAATCCTAGCCTTGCCATGAAAACTCACTAGGTGACTCACTAGGCAAGTCACATTCTCCCAGCCCCAGAGGAAGCCATAAGCACTCCCCCTCCCCGAACTAATCTTGTCAAGAAAACCACATGATAGGTTTCCCTTAGGATCAGAAATGATTTGAAATGGCACACAAGAACAAGCAGGTATAGGAGCTCAGCCCATGTGTCACAACAGATAGTAGAAAATTAAGTGGACTGACATTATTTCATATTCCTCCCATCCTCTTAACAACTTTCTTTTGAATTTTCCCCAAACTCATTTTTTCCTTGTTGTTGTTATGTGCCTTCAGGTTGACTAAGCAACCATATGCCCTATGCCCTATGTCCCCCATGGGATGGAGATTAATTCAGAAAGGGTTTGGCACTGACTTCTTCTAAGGCTGAGACAGTGTGACTTGCTGAAGATCACACAGTGGGTTTCTGTGGCTGAGTGGGATTCAAACCCTAGTCTCACGGAGTTCTATTCCGACACTCAAACCATGCTGGCTCTTTTTTTGCTTGTCTCTGACCAAATTCAAAACATGCCAGACAAATGTTCCCTTTATTTGTTTGCTTTGGCCCCAACATGGCCAGATAAGATGCAAAGGAAATTTCATTAGTCTGGAGAATTGCAGGAAGCATTTCTGCAGGCTGCTGTAGAGAAGCAGACAATACAATAATGCAGAGATAAGAGGGACACATTGTATAACAAGAGAAAATATTTACAATAAAATTATAACATTACATTTATAACTACACAAAAATATTTTTAACACTAAAGGGACCATACATTGGCCAAAATCTTCACCTAGCTTCCCAATAGTTATTGCTTTTCTGCCCCCCTCCCCCCACCGAGCCTCCAGCATTTTCAAGACGAGCAGCCTGAATAAAGCTGGATAGTTTTTCAGGCATTAACTCATGCTTTGCTTCCTAATCTTTTTGTTTCCACTGCTGTCAAAAAAGCAGAGATACAGGAAAGATGAATTCTAGCTGAAAAGCCTGTTTTCATTACTAAAGCAAGAATTATCCTCAGGTTAGGGATTGTATAAATTGACATAACAATATCACTGGTATCATGTAAATAGTTACTCAGTTCACATAATCCATCAGTACATCCACTGCAGAGGAAAAAAATGTTATATTAAACATCATCACCCTTTTTAAGAATTGATTAGGATTAAATTAGTGGTTCTTCATTTACCATTGTGCCTATATAAGAAATGTTAAGGCATTTTTATGTAGTGCCACTTATTGGGTTCTTCTTGATACCCACATGTTTCGTTTCAAGAGCAGTTTGGAAAATTTCTGCTCATAGAGAATTTTTTTAAAGCTGTTTATTTGACTCTCAATGAAGACACACATTTCAAACGCAGAGAGACCTGATCTAAATCACTCTAAAATATAGGGACTTCATAACTTACAAAAATTTATCAGTGAGAGAATCCTGAAATGAAAATAGACATCATTTGCAAGGTCAACAGCTGTGAATAGAACTTAAACTATTTCTTGTCTACACGTAAGGATATTTGTGAATTTGATTTTAGTAAAGTCCAGTTTCTGACACAATTTGATCTCTTGGTTACCTCCTGTACACAGCAGAACTTAGTTGTCCTTACTCTTTCACAGATCCTGAATTTTCCTGCATGATTCTTGATACAAAATGCACTTAGCCACCAATATTTTCAGTTGAAATACTGCGTTTAATTTTCATGCTGATGTTCAACCTCACATTACTGCAGAAAAACTATTTTATGGGCAAACATGTATGATGGTGACAGACATGTGAAATAGACTAAATCACCCATTTCTGCCTATTTTCATCAGTAAACTGTAACAAATGTCAACAGCAAAATAGATAGATAGATAGATAGATAGATAGATAGATAGATAGATAGTCATTGATATGATATGAATTATGGACATATGATGTTACAAATGAACATTTTGTTCAATTTTCCACATACTTGTATACATGAGAGTCAGGGAATCTTTGGTTCTCCAGAAAGTCTGAACTCCAGTTCCAAGCAGCTCCAACCACTATGATCAATGATAAGGGATTATGGCCATGGTAGTCAAAAACCTCTGGTGAGCCAAAGGATCTTCAGCCTTATATACATGTTCAAACAATACTTACAACAACTGTGTGAAGTTTACCAGCATTATTATGCCATATTATATTTGAGGATAACAAGTTGAGGTGGAGAAATAATGGGAAGCATAATTTTTAGAAGTCTAATCCATGTCTTCTTGCCAGTTCTAGCTAACTAGAATGTATAGGAGTTCCAACCTGGCTTGTATGTAGCATTCAAACCGTTAACAAGCTAATATCTGGTCAGACAACCATGGAAGATTTTGGCAGGTCTTAAATGAAGAACTTGCTTGATTTTAAACTTTTAATAAAATCATACTTATTTGCATTTTCCTTTATCCCTGAAAAATCTTAGAGTATACCAAAAGCCACCTGACATTCATATATACGGAGGTTCCATTCTAGGAACCACCATGAATAATGAAATTTGGACATGGTCAGGTCCTATTATATTCAATGGCAGCAATATGCATGTGGATGCTGCAGGATGTGTGCATGTGCATCATCACCATTTTAGGTATAGAATGCAACACTTTGCATGTGCTGGAAGTCGCACATGCAGAGGTTACAAGTAAGGAATGTTATCCCAAAAGGTGGGTGGTGACTCAGTGGTTCAATGCCAAAGCCACCATGGAAGGATGGGGGATTATTAACTCAAAGGAACTAAGAGGGGGGTAACTTCTAGGAACTTTCCACCTTTGTATATTGATACTGATGCAGGGACGCCAGATGGAGATTAAAAGAATGTTTTATTGGGGAAAATCACAAACACATGCAAGAGCCAAGCAGTCTCACAACCATACAAGGCTAACGGAAAAGAAAATGTGGATAGCAAGGAGTAAGACAAAGTGAGCAATATTTACCTATCCTGAAAAGAAGAGATGAAGTGATGTGGCTCAGACTAGGGGTCTGAGGGTAGCACAAAAACAGGAGTCTGAGGAGCACACTGACAGCCTATATCCAGTGTACTACAAGTTGTCAGGCTTAGATCCAGAGTTTGAATATCCTTTTTCTACCCAGAAAGGAAAGGTGTTAATGACTCTCTGGCAGACCAAACAATGGGGTCTGGAATGGGCTAATGGTCTTAGCATTAGGTGACAAAGCACTGATGAGAACTGTGTAGTTTCTTAATGTCTGGGCAGGTGAGGAAACAAAAGGGAATTTTGTCAGGAAGAGGGAACAGGTTGATGACCATTGGTTGCTCTATTGAGACAATTTTGTGCGCTATTGTGTTTGAAGGTTGAGTCACTGAGGGGATTATCACAAGCTCATCAGCACCAGAGATTCCTGACTGAGCCTTTGAATTATGACCTGGCCATGCCCTGAGGTCCCATCTGACTTACCTTTGCACGTGTCCTCTTTGCCAGAGTGGCTTTTCAGTCATAACATTCTATGATTTATATTTTTTATGCCAATTAAATAATGTTCATTACCAATCACATCATGGAGTGGGAGTGTACGGCATGGTAACAGGAAGGCCCACAGAAATTGATGGTTAAGGTGAAATGTGGACTGAAAACAAAGATACTGAAGCAGAACTGTAACTATTTTGTGACTCAGCTGCAATGTTGTGTACAGAGCTTGGCAATTGTATGAAGTGAGTTACTTGATAGTAATCAGTTGGAACATGTTACTTTTTTGTCTTTAATGGCCAGGGCTGTCACACACTACTTTTCAGTGTAATATAATGGAGTTTCTGCCTGTTGCTTGTTACTAGGTGTATTCTGAGTCATGCTGAACAATAACAGGAGTAGGAAGGGATGGCTACCACTGTGAATTTCTTTGTACAATCTTGTGCAACTGGCAATGGGTCAACAAAGGGGGTTAGAAGAAAAGAGATGGGAGGATTGGGGGAGGAGGGGGGAAGGGGAGGGCAGGAGACATATTGAACACATGAACTACTCTAGAGAGTTGGGGTAGTTGGATTTAAAAAAAAAACTTAAAATTTAGCCTGCCTTCCTTCATTTTTGCCCTAAGAAACAAAACTGGTACCGATGCAAAAGAGAAAAAGTCAGTGTGAGTGCATGGAGGTGCAAGGGAAGGTCTGCCTTGCCAGGATGGCTGCTCCAAATAGCAGCCCAGGTCACACATTGGAGCTGACTGGGCTGAAGTGAACTGTATGAGAGTCTAGAAGAGGGAGGCTGTTTGAGTAAATAACTGCTTCAACCCCTATTGACCCACCCAAACCATTTGTGTGACATCTGCATGGCATGATAAATTATCTATTTGGGTCAGTTTTGGAGGAAGAGTCAAGGCAGGATAATTTATTGAACAATATGATGAGTGGAGATGTGTGGAACCAGGGAGTATTTCTCTGTATTTTTCTCTAGTTTTAATATTATCCCATAGTAATAGGATAGTAATAGATAGTTAAGCAAGTAATTTTTTGAATGTAGCAACAGTAAAAAGTGATGAGTTTAAGGGATGATCATGTGACAAGGTGTGTCATGTGACAGAGTCTGTATATGTGAAGCACGAACTCACTTTGATATAAGCAGCGTAATTTAAGAAGATTTTTTTTCCTTTTCTTTCTCTTTTTCAAATAATTATGATTGGAAGATATTCGTGGATTGTAAACAACTAAAACTACCATGTACTCTTATTCTTGTTTTATTCCTCTTATTCTTTTAATAAAAAATAATTTAAAAAGATATAAGCAGCGTGCTCCATTTAGCATAAGTCCTTCAGAGTACTTACCAAGGCATACTGTCCTCTTCTTGGCTGATCCACACTCATGAGTGGCTCCTTGTCCACTCTTCCTGATTATTCTTCAAACTCCATCTCCCTGATACTGTTGGTTTTACTTCTGAGGCCTATATGTATCATCACATTTTTCTTTTCAATTGTTTCTATGTTAGGTGGTTGACTAGAGGCTACTAGCACATAGTACAGAAACATAGCCTTTGCCACCAGTCTGTTGTGATCTCTTAATGCTCATAGTCATCCAGTATGCATTCCGTTGTACCAGTACTCCACTTTTTGGCCCTTTCTGCAACTTACCTTTTCATGCAAACATCTGGTGGGGATCCCAGCATCAGTTCTGCAGGGAGGGGAATGCAATGGGAGTGCTTCCCTCTACACTGGCTGGCTCTGTGATGAAGGAAACTCCATGGCCATGCCTCTTCCTTCTGCAGTACAGCTGGGTACTTTCCCAGGCTGCGCTGGGGCAGGAAGCGCAGCCATTGTGCTTCCCAGGTTTCCACAGGGCAGGTAAGTCCATGATGGTGATGTGATCACAGGTTGTTGATGGAGAAAACCCATCAATGATTTAATCTGTGATTGTGCTGCCTAATGATGGGAGAAAGACAGGACCACAACAGAATCATGCAGAATTGTCATTGCTGTCCCATCCTTCCGTCCCCATGGTGGGTTGGGAGGGTGGTGCAGAAAGGGTCTTTGTTTTAATTTGTTGTTCTGAGTGCTGTGTTTTCTTCTGTGCTGTCAATACCCTTGTTTTGTGTGTTGGTTACCACTGGTGTCTCGCTTTCCTTTGTGTCCTTCCCCCCTCCCACATGGGAGCAACTGACCAATAATCTTGTTCTTTGTACTTTTGCCCACACTCTGCAGTTGCTTTTGATGCCTATCTCCATAACAATAGGATCATCTAGTCTGGTTCATATACAGATTCTCTGATATGGGATTCCACCCAGCAAATCCCTTCACCCCATCTCCACCCCAATGATCATTAGACAATTGTCATAACCTCCTCAAGTGCCCAACCTCCTCAACTAGAGCAGGTGCTATGTGCTATGTTAGCTTTCCCCATCTGGTGGCCTCCACATGATTTGAACTACAGTCTCAGACGCTGCAAGCATGGCCAATAGTCAGAAATCTCATAATCAAGCCAACTGATTGGGGAAATCTGCCATACAGCTTCATACAAAAGCCATTCAGATGTGAATAGTCAGGTAAATGTCATGGCAGGCTCACAATCTCTGGATTACACTCCCTCAAACTCACTGAATGAAACAGCATGGAACAAGGCAAGTTTGTCACCTGGACTTCTATTCCTAATTAGTTATTTTTCCTGTACCTTTGGACTGTGCCTCCTGTTCATGGGTATGCTGCTCTGCAATTACTTAGAAAAAGAAAGGTGAATTTAGAAAACATTAAACTGTGTCTAGACTCAAAGTCCTAATGTAGTAAATTATATGCAAGTGTCAGAGTAAGTCAGGGAATCAATAGTCTTTTACAAACACATTCTCTGTTTGGCCTTCAGCAGACAATATGCTGCATTTACACATTTTTAATAGAAAAACAAGCAGTGGGGGGAAAAGAAGGAGCATAATTATCTTGGCTCCAGTGTTCCCCTCCTCAGCATGGTGAGCCTAAGAAAAGCGTGGCTTAATTCTGTTGAGAGTGATTATGTTGTTGCTGTTATTTCCAGAGGGATATTGTCGTCGTAAAAAAGAGAAATGTTGATTGTGGAGGTTCATTTTCCCCCAGAAACACATCTTGAGAGGATAAACACTGCGGTCAAATATTATGCTAAGGGGAAGAAAATGGAAGTTGACCTTGGTGTCCCTCCTCTTCAGTGCCATTATTTCCTGTATAGCCGAAGGACAATCTCTGAGCTGGAAAAAGGTGGCTTGTCTCACAGGAACATTTTCCTCATCTAATCTAGGACCAAGTCTCCTCAGTGGTGGATACATGCATCCACAGTAGGTGCCTGGGGGGAAAGGTCTTTGTACGTTCACAGATTTATACAAATGATCAATATTCAAATCAGTGATCCTGGGGTGGGAATAAAATATTGTCAGGCATCCTATTAAGCATCTCTGGCCATTTCCACGCTAGACTTAGTGCTCTGATCCACTTCCAACATCCTATGGAATCCTGGTGTTTGCAATTAAGGGAGGGGCCATCCATCCATAGGACGTTGAAAATGGAACTATAGCACTATAACAGTCTAGTGCGGAAATGGCCTCTGTATCACCCTATCAGGTAGTAAGGACAATTTTACCAGACATGGTGTGTGGATAGAAAATCTTGTGGTAAAAGTGTTCTCTCATTCACATAATCATAAGCTTTGCAGGTAAATTTGCAAAGCTGGAATACCTTCTACTCTAACCCGCATCAACTAATCAGGAATGGATTGTTGAAAAATTCTTTCCTTCACTGTAAAGTATCACAAAGCACTCTTTGTAAGACAAATTGACTTGTATCTCTTTCCCTAGGATAATATCACTGAAACTGGATTTAATAGGTGCAATTATTTTGAAAGACAGAGCATTGCCTTTTGACACCATGGGATGCATGTGAAGACAGATAGATTGCTAGTTTGTTCTGTATACATCTTTAGAAACCTGGTCCTATTGATGCTGAAGAACTTTGTACTAAGGAATAGATAAATACAGACTGTCAAACTCTAAGGGGAATAAAATACCTCAGAGAAAAGTACCTTAGAGAAAAAAGTTCAAATCCCCAAAAGAGGCAAGGGTGGGTGTTCGAAAGGGGGCATGTGCTCATGGAATGCACTTTTATACGTCTATTGGAGGGCAACTTGCTGAAATTATTTCCCGGTGGCAGCTCATATTCCCCTACTAGAAAGCCCCTATGGAATAGTGATGGATGAATCTTGCACCTCTATACTCACAGACTGCAAGTTTGTGTTGTGGTGACTTCCTGTTTGTTTTTTTTAAACCACACCTACTGTTCTCCCATATCATTCCAATCATTCTGGTGCCTGCCTGCCTGCCTGCCTGCTTTATAAAGAAGACTAAACTTATTTTTTTTCTGTTAGACATTTTGGGTGGGTGCAGGATGGTTTGTTGTTCAGCGTCTGTTTTTTTTTCCCCCAACTTCACTACAGTGCTTGCGAGAGCCAGTATTATCTCTCACGTGTCCCAACAAGTTTCATTCCATTTCTCTTTTTAATGTCCAAGGCCAGAATCCTGTTAGCAACATACACACAGTAACTCAGGGTTAAACATATCAGTTTTAAGATGTTGCATGAAAAAACTAGTCAGTAGTTTCATGCATAACATCCAAAAATAGTCCTCCCCAGTAGCTGTTGGCCCTTAGCGGTATTGTTACAACCATTCCCTGGCTGAGTGTGGGAAGGGGAGGTGGCCAGGCAGCACCCATTTCTTCCTAAAATTTGGCAGCTGGAAGAATAGAAATAGGATTGGTTGAGAAGGAGACAGAATTGTAGCCAGTACAATTTGGTCATCTTTCCCTTCCTGGCTATTAAATGAACTTGGCACTGCCCCCAGGCCTGATAGCTCCCTTAAAGCAGAGAACACAGAGCTGTGTTCACAGAAGGTTTGCCTCACAAGCTTTAATCTAGCATCATGGCCCTTTTGTTTGTTTCATTGCATTTCTATAACCTCCAACTGTCCCAGAGACAGTCTTGATTAATCCTCTGTCATTCCACTTTTTCAGCTTCTTCTAATTTCTCATCTCCCACTTCCTCTTTTGTCTCCAGCTTACTTCAGTTGCTATAAATTAAAAGTGAGTTTAAAGGGCAAAAGTAGTTTGTACTTAGCTCTGCAGGAGGAAGAGGAATCTTGTTCTTCCCAGTAGGGTCAGGCAAAAGCAAACCACTGGAGCCTCTTCTGGCTTATGGGTTCTTTCTCATCAATAACGTTCACTATCAAAGGCCATTCCCACACCTTACCTGATCCTATTGTCATCTGGTTGCCATCCTGGCAGTGCCTTTGCTAGGAAGGGATGGGAACATTCCCCTTCACACCCAGCCGGCTTCCTGCAGAATGGAGCATGAGGGACATGCCTCTTCCTCCCACAAAGCAGCTAGGCTTTTTCCCATGCTGCGCTGGGGAAGGAAGTGCCTCCATCACACTTTTGCCCTTCTGCATATCCAGAAAGGACAGGAGTGTTGTGCGATCAGAGGTCATTGACAGAGAAACCCTGTGATTGCACCAACTGGCAACAAGAGAAGGACAAGACCATGCCGTCATACAGAAGTGTCATTGTGGTACTGCTCTTCTTGTATCCCCATGCCAGGATGCCATTGCTGTGTGAAAAGGGCCTTAATCACACTTTGCTGTTACTTGGTCATACATATCACAATTTTTACCTGTGAAATGTGCAACTGACATGCCTTTTGTGGTGCATTTTTGCTGTGCAAGATTTGTACACACACATTTTTCAAGCATTTGCTCTGAATACAATGGGTGAGATTCTAGATGGCACATGGAGAGTATAAGAATTCCAAATGTGTAGCTCTGTGCCTGCTTGCCCCTCAGCTGCAGCCAAGCTCCATTGGGCTACTGGATGGAGAATGAAATGCCAACCATTTTTCCCCAGCAGTTTTTGTGTGTGTGGGAGAGAAGCAAGTAGTGATGATGTTGGTCTCTGCCCCCCCCTTTCTCCTCTCTCAGTCACTCTGTCTCTCTTTCTCATGTGCACGCACGCACACACACACACACACAGGGATGAGAAATCATTCTACTGCCCAGTTGCCTCCTTCACTCAATTCCTCCCTTCCTCCATGAGGTTTAACTATTACCTGTGGGTAGTAGTTTTGAATGGGGCACAAGAGTCTACAGAATAGCCCCTTGCTCCCCATTCCAAGTAGGACATACACACCCATAAAGCGCACACAGTCACTTAACAGGGTGCTGCCCACTGTATTTTTGTATGATAGCTTCACTACTGCAAGCATCTTTGTGTATCTGTGTTATGTATGCAGTTTCTGTATACGATTTGTTCCATTTCTGTACACATAATCTGTACAGAAGATAACTGCATAACAAACGGTGAAAGGTAAATAGTATTTCTTTCCATTTGTATTTTGGGTCAAGATGTATAAATTAAATAAACTAGTATGAATTAAGTAAACTTGTGTCAAAATAGAAGGGACATGCTAGTTTCTTCCCTATCCCTGTACTTGACAGTCCCCAAGCTGCTGGGACATCTTTGTAGAAAAGGGGTCCATCCAGCATTCTTCTATACATTACCCTTTAAATCCCAAAGTGTTGTGTAGTGTCTCTGGTTTTAAGATTCTATATCACAGTATCATTCCACACCATTGTTTCAGTGACTATTGCTTCATTTCTAAGTGGTTGCATTACTTTGCATGAATATGGTAACCTTAGAGAAAACTGTCACTGCATAAATTGCTGCCCTGTTGAGATTTCCTGGCAGTGGAATATACAGTGATATCCCAGTACCAAGCAGATGAATACCCAAAATAACATCAAATAATGTTCAGGTTCAGACTTGAACTAGCACTGTATGAAACCTGGGAAAGAGATCAAAATCAGATGGATATTCTTTGATCAGCAGGAGGTTGCATGGTGTTTACAATATCACCATGAGGATTTTCTTTCCATTTTAATGCCCCCCACCCAATTTCAGTAGGTCTGCAAAAACGAAACCACCACACCTGCTATCGGATTCAAACAATCCACACATCTGAGGCAATGATGGCAAATTGTCCAAGATGGAAATAGCTGTGATTCTGAATGAAATTTACAGCTGGGTTAGAAAATGATTCTATTTTCATATAACTGGTTTTAAAGAAAGAGAAATGGAGAAACTGTTTGGTAAGTACACCTTACAATGATTGTATTTCCTTAACACTGAAAAACAAGGATCCCCCCCCCGCCCCATTGGAAGCTAGTACATCTCAGCACAACAGAGAATGTATCCTGCCTCTAACCCCTGATAAGTAAAATATATGCCTATTAAGCAGCTGTAGAACTGCCAACCCAGTAATGGGTGATCTAAGATGACCCAATAACATGCCATCCAGTCTGGCAGGCAGAATGCAGAGGGATGGGCTGCACTATTTATTTATTTCACTTGGCTTTATTTCTTTCTCTCTCCAAGGCTTCTGAGCCAACTGGTATAGGTTTGCACTTTAATTTCCCAACATGATTTCCAGAGTATGGCTGGAATTCATAATCACAGTTACACATGCGTAGCCTGGGGTTATGCGTTTGTAACTGATTTGTATTCATGATCACTATGCATTCAATAGTGTGGGGAATATGTAGGGATTGTGAAAGACGTAACAGGCAGCAGCCACTGCAAGCAGGAGAGGTCTGCTGTCCTGCAGATCAGAATGCCACAGACTGTTGTCTTCACTCACACATACCCTCCTGTGACAGATCTATGTGTGAGGAGGAATTGTATTGACAGGTATGCTGACTGTCACACTAGCAATCACTTCAGGGGATGGCAGAAACATGAGTCAGCTGCATCCTGATCAACTAAACAGACCCCCATTACTCACAGTGGCTGCTGCCTGGTAATTCAGGATTGGAGGTGGTCAGGCCAAGAGTGTTACCCCAAAACATGGGTGACTTAGGGGTTCACCCATGGTGCCAGTGCCTCCACAGGACAGAGGGGAAGTAATTAGCTCAAAATTAGGAGGCTTGCAAGATGGGGTAACTTAATGAGACCTTTCCACCAATGTTTACAGGGTCACATAGGGAAGAACCAGCCAGAGATTCCAAAGTAAACTAAAAATGTGTTTTATTGAGGGGAATTCACTCATGCATGCACACAGGATACAAATAATCGCACATTCACACAAGAGCTAGCCGAAGGATAAAGGGAAGAAAAATTATGGATAGTGAAGCTGAGGTTTTTGGGTTATAATTACCAATCCAGAAGAGTAGTGAAGAAGCAGTAGAGATGGCTTAGATGTGCATCCAAGGGCAGTACATAGCAAGAAATCAAAGTGGTAGAGAGACATTCAGCGACTGGTATACTGCAAAGTAGTTCCTCAAAACTGGGGATTTGTATACTCTATTTCCCTCCCGGGGTGGGGGTTAATTACTTTCTGGTAGAGTAAACAAAAGGGATCTGGAATGAACTGATTGTTTCAATGTCTTGGTTGGGTGAGGTGATCTGGGGAAGGTTTTGGTAGGAAATGCACACAGAGGTGTTTGCCTGCTGCATCTGGCTTGACTATTGTTTTGTGATGTTGAACGGTTGAGAAGATTAACTTGGAGCCATTATGTCAGGCTTTTCCAGCTAATCCACAGTAAATTTATATCCTGGCCCTGCTGAGGTTACTTCTGACCTACTCACAGCCAGTGTCCCTTTTCCACGTGGTTTTTCAGACATAAGTGTATATAACTTAATTTCATGCCCATTAATATTTGCCAATTAGACCATATCAAAGCATGGGAGTGTATGACTCCTAACAAGAGATGCTACTTAGCTATGTAACTAAGGCAACTCAACTCAATTGCTCATTTAGAATTTTGGTCTTTATCAGTAAATAGTCATTTTGTATTAAAGAACCATGTTTTCTAAGGGCACGATTTTATCGATATCCAGGAAAAGCAGTGTTTATATCTCCTTCCCTTACTATTTTTGTAATTTGAACTGAAGAGCTATAGAATTCACCACCCTTTTTGTCTACACTTTAAAATATGTTATGTGGAAAGCCTTGGCAAAGATCGTTCAGCCATTAGGAGTACTGCTCTCTAGCTAGATAAGAGCAAATACTGCAATGAGCAGTGGATGGGCAGGATTGATTTTTAGCTCATTCATTTTCATTTCAAAGTAGAAGATGGGATCTCCTTCCAGAAGTGTGGATTGGTCCAAAGTGCAATGCTGTTGCCATCCTTCTTCCATTATAAAATACATATATCTTCATAAAGCAACGCACACCTCTATGTGTGAAACTATAAGGTGAGACAGATTTACTAGATGTTCAGTTGGGTCTCTGTGGGTAGGATAAAAAGCTTTTAGAAGAGAACTGTCTGTTGCTTTCTGTATTCTGCTGGGTGTCATTAAGGAAAGCTGTTAGTTATGGAGACATTTGTTGTTGAGCACTGTGCACTCTAATAGCTCCTGTTTGAAGAGTGAAGATCAGAAAGAGGTAGAACTCTACATCTCTTCCATTTGTGAAGAATATTCAAGGTTTGGTTTCATATAAGAGTTTTTACTTTTCCTTATGATTTGATCACTGAGGACCAATCCAGATAGCCAAATCAGTAGCCTGAGAATGTTGACTGGGGAGATCTCTTGAGATTTGGGCATGTGTATAGAGTTTGAATTTGCTGACATACATATAGAGAGAGGGGTCTGGAAGCAACTACTGTAATTCAAATAGAGAAAACAGTGTATATTTCACCAATCACCACAGGGGAGAAGACTGTTACCAAATGGCTTGTGTGCCTGCTCAACCTATGGTTCACGTATTCACTGTTGATAGGCATCTCAAGAGTCCCGCTCCCCTTTCTTATGATTAGGAACACAATAGCTTGTCTTGTACTGAGCCCATTCCATCAGTCCATCTAGCCCAGTATGATCAACTCTGACTAGGACTGGCTCTTCAGGGCTTTGGGCAGAGTTCTTTCTAGCCCCAACCTTTTGTTGTTGTTTTTGTGTGCCTTCAAGTTGTTTCCAACTTGTGGCAACCCTAAAGTTAATGTATCTTGGTTTTCTGGAGCTGGGAGTATGTCATGCACCCAAGGCTACCCAGATCCTAAATACTATCTGGTAGTCTTCTGTTTAAGTATAACCAGGCCAGAACATCCTTAACTTTAGAAATTTGACAAGTTTGGGTGTTCAAGGTGATAGTGGAATAAGTTGTTTATGTCCAGATTTGAACTGGACAGCCTTTTAATACAGAAGACATCTTCAAACAGAGGACAATACTTCATATATTTTCCTTTATAAAGGAGAACAACCACACTATTTGTAAACCAAAAATGCTATATAGAACAAGTGTTTTCCTGACTATCATTTTTTAAAGTATTAAAACAATTTAAATTACCTACATGCACATTCTGGGCACTATAAGGACATGTTTCCTCTCCATGTGACTTCAAATATCATATTCCAAAGCTTGGAAAATATATGGTGTTTTGTTTTTGATTTGTTTTATTTTTACTGCACATCTTAAAATACCCCAGTTATTCTAGCTGGGGATTTCTGGGAGCTGTAATCCAAAAAGTAATTTTTCCAAGCTTAGTTTGTGCCAAGTCAGGATCTCCACATTTGCATGTGTGAGCTTCAGACCATATAAGGAAGGACGAACAGTCAAAGGGTGGCAAGCAAAAGTTATTTGCCATTCAGCTCTAATTTACTTTATCAATTATTAAATCATCCCCCTGTGCATTTCCATCTTTGATAGTCTTGTGGTACAAGGAGCAAGTCAATGGCTAAGCTAATTGCAATAAGCAGAAATGGTATTTAATGCACTGGACACTTTCAACCACAAAGTAGTACCAATTAGCGTTTGTAAGTGATGTGACAGCAGTTTACAGAGCACCAAAATAGTCCCTCATTTGTCAAGTCGGTCTGAAGCTTATGGCAGCTTTCTGATCATCGCCCCAGCCATGGGACCTGAAAGCACCTTCAAAAAGCTTTCTCTCATTGATCTTTAGTCAGATGCCGACTGAAAGGCAGACGAGTTTGCCAGAAAGAAGATAGATGGTGCTGCACCAGCATGAGAAATGTCACTTGCTTAATGAAAAAGGGGTACCTGTTTGCAGCTTGTGTATAGGCATCTACAGATGCCTTGGCCACCCACACAACTACAATTTGAGAAGCTGTGTTGAAAAGTAATTAGTTACAGATCCAGGACGCCCACAGTTGTTGGTACCAGTATAGTTGCAATTCTTTTTGTAAAACAAAACCTCCTTATTTTCTCATTATTCAAAAGAAACTATATTGTTTTTTAGAAAAGAGTCCATTTTCAGCCACTGGCCTGTGAAATACAGTAGTGAGTCCTCCCCTTGTAACGATAAAAGTAATTAAAGAAGCTACAGTTATATTATAAAGGGAGTAGACTTACATTCCAAATGTAAATGGATGAATTATGGTTGTCATTGCACAATGGAATTAATTAAAAGTAATCCTTTTATTTGCAACTACTTACCCCAAAGTATTACATGCAAAAATACAGATAAGCCATACAGAAACACTACATTTAGTTCTCATGCTCTGGTTTAGTACTCTAATCTTATGTACATTGGGCCTGCTGTATTCATGAGGGATTGGTTCCAGGACCCCTTGAGATTACTAAAAATCATGCATTCTCAAGTCGCTATGGAAAAATGGCACAGGACAGCAGGGGAAATGATGACAAGCTAATATTACCATGTCATACACCCCATTTGTGATACAGTATGATTAATTGGCATGAAACAAATATAAATCTTGCACTTATGCCTGAAAACAGTGTGGAAATTAAAAGAACTTTGACTGGAAGTTTCCTGAAGCTAGGACAAAGGTCCTCAGCATGGCCAGGTCATAAGTTTAGGAGAGTAAACTGAAAAACTTAACCTGATGAGTTTTAGATGATTCTCTAAACTACCTAAGCCTAAGAGACAATAGCGAACAAAGCTGTTAGAAGGGGCATCCAAAAGCTGCCGTCCTGTTACCTCTTTTCCATCTCTCCAGTCATTAAGGGGCTATTGTGATTTCCTTCAATTGCCACAAAGGCAAACAGAACCTTCCAGACCTCTTTGTTGGCTTTACCAGAGAGCAATTCACACATTTCCCTTGGGGCAGAACAAGAACATTTAAGTCCTGGTTCAGCCCCTGGCTGCTTGCTGGTACTTTGAACATACGAGGGGTGTTATACTGTATGAGGGCCCCCAGATTCGAGTTCATTGTTCAGCCATCAGGCTTCCACAATCTGAGACAGGTCACTTCAATCCTCCACTGCTTCAAGAATGGTAACTATCACCCACCTCACCCCAGACTCTTGCCATCCAACCTTTCTCTTCTTTACCTTTGCTAGCCTTGTATGGTTCTTGAGATTGTTTGATTGTTTATGTGTTTGTGAATTTCCCCCAATAAAGACAGTCTTTTTTTTTTATTATTTCCAACTGCTATCCTACAATTAGTACTGGTATACAAAGGTGAAAAGATACCGTAAGGTTAGTCCACTTCTTGTGGGGCTCCCTTTTTGAGCTAATACTTCCTCACCTTCTCACCGAGGCACAGAGACACAGAAGCAGTTATGAAACCTGCGCTCATAGACATGACATGCCCACCTAGGGATCAAGCTCCAATTCTGTATCAACTAATCCAACAGTTGTCCCATTGTACTCAATGAGATTTACCTTTGAGTAGATATGCATAGCATTAGCACTGCATTCTAAGTTAAATAAGTTAGATTGTAACCATTGGAATGTTGGACTCAGACTTGAGGAATTCAGATTCAAGCCCTCACTGAGCCACAAAATGCATTTGTCACCTTAGGGCAGTAACTCTCTGTTAATCTAACTTATCTAACAGTGTGGTGGCAGGAGGCTGCCAGAGCAGTGGGGCTGTTGCATCTTCACTGAGCTTTAGTCTAAACTTTAAAGAAGCTGTCAAAGGTGCAGAACTCTATTACCAAAAGAGAGTCATAGAATCATGGAGTTGCAAGGGATATAAGAGCCATCTTTGTTATATAGGAATACCCAACTAAAACATTCCTGAAACCTGCCCATCCAACTTCCATTTAAAAACCTCCAAAGATGGAGAATCTGCCACCTTTTGAAGCAATTAATTCCACTCTCAAACAGTTCTTACAGGAAAAAAATGTCTTTCTGATGTTTAAGTGGAATCTTTCTTTTGTAATTTGAAGTCACTGGTTCATGTTCTAGTCTCTGGAGCAGCTGAAAACAAACTTGCTCCATCTTCTACATTAGTTATTTAAAGATAGCTATCAAGTCAACTCTCAGCCTTCTCTTCTCCAAGCTAAACATACCCAGCTCCCTCAGTCGTTCTTCATAAGGCTTGGTTTCCAGATCTTTGGTTGTCTTTGTTGCCCCTCTCTGGATACAGTCCACTTTGTCTATATCCTTCATGAACTGTGATGCCCAGAATTGGACAAAGTATTCCAGGCAAGGCTTAGGACATTGGATAGCTCCTTTAAAATTCAGACTAAAAGTTGGACCAAAACTCAAAGCAGATATGCTTCTCCCACTGATGTGGAAACCACCAGCTGCTGAAGAAGTAAAAGTCGTGGAAGAGAGCTACACAAGGAACTTTGAATCCTGCATTTGGGGAAAAGGCAGGATCCAAATAAAGTTAAATAATAATATCAACAACAACAACAACGTTATGTGAAAATTTAATTAATTAAATCTAAATTAATTGAATGTTAGCAGATTTATCCTACTTCCATTATTTGTTTGAATTGCACAATTTTATAAAATTTTAATCCATAAATGAGAAGCACACAGCCCTCTGATTTCTGTCTCCCTTACTCCCAAACATTTGATCAACAGAGCATAAAAAATTGTACACATCCAGATTTTTTTGGTCAAATGGGCAGGGATGTTCTGGAAAAGTCTTCACTATTTCACTCCTTACATGAACCTCAGTGTGATTAACAACAACAGTAAAATTCATGTTAAAAAGTAACATATATATGTAAGGCCAGCTGAGAATCAAATTAGACTGCTTGAAAGCACTAGCCAGTTAAATTATTAAATTATATTATTAATTTAATAGTTAAATCCTTAAAGTGAAATATATCATTAGATTAAAATACATTTTTTCAATGGGAGGAAGAGGGGGAGGGGGAGGAGAGAGTTGCTTCTCAGATTAAAAACAGAACAATGGAGAAAACAAAACAGCTCAATTCTGTAGATTGAATGCTAGTAGGCTTTGTTTGCTGAAGGAAACCTCCAGTGACAAGCTTGGTGGAAAGCTCTACCACCCAGAAGGCCTTTTTCACATTTCTCTCCAATCACAATTAGAGAGAAGCCCTCTTCTGGAAATCTTAATACCTAGGTAAGATGGATGGATGGATGGATGGATGGATGGATGGATGGATGGATTGGATGTATCTTTATCCCAAAGATGTGACTCGGTTTTGTGTACTGCTTCAAATAAGCCCAGCAGGCCCCAGTGTCAGAAGATCTTGGAAGAAGAGCAGTAGTGAATAATGATGATGATGATAAGAAGAAGAGGAAGAGGAAGAAGTAGTAGTTGAAGTTGTTGTTACCCACCTCTCCCCAAAGCTAAAGGCAGGGTACAACTTAGATACAATTAAAAAGAAATTATGGCTAAAATGCACTAAAAATACAAAACCATTTAAAATGCAAATATATCATGATTAAATTTACATCACAATTAAAAATAGACTGGGTAGGCCTGCTGGAAGAGATAGTTCTTTAACACTTTTTTTGAATTCAGACAGCATATTTTGCTGTTAAATCTCTTCCAGGAGGTTATTTCACAGTCTAGAGGTGGCCAATGAGAAGGTCCTCTGGGTGAGCTGGCTGGTTTAAGTAAAAGGCCCCCAGAGGACCTGAGTATATGGGGCAGATTGTATGGGATGGAGTGTTCCTGCAGGTAACTTGGACCCAAATCATGTAAGCCTTTAAAGGTAATAACAAACACTTTGTACTTTGCTCTGAAAGTACTTTGTACTTTAAGTTCTGTGGCAGAAAGTAAAAGGACCATCTGAGACCTTCATCACCTCCTCAGAGGTGATTCTGAGCCTCTTCAACAAAGATTTAGCCATACCCTATGACCTAAATCCCAAAGCTACTCCTGACTTCTAGACTCATATTGTCATTGTTGAACATCGACACCTACATAGATCCCATTGATTCAATATATCCACTCTAGTTTGGAGTTAAGCTTATTTAGTCTTTAAAGTTATATATTTTTGGTGTTCCAAGAAATTTTAAGTAAAAGTGAAGACAGATTTTTGCCTGCTCGTGTGTAGGGCAAAACTGGGCATGGGAACACAGATGCTTTGCCAGAGGTCTCTGGAGCAGGAAAAAAACAAGCTTGTTCCATCTTCTACATGCCATCCCTTCAAATATTTAAAGCTATCATGTCACCTCTCAGTGTCCTTCTTTCCAAGCTAAACACACCCATCTCCCTCAGTCATTCTTTATAAGGATTAGTTTCCAGACCTTTGGTCATCTGAGTTGCCCTTTTCTGGATATGTTCCACCTTGTTATACCTAGCAGCTATCAGGCCCTTCATATGTTGATCACATAGGCCTGTATGGGGCTTTCTGACACAGTTGGTTGATACATCAGGATTTTTAATCGTGGGGATTCCATAACAGCACTTGACTGAATCATATTAGAGAGCCCTATACAACCTTTTGGATCTAGTGAAGAAAAATCTTGGCTTAGCCACATGAGCTTAAGATATACCCTTGCATCCCCATGCCCAGTTTTGGCCAAAGTGTAAGCAGGAAGACTCCTGTTAAGGTCTGTGTGCTGTGCTATTTCCCATCCTCAGAACTCAAGGCAGTTCACAGTATTATTTCAGACAAGAAGAAAACAATTCAAACACAAGTCATGAATGAGGAAGGCCTATTTTTCTTTTAATTATCATCACATTCATTTCTTATGAATCCTCTGAGCAAAATGCTGTATTTGCTGGTGTATAAGAGTCACATTTTCCCCAAAAAATTCTGTTTGAAAATGGAGTGCGTCTTTGTATAAGTCTTATATGAGTCTTATATGCTGGCAAATATGATATATCTCAAAAAGGTCTGAAGTTCCAGGGATGATTCAAAGATGGCTTGCCTCTCTCATTCTTAGAATCATGGAATCCTAGAGTTAGAAGAGACCACCAGAGCCAACTAGTCCATCCTCCTGCCATAATTAAAGTACTCCCATTCAACATCTGTTTAAAAATAGATGTAAAGTAGAAGGCTTTCATGGCCAGAATCCATGGGTTGTTGTGGGTTTTTTGGGCTATGAGGCCATGTTCTAGTAGTATTTTGCTCTAGTATTATTTGCTCCTGACGTTTTGCCTGCATCTGTGGCTGGCATCTTCAAAGAATCTGGGCACATGAAGGTGGAATGGAGTATATATACTTGTACAAGCATATATACTCCATTCCACCTCCATGTCTCCAGATCCTCTGAAGATGCCAGCCACAGATGCAGGCAAAATGTTAGGAACAAATACTACTAGAACAGGGTTTCATAGCCAGAAAAACCCACAACAATCCATGTTTAAAAATCCTTCAGAAATCTACCATCCTCCAAGACAGTCCATTTCACCATCAAACAGTTCTTTAAGTCAAAACATTCCTTCTAATGCTTTGGTGGGATCTCTTTTCTTGTAATTTGTATCCGCTGGTTCGTGCTCTGTTCTTTGGAACAGCAGAAAACAAGTTTGCTCTACCTTTATCTTGCTCCACCTTCTACATGACATCCCTTCAGATATTTAAAGATGAATATCATTATTACTTTTCAATCTTCTCTTCTCCCATTTTGCCTTTCCACCCCCTTTCTATGTGTGAAATAAAACTGGACAGGCAGCTAGATCTTGCTTCTATATTGTCAGTGGGGTAGATTTGTTTACTAATCTTGAGAGCAGCAGGCAAGTTTTGAAAAAGAAGTGGGTTGTGTGGCACACATGGCTTTGTCCAGTAGCAAAGAGGAAAGGCTGGATGACCACTTAAGCATCTGCTGCTTGTGGCAGTTGTCTCAGTTTCCTGAATGGTGGGGAAAGGGAAGCCAGTGCATTCATTATTGTGGAGGTGGCAAAGCCACTCTCAGCTTTATAGCTATTCTTCTCATAGCTGCTCCAGGTTGTACAGGAGCCACCTAGGAGCTTCCCATACAATTAGGGCACTGCTGTGAGAAGCAGCCATAAAACCAGAGTGGATTTTTCATGCTTGTAGTAACAGACCTATTCACTGTTCCTGATTTTGAGGAAAGATATGATGGTAGATATAAAACTGGTAGTGGATTCCTGTGCAGAAAATGCACAGGAATTGTGGATTTATTCTGCACAGACTTTGCATGTGGTTGACTCTTTTTCTGTGCAGAAAACAGCATTATAAAAGCAGTATTTTCCATACAGAAAATGAGGTTTCCTGTCTAGAAAAACACTGTTTTCTGTGCAAAACAACCATGTGAAAATTTTATGCAAAGTAAGTCCTAAATGGTGGATAGCCTATGCAGTTTTCAAAGAATCTCTTGCAGCAGGAAGACAATTGTTAAAATTACTTGATATTTCCTTCAAGAAGAAACTCAGTGAAGAATCAGATCTCCAGTTATGAGCTATACTTACTGTAATGAAGAATTTTGTGCTGACTTGGTTCCGAATGAATGATGAAGTTCTTTTTGCTTTTTAAAAAATCTGCTCCTGATGGAAATAAAAATGACTAAAACTGTCAGTGGATACTGAGATAAGGTGGACCTATATATTTTTTTTATTCTTCTTGGTGGTGCAGTTATGAGGACTGTTATGATAAGCACCTACACTTCAAAATTACCTATATAGCATGGGGAGGGGGTAGGGGATGGCTACATAAACATCCAGACAGATGACTCAGAATTACAGACACTGTAGAAAACCTGAGTATGTAAAACCACATATATAACAGTCCTTCTAATATTGTTTGGGAAATTTTCTTTCACCCTCCCTTTTTTCCCCTTTGGTCCATATCTGGGAATCAAATGCTTGTCATTATTCTACTAGTGCAGTGCAACCTAGAATAGGGTGTTGTAAACTTCAGTTCAGGGTGAATCCTCCCCATGCTGTCAGAATGGTGTAAACGAGGAGAGAATATAAATGGGTGCCAAATCCTCCGTGTTACAGAGTTGACAGTTTCCTCCACAGAATGTAGATTTTTTCTTTCTGTAAATACTTTACTTGGATTTTTGACCTGCTCACATTCATGCTGTAATATAATGTAAATAGCATAGGCTAGCACGGCATATTCTCCGCCGGCTCTTCAAAAGAACAGAGATCATAAGAACATGCAGAAGGGTTCTGAAGCTCTACGTTTGACGCCACAGGGAATTGGCAAGAAATCAGGTCAGAATGTGAGTCAGATGTAATACTGAGCGAGTGCTAATAGGGTAAAGGAAGAATGAGACTCATCTTATTACTTCTTACATGTCAAATTAGTGCGGTGGAAAAGGGGTTATGCGCTATGGATGTTATCCCAGTCGAATTATTTCGATCCTTTTGCAGGAGGAATGTCTCTTCTTTGCTTCCTCTATTTTCTGAAAGGATGGGCAGAGATCTCATCCACTTGGGCTTGCAAGATGTAGAACCAGTGCCAACCATCACAGAAGTAGCTATGAAGGATTAGATGTGGTGGTAAATTCAAAGCTATGTGACATGTTCTGTACAATATTCCGACTCAAAGGATCCCATGTGAGCCACTGTTAGTGAAAGAGAAAATGTAGCATCTCATGATTTTGGATGTGCCACAGATTTTTCTGAATCTTGGAAAATATTTCATCCCTCAATTATCACCCCATCCCAGACCAAAAAAGAAAAAGAAAAAGAAAAAAGGAATGTGAAGATTCAGGGCTGGCTCTAGTAGTAGACATACTGTGGCAACTGTTTTGGTCGTTTCTCAGCCATTCTTCCTGTACTGCATAGCCGTTGCTCTCTCTTGCACACAGATTAGTAATTGTGGAGGGGACAGGGACTGGTTCATTCCATGTTCCCTCTAGCAGACTGCAACTTCACATTTTGGCACACCAGAGGTGACATTGTGTCATTTGCAGCCACCTTTCTGGCTAATTTTCAGCCATTTCAGAGTGAGGGTCTGGTGGGTAGGACCAGTAAACCACTACATTTGTATCTGTTTCAGAATCCATTTGGCTAGTTTTCAGGCAGAGAAACACCTGAACACAAGCATGTGCATGTGTTTTTCAAGTGGAATGTGGGGGCTTCAGAAACCAAACTTTGAGGTCCCAAGGGCCATATTTGTCACGCAGATCATACTTGACCCAGCCCAGCCCTTGGGAAACAGGGCCATCCTCCCACTCTGGTTTCCACAGATATGGCAGAGGACAGTGTCCTCACTAAAACTGAAATAAAATTGAAATGCCTGTCCATTCATGTATACAGAGTGGAATGAGAACACAATCCTGTGCTTCACATTAGGCAGCAAAATGTCTTGAGCCAGATTTGTGAATAACAGTTGCTACCTCTGCTTTGTTGATGTAACTCAGTACTTGGAAAGCTGTGAGTGTATTTCTCTCCTGAGAATGGGTTTAGGCAGATTTATATTTGTTGTCAGGGTTCTTTAAAGTTGCTTCTGCTTTGCTAGATAGAACAAGGAGACTCCACGGAAACTGCAAGGGTCATCAAAATTCATTCTTAGAATAAAGAACAACAAAACCCAGACCATGTATCTGATTTTGAGGTTGTTTTATATAAGATGTCTGTTAAGCAATCTGAAATTGATAAAATAGTTATTCCTTCTCTATAAGGAACTCAGAGTTGGGGTTCCACAATAGAAGACAGAGATTTCTAACACAGAATCATCATTATCAAATTGTAGTTCCCATTGAGTAGAGGTTCAGGAGGGTGTGGAGTATTACTTCTTGTTGTTTACACAACAGCAAGCAGATTGTGACTATAAGCCACACACACGCTGATTAGCTGTGCAATGTTATCTGGCACCATCAAGCTAAGATTGTGTGGAGGGATCATTCTACAAGTAGGCACTAGATTTCTCATTCACAAATAGCAAAAGGGTATGTAGCTTGGCATAATGAGAGGTTATGCCAGCATTGTGTCACCTATAGGATTTCAGTCATAGGTTGCATGTACTTCCAGGATTGCGGTTTGTACATTCCTGCACCAAATGTTTTGTACTCCCATTGTAATTATCATATCTAGTTGATTTATAACAATATGGGCAAACAAATCACCTGAAAATGTGCTCAGAAGCTAAAAGTAACAAATAGATGTTACTCATTAAAGAAAAACCACCACCACCACTCCTCTCATTTTAACATGATGTTAGCCTTCCATTATATTTTAAAAGGTTAAAGGTAACATCATTTGAAATAAATTGTTACCAAAGCTCTATTAACACATTTAAAATGCTCACTCATTTCAGAAATTAATGAAATTCAGAAATAGCTGGAGTTAATAGATGATGACACACTGATTGCCTCCTTCCTAAAGAATCCTGGAGTTTGTAGTTTGGCAATGTACTTCAAATTCTTTCTTAGAGAGATCCATTAGACCATCCTGGACTACAGCATCTGAGCTGTTTGGTAAGAATGTTCAGTATTTCAGAAGACTACAGATCCCAGGTTTCCACCGAATGGAGCCAAAACAGTTAAAGTAGAATCAAATTTCTCTGGTTGCATAATCCAGAATCACTCCGTGTGTGTGTGTGTGTGTGTGTGTGTGCGCGCGCTTGCAGGATTCTTTAAGATCATGGCTGATGAAGAAAATTTACATCTTCTCAACTTATATATGAGGATCCTGATGGAAGCTGTCCACCACTACTTGTGCTTTTCAGATAGAAGAAAAAATAACGTAGCTGTAAGTGATGCTGTCAGTGTGTAATCTGGCTCGGAATGGAGCCAAACTGGAGGGGGCAGTGAGGTATTAACAGCAAAGATTGAGGTTGCAGCATGTGGACTGCTGGCAGGAATGTCAGAAGCAAGGCAGGAAATTGGTGTAATACAAGTTTGCAGTACTGTGGATAGATCCAGGCAGACAGTCCACTCCATCTCCCCTCCAGAGGAGAACTTACCTGTATAATGGTGTAAATAAAGATGCCTCAATTCTGTTCCTTAATTCTTCAATGAGTTCATTTCACCTTCTGCTTCACTCTCCCTTAGCAAAATCTTTCAGTTTTTAGTTAAGGGGTCATCTATCTATCTATCTATCTATCTATCTATCTATCTATCTATCTATCTATCTATCGTCCAATTGGAGCATGCATAGTTTAGCACAGCTTTCAATTCTTTCAGCTCATTTGCACTTTTCGTTAAAGGGAACATCTGTGTTATTGATGAGCAACTGCTTATTGATGAAACACTGCAAAAAAAGAAAAGGAACTGTGGGCATGAAATTATGTTGAGATTATATTTATGTGGCATCTTACTGGTGAGATATATGCCACTTTGCAGCAGAGCAACACAGTAATCATAAAATGATTGCATCAGGGTTGTGGCTGTTGTCTTTCTTCAGTTCCATAAACCTCTACTTCTACAACAGCCCTTCCAAACTTGGTACCCTCTAGATATATTGGATTATAAGCATCATCATCTCAATTTATATGGTTGTATTAGCTGGGATGATAGGAGTGGTAGTCAAGCATATCTGACAGGTGAGGAGGTTGGATAAAACTTGCAATACAGTGTACATTGTTCCAGAATTCTCATAAAGCTTGAGTGTGCATCAGAAATATAGACCCTTTCTGCCGCGGGGAGGGAAACGCTCCCTGCCGCTACTCACTGGCTTTTTGGTGGGTCCGTTTGGGTCCATCCTGACAAGGAGCAGTGCGAGCTCGTCACTCCACACTGCTCCAGCGTACAAAATGGCGGCTTCCGGTTGGTGGAGGCTCTCCACCAACCGGAGAAGCTCGCCAGCCTAAAGCCTGCCCCCAGCAGATCTGCAGGCACGCACTAGTGCACGCCTGCAAATCTGCACCGGAACGCGGTGACGGAGCAACACAGGGTCACGTGCTCCGCACTTTTAAAAAACCTCTTAAAAGAGGTTTTTAAAAAGCACGCTGCATGCCCAGTTCTGGTTGCTCCGGAGCAGACTGAGGTGCGGAACTACGAAAAGTAGTCCACCCCAGTCCACTCCACAGTGCAGAAGACCTCCATTGGAGGTCGTTCTGCACCATTTTAATAGGCGGGTGCAGAAAGGGCTGTAGATGGAAAGGGCAGGCTAAGACAAATGAAGGTGAAGAAATGAAACATTCAGAATAAAATTTGGGTATAAAAAAATGAAACAAAGGATTTCTGAAACATGGGAAGCAAGACCAACTCACTGAGAAAATTTAAATCCAGGAAGAAATTTGATTTAAGAGGATTTTGGAAAGATATGTGAAAATGATCTCCACTTATATGGTAAAAGGGGTGATGCTGAACCTTTGGGTTTGTGCTCCCACTTGAAGGGCCCATAGATAAGGAGATATAGATCAAGACACTGAAGTAAAGGAATAGATGAATCATAGACCCATAGGGTTGGAAGGGTTCTCATAGCCCATCAAGTCCAACCACTTGAATGAGGAGCATTCAGCCTGCAATTCCCAAGGCCCGTATTTCTGTTCACTTAGTCCCCAAGCTTCCTGCTAACTTAGTCCTCTCAGTGAGTTCAGAGATTTTAAGGAGGCTTCTGTTTATGTTTACCTGAATGTGAAAAAACACAATATGTGAGCAAAAGACTACATGTTTTGCCAAGGTTTCTGGTCATGTGGAGGTTTCTATTCACATCTCAATAGGTCAACATGGGAAAACTAGGGGCTGACCTAATGGGGAAGTTGAAATCAGAGATGGAGCTTGTCTTTGAACCTGACCACCCCTGTATAACCAAAATTAGTGCTTGGACAGCGTTCAAATTTTGGACAATAGGTGGGAGAGTGGTCAAGGACATTTGCCAGTGTCTGCTCATATGAGAGGATTTCTCCCCCACCCCACTGTGCTCCATCTTCAGTTTAACCAGGTAATGACTTTCTAATTCCGCATTCTTCAGCTGAATATATAAGTTCTTAGAAAGAGCCAAGGATATGACAACATTCAGTTCCATAATCATTTTAGTTTCTTGGTGGGACCAGGATAATGGCCACCTTTGCTGACCAAATTATAGAGGGCCCAAAATTACAAGACTGGTTATGAGGAACACTTGATCCCCTAGATGTTTTGAGCCACAAGTACCACAATCCTTCACTATTAGCTATGCTATCTGTAACTTCTGAGAGTTATAGTCCAAAATATTTGGAGCAATACCCCTCCCATAAACAACACAGGCAAAAACATTGTATGAAATTGAGAGGGGGAACTTTCTGAGATATCTGTTAAATGAGACTTCTGTCTTTCCTTCCATTGCTTTCATGCTTTAAACCATATTTTGCAGACATGTCTTTTTAGCCATCATTAGAATAGATTCAATAAATCAGCAGTAACTTGGTAAGTCACATCTTATGTAGGTTAGATTCAATCGGTCTGCTCTTGTCATTGTTGCTGTGTGTCTTCAAGGTGTTAGCAATCCTACAGGACATCTATCTAGGGTTTTTCTTGGCAAGATTTTTTCAAGGGAGAGGGTTGTCTTTGCTTTCCTCTGAGGCTGAAAGAGTATGACTTAACCAAGATCACCCAGTGAGTTTCTGTGGCTGTGCAGGGATTCAAACCCTTTCTCCAGAGTCGTGGTCCACTGCTCAAACCACTACACTGTTCTCAAGTCTAGCCAGGGTTTACTAGTAGGATTCAGGCCATTATGTGCAACCATCCTCTTTTCCTGTATGATTTCCATAGCATTTCAGTTTTTGTTCTCTTGCCCATTGGATATTTTTTTATTGGCTTTGGCTGTCTGATCTTCTGTTTTTGTTTGTTTACTCTGTTTCCCTCTACCTCCCTAAGAATCTTGGTATCCTTTTATCACCTAATGCCCTGTGCTTTCATTCTCTTTCCTCCTCCCTCTTCACTAAGCAATGTTTCTCCAATTTCTTTTGTAGCTATACTGCTGTTATGAATATTAATGGCCTCCTGTAAGGGCTATTATTTGTGGCAGAAAAGGCTGCCCTTTGATCTGTGGCTTTTTCTCCAGCATGTTAGTATGTCTGCAGCTATAGCCAGGGTTCCTTTTATCTTTCCATAAGACTCCTTCCCTCATTTCCATCTTTCTATTCTATTCTGAGGGATGATCTTCATTTGTGTGTGTGTGTGTGTATGTGTGAGGGTGTGTGTCTATATGATTTTCTTTATCAGACAATCCTCCTAAGTCTGGCACTCATATTGTGATTTCTATCCTTTGCCTAGACTGCTTCTATAGATTCCCTAAAGGCAAGACACTATTTCAGTAGTGGCAGTGGTGTGTAATTTGTTTTGTACCAGAGAATTCCTGCCATGCCTATATGTATTTAGACCATAGGCAAACCAATAAAGTTGTCATAGAAACAAAGCATTTCATGAATAAATCAATCTGTAACAAACTTGTAAACTTCACAGGAACCATTGTGCTTTAACACCGTATCTTTTATATACATAAGCTAATCATGTTTTATAATGAACAGCATACAAAAGCGTGCATCTTCATTTGTTTTGTCTTGCTATCTTGTCCTGCCTGAAACATGTTTTGTGCATGTGCAGTGGATGTATCCATCCAGTAGGTGAATGAAATTGAAAGCTTGCGTAATACCATGGAAAGATTTTTTTTCCCCAATCTTTCTTTCTGGGGATGGTTTTTCCTGTGGGGCAAAGGAGAAATTGGTGGTAACACCAAAAATAATTGTAGGACTTTCCATTCCTCAGATGTTTTATACTTTTACTCCCCATATCTCTAACCATTGGCCATGCTATTTGAAGTCTTGGGGAGCTGAACTCCAAAACATTTGGACGATCAAAGATTGAAAACTTCTGTAGAAACTGCAACCAACAGTGCAGGATAACTTTTTTATTCTGTTAAAATAGAGACGGAGAAATCCAGTTTTTCCCAAATCTGATCTTCTCTTTCTTTCTTTTTTTTTAAATTTCTTGCCATCCTGCTTACAAAAAATTGACAATTGGATGTTTGTTTGTTTTTTCAATTAAAAAAGAAAATCAAAATTCTCACCAGTCTGCACCAAGAGCAATTTCAGTGGGTATAGTATTTTCAACATGGGAAGGACCATATTATACCTCCCTGTTATGGTGCTGTTAAGGAGCCTTTCAGATTAAAAAAAGAAAACAAGTGGTAACCCTAGTTCAACATCACAAACATGGATTAATGCATAGGCTGTGTGTACTTGACACTTGCAAAAGCTAAACACACAAAGCTTTCTGACTAGATAGGCCAATTTGATAGTTTCTCATTCTCTGACATTCATTTTTTTAAAAAATACAAATTATTTCTATTCCATTTATGAAGAATTTGTAAATTTTGACAAGTTCTTATAATAATAATTTAAAAAACAAGACAAAGCTCTCATTCATCCCTATATTTGACTTTCAGTGATTTTTTTCAAGTGCACAGCACTGAAAAAGAAATAAACATTACTGCTAGAATTTAGAGTCAGACAAATCAGTTGGCTCAGACTCTGCCTTTCCTTCTGCTCTTGCTAGTTCACTCATGCACATCTGGAATGAAATGCAGGTGCCCAAAGTATAAAGGAATGCCTGATTATAGGGGCCTGCAAGTCTCTCCACATGTTATGCTTGGCTGCTTTATGTGCTTCTTCCCTTTTCCTGTCCCCTGCTCACCTGAGGAATCAATGAATGCGTGAAGAGGAAATGATTTCTATAACCACCACAGTACTTTTTTGGAGCTTCCCAGATCAGAGAAACTGCTGTGGTTGAAAGATCAGGATTGTGGGCTCGGGTGGTGCACAGCTGAATGAGCTTTAAAAAGAGAGAACATAATTATAGTTTTTATTGTTGATTGCAGTTGCAATACATCCTTACTCCAGGATGTTCTGGGCTACATACATGAGCGTTAACCATATTTGACCTGCAGCAAAGCTCTCCAAGGCAGGTGAGGCTGAGAGACTGTATTTGTGTCACTTTTTTATGGCTGAACATCAGCAAGTGACCAGCTGGACAGTGAGACTCATGATGGAGCAGAATGTTGCTGATTGCAATAGACAATACTGAGATGGATAGATCAGTTGTCTGATGCACCAGGGATGTAAATCTTGACTTGGTTCATCCTTGCACAGTAAACAAGGCAATACACACACAGAAGCATTCTCTTTGCCATGAGATGACAAAGTTTGTGGTGATGGTGGTGGCAAGTTTATTCTTTGAAAGTTTCTGTGCTTTTTTTGAGATGGGTGTTTAACCATTTCTATAAAATGAACAGAATAGGGAAACATGATTACTGTTAGGGCTTAGTACACACAGTAGAACTGGATGGCTTGTTTGTGTCTTTGTGATCAATCAACCTGTCACTTCTTGGTGGTTGTGTGGTCTGTGTAGCAGCACAAAATGAAGAGACCTTTTGCACGCAAATGTTTTGAACAAAATTTTAAGCATGTGATGTGACCTAAAAAAAAAAAGAAAAGAAAAAGTCCTTTGTGTCTTTGGGGTCTATTCACATTGCAGAATTATAGCACTATTATTTCACTTTAGCTGTCATGGTTTTGGCCTAAAAAATCATGGGATTAGCAGTTTAAGGAAAGGCACTTAGAATTCAATGTGCTCCAGTGTTAAAAGTACTCCAGGGCCACCCCAGACTTTAAAAAAGGAGGGATTGCATTGAATAAAACATGGTAATAAAAGTGGAATAATAGCACTATAATTCTGAAATATGAATGGGCCCCTGGTCTCATGCTAGCAATATGATCTCTTGAGAGGATTATCAGATCCTCAATAACCTGCCTCACTATGCTGAGATGGCCCCTCTTGATCAAAATCTCAGAAATGCAAGATTCTTTCACATCCCTCTACAGTGTAGTAGTCAGTGTACCACATTTATACATGTAGCTGGATATAATGGGTATATTGGCTCTGAGAACAGATTTTTCAGATTTCTTAGCCATGTGTCTGGGGTACTTGTATAAAAAGAAGTGGGGCTAAAAAGCTGGGGCTTCAAGTTGTCACGTGCACACAGGGCTGTGGTTTGGTTCATTTGTTTTGCAGTATTTTTTTTTTATGAAGAAACAGAATGGTTTCAAGTAGGTAAGGAGTCAAGCAAGGCTGCATTTGATCACTTGTTTAACTTGCAGGTTGAACATTTTATATGTAAAGCAGGATTATAGTCAGAGGAAAGTGGTATGAAAATTGAAGAAGGGGACACCAGCAATTTAAGATATTCAGATGACACCATACTGCAAGCAGAAAATAACAAAGACTTGGAATGATTACTGGGCATTAAAATCTCTCAGATAAGAGCCCATTTGGATGCCGGTGTTACTGCAGAGGTTACCAGTGAAGTGTCCGGCGACCCTGTAAACAGGATTATACTGGATCAGTTCCAGTCAGTGAGTACCAAGGATGTAGACAAGCTCCTTGGAAATATAAGAAAGACAACTTGCCCTCTTGATCCCTGCCCTTCATGGCTGGTTGTCCAGGGAGGAGTTGCAATTAAGACCCATTTAAGATACATTATTAACGCATCCCTTAGGGAGGGCAATTTTCCAGCTTGTTTAAAAGAAGCGATTCTAAAAAAGCAATTCTAAAAGAAGCCACTTCTAAAAAAGCCCTCCCTAGATCCCCTGGGTATGGATAATTATAGACCAGTCTCCCATCTCCCATTTTTAATCAAGGTGATCAAGAGGACTGTTGGTCTTCAGCTCCAAGCTCTCTTGGATGAAACAGATTATCTAGACCCATTTCAAACTGGCTTCAGGGCAGGATATGGAGTCAAGACTACCATGGTCACCTTAGTGGATGATCTTCGCCTAGGTATCGACAGGGGAAATGTGACCCTGCTGGTACTCTTGGACCTCTCAGCGGATTTCGATACCATAGACCATGGTATCCTTCTGAAACGCCTGAGAGGGCTGGGGATTGGGGGCACTGCGCTTAAGTGGTTCTGGTCCTATCTCTCAGGTAGATATCAGATGGTGACGCTTGGGGACAGTTGCTCCTCGAAAAAGGAGCTTAATTCTGGCATCCTGTCCCCAATGCTATTTAACATCTACATGAAACCACTGGGAGAGATCATCAAGAGGCATGGAGCAAGGTGCTATCAGTACGCTGATGACACCCAGCTATCTCTCTCCATGCCTCGGATAACAGCATCAACTAAGGGTGGCATCTCGCCTCTGAACGAATGTCTTGAAGCAGTAATGGACTGGATGAGGAAAAACAGACTGAAGCTGAATCCAGATAAGACGGAGGTACTCGCTGTTAAGGGCCCTAGCCCAGGTATGGAGGTCTGTCAACCAGTTCTAGACGGGGTCACACTTCCCCCGAAAGACTGTGTCCGCAGCTTGAGGGTGCTCCTGGACTCACCACCTCAGATGACAGCTCAAATAGATGCAGCGGCCAGGAGTGCCTGTTATCAGCTTCAGCTGATACGCCAGCTGCACTCCTTCCTGGAGCTGGAACACCTAAAAACAGTGGTGCTTGTGCTGGTAACTTCACGGCTTGACTCCTGCAATGTGCTCTACATAGAGCTAACCTTGTGCTTAGTCTGGAAGCTTCAATTAGTTCAGAATATGGCAGCCAGGATGGTCACCGGAAGACCTAAAACTGACCATATAACACCAATTCTAAAGTCTCTCCATTGGCTGCCTATTAGTTTCCGGGCACAGTACAAGGTGTTGATTATTACCTTTAAAGTCCTACATGGCTTGGAGCCAGCCTACCTGCGGGATCGCCTTCTCCCATACAATCCACCCCGCACACTAAGGTCCTCTGGGAGGAATTTACTGCAGCCAGTCAGAACTAGGTTGGCTGAGGTTACCCAGAGGACCTTCTCTTCTATCACTTCCAAGTTATGGAATGGCCTGCCAGAGGAGACCCGGCAAATTACCAGTCTTGACTGCTTTAAAAGAGCAGTCAAGACTGATCTCTTCTGACAGGCCTTCCAAGACTAGCATTTCCATCACCTCCCATCAATTTTGTTGCTGTTCTTTCAATAGTTGATTGATTGTTGTGTATTTTAGGGGGTTGGTTTTAGGTGGATTGGTGGGTGGGGAGGATTGGGTATGATTTTAAATGTTTTTTTAATGTATTAATATATTTAATGTTGTTTGCTGCCTCGATCCATGGGGAGAAGCGGGATAGAAATAAATTTTATTATTATTATTAAGTCGATTGTGAAAATAGCTGATCCTGGCTTTAGAAAAATAGCTCCAACACACTTACTTTAGTTAAATAGTTCAATTAGGTAAGTAATACTACTATAAAGAGTCAGAATCACTCATATAAAAGAGATGCTTATTGTAGTTAACGATTGGAGTACTACATTGCCATAAATTAATTGGCAATAAAGATGTGAATATAAGGAAACTAGGGGTTTGTTTTGTTTGGTTTATACCAAGATCTGACAATAGGAAAATAGAAGAGTAGGGAATCCTAGGCCTTGGGGGTGCCTGCATTGAACCCTTATAATACATTAATTTCTCTGGGCTCTTAGATACTCCAGTTTAGGCATGCTGGACTCAGTACTTTGGCTGAATGCAGGCATGCTATTAAGACCAGTTCTGCACTAGCCTGTTATAGTGCTATTATTCCACTTTCAACAACCTATGGAATCCTGGGGTTTGCAGTTTAGGGAGGGACCTCAAAGGCCCCACCCTAAATGGCAAACACTAGATTTCATGGGATGTTGAAAGCAGAATAATAGCACTATAACAGGCTAGTGCAGAAATGGCCTGAGACAGATATATGCATTTAATCTCAGTTGTAAAGGTGAAAGCAAACTTTTTTTATTCAGTCACAACAAAGGAAGTACTACAAATATTCCTGATCCTTAACCTGCTTCCTGACACCCCTTCAAATGGTATCTTTTAGAATCCAAAACATGAAGGGAAGTAGTTCATCCTATCTGAGTCACAATGTTTGCGATAATGTACATGTCAGGGCTAAATGGATTGTAGGACCTGCACTTTTTAGATTGCAGGTGTTAGGGAGTGGAGGTTATGAAGTATAACCTGGCTTAGAGAAGAGATTTAACATCTCTCATTCAAATGTTAATGTCCTAGGCCCTTTCTGCATGATAACAGTGTCCCCTCATGGGGACGCAGAGGAGCTGGACCACAACAACACTTCCATATAATGTTGTCACAGTCCCGCTCTTCTCACATCCCCAGCCAGAGCAATTGCGGGCTATATAGTTGACAAAGCAACTCCATCAATGACCCCCAATCGCATAAGCCTTCCATTGCAGCCAGCCATGCAGAAGGGCTGGAAGCATGATCTCCCCACTTTCTCCCCTACTGCAGCTTGAGAAGAAGGCCAGCTGCAGTGTGGAAGGGCAGAGCATGTCCCTCATGCGCCATTCTGCAGGTGGCTGGTTGTGTGCAGAGAGGAGCATTGGGAACACACTCCCATCCTGGCAGAAGTGCTGCCAAGATTGTGATGGGATGACGCAGGAGAGTATCAATGTGCAGAAAAGGCCCCAGTTGAGATGGTGCTGAACCTACTACTCAAGTAACACAGCATCTGATTGAGTTCTGCACAGAACAAGAAGAGGATACTTCCCACAGCATATCAAAATGCAGCAGTTCATACCCCAAGCGTTAGACTGCAATGGACCTTCCAAGTCATATATAAACCAAGAATGAGTTTCATTTGGGGCCTTAAAACAAAGCCTTTTCCCCATCTTTGTCAGATCACGTTTTCTGCAAACAAGCCTCTCTTTTGGCTCTTCTTCTTTTTTAATGATTCCTCATGCTGCTTGTCAAGACACATTAAAGCTAACATGCACTGCTGAGAACATGCACATTTTCCACTGGTAGCATTTTGTCCTCCTTCATAATTGACAGTGGCTGCTGACTAACCTCCTCGTAAGGAAAAAAAAAAAAGGGTACCGTAGCTTAGACAGAGAAGATTCAGGTTAGAACATTCTACCTGGGATGGCCAAATGAGAAGTGTGATTAAAGCTTTAAAGATTTAAGTGCAACACTGACATAGCACAGCAGTTGGTTGTGTATCTTTGCCCTGACTCCCTCCCTCCCTTCCTCCTTCAAGAAGCTGCGGTCTCAGTCTGGTAGACAGGGGCAACTATTTAACACATTACCCTCTGGACATTTTTTTCTGCTCAGAATCACAACCACTTATAAGAAAAGATACCGAGGTATCCTTCCCTCCCGTGAGGGTTTAAAGAAGTCTAAGGGAAGCAGTCAGAAAGGGATGGGGAGGCATTCTTGAGCAGAAAAAGAATTAAGCAACTCCTCACCCCAGGCTGCATCTTCAGCTGGGGATTTTAGCCTCCCCAAAGATAACATGCAACTGCACATCACGTGTTGTGTGTCTGCCTTCAAGACTGACATTAAGGGATGAAAGGTGGAATTACGGTAAATATGAAACTGTTCAAACTTTAAATGGAACACGCCAGACTCGAAGCAGCCTCTCAAAGTGCTAACATTTTTGCCATTAATTATTAATAGAAGCTGGCAGCTCATTTTAAAGTTTCGCTCTAATGACAAGATTCCTTAGGAGATAAATACCATGTCAGACTTGTGCATCTGAAAGGCATCCTTGTATATCGTAAGCCTTCATCTGGGAACACTTTTTAAAGAAATATATACATTTTTTTTCAAAAAAAATCTAGATATTTACAAAAAGAGAGCAAAACGATCACTACCGGATATCTGCCGGCAAGCAAACTAACAAAGCTTGTCGTCTTTCCTTCCTCTTGTTATTTTTGCTGCTGAGTAGGAGCTGCTACTTCTAAAATGTTGAAGATGACTATGATTTCCCCATGCTGTGATCAAAAAGAGTAAGGAATGAATAAAGGTGTGATATCAGTGTTCTGCTGACTAATATACTAGGAAGCAGTTTTTTTCTAAAAGTAGTACATTAGGCTTTCTGTCTTTAAGTCTAGCAAATACTTTCATTCTGAAAATTAGGACATGGAAACTGAGCCTTGATTAGATCTTTCATAAATAGGATCCAGCATGGAACTGGATCCAGATGCTTTCCCCTTCTCAACAAGTGACCCACCAAGCTGAACATGTGGCTAGGCTGGCTGGAGCATTCTGGGAGTTGGAGTCCAAAAAGTGGTTCTTCCAAGCTCTGATACCTGCAGATAGACAGACGGACAGACAGAAGCCCACCAGGAACTGAATAAAGCTTCTTGTGGATTTGTGATTGTGTGTCTCTTTCTTCCTTTTAAAAAATGGCTTCCCACACTTAATACCTATAAGGTGAGTAAATACAAGGTCTTCTTCATGGCAGAAATAGATAAATCCATTGAACAGGAGACTTTGGTCACAAGAGTTGGTAGTTACATGTCAGTTGCTTTTTGAACAATTTATCATAACATGCCATTTATTTTCATGTTTCAAACAGATAAAATTTTGAAGGTAAAATTGGTCCACTGCACAGGCCAAAAACAAAACAAAACAAAGCCTCTCTAACTTACTTGGAAAGGAAAGAAATAAAAGAAAATGGTTTTATAGATTTAACTTCAGCACATGGACTACCAACAAATGAACCAGGGTTTTGGAAGAGGATCTTTGATAGCAATGATTTACAACTCAAAAATAGAAGTGATGTAAACATGCTAAGTGAAGAATGTCTAATAGCCAATGGTACTAATTTGACAGGGAGCATAGTATGGCATAGTGATTTAAGTGTTGGACCAGGATTTTAGAGACCAGGGTTCAAATCTCTGCTTGGCCATGGAAACCCACCAGGTGACCTGGGACACGTCACACTCTCTCAGCCTCAGAGGAAGGCAAAGGCAAACCCCTCTGAGCAAATCATACCAAGAAAGCCCAATTATAGTTTTGCCTTAGGGTCACTATAAGTTAGAAACAACTAGAAGGCACACAACAACAAATAATTGGATAAATCGCTGAAGGAAGAGAATGCATTGTTGTTTGAAGGCTTATCTAAAATCTTGAAATACAAAATTTAAAAAAGTGAATGTAGGAGAAAGTCTTAGGCCATTTCTGCACTACACGGTTATGGTGCTATTATTCCACTTTCAACATCTGTGGAATTCTGGGGTTTGTAGTTTACAGAGGTAAAAGAGCTCCCTGTCTGAAAATTCTAAATACCCTCCCTAAACTGCAAACCCCAGGATTCTGTAGGATGTTGAAAGTGGAATGATAGCACTATAACAATGTAGGGTGGAAATCGCCATAAGATTTCTCCCTCCTCTAACCACAACATTTAAACAAACACATGCACCTATGCATGAAGATGTGAAATAAAAATCATCCACAGAAGCCAAACTGTATAAGCTAGGTGTAGGTTTATGGAAAGGCTACATTCCACCTCCTGTCTTTTGTGAGGGAGCCATGAGTCCATATCATGTCTTCTGTGTAGCTTGGCTTCTTATATAAAAGATAGGAAATTGGTATGCGGAAGGACTCTTTCCCCAGCAGGGATGTACCTTTCCTCGTGAGAGCACATTGCTGGAATGCATCTGGATTCATTAGTGCTACCTAGTAGGAGCAGTGTATTTTTATTCCATGGTTAAAATTAGAGAAGGTTGTCTAGCAGAACGGTATCCAAGGTATTACCACAGGGATGAAAAGAATGAGAAGATCACCAAGCCCATTGCCTCAGTGGAGAGGATGATTTCTTTACTTAAAGCTGTTTGCAGTATTTCTGCTTGTAGGAAAGCAATTTATAACAATTCTTTCTTTAAAAAAACTCAGATAACAAATAAATACATTCAAATACCAGATATAGTGAAAGTAAAGAAGCAATAGAATAATCATTTTAAGGAAAAAAGCTCTGTGTGGGAAAATAAAAAGGCCCTTGCCTGGCACTTCAAGGAGACTGGGTTACCAGACTGAAAACCAAAGCCGGCTCCTGTCCTTTTAACGGTTGTGTAGAAGAGGAAATTTCAGTAGGTATTGCTTATCACACAGCTGGGTAACAGGCAACACCTGCTGAAATTTTCACTTCTACACCATTAAAAGTCCAGGAGCCCTCTCCAGTTTTCACTTTGGCAATCCTATGAGAAGATCAGAGTAAGCCTTCCTGGATTGAGTAGACAGGTTGGGAAAGTTACTTTTTTGAGCTGAGATTCTCAGAATTCCTCAGGCAGCATAGCTATTGGCCATGTTGTCTGCAGGATTCTGGAAATTACAGCTCAAAGAAAGTAACTTAGCTTTGATAGAGCATTCCAAACATAGGATACTATATTTCTGGTTGTGGGCTATGTTACCTTGAAGACAAAAGAAATCAAAGGAGTGCCCCCTAACATGATCTTGGTATACAAGCAGGTTCATGATATCCCCAAATGTTATCCCCTCACTCCCAGCTGCACCATATTGTTGTGTGCCTTCAGGTTATTTCCGACCCATAGAGATCTTGAGGTGACTCTATCATGGGCTTTTCTCAGAAAGATTTATTTTGAGGAGTTTTTCCATTGCTCTTTTCTTAGGTAGAGACGATGTGCACTGATGCATGATCAGAAACCCAGAGCAGCAGATAAATGGTACTGTACCATTAAACACTTGTGAGAGCAAACATACTTCACTCTATAAACCAGTGTCTGCCAACCAAATGAAGTTTAATCCAGGCAGGACAGAGGTACTCCAGTCAAAAGACAGATCAAGGAATAGAGATTCCACCTATGTTATATGAGTTATATGTGTTATATGTGTTACTTGGTGTTACACTCCCTCTGAAAACACAGGTTTACAGTTTGGACTCAGCTTTAAACTGGAGGCCCATATTTTTGTGGTTGCCAAAAGTGCTTTTGCACATTTAAAGTTTGTGCATCAACTACGCACGTTCCTGGATTTGTTGGATCTGGCCACAGTGGTACGTGCCTTAGTTATATTCTGTTTGGACCATTGTAACATGCTCAGCTTGGGCCTGCTTTTGAAGATTGCTCAGAAACTTCAGCTGGTACAAAAATTGCAGCCAGACTGTTAAGTGGGGCAGGTTACAGACACCATACTACGTCCCTGTTAAAACAGCTCCACTGGTTGCTAGTTTGTTTCTGTGGTGCAATTCAAAATGCTGGCTATTATGTATCAAGCCCTATATGGCTCAGGTCCAGGTTATCTGGAAGACTATGGCCCTTTCTGCAATTCACCTTTTCTCAGTGCTGGGGTGCAGGGATTGTGTGAGCAGCCTCCAGGGAGAGGCTCTCGCATCCCCACTGCTTCAGCTCCACACGAGCTGCCTGCTCCTGAGCAGGCAGCGCGAGAGGCCCGCCTCTTCTGAGCACAGCCTGGGAGCACAGCCTGAGCACAACTGGAGCAGGAAGTGTGACTATTGCGGCTCTGGAGGCTCCACATGCATGGCAAGTGTGCACGGGGCCCTGGAGCAATGCACAATCACACACCATTTTCATCTGAAAGCTGAAAATGAAAAAGTGTGTGAGCAGCACCTGCCCTACCTGGAGCATCGCACAATTGTGAGTGCATTGTGCAGATCGCTTCTCACAATTGCGCGATGTTCCAGGTGCCCTTTCATATGGCAAATGCCGTGCCTGTCATTTCCTGTATGAGCCTGAAATCATCAGGAAAGACCCTTCACTCGGTTCCACTGTTACCTTGGTTTCTGGGGTCCCTTGGGGGATGCCTCAATGTGCTCCACGTGATGAGGAATGGAAACTAGCCAGAGCACAAGCAATAGCAATGCAAGAGGCAGGGTAACCTAGCAAGGTCTTTTTACCCAGTTTTTACGGGGTCAGGCCAAGCCAAAAACCAAACGAAAATGTCTAATAAATGATTTTATTAAATGAAAGTCTCATGCACCAATGCAATCACTCACACACTCACTCAAGACTTATTAAGAAGCAAAAGAGAAGAAACTGGATGGGGGGAATATTGAAGGGGTTGTAGCTGGGGTAATACTGCACCTTTTCCTGAAGTCTTTGGTCCAGGAAAAACAGCAGAGAAGTGGGGCTTGGCACGGAGAGGGCTGAGGGGATTACTCAACGGACAAAGAAACGGTCTGCTGGGATGACTAGGAGTGATCCAGAGAACTCTCAAAAACTGGGAAAAAGTACCTGGAGGGCTAATCCTTTCCTGGGGAGAATAATGGGTGTTGCAGTGAGAACAAAGCTCCACAATGGCAACTCCTTTTGCATGATGGGATTACAAGGTATTCCCAAAATCTCAGGATCTTCGGCTGAGTTTGGTTGTGGTGTGACTTCATGTAAATAGTCCTCGCTTGATAGGATATTTGCTCAACTTGGGGCAAACATGCTAATCCTCTCAAGTCGGCTTCTTGGGGCTGAGGGCCCATTGTTTATTGTGGGCTTGCACACCTTGAGGTCTTCTGGGGCTACATGACGGGAGATTTTACTGGCCTGACCTGGTTTTCAGTCGTTCGACCATGACTGCCTATGTGCTCAACTGGGTGACCTCTCAGGCACACGAAATCATGTTTAATATCAAAATTGTAGACACTGGGATAGAGTTTTTCCAGTGGAGTAACACCACCACCACTGCAAGCACGGTTGGTGGGGATGCAAAAGAGGGCCTTTTGATGGTTGCCCCTGGGCTCTGGAACTCCCTTCCCAGGGACATCAGAATGGTGCCTTTCTAGTTTAGCCATCAGCAGGCTAAAGCCTTTTCATTTGGACCAGTTTTTAAAACAGAATTTTTTTTAAGTAATGGATGAAGGGAGTGCTGTTTTGTTTTAACTGAACTGCATTGTTTCAATAGCTTTTTATCTTTTCTAAATTGCATTTTATTCTTTTAACTTGAGGTTTAAAAAATTTTAATATTATGAATAGTTTAATTCTGTTTTAATGTTCACTTTTTGTATGTTTTTAATAGTATTGTTCTTTTAAACTGTGATCCATGTTGAGTCCAGTTTGAGGAAGAAGTCAGATACAAATAACTATCATCGCCATCATCATCTGAACATGCACTGGGCAGAAGGCAAACTTTTATGGTTTTCACTTCCCAACTGTATACTCTCAACAATCCTGCAAGGTAGGTAAAGCTAAGAGAGACTAAAGGAACTTGAAGATGTAAACTCAGAACTGCTGACAATAGACTTTGAGAGTTCTTGGAGGACAGCAGAGGTCCCAGCAGACTGGAGGAGGGCAAATCTTGTCCCCCTTTTTAAAAGTGGTGGAGAGGACAGAGAAACTATTAACATCAGCTTGACATTGATACCAGGAAAGGTTCTACAGAAAATAATTAAACAGTCAGACTTGGAAGGAATGCAGCACACTTAGAAAGGAATGCAGTGATTACTAAGAGTGGGCATGGGTTTCTCAAATAGAAGTCATGCTAACCTAATCTTATCTCTCTCTCTCTCTTTTTCTTATGGAGTTACAAGCTTGGTAGATCAGAGGAATGCTGTGGATGTAGTATATTCAAACCATTCAGTAAGGTTTTCAATAAGACTTTTGATGAGATCTCCCATGATATTCCTGTAGGCAAGCTGGTGAAAAAACAGGGTTAGGTTTAGGTGACTCTGTAATTGGTTGACAGACTGAACCCAGAGAATATTCACCACTGGTTGCTCTTTGTCCTGGAGAAAAGTGACCATCAGGGTACCTCAACATTCTCTCCTGGGTCTGGTGTTGTTTAATTTTTTTATATATGATGTAGATGATGGAATAGAAGGCATGCTTATCAAATTGGCAGATCACACCAAATGAGAATGGGGAGGTAACTAATACTCCAGAAGATAGGACCAGAATTCAAAAACTGAGCAACTGAAGAAGTGGACCAAACACCAACAGATGAATTTCAATCTAATGTGAGGTACTACCTCTAGGGAGGAAAAATGAAATGTATAAATGTAGGATGAGTGGCAGGAGGTTGGACTAGATGGCCCTTGTGATATCTTCCAACTCTCAGATTCTATGATTCCAGGAGTCTATGATTTCAATTATTGTCCCAAGGTCATCTGGTGAAGAAGGCAGCAATCTGAACCTGAATCTCCCAATTCTGAGTCTGATAGTCCAACCACTACCCCACATTGGCTGTCTACTGAATGGTCACATGCATAGCATGGTACATTGCCACTTCTGAAGCAATCATTTCAGATTTTGGAAAAATCACTTTTTTAAAAAAACCTATAACTGCTAGACTGTAGATCCTACATCTCCAAGTAGCCATGTAGACTGAAGGATCCTGGAAGTTGAAGTCCTAGTTTTGAATCACCTGTACTCCCACATAATGTATTGCACAACCAATGAGCAAACATTTTTAAATATCACTTGACAACACACTGTTTCAGCATGTCTTTGCTGGGGTGGGGAATTTGCTTTGCAATATACATGTATGTGTTTGCCATTGGTCTTCTAGTTATTTCTCAAGGATTGCCCTGTAGAAATCAGTGAAGAAATGTCTAAGAGCCTAGCTGTTTTCAAGCTTGCTATATTCAAGACTTAAGCTATGTGCATTCTGTATGTCTCTAGAAAGGCTGAAATGTTTTGGCCCATCAAATTGCTCACTGAAGCAAAACAAAACAGAACAGGGTAAACAATTGTGTCATATACTCTCCAGATACTCTGCAAATCTTTTACTAATCAGCTGAGCTTTGTTGAATGTTTGATATGTTTATTTGAAGTCCGATTGCTTTTCCACTTTTTAAAATTTTTAATTATGACTGTAGTTTCAGTGTGGTGATACCTACTATCTAGAATGAGCTTCCATGGAATATTCAGTATACTCCAACTATTCACAATTTTAGATATATGTTAAAAGCATCCCTTTTGCATCCATGGACCACATAAGACTGTATCTTAATTTGTATATTGTATATTTACAATACACAATACACACTGCCTCAGATGTGGAAAATGGATTTGGGAAGCATATCTGCACATAATAAAGACAATTCTAAAAAGGCAACTCCATTATCTGTCTGCGTAAATTGTGTATAATATCAATGTACCTTGTGTATAATATCAATGACCTTTTTGGATCAAAGTAGTATATAAATATTTGTAAAGAAATAATAAATATTTCAATAATATTGAAATATTGAAATATTGAAATAAATATTTCAATGGGAAGCACACCAACATCAATGTAAATGTAAATACTGTTGGAATCAGATTTATTTACTTGTTATTAAATATGTTTACAATTATAATATGTTTCACATTAATGTGAAATATCCATGTGAAATAATAATATAAAATATCAGTGTTTTTTATTCCCAATTTGCAAAAATTTAATCTGTGAGGTAGAGCTTTTCCTCCTTTCCTACTAGAATGTAGTTTCCCAGTTCTACATCCTTATCCCCGGCCCAACTGGCAACTCCAAATATATGTCTGCAATACAATTACAGTTCAGAGTGACCCACTGGAGAGACAGCATTAAAACAAGAGACACAGATTGCTCTCAAAAGATAGGATGAGAAACAGGACACAGGCTTAACAAGGCTTTTAAAAAATCAACTGGCAAGACTCCAAAACTGACTGTTATAAAGCCTCATGCAGTCATGGTCGCTACAGCTTACCACACTGCTTCAGATGTGGAAAATGGATTTGGGAAGCATCTCTGCACATAATAAAGACAATTCTAAAAAGGCAGGTCTGTTATCTGTCTGACCGTACTGTGGTGCGTCTGGATAAAATTCAATAATCCAGAGGACCCATAGTAGTGCTGCAGATTAAGATGGCATAAGTACCTGTAAAAATTGAACAAGCATCAGACGACAAAAACTTATTGGAGATGGGTGTCTGCAAACTCTGAGGTGGATGAGGAGGGACCTTTGATACCCTTCATTAGCCAGGAAACGCAAGGAGACCTAGAATAGCAACCAGGACCCCAGAGACCAACAATGGACTAATGATGGTAACCTAAGAAGACTAGAACCAGAAAACAGATTTGACAAGTTCATTCAATAACTATTAAAGCATGCAGATTCATAAGATATAAAAGTAGTGTAGGGGAAGGAGTCAAAAGGAAAAATATATTCCAGACAGAGCAGACCGTTTACCAAATAGAGCAAACTCTGCTTTGGAGACTGGGGCCTTTTTCATAGGACATGTTGACCCTTTCTGCACCTTACCTTTTTCCAGCGCTGGGGTGCAAGGATCGCTCTAGCAGCCTTCGGCAAGAGGCTCTCGCATCCCTGCTGCTTCAGATCCACACGAGCTGCTTGCTCGTGCGAGAGCCCCACCTCTTCCTTCTGCAGTGCAGCCTGGGAGTTTCCCAGGCTGCACTGGAGCAGGAAGCACAACCTGTGTGGGTCCGGAGGCTCCACATGCCGGGTAAGTGCGCACTTTCCAGCTGAAAATGAAAAGGTGCATGATCGGCGCCTGCCAGCCCCTGGAGCATCACACAATTGTGAGTGCGTCATGCAGATCACTCCTCACAATCGCGCGACGCTCCAGGCACCCTTCGCATGGCAAATGCCATGTAGAAAGGGCCATTGTCTCACATTAGGGATAGGAAAAGGAGGGGAATGTGACGCCAGTTATTCATGACGTCTTCACAGTCCTTTCCTTCTCTCATCCCCAACGGCACAATGATGGAGTAAATCATTGACAGGTTTTCCCCATCAATGACCCATGGGTGCACTGCTATCCCTCATTTACCTGGTGTGTTGAAGGTCCGGAAATGCAATGGCTGCACTTCCTGCTCCAGCACAGCCTGGCACAGTACCTGGCTGTGCTGCCGCAGGAAGGGTGGGACCATTGTGCTTCCTGGATCATGGAGGCAGCTGGTGCAGAGGGGAGCACTCCCATTGCACTGCATTCTGGCAGAGCCACTGCCAGGATCCACGCTGGATGCCTCTGGGAACAGATAAGGTGCAAAAAAGGCCCTGGACTACAGAGCAATGGTTTGAACTATAGGAAAAGAGATTCTACCTAAACTTTAAGAAGCACTTCCTAACAGTAAGACTAGTTTGACAGTGAAATACGGTGCCTTAGAGTGCAGTGGAGACTCCTTCTTTGAAGGATTTAAAACAAAAGCTGGATGGCCATCTGTTGGGAGTTGTTTGTGTATTCCTGCATAGAAGGAGTTTTGAATTGATGGTCCTTGTGATCTCTTCCATTTCTATGATTCTATGATCCTAGGGTCATAAGGGCTTAGATAAATGTTGAGAAAGATAAATGTATCTACATCAAATTCTTATAGCAGTTTGGTACCACTTCAATTGTGGCTTCCTCTCACAGATTTCTAGGATTTGTAATTTGGCAATATACATGAAATTCTCTGACAGAAAACAACAGTAGCATTCTCCTGAACTACATCAATACAGGCAGAAAATCCTAAGGATATCACTGCACTATAAATCCCAGGATTCAAACTTCTATAACTGTGTAGTGTGGATAGATCTGATGACTGATCTAGACTAAATTGGTGGTGGGTCTCTTACAAATGTGTAGGCCTTAGCAAACCCCTAACAATGCCCATTGCTGATGCTGATCTTGGTTTGAAGTGACATCAGATGGAAATTTCACTTAAACAGATTCCCATGGACTGTCTGAAGCACTCAAGGGGCCTGTTTCATGAGGATGAATCCTCAGTCTAAATAAAACAGTCTTTTTGCTTTATAACGTTTTGCTGAAAACTTGTGTTGCTAGTAACTTCATCTACACCAGTGAGATAGCAAATAAAATATACCGAAAGAATTCATTAAAGCAGTTAGGAATGTATAATCTAAAGTTATATGTTCATGACTAGTTCACATTCATGATTCCTACATATTCACTAGTTTAGCAAACAGATAGGAACTGTGAAAGTTGCTCAAGCACCACATACAAGGCAACAGCCACTGCAAACAACAGTCTGTTTCCTTGTGGATTGAGAAGCAGCCGACTGCCATTCTCCACCTCCCCCTTGCATGAGCGATCTGTGGTGGAAGGGATAACTGTGGCAGGGGCACTGTTCCTTACTGCTGCACTGGAGATCACTCACAGAATGAGTTGGATGCTCAGTCAGCTGCTTCTTGATCAATAGGGGAACAGACCCCTGTTGCTTGCAATGGCTACTATCTGGTAAGTGAAGATTAAGGGGGTCAGGATGGGAGACACTACTTAACTACATAACTAAAGTGGTTTGGCTAAGTAGGGGATACAGAATTCCAACCCATTTGTTAAGCCTCATCTGCCTACTGGAGGACAGCACCTTCAGTGAAGGAGGCCTTGCTCATTAGAACTGAATACCTTCCCACAGGATGACAGCATCCAGTCATGGGGACACCAGAGGAGTAGAACTGTTCCATCAATTATCCCCAATTGCATGAGCCTTCCATTGCAGCCAGCCATGCAGAAGGGCTGGAAGCATGATCATGCACTCCCTTCCCCACTGTAGCATAGGAAGAAGGCCGGCTGCAGTGCAGAAGGAAGTGGTGCTCTCTTCCACAGGCAGTGGTCATGTGTGGAGAGGAGCACTGGGGACATAGTCTCATGCTGGTAGAGGTGTTACCACGATGATACCAAGATGACAACAGAGCAAGGTAAGGGCTTGAGTGGCAGTATTATTTTTACTGAGAATTTCAGAATTCATTGGTGGATACATTGTTGTAATTTCAGAGATAGGGAAGTTAATGAAAAAGTACTACTCTTTTACCTTATGTTGTTGCTATGTGCCTTCAAGTCATTTCCAACTTCTGGTGACCCTAAGGCAAACCTATCTCTTGGTTTTCTGGGGGCTGAAGGTGTCTGATATAGCCAGGCTCAGCCAGTAGGTTTCCATGGCCAAGCAGGGAATTGAACATTGGTCTCCAGGGATGTAATCCTATGCTCAAACCACTATACTATGCTGGCTCTTGTATTACCCTTACTAAAATGTATGGGTTTTTTTAAAAGTTAATTAGATTGAAAAGAAGCTGTTTATTACACTTGTGTTAATTCTAAAATTGTGTTTAAAAAGTTACATTGCAACACCAAAAACCTTATGGAACTAGGAAGAGGGGAAATCCATGATTTTACTCCTCCATCCCTTTTTTGAGCTCAGGTAAGAATGAAACAGCTGCATGAATTTTAGGAAAGCACATTCTTATTCAGTCACCCACTGCATGGAAATGAGGAAGTTTGAAAGGAAAGACACACAAAGAGGAGGCATTAAGGAAACAGAAAATTTTATTCATACATATAAATTAAAAGCTACATACATTCCAGCCCATATCAATGATCTATTGTCGCTGTTATGTGTTTTCAACTGAATTTCTACTTATGATGGCTCTGTCAACGATATAGCACAATAAAAATCAGAATCTTATATGTACAACTGATGTAATTTATTTTCCTGAAGCAGTAACCAATGAGACCAATTCTCCCAAAAGAGTTGGGAGATAGTTCTACTGGTAAGTAGCCAATTTCCTGGGAGCCATTACTCTACTGTTCTTCAGCTCCTTTTCTCTCTTCCTTCTTCCTCCAATGACCTCCATGATTTCCTTCCAATTCTCAAGATGTACAATCTGAACAGCAAGAGAGAGAGAAATAAATCTTTAGGCAAAATATGAAAGAAATATATTTCACATTCATGACACATTCAAAATTCCAAATACATTCTTTCTCCAAAAGCAATAGCCCAAATTTCTACCATCTCTAATCTTTCATTATTTGGAGTATTAGATTACTAGTACTTAGTTATGCTAAACCAGAACCACGTCTCTCAAATCACAAATTTATAGAAGACCTCTATCACTTTATGTATTACATCTTATTACTACTGACATTATCCTATTGCATTTCTATCCAAGCTCAAGGAGCTCTCGCCCCCCCCCATCTTTCTTCATGACACCCCTGTGGAATCCATTGAATTGGAGGACACTGAGTGACTCAGTTGGGGTTAACTCAAGGAGTGTCACAGGTGGGCTGGATTTGAATCTGTGTTGCCATAGATGCCACAGATTCAAATGCCAAACAATTCTTCTATTCAACCTAATTCCAATCATCTAGAGCTACCCTTCTCATGTTTGGTGAGATGACTTCCACAATGTAGTCTCTTGTTCTCCCCAGAATATTAATTACAGTTTCTGGATGTCCACTTGGAAGAAGACAGGCCTCTATCTAATAGCTTCCTGCATTTCAGATGGGGAACCCATTTAGGGCTGTGCTAGATCCCCACTTCTCTGACCTCTTGCTGGCTGGATGACATTAGACTCTATCGATAGTAGGTGTGGCCAAAGCCCAAAATTCATAGCTGTGGCTATAATCCCCAATGTCACAGGTGACCATGAAGCTGGTGCTGCTTCCTCCACCTACACCATTCTCTCCCCAAGGAGGAATACATGGGATGTGCAAAGCCAGTGTTGGTGTGGACTACTGGAATGCACCATGGGCAGTACTATAACCTTGGTAGATTTGCCTGCTTTACAGACAGGGTGAATATCCCTACCATTATCTCAAATCTATGATCAGAGATAACAAGAAGACTTCTTCCTTTTTTGTTCCTTGCTGGAAAAATTAGTAGTTTGGGAAATACCCAAGAGATAGTGCTCTGTCTTAAGGGCTACGCCACCCAAGTCCAGTTTAAAGACAACCCTCAGAAGAGAGATCAAAGATTTTTGGCTGTCTACAGTTAGCACCAGGGCAGCAAACTGAGCAGACTCCCAGTACACATGGTCACAGCCTTTCACATTATATACTGAGTATTGCATTTGTAGGTGAATAATGCAATTTTTGTCAATCTTACTTTTGGATCAAAAAATTAGCACATGTCCATTATATGCATATTAATTTGCATTCCTTCTTCTTTTGAGAGTGCACATGTGGCCATCTTAGAAGTATGTCCAGAAGCCCTGGCCAGATGGGAGGAGCCCCTGGTCCGTCCGCATGGGTTGGCCTAGATTACCTTTGGCAGCAGGGAGACACAGAGGAATTTGAGAACTTAAGAACAGTCCTATTGGATCAGACTGAAGGCCCATCGAACCCAGCATTCTTTTCTTCCAGCTGGTCAACTGAGTGCCTGCGGGAAGGATATGAATGCAATGCCCCTCTTACTCATGTTCCTGGTACTCCTGCCTCTGATATTTGAGCAGCAGTATAACAACTACAGCATTGCAAAACTTAATGTGAGCAGAGAGGTCTCAGATGTGCGCATAGAGAAATTTAGCACTCCCTCTTTCCCCAGGTATTTTGAGTTTGATGCTTGGTGAAATTTTCCTCACCACTTAGCAGTACGTTACAGATGACTTGCTTACCCGGTAGCAACTCACACAGCATGCTGAGCTGTCACTTGGTAAATGCTTGTCTGTATTCACCCGAGGTATCTCCTTACTTCCAGCCCTAGGAGCTTACCTCCCCCATAAAAAAAAAAAAAAAAATCACATTTATAAAGTGTTTTAGAATTTTCAGAGTGTGCTTCATGTAATGCTTTTCTTTTTTATATTACATGAAATCTATAGCAATATCAACATAAAGCAACCCAGCATTCTTCTCCTCACTCTCTCTCTCTTTTAAAAAAGAGGGCTTTTGGTATGTATAACTCGGCCAGAGATATAGGAAATTGAAAGAAAAAATCAAAAAGGGAAAAGAAGAAGAGTGAGCTTCCTGTGAAAGTTAGCTGCCCTCTATACAGCCAGGCAAAGTTCCTTCTCTTTAGAAGTGATTGGAAACTGACTGTTAGCCTCCCTATCAGTGGAGCATGAATCCTTAAAGGACCTACCCAAGGTGTTCAGCCTTATCACCAAAACAGGATCATAAATCTGAATAGCTCCTTTAAACTTTGGACTAAAACCCAAAGTGAATGTGCTACTTTATTGACCTGGAAGACATCAATCATTAGTGCTGACTTGCTCATAAGGAAGGGATTTCTGATGGGCGGAAGAGATACTTTTTCACTGGTATGCCTTTGAATTGCTTCCAGTTCAAGCAATTGGATTAAATTGCTTTTCATATTATAATTTCATTGTGTTCCACTATTATAACTTTCTGTGTTTCTATTTATTTATTTCACATTTCTCATGAGCCACTTTGAGTCTCTGTGGGCAAGGCAGAATAGAAATCAATTCAATCAATCCATCAAATAATCAACCAAAGAAGAGAAAACAATACATGTTCTGCCTTTAAATGAATTGAATAGTAGCATGCAATACAGTTATTAAAGTACAATAAAATGGGGGCAGGCAGGCTGCAGCCTTATAGAGTGGGATGGGGAATTGTTCAAGGTTAGGTACCAGCCTCCTTCCCAAGACACTCTGTGTGGGGTGAATGACATCAGGAATATGCCCGCCTTCCCAGGACTCAGATGCTGTCCCAGAAATAGTAGGACTGTGCAGAGAAGAGTTTCTAAGGACAGCCACAAAGTACAGGCAAAGGAGAAATTGGACTAAGATGGACTTGCCCCCTTCCCATACTCCTTTGTATGTAGCCATCAATCTTTTTCTACCCTTGATGCTCAAACTTTTTCATATAGGGTTTGAAATTGGGTGTTCTGTGCATAAGATGTAAATCCATCCATTCATCCTCCCTTCTTCCCTTCCTTTATTTATATCCTGCCTTTCTCCTAGGCCATTTCTGCACTTGCTGTTATAGTGGCTATTATTCCACTTTCAACATCCTATGGAATCCTGGGGTTTGTAGTTTAGAGAGGGGCCTTTGAGATCTCTCCTGAAACTGCAAACCCCAGGATTCCATAGGATGTTGAAAGTGGAATAATAACACTACAACAGGCTAGTGCAGAAATGGCCCTAGATTGGGACTCAAGGTAGAATACAAAAACTAGCAGATGACAATAATATTGACTTATTTTGTTCCTGCACCAAAAAAGAAGGAATTTCAAAAGTTTTTCTTTACCAAGTGAAATTACCAGAGTTGTAAAAGCATTTTGGGTGATTTTGCAAATCTGGGAAAATTTTGTTTTTAAAATACTGCTCCTTAAAACTTTGAATTTTTTAAAAAAGTTTTTTCAAAACATTCTCCCTCCTAAAGGTTTTTTTTTTTTTCTCATAAGGAATTTTTTTTCTGGAAAAATGTCCCCAAAATGTGAAAAATTAAGTTTGACTGTTTTATTAAAGGGGGCTGCCCTGAAGTGTCAGAAAACCTTTTCATACTGAGGGTGAGAAAAATTTGTTGAGATTATTTATATCACTACATTTGGGCTGCATGCAACCTGCAAAGATGTCCAGTGTGACCCATAGTTCCCCCTCACGTGAACATTCTTTATCTCCAAACTGAAGAATCACACACACACCCCTCCGCCCCCCCCCAAGCCTCCAGGTAGGTACAGAACTCTATTTCTTTCCTACTGGGGCCCATAACAGCCTTTAATTAAACCAGAAGCGATCATTCAGTGACTTGCACTTTTGAAAAGGGGAACAGCTTAAAAATGAGGCGGCTATGGGTGCTAGACCCTCCACAGCTGCTCCACCCTGTTTTAATATACATTTATTCTGGTAAGTTGGACTTTAGAACAGTGTAGTTGTGCTCTGCTACACCCACACAGTTCCTTGAAACTGCAGTAGCTAATTAGGGGAGTGCCATAATGCGTAATTAATTCTCCACCCGCCTTCTAGCACACGCTGTCGTTCTTTGAAATGTTTGTTTTTGTTTCATTTGTCCTTAGATCCTTTTGGCTGGTTGTCTATACATCCGCCTGAAATAGCTGGCATCTTGTTTAGAAATTCAAGAGCAAAGGTAGCCGTAACTGTGTATGCAAAGCGACCACTTCAGGTTGTACGAGAGCGTCCTCCTGAGGGTTATTTTAAACTGGAGGTGCTGCTGCATACGATAGGAGATGTTCTTTGTTTGGAGTGCAGGCAGGCCTGTAAACAACTTGGCCCATCTGAATTTGAATGACTAAAGAAAAAAATTCACTTTGCTAACCTTTCCTGCTGCGTTCCTAACCTTGCAGCATGGCAAGGAATGGGAAAATATCTGGCTGTTGCACATAAGAAAGGAATAAGCAAACTCTTTTCCCTTGAAAAAGTATTTTTAAAAAAACCTTTCAGGGCAAAAAAAAAGAAAAGAAAGAAAAGGAATCTGTGTGAAGTGCTTTTCACACTATGCAAACATCTGCAATAAGTACTTTGTACATACATTTCTCTTCTTTACAACAGGGTTCAATAAGCAGCAAGAACACATAGATTCTTGGGAAATTGATATTCTGAGCCATTTTTCTTACTGTCTCACTCCTTCTCTATCTCCATCCTGCAACACAAACACAGAGACACAAGCCTTGTAAATTCTTCTCTTCCACTTAATGTTCTACATTAGTCTTTCCTATAAATGTTATTCTACAACAGCCTTCCCCAAACTCATGATCTCCAGAAAGCCTATTTAACCATTGTAATAAATGCCTCACATGCCCATTTTGGCTAGAATTTTCCTGGAACATTAGACCAGCCTAACTTATGGCTGCCCTGGATTCTTCTAGTCAGCTTGTATCAGGCTGTGTCCTGTGGATATGAAAGGCCTTATTCAAGCAGTTTGCTGTTTGCTTGTAGTACAGCTGGCTGATTTACATGCCAGTTGGATCATGCACCACTTTGGATCCTGCACAGCAAGAAAGGTGGGATATAAATCAAATCAAATAGACATAGTTCTTCACCCTGTGATCAGAATAATTCTGGGGCCAAACTACTAGCCAAACTCTCCCTCTCCATTACACAGCTACTTCTGCTGTCAGCATAAGTATACCATAGAACTTTACACCCTGTCATCTTTACATGGAATCTCAGTCATTATTTCAGTAATCTTTACACAACAAGTTCATAAATTAGTTCAGAATTATTGTCTCAAATTGACAGATGGGGGCTTCAGGGCTAGAGATAGTAGCATGTCTATCACATCATACATAAAAACCTAAGCAGTTTTTGTGCCTTTGTCAGGATGCCTAGCTCCTATCATGGGAATGAGTGCAGTCTGCTGGATGTGTATTGAAACTATTTTAACCATTGTGAAAGTAGATGCTGCCCAGCCTAGATGCTATAGAGCTCCATTAAACTTGCCTGTAATTGCTACAAATATCGAGTGTTAATTTATTATTGCAACAATGTATCTGTACTGGAGCTTATCTGGATTTGTTACAACGCATAAATGGCTAATTGCTTTATCGTCTATTGCTACAATGTATCCTTGTGAAAAGAACACAGGTGGGTGAAAAGGAAAGTGCAATCTGAAGAGGCTCCGTGTTTTGGGAACCTGGTATCTATAAGATAAGGGATAGGAAATATGTGCTCAGGTAAATCCGGTCAAGAAGGAACTGGGAAACTGACATGGGTCTGGAAAGTGGTGTGGTGCTTGGATTTACAGCCCTCACCAATTATAACTTTTCATGCCTAAATTTTAGAATGGTTACGTATTAAAGGTGTAAGCTCCGTGTATGCTTTATTTTCAGTAACTTCAGTGGAAATGTGCTGTTTTGCTCATAACTATAGAAATAAAGCTATTGCCTGCTTCAGAGTGAATTTTTTTGGAATGTGCTATCCAGTACATGACAGTCTTTAACTGAGTGACTGTATCTTTCTTTATAAGGGAATGTACTGCCTGGAAAAAAATGTTATTAATCATAAGAGCCTTGTAAAATAAGAGTTGGGTACTATAAGGCAGGGAGCAACAGTTGTTGCATTCTACAGGCAGCTAATCTCCTTCATTTTGTACACTACAGATGTATACCAACCAAAGGATTTGGTTGAGACCCAGCATTAGCACTTCTGAAAATGGACCACCTAAGTTTTGTCCTGTTCAGACCAAGTCAAGAACCAATGTGTGTCCCAAACACAAATCAAGATTTGGAAATCCAAACATTTAAGCCTTCCACTGACTTGTCACCAGAAATACCACTAAACCTATAAGTTTTGTTCTCTTTTGGATCAAACTGAAAGGAAATAAAGATTCAAGACTGAGGTTCTGCCTGCCCAATTTCAGAGAAATATGTCTGTGAGGAATGCATTATATGCTTTAAAATTCAGCATTTTCTTTTAAAAAGAACCAAATGTCACCCATCATAGCCGTTTCCCTAAAAGGAAAGCTGCAAAGTTTCAAAAGGACTGCTGCATGCCCTAGAGAGAGATGATGTTCAAAAAACAATTTAAAGGTTTTTTTTAAATAGTAAAGGTTTGGAGTTTGGTTTGGAGCAAGGGCATTTCACAACCTAATCCTTGCTATGCCCAATTTAATCTGTTCTTGTAATCCCACCTGCCATGGCTTGTCTGTAATTCCATACAACAATGCCAATCCTGAGAGGGTAGAATAACTTTTGGCATCCAGATGGTTTCTATATTTCTCCAACATTTCTGTCTAGCTGTCCAAGTGGAAAGAAGCTAGAATAATTAAATATTTCTCCCCTTCCTAGATTTACCGTCTTTCCTCTGAAACAGTATGCTTTTGTGGGCCCCTGGTAAACTAGAATATAAAATTCTTAGAGAGTGAACCCTGCCCCTTCTGCATTTTCACAAAAACAAAATCTAACATAATTGCTTTTTTAAAAAAAAAGAAAAAAAGAAAAGAAAACTTTTCCAAATCCTATATCCTGCAGGTAACTTCATCAGAGGTCCAGTTTCTGTTCTGTGACTTTTGGAAGGAAATCCTCATAGTGTTAACACATACCAACAGACAAACACCCAAACTGGTCCACAGTTTGTTTTGGGCATTTTCTGCTTTGTGTATTTTCTGAATCCAGTGCACATTCCAGATAGACCAGTAAACAGAAGCACACATACAGCCATAGGTTTATATCATGGGGAGGGGTGGCAAACACTATCTCATTCTAACCCTGCCTTGTCAGAATGCACAGCTAAAGGACTTCTGAGGCTTTCCAACTTTTATTTAGAAACCCCCAAAGAAAGATCATCCACCACCTTATTCTGCTGTGAAACAGCTCTTACAGTCAAAAATGATTCACATAATTGAAAAGCCAAGAGAAATGTGACTCAATAAAGCTGGATTAGCCATTTGGCTGAATACATCATAGAGCTAGATCATAGCTAAAGTTGGTTCTTGTCATTCTGGAAGCACCTGATAGTAATAAAGTGAATAATACTGCTTTAATCATCAGCCACAGAAGCAGAGCTGGCAGAACACCTATGAATACTCTCCCAGCTCATGGTATGGTATGGCATACCAAATATCTCACTCCATCTCTCCTCCCCGAGGAGCATCCTATCTCCCTACATCCCAGCACCTAACCATGTCCAGCATGGTTAAGCTATTGTCCTTCCCCTTGTTCCTCACCTTGTGGACTCTTAAGGGCAGTCAATGCACTAGCTAAATTTGCCACAGTAGTACCTTTTGGATTCCATACTGAAGCTGAACTCTCCCTGCACCACAACATCAGCAAATGCTCACCAAGTGGGTCAAGACCATTGTATTGTGAGGTGCCATGCCCTGACTCCACACTCACAATGGCTACCTCAGCATTTGTAGGTTCATATGGAGGCTCACAACATCAAGATCACAATTCATATTCAGGGTCCTTTCAATCAGCATGCCAATCAGCTGCCATTAGCAGATCTCCAATAATTTTCAGTGTCATTGCAACAGACAACTTATCACACATGACTGTCTGGGATAGCTTCAACCCTACACTGTTGCTGGTGGTGGTGAGGCTACTGTTTTCATTTTTATCCACTATATATGTATCACTACTACTAACTAAGGGTAACAGAAGGAAAAGATGAATAATCCTAAAGAGCTTATTGTGTAACCTTATTGTGGATCACTCTGACATGGCACAATGTAGCCAGACTTTTATCTTGTAGTTTCATTGTACAACTCCCTGACTTTTCTATACAATGCGGAAGAGCTTAACTGTGTGCAAACTCTTATACAAGAATCTTCCTGAAAGAGCTCTGGGTTGATGCTTCGTGGATCATTAAGGATGACTGAATGGTTCATTTCAAATATGCCAAAGAAGAGAGGGATTTCAGTCTACAAAATCTCCAGGCTCCTCATGTGGTATTCAAATATCTTCATGTCAGAACTGTACAAATACGGAACAAAGCCAAAGACTCTGAGCACAGACATTACATACAGCTTGAAAAGGTCTAGATTATCATGCATTCCTCTGGCAGTTTTGTTAAGAAACAGTACATATTTTCAATGGAGTGGTAATAAGAACATTTAACATCTACTTTCAGGAAGCTGCTGCCTTCTTTTCTATCTTTGCTGACTTTCATAGAAAAAAAATAAATGGATGGAATAATGTTTACCAACCCAGCCCCTGACGTGGCAGCTGTCACATGTGATCAGTTACTGTTTCCATGATCTCCAGCTAGCCCTGTCAATGGGGATAATGGAAGGGTAGTCCTACACATCTTGAGGACACCAGATAGAAGAAAGCTGATTAATATATTCACAAGTCCATCTTGCTGCTTTATTTTCTTAACCTGTTCATGTAGTTACATTTTATCACATTTCCTATTCATAATGAAGGTAGTATTTTCACCCTGCTCCCACTAATAAAACACATTTAAGACAAGTCTAAAATTGTTGATAACCAATTATGGAATAGCATAATTGTTTTGGTGCTTTTTTATTGCCAGTGATTTTTAGACCTGTTTTTATGCTGCTTTTGTTGATATGTGTGTTGTTGTTGTTGTTGTTGTTGTTGTTGTTGTTGTTGTTGTATGCCTTAAAGTCAACTGCAAGTTATGTTGACTCTATCCTAGGGTTTTCTTGACAAGACTTAAACCACAGGGGTTTACCATTGCCTTCCTCTAAAGTTAAGAGAATGTGACTTGCAGAAAGTCACCCAGGGAATTTCCGTGTCTAAACAAGGACTCAAACTAGGCATGTGTTATTATGTATTTTCTTTTATGAAATGCCATGATTTTATTTTCTCTGAACGAAGCTGCTTTCTGAAGGCTTAGCTTTAAAAGGTGGCTTATAAATATAAATAAATATATAATAGTAAAATTATTTCCCCTAGTTTGAAGTTGGGAAGGGATTTCTTTGAGTTTGGAAGAGAAATGGAGACACGTGGTGTTGCCTGCATGCTCACAGGGGTTGGGGGTTGGGACAGAAGCTGGAAGTGAAAGGAATTGGCTTGCTCAAACATCTTAACAGCTCTACTGCTGTAAATGAAGTAGAACACACTCCTCACCATCCTCAGGAAGATGGTGAATAGGTGACTGCTGTGGTTGTTTCTCCTACTGCCTATCATGTGGTAAATGTGAATAGAAAAATCTCACAGTCCTTGATCTCCATTCTTAGGACTCTTTGGCCCTTTTCGCACACGTCTTTTCTCGCGCGACAGCCCCGTGAGCCTCGCGGGAGTGGGAGCGTCGCTCCGCACGATGCACTCCCACTTCCGCCGGGCTCACGGGGCTGAAGCGGCGCGAGTGCGGGTTTTTTGATTTTTGCTTCGAAGCAAAAATCACCCGCGCTCGTGCAACGCTCCCGGCGCCCGTGCGCACTTACCTCTTGTGCGGAGCGTTGGGAGCCGGCCGGGTCGTGCTTCCTTCCCTCCGCCCCTGCGGAAGGAAGGGACGGAGCGGGGCGCTAGCGCGACGGACGCAACACGTCCTGCTTCACGTGCGCACGCGCGGGGGGGCGGATGCGACAAGCGCCTTTCTCGCGCACGCGGGGGGGATGGAGGGGACAGGCTCCTTTCTCGCTCGTGCGGGGGGGAATGGATGGACGCGCGAGCCGCCGCCACCGCCTCCGGGAGACTGCCGCTTCCCCACTCGTTCCTTCGCCTGCGAAAGGAAGGAGGGGGAAGCGGCAGCCTCCCGGAGAAGGCTTCTTGCGCGAGCCGCCCTCCTCCGTCGCGCGAGCGCTGGCGCTGCGAAAAGGGCCTTTATCTTTAAACTGAACTTGGACTAGGCAGGTCTTCAAACAGAGAACACCTTCAGACTCAGGACTGTCTTCTATCAGCCTTTCACATACAGGGTCATACGTGTAAAACAGAATATGTGTTTTCCCCCAACAGCCAGGCCCAGAGCTGAATTTGCCATCTCCCCACAGCTCACTGTGAATAATCTTCTAGATGTGTCTTGCTCTCCTGTCCTAAAACTCCCTCTCCAAAAGGTATAAAAGAATGGAAGAGCACTTCAATTCTCCTGGGACAGAGAATCTGAAGCCGTGGATGACAGCAGCGGGTTAGATGTTTCAGTAAAAAGTGAAAGATTTATATAATCTAAAGAGAAACCAGGTGTTTCTGATTGGCAAACCCTCCAAACAGTGTCTAATAGCCCTAATAAAGGCGTTGTTGTTGTTGTTGTTGTTGTTGTTGTTGTTTTAACCTTCCAACAGAGGCAGCAGCAAGGCCTGGCTGTTATGCATGCATTCTTAGGCCTTGTGAAGTGGGCAGCTGCTGGGCTTCCTGGAAACAGAGGAGAGAGACACGTTTTTCTATTAATAGGGTAATATGGTGTCGGATAGCAGTGGAGGTGGTGGTAAGCTTTAGCTGGCAAGTGCACCACAATCAGGCTCTCTCACCTCTGGGAAACACACCAGCTACCACCTTCTGTCTTTGGAATGAAAGAGGAGAAGCGCTGCATTATGGCATTGAAGGCACTTCTGTTCAATCTGTGAAGTGGGAAGCTTGTGTGTGCCCTGGAAGTGGGGGAAATTGATTGTGGTACACTTGCCAGGATCTCACATCTTTCTCCTCTACCTACAGGAAACCTGCCAGCTGCTCACTTTGCAAGGCCTAAGAATGTGCATTTGGTGTCCAGGCCTTGCCACCACCTCTGCTGCTGCCCTGGAACTACTTCTTGGCCTGGATGAATTAGATCTGAGGTTACTATTTCTGCATTTTCCTTTCCTGGTTGCAGATCCAGACCCTATAAGCTTGTCTTGGTATGAGTAAATAAAACTGGAAATCTACCACCTGGTAAATATTTCACTTAAATTATTCCTACCATATGCCATATACATTTTGTACAATATATATCTTGACTTATGTGATTTCTGACATGATTTCCAGACAAACCAGCCAACTGCCCAATTAAAGTTCAATTCACAAGTAAATTTAACTGAAGTACATCAATCAACTGGAGCAAAACAATGCTGTACTCACAGTACCTTTCAGCTACATTTCTAGTTGTAGCCACTATTATAAAACATGTGTTTACAAGTACTTAATTTCAAAGTAGTTGAAAAAATTGTTCCATTACTTTTACCGAAATGTTAGCCCATAATTCATCAGTGGCTAGAGGCTTCCATGTCAGTGGGGGAGTGAGCCCATACTTTGAGTGAGCTATCCAAAGTACTGAATTCTAATCTTAAAAAAGGGTTTGGCACTTTGGATAGATCCTTTAAAATTTGAACAAAATCTTGTTTGAGCTTCAGCACCCTACTAATATGGGAACCACAAATTTCCACAGCCATAATGATAAGTGGTTTGTTTTTTTTTTAATTTAGTAATGGTAAACCCCATGATAGTTTGCCTTAGAATAAACATAAGTTAGAAAAAATTTGAAGGCACACAATGACAACAATGCTAAGTACTTTTCAAGTACTTAATGAGCCTCAGTACTAGCTTTATGGCTCTTCAGTGTTTAGCTGGGAACTGGAAAACTGTTTGTAAGTTACATCTCTGACATGAACTCTGTATATGACACTGGGCATGATGTTATTTCTCAACCTTAACTGACCACCTTTAAAATGGGAATAAGTATTGCCTACTGAGCAAGGTTGAGAGCTAGCACAGTGTAGTGGTTGGAATCAGTGGAGGCACAGTTGGAGGCATGGTGTGATTGGGGACCAGAGTTCAATTCCCCACTTGGCCATGGAAACCCACTGGGTGACTTTGAAGCATTATGCACTCTCAGGACAGAAAATCCCATGATAGGTTCACATTAGGGTTGCCATAATTCATAAATGAATTGAAGGCACACAACAGCAACACTGAACAAGGTTACTATGTATACGCAAACTACAATAAAGCTTATTCTGCGCCTTGTTCTGTGCCTAAGAGAACATGCTTAATTTATAGAGTTCTTTGTAAGCTGCTCCCCACATAATAGTTTGCCATGTGGAGCAATTTAAAGTGGTCTCCATTTGGCAGTCTTAGCACAAATGTACCCTGACATTTGGGATTGTAATAGCTTGCCTATTTTTGGTTCATCTCAGTTCTAACCTAACTGCTTTTAGATGATGCAGGTGTCTCTCCTGCACTGCAGGGGGGCTTCATCTGGATCCAAAAACCTTTGAAATTTGGAAAGTGATCACTCAGGGTTGCAGTTAGCTGCAAGCTGCAGCTGTGCTTGGCAAGGTGTGCCTGACACCCATTGTGCTGTGTTGTTTGGTAGAAAGATAGATTTTCAGGCCCTCACCACTGTTGTTCTACTCACAGCTTTTAAAGAGACTTCTGTGAGTGTGTGTGAAGCCATATAACCAGGAGGCTGTGTGAAAGCAGAGAAGTTATTAAGTGGCTGCAAAGTGATGCTATAAACACTGCCAAGGCTGTTGGGGCCCAAGCAGGGAGCACAGCAGCAATGGTTCATTAATGAGATGGAGGCTTCTTCTTGCATTCCCACTGCAAATGACCCACAACTGCAGGAGAAAAGAAAAAAAGGAAGATTAGCAGCCTGGTCTAGCCTCAAGCATACAACTAAAAGGGTGTTTCTCCAGGGAGGAATGGAGCAAGTGTCAGCATCTCACTGCTGTGATGTATAACTCATTTGGGAAAATTCCTTTCTCTTCCTCCTCCCCCTCTTCTCCTTTTAAAGTAATTATTTTACATACAGGGAATGTTCTTTGTTTCCTCTTAGGAGGTAAGTGCTGTGATAATATGAAGGAAACCATGCTGGGTAGCAAGAGAATGACAATCAATCAGAACCTGTTACAAAGCTTTTTTATTTTTAAACTCCCCCCACCCCCAGCAGAGTAAATTAGTAACCTTGCTGGCTTGAGCTTTCTTTCTGGAAATACGTACGGTAAGATCTCAAATGCCCTCTGATCAAGTCCAGACAGTCCATTCAGCAGCACAATGAGATGCACAGCCAGGAGTGAGAATGCTCAATTGTAAAACATTTAAGCGTGTGACTAATGGGCCCATGGCTGATTCACAATCCAATGGGCTTTTCATATTTTTTTTCATCCAACAGAGTTGCCCCTTGCTTTCTACGGACACGAACTTGCTTGTATAGGCAATGGTATGTCTGAATCAAGCCAAAGGAAATAGATAAGGTACTGTGGATTGTAGTTGACCCAGACTGAGTTTTATAATGACAGTTTGAGGTGTGTAGAGTAGATGCTTTGATTGTCTGAAGGAGACATAGTGCAGGCTACATCAGCAAACTGTAATGTATCATTCTACCCTCTCTTGGGAAGATGATGTTGCTGACAATGTATTGCAGAAAGAAGTAGGATCAATGCTGTATAGTGCATAGACACAGAAAGATGGATGTCACCAACAAGCAGTACAGTGACTTCATTTCCCCAGGGTATTGATGTTCAGTCATGGATGTGCCCCAGTGTACCTTTTGGGAGTCACTGCAATAAGGTGTAATCTGGGCCTCAGAAGAAAGAGTGCTGGGCCAGCCTTTTGATTCAGCAAAGTGAGGCAGCCTTCTTAGGTCAGATATGCTGAGCTGGGGACAGGGAAGAGATGTAAAATGTTGGAAGCCAGACCTGCATATTTTACATGGCCTGCTCTCCACCTGTTATGCTTGCCTGCTACCCAGTGTTGCCTGGTATGCAAATAGTGCAGTGAATCCATCCTGGGTTTTAGTCTGGACTTTAAAGAAGCTATCCAATGGCCTAAAGCTATTGGAGTATAGGGGTTAGCACCTTGGACAACACATATACATTTCAAACTAAAACCCAGAAGAAATTTATTTTCCCACTGGATTCAGAGCCACCAGCTGCCCTGCTGAGATCATCATCAGTCTTAGTTCAGTTTCCTGTCTAGAATCACAGAATTACAGAATTATTGAGCTGGAAGAGACCATAAGGGGCAAGTCCTGAGCACATCAGCAATGGGATGGAGATGGCCATTCAACCTTCGTTTAAAGACTTCCAAAGAAAGAGAATATACCACTGTCCAAAGCAATCTATTCCACTGTTGAACAGCTCCTACAGTCATGAAGTTCCTCCTAATATTTAGGTGGAATCTCTTTTTGTGTAATTTGAATCCCCTAATTCAGGTTCTAGTCTCTAGAGCAGCAGAAAATAAACTTGCTCCATCTTCTATGAAATAACCCTTCTGATTTGACTATCAAATCAGTTCCTTATCTTTTCTTCTCTAATCTAAACAAGCCCAGTTCCCTAAGCCATTCCTCATAGGCTTTGGTTTCTAGATCTTTTATCATCTTGATCACCTCACCTGAACACATTCCAGATTTTCCTTATATTCTTCAACTGTGGTGTCCATAACTGGACACAGTATTCCAGGTGAGGTCTAGAATCACATTGGCTATTTTGGCCACTGCATCACTGTTGATTCATGTTTAGTTTGCTGTCTTCTAATACCCCCTACATCCCTTCCACATGTATTGTTGTCAACCAGGTGACACTGATCTTGTATTTGTGGCTTTCATTTTTTCCTGCCTAAGATCTAGATGGCTTCCAAAAATTGAACAAAATGATGCAGTCTCATCCAGGCAGCAAGAGAGAAGTATTTTTTTTCCAAAGACTTTTCAAGGGCTTTTTAAAAAATATTTTGTGTTGTGATCCTTATCTGCTAACTATCCCCTTTTACAAGCTGATTAAGTCTGACCTGGATTCAGATAAGACAGTTAACACACCCACTTCACATTCCTCTGAAGCTGGCTGGACAATATGAAGCCTCTATGTTGTTCTATGACATCTAAAGGATCTTCTGTAGTGATTTACTCTATCACCATAAAAAGGAAAAACACTGGAACCCACATCAAATGAGATCCTATATGTAGTTACTTAGACTGAAAAACACATTTAGCATTCAAAAGACACTGCTTTAATTATATCTCATCACATGCTCTTTGAGCAAAGTAGAGGCATTAATAAAAACTGAAGAAGTTTTCACAAAACATGTTGATATTCCCAGGCTATTTGTCTTGTATTTGTCCAAAAAAACAATATACTCTTCATTTGCCTTTACATTTGACTGTAAATATTATCTGATAACAAAGCTGTATATCAGTTAACAACTCATGCTCTGCATGTTTATTGGGACTGCTTGTGTTGTCTACAAACATCTATGAACCATGAGACTCTGAACTAAGTAGCAGCGTATTCTTTACAAACATCACCTAATAATGAGTTTGGAAATTGGTAGCTGCTTGCTCCTTGTATGTTTGTTGTGACTGCAGTCCAAACAACTGGTGGATTAAGGAAGTGAACAAAAGTTGTGCAGAATTTGTTTATTGTTATTGCTGCCCTTGTTTGTGGGTTCTGTAACTTTGATACTATTTGATAATTGCAGTGCATTTCTTTGGTGTTTATTGTTATTATTGCTGTCCCTGTTTGTGGGTTCTATAACTTAGTTACTGTCTGTTAATTGCAATTTATTTCTTTGTTGAAAAAAATATAATAAAAGTAATAAAAAACTCTGTTTCCCAACATTGTGATTGTTATTCATAGACATGTATACTACATTTTCAGTGTTTTTCAGTCCAAGTAACTACTTATAAGATTTACTCTATCACTCTCATCCTCAGCCTACCTTTTCCCCAGTCAGGGACTCAACGACTTACAAAAGTTAAAACAGATTCAGCTAAAAGAAATTACATTGCACAAAAATTAAAAATATAATTAAATTATCAAGAAAATGAAAAGCAGTTACAAACAGACCACTAGAAAAGAAGAACAAATATGAAAAAAAACAGTACATGAAAGGCCTTTCCTCTGAGGAGTCAGTCCTCAACACTCCTACAAAGCAATTTTCTTACTATTATAAGATTTAGTGGACACTTTTATTCTTAGGTTATGAACGATACTCCCTTTGATTCCTACGCATCACATTTATGATCCTTCAAGGGTGATTTTTGAAGGGATGTGCCTCCACTGATGTGATGAGTGGATCTCAAGCATGCAATGAAATGTATGCAAGCCCTTTTTCATTCTTAGTTTTTGTCCCATCACTGAAGCTTTCCTATTGGGCCTTGAATTCTCTGGTTTAAAATATCTGGAGGATAAAATCATTGAAAGTGCACCTCTATCTATCATCTCTCTCTCTCTCTCTCTCTCTCTCTGTACTGCTTAAGATGCTCAGAGGGAAGAGACTGGCTGAATTCTTTGAAATAAAACAGTTTCCTTTCTTAAAACAAAAATAAAAACAAAGTGAAATAACAGTTACAGATTGTTATGCCTCTAGATCAAGGTCCTGATTTAATGGTTGCTTCATTCAAGGATATTAGACTTGTTTTTAACTTAGATCCACCCAGTGGCAAATCTCTCCAAACAAACCATGTTATTTGAAGACTGGCATATTCCTTTGTTCTTCCATTTTCTCCATTATTTGTTTAATTTCCATATGATTACTTCTGGGGATCTGGAAGCTAACCCTAGGAATGTTGTCCAGGATCCTTGGGGGTAGAACTATGGTCTTGATTTCTTAATTCCTGAGCATGGAAGGCTGAGTGTTCAAACCAAGCTAAGTCTTAATTGTCAGGTAGTGTATTAATTCAAACCACGTATTAGTTCAGAGATGAGCCACATGCAGTTATGGATCACATGTGCCCCTCACACCACACATGTGTTTTTGCACACATCCCCATTACAACCCACTACTTGGTACTTTGACAACTCATTGGGGAATCTGAACAGGACATAATATCACCAATAAGACAATGACACCTCTGTTGCAGCTGAACAGTGGTCATGCAGGTCCTAGAACAGTGTCTTGGCAAAGTAACAGGTTGTGTGGGAACCAAGAAAGAGAAGCTTGAGTGGATAGATTTTGTGTGTAATTTAGGGAAACTTGGGGCTTGTCCAGACTGTTCTAAAGAAGAGTGAAATATTGAAAATATCCAGCAGGAAAACAGAACCACCGATGTCATGATACATGTCACTGGGAGAGTGAACAACCCCTCCCCAGTATGAACTATGACAAGAAATTCACATTTGCCACTGGCATGTTTTGCTCCAATATTCTTCAAAAAATTAAAAACAAAAAATTAAAAACAATCTGAGGGTAGGAATAAAAAGTTGTAGTTGTTGTTAAAAAAGAGTCAGGGATAACATAAGATTTTTTTTTTTAACTATAGCTACAAATACCAGAACTTCCAGCAACATTTACTCTATCTGTTTTCTCTATTTGACAAGAAAATGCTCCTTGTCTTGTTCTTGCTCTGAAGGTGAGAACTCTCCCAGAGGCTGGCAATTTCTCGACAGGCTTTCTCAGCATGTCAGGACTGTATCTCTCATTAAGAAAGAAAAATGGTGTGTGTTTATTCATATTCCTAAAATAGAAGCACTTTCTGGTAACCTCTTTGTCACTAAGCTAAAGTGATCAAAATCCTGAAGCATTATGGAAAATCTAGTGGGGAGGGAAAAAAAGGTATTACTCATTTGTACCAATCATTTGTTGTTAACAAACATCAGCCTCTTCAAAAAAGTGACTTTCACACTGAAAATTACCACATATACATACACACAAATTCATTGTCACAGCCATAATAAGAAATAAATCAATTTTGTCCTGCAGCTTAAAAGATTTCTTCACTTTCTGGATGTTAAATGATACTTTTTCAGACGTGGATTTTTTAAAACTAGGTTTCTATTATAGTTCCCCCTTTTGACCTTGAATTTTAATAGTATTTGTTTTAGATCACTTTGGCAAAGCCACCATTTTGGACTTTCACTGAGAGCAAAATTCCCACTGAGATTGATAAAAGTGCTGTGATCATTAACAGAGACTGTTACAATAATCTCAAGTCTTACTTTGAATTTTTAGGCATAATTCTGCTCTCCCCACTGTTGTCAGTGTGAGTTCTAACCTTATTTTTAAATGCCACACATAATAATAACAATATCAGTGTGCATGAAATTAACAGCAGACTATTAGGGCAGGAAATGTCTGATCACTGTGTCAGCCTCGGTCATTTCTAATTCAATCATAGTTTCTTAGTGCTTTACATTTCAATTTGCTTTCCTCAGCTGACAACACTTCAGTGACAATCCAGAGGACAATGTCATCGATGCCAGAAGTAAACTGCAAATGTCTTTAATAGATCAAAGTTGAAATATCAAGTGAAGGCCTTATTACTCAGCATTAGATAAAAAGGTATCAACACAACCAAGAAGTAAATATGGAAGACTGGAATGAAGGCTGGTCTTTCTTCAGCTTACATTTCAAGCAAGATGCAATCCTGTTCTTCATCAAATTTAATTCATACATACACTCACACATTCATACCCTTTGCATCTTCAGCTTGTTCATACCCACCATCACATACTATAAGCCCCATAACTTACATGGGCAGACACTTTCGTGGTTCTCCAATGATATAGAATTTTGTCTCTCTCACATTGGCCATTTTTTTTCTCATATTGGCCATATATATTTTCCAAACCTCACTTCTCCTTAAACCAGAGCTTGAAAGTTTATCTTTAAGAAGAATGAAGATTTATGATAAGCTGAAGCCCTCCATAACTAGTCAGTGATGGAATGATGCTCTGGATCATGCGTGCATACAGCCTGATCATAAGCAAATGTGCACAGAAATAAGTCCAGATACACTGTGTAAGGCCATTTCCACACTGCAGTCTTATAGCATGATTATTCCACTTTCAATATTCTATGGAATCCTCGGGTTTGCAGTTTAGGGAGGGGCTAGCCAACCGGCCCCTCCCTAAACTGCAAACCCCAGGCTTCCATAGGATGTTGAAAGTGGAATAATCACACCATAAGAGTGCAGTGCGGAAATGGCCTAAGACTTGGTTGTCATTCTGTTCCTTTAAGTCAATTCCCACTTAGGGTGACCCTATCATAGGGTTTTCTTGGCAAGATTTATTCAGAGATGAGTTACCATTGTGCACCTCTGAATATAGCCTACAGGACTTGGTGGTCACCTTGCTAAGTTCTATCAAGGCCTAACCCTACTAAACTTTGGAGATCAGACTGGATCTGGTGCCTTCTGTATATATATATATTTAATATAATTTTATTATAGTTCACCATATAAAACATACATTTCTCACTGTACATTTACTGAATTGTTACAGTTATCCTCCACTCCTCTCTGGATTACATAAACTGCCGAAACTGCAAACTCCAGGATTCCAGAGGATGTTGAAAGTGGAATCATCGTGCTATAACAGGCTAGTGCAGAAATGGCCTATGTATGCATGTCCCTGTAAGTTGCCTGTCAACTAACAGTCACCCTCATGAATTTCATAGGGTTTTCTTAGATGAGGAACATTCAGAGATGTCTTTGCCAGTTTCCTCCTCTGAAATACAGCACCTGGTATTCCTTGGTGGTCTCCCATTCAAGTACTAACCAGAGCTGACCCTGCCTAGCTTTGAACATCAAAAAGGATCTGGTGCCTTTTGGATATAAACATTCTAGTGTGGCTACTATGACTTTGTTGTTGTTGTTGTACCTTCAAGTCATTTCCATCTTATGATGACTCTAAGATGACACTATCATGGGGTTTTCTGGGGCTGAGAGTATGTGACAGGCCCAAGGTCATCCCATGGGTTTCCCTGGCTGAGCAGGAAATCAAACCCTGGTCTCCAGGGTCATATGCCCAATGCTCAAACCACTACATTGTATGGCTCTTCTATTATGATGACTATAAATATTATATATATATATATATATATATATATTAATTTTTGTCCATGGTAGAAATCTGTAGTGGTTTAGCTATACTGGCATCTCCTTGACAATTCCAGAGAAATGTACTTTGGAAGGGAGTTTTAAGTTTCCCTTGTAGAATATTGACTGCAGTACTTTCATGGCAGAATTGCAATGCTCATATATCCAAGGAGAAAGCCATGATAATTAAATCTGTTTAAAGCCTGCTTAAGTCTTCCATGTTTAAGTGCCAGCCATATTTTTAGCACTTTCCCAATAGGAGAAGGCAAGGGGTATGACAACAAAAGTGATATTGTCAGAACCAAATATATTAAACATACCTAATATTATACTATTTAGCTTTGAAAATTTGACATAATATGTGGCTTTTTTTAATGTGAATATTTATATCTCAGTTGTAGCTCAAGCATTATACAGGTATTCTTCCCTTTCACAAGCTCCACAAAGTGTGTGTTAGGTGGAATAAATTGGCCACTGTATAAGACTGGGAGGCATTCAGAGTTCTCTAGCAAAACAAACATTCAATCAAAAAATGTCATGATTTTAGAAGCCCCTGACTTTGCTGGTAATCCTCATGTTCGAAAGGAATATCTTCAATATATTTATTGCCATGAAAGTTCATAGAGCTCATAATCTAAAGATTTCTTCATGCACTTTCCCAAGCTCTACACTTTTCATTAAAATATCAAAATCTTAGCTTTTGGAGCCCATGTTCTAGAGAGGGAGAAAGTCAAATACAGCAATAGAAAGCAAAATGAAAGCCAATGAACTGATCCTGGTTGGTTAAAACAAAACCATGGCAGAAGGATCTAATGACTAATGTAAATCACAAAGCATTTGAAATCAACATATCCTGAAGTTTACTGGATTAAAATTAACGAAGTATCATAATTTACATGGGCTGAATAGAAGAGCAAGAAAAGAATCTCAGGAAATGACATATATAGTAGAATAAGCATGATTATTATTGTTAACAACAGTTCTTAGCATGGAGATTTCCCAAGTAATAGTACCTAAAGCAACTCACCCCCAATAGAAATGTAACACTGTCATGTGGTCAAAATATAATAAATGAAACATTTTACAATTTACCTCTAATGATGTTCTGAAATCTCATGGTGAGATAGTAGCTGAGTTCTCCCTGCCCAATCATCATCATCATCATCAACAACAACAACAACAACAACGATGATGGTGCAGAATCCTGCATTGTCTTTATATATACATAAGTCTTGTAATTATGGTACTATGCACTGCATAAATTTGCATAAATTTGTTCCCCAGTCTTTCGTGAAGCAGTTGGCTGCCATTTCCATCACCTCCTGTGAGCGACTGCTATTACAACAAGAGAAACCAGGTTGCTGTCTCAGTTCCCCCTTGCACAGGAGATTGCTCACATGAGGGTGGGAAAGTCAGCCAGCTGCTTTCTGAGCAACAGGACAACAGACCCTCATCCACTGCAATGGTTGCTTCCTGGCACATAATCGCTATGTAGCCCCTAAGCTAGGGAATATATAGGAATGGTGAGTATGGAACAGTCACAAAGACATAATTCCAGGTCATGTATTCATAACTGAGAGAGGATTCTGGCCATCATCATCATCATCATCATCACCACTCTACCTTTCAGTCTGATCTATTTGGCTTACAAAATTAGAAAACTGACCAATAATATACAAAGAAAACATGCAACCATTTGAAACAGTTGCGGGGGTGGAGAGGAAATGCCTATCTTTCTTTTTTCAGTATGTGGGTGAGACATCTTTGTGATGGAAAAAAAGCACTGCCAGTTGAAGTACACGAAGAGAGCAACTCCCTTGCTTTTTGCCTGGATGACCAGAGTGTACACACTAGAGAGAGAGAAAGTAAGATGGGGAAGATCACCCTTTAATCTGCTACTACTTTTCTTATTATACTTATTATACTACTTATTCTTAGTTTAGTGAAGGATTTTTGTTGTTGTTGTTGTTGTTGTATTTTGTTAGCTTTGAGAGATTACATTTTGGAGTGAGATATCTATTGCTATTTGCTGTCCAGTTGACTTTTCATTTATGGTGAACTTATGAATGAGAGATCTCCGAGAACCCCAATTTTCAACTGCTCTACTCAGGTCTTACAAGTTCAAGACATGGTTTTGCTTACTGAATCACCTCATTTTTAATGTGGTCTTCCTTTTTCTCTATACCCTTCCACTCTAACAAGCACTGTCTTCTTTTCCAATGAGTCTTGGATGTACAGTTTTGTGTAAATAAATGGAACCTTCATTCATGTTGCCCTTTGAGAGCAGAGTCCATGCTACACCCCTTGAAGAGCACTTGGTAAGATGTTTTCTTAAGGAAAAAATCAAAGGCTCAGGACTGATGCAAACCATTTTTCCACCTGAGGTGAAGTAGAGGATTGTACCCTCTCCTTACAAAATCTATGTAGACTGGCAGTCAAATCTTTCTTCCATGCTGGTAATGGGATAGGGTATTGCAGTGCAGTGAAGAGGGCCAGAACGATGTGGTGGTCTGGGTGTTGGTCTAGGACCTGGAGAACAGGGTTCAATTCCCTGCTTGGCCAGGGAAACTCAGTGGGTGGTCTTCAACAAGTCACATGCTCTCAGTCTCAGAGGAAGGCCATGGCAAAAACCTCCACTGAATAAATCTAACCAAGAAAACCTGTGACAAGTTCTTCTTAGTTGCTTTAAGACAGGGACAATTTGAAAGCATACAACTACAACTGCAGTGTACCTGAAGATGGGCTACATGAGAGGACTCAGGACATATATGTCTCTGCTCTGATTCCCTGCTGCCATCTCCCATCATCTGTTCCCTGAGACAGCCACCTCATTCTTAGGTTTCTCAAATCTCAGGACCTTAAGTTTCAGGGCCTGGGTCTTCAAGTCCTTAGGTGAAGGGGTATAACTGTGGTACGGCTACATTACATCACAAAGTATAAGGTCACTTCTTTTGCAGTTTAGCCAACCTTTACTACTTTTCTAATTCTGGAGGGACAGCTTACTAAATGGAGAAGCAATATGACATGGTTCAAATGCCGATTTATGCTGTTGCCTCATACCGCTGCCTTGTTGCAGCTGCTGAGGCAATAACAAGGTGAACAGAAAAGGTGTGTTTGTGTGTGCTATCCCAGGTCAGTGTCTTGTAACATTCTGCTAGATTTTCAGGAAGTATTGCTTTTAAGAAATGGAAAATAAAGAGCTACATTTTAAAAACTGTGACTACAACCGCAATGGACTACCTTGGTACCTTGACACTATAACTGTAATGAATTACATCTGTAAAATAGTGTTCTGGGTTCCACATCTAGCTCAGTGTTAGTTACACCAAAATGCAAGGGTTGCGCAGGGTCTCCAGCAGAAGCATTTTCTAGATGTCCTTGAGAGTGCTTGGGACCTTTTGCATGTAAGGCATGTGCTCTGTTGCTACACTCATGGCCCTTCCTTGATGATGGAAGTTAGATGTGTGTATGTGTGTTTAAATTAGATTACATTGCATTAGTGGAAAGAGGTGCCATTTTTTCCTGCCTGCCCATCCTCCAAGTAGCCAAGCACATGCTTCTTTCTCCATGTACATTCTGCCTCAGTACTATATTTGTCACACAGAACCTTCCTACTCACCCATCTGGCTTATAGATACTGTTTCCAAATTTGTCGTCCTTTATGTTCCAAAAGCCTATTTGACTTGAGATGTTTCCATAAAGAGGCAGAAAACCCTGCCAGAGTTTGATATACAGAACTGACATCCCGTCTGTGTGGCATGCTGTTTTCCAATCAGGAAAAGCAACACCAACCTACCGTGACTGCTGTTCTGCTCTTCCGACTAGGTGCACCCCGGTTACATATACAGGCACCTGTAACACAGCTGCACAGCCAGAATGCAAAGAAGTTCTGTGGTTAATTGTAGCCTTTAGATAATGAAATCCACTCCGATGGTTTCTCACGTGGGAAGAGGCCATTTAGCAGGGCTGCTCCTGAGGTTTGTGGGGGCTGATGCTCTGACCTCCCACACAAAACAGGCCATGATGGAACTCTGCCTGCTGATTCCTGCATGCAAGAAGTGATTGAATCAGAGCATACCTTTTAGTACAACATCCAAGCTCCATCTGTTTCCTTTTGTAATCTACACTTGGAGCATATCATGTGTCATGGAAACACAGCTAATGGGCTTAGTCATCTCCTACCGAGGAACCTACACAAGGTGATAGATGGGCCAGGAAATCCCATAAACCTGACTCCATTGAGTTTCCAATATGTTAGAAAAGTGGATGCTCACTAGTGCCTTCAGTATTTGCGAGTGGGGCTTGGAAAAATTACTTTCTTAGACCACAGTTCTTAGAATCTCCTAGCCAGCCAGCCCACTCATTGTGCTGGTTTAGGGATTCTGGGATTCATAACCCAAGCAAGTAACTTTTCCAAGCTCTGGAATTTTGGAATTGATATTTTCATTCTTTTGGCACACAAATGCTGAGATCAAGGGACTGGATCCAGGATCAATCTTCATCTGCTTATGTTTCAGCAGTCTTTCATTCTTCCTGTCTTGCAGCCTCTATGTAGTATTTGAGGGGCCTGGAACTTCTGTCGGGGGAAAGTATAGTTGACGTATCTGTTCCCTATTGCATATACTTAACCTGGATTCAGTCCTCTGGTCTGAACACCTCTTCTTTGGCCATCTCATCTCACCTTATTGGGCCCAATGTAACTCCATGCACCCATCATTTCCTAACCATCTCCATGGCCAAGCTCACTTGTTTGTTCCTTTCCTTTCCTTTCTTTCTTTCTTTCTTTCTTTCTTTCTTTCTTTCTTTCTTTCTTTCTTTTGTCAATTTCTTTTCAATGTCTTTGAAAAATATAAAGGTTTGTTTTGAGCAACTTCAGTTAGGAAGGAAATGCCTTTTGGTTTTTGCACTCCATGAAAAGTGAGCATATTGACAGGTTAACACTCATATGGAGATGTATCCAGGATGGGACAAGTTGGACATGTGGCCCCGGCATCAGTGCCAGGGAAGGCAAAAAAAGCAGTGCTAGAAGCAGCAGAGGAAGGGGAGGAGGAAGAGGTGGCTCTGGATTTAAGGACACACCTTCTGCACTTGCCCTAGGTGACTCTAGGGGCAATACATAAATGCTTTAAATGAACAGTAAAAAATTGTTTATGACCACAGGCCATGATACTGGAGGGACAAAAGAAACACATAAAAATTGCATTAAAATGTTAGAAGTGAAAAAAAGAAAACTTACATATAATTGATCAATAAACACAGTATACAAATCTGAATCTGGCAGTTTAATCCTAAATATAACATTCCATTACCCCAAATCTCAATTTTTGTTGATGGCTAAGAGACAAGTGAGAAATAAGAGATTGTAATGAAATAAATAATATTTACATCAACCATCTTTCTTTGCCTTCTCATAAATGTATACCTGAAGAGCTTTCTAAAACATGCAGATTTCTTGTTATAGAGGAGGGACAGAAGCTGAGGGATTTTTTTAAAAGAAAATCAAAATGTGAGAGAAAGTGAAACTGACAGATTTATCCATTTATCCATCCAGCTGAAGACTCTGAATGCTTAACTCTTAAAAATCTGTTTCTTAATCCCTGTATATTCAACATATTTGAGCTGTAGAGTATGCATTGCCACCTCTTTTCTTTTTCTGACAGGTTCCTTATCTTTTGCCTAAATCCAGTTTCTAGCCCTGATTAGAATAAACCCACACAATCAATGGGATTTACTTGAGCAGTAATTTAGTATTTCGCAGTTGATTCAATGGGTCTATCCTAGCTGGAACCAGAGATTAGATTTAGGCTGGAGATGAAAAGCATAGATGTTATGGGACTGCAAACTAGCAGCTCTAGCCATCCTAACTAGTGTTGAGAAGTGAAACAGAATGCTAGAGGTTGCAATCCAATAACATATGGAGGGCTACATGAGTCTCATCCCTAGTGTGTTGCACAAACAGCTTCATAGCAGACTGTGGATGAGCAGCATATTCAAAAATATTTGAAAAAAATGGTTGAAAAATATGTTTATCAAGTGTCAAGATAAGAATCCTGGAGATGCTAGAATTCTGTATTCTATGCAAAACAGCCAGATGCTAACTGCAAATAGTCAGTGAAAATGGCACAATTTTTGCAGACTTTCTCTCAATGAGAAGAAAATTGCTAAAATTATTTGTTGCTTCCTTTAAGAAGAAAATTAGTGAAGAATTACATGCCTTTGGCAGACAAGTAGGGGTGCTTGTTTTGGGAAGAGGTCTACTGAGATTAGGTGGATCATTGAGGATTTCATATGCTTGGCTTTTGGTAGCAACTTTCAATAATCTGTAAATTTCTTTCTAATTTCATTGGGGGAAAATGGAGTGATTCAAACTGCTTTAGAGCAAAATTAAAGATAGGGATAAGGAATGTGTAGTTTTCCAGATATTACTGGACTTTGACTCAGACCCTGCCAGTATGCCAATAAGTGAAAGGTGATGGGAGTTGTAGTCTAATTAAAGGTCTGCATGTTTTCCATCCCCTGAGTTGTTGGGCAGATGAAGGTGGGAACTGATTTCTGAATGGGAAAGCAAGATTTTTTAAAGTCTCCACCAGTAGTTTTTCTGCTTCAGTCATTAATACCTTGGGGAAAGGAAGTTCTATATCTGTCAATAAGGAGAGGCAAGGACAGATCTTTTTCATGCCTTGATGCTGTATATTGTTCTGCTGCCTCCATACTGTACAGAGATGATTTCTGAATATGCTTCACCTTCTGCAACCCACATGCTGAAAGTTAAAACCTTGCTTCAATATATTTTCTCTGTTGCAAACAATTAAAAAAGTCAAAGAAGGGGGTGTTAAGATACCACCTGAGTGCACACACACATATATAGGCCCATGCAAACATGCTACTTTCTAGCAAAGACTATCCCCCGTTCTGAGGAATATACCATCTTAACAGGTGATGAGTTGCTAACAGAGGAGAAACACTACTTCTGACAATGTCTGCCCAGTTGGCACATGTGTGTGTGGAACTCAGGTGACAAAGGGAGACTGACAACCTGAGAAATTTCCCGTTCATCTCAGACATATTCTGATATTATATAGAAAACTCAGTTGTACTTCATGAAGTGAAGGTTTGGCATATAGTTTGCTGAGAATACTTAGAGTAAGAAGTTGTAGGGTACAGCCCCTCTTCACTGGAAAGGGCTAATTAGCTACAAGCTTTTAATCCTCAGCTAGCCTTAGAATATGTGCCACTGCTGACCTGTGACCGAAATGATGCCACAAAAGCACTGGAGTGGGATTGCTCCTACTCTCTTTGTGTTTGTCAGAAACAGAAACAGAAAGGGGAATTTAGCTGCAACCCATCAAGGGTTTCAGAGCTCATACTGAGCCAAATCCAGTTGTTAGTCCCAATGAGAGTGGACATATTAAATCAATAAAGCTTATGAATGTTGACTTACTGGGTTCCCATTGATTCAATATGTGGGGACCAACCATTGGATTTAGTGGTGTATGGATGTGTGTGTGCCAGGAGAAATGATATCATGAAGCAGTAGGAACCAATGCTTCCAGCTGAGGCTTTTACTATGAAATTGCACAGCTTCATGTATGGAGGTTTCTAAGGGATCTGGATTTGATTGGCTTCAATTTGCAGCCCTCTCATATTTTCTCATTTTAATCACCAGAGTCAAAAATGTGCAGAGAGTGAGATATGGAATAGTTCCATCATTCCTTTTAATTGTGAGCAGTAATAAGAGTGGAGAACTGTAGTGGTAAGAGTGTTGGACCAGGTTTGAATGTTGGGCAAATCTCTCTCAGCCTCAGAAGAAGGCAAATCCTGCCAAGAAACCCCAGTGTTTGGTTCCTCGTAGGGTTGTCATAAGCCAGAACTGACATGAAGACACACAACAGCAACAAAACAACAACAACAAATGACATGTAGTAAGAGTCCTCAGAGCATCTTTAGAAGCCATGGCTCACTGAAACGGAGGGGAACATGGACAAAATACAAAGTTATGCCTAGAACACTGTAAAAATTACAGTAAAGCCATCTTGTAAAAAAAACAAGCAAACCAAACTTAAGATGGAGCTTTTGTAGTCTGTATTTGCTGAGATCCAAGAAGGGAGGGAGGGAGGAGGTGCCTTGGAATAAACAGGGGTGCTTCAGTTGTCATTTTTGTACAAAACTCCACTACTTTTCTGAAAAGGAGAATGTTCTTTTCATTCTTTCCCCTCTCAACCTCTTTTTTCCATGCATGAGTCCAGGGGCATATCTAGTATAAATAGCACCTACGGGAAGTGTGGAAGGTGCGTCACTACCTCCGGGACCGCTTCTCTTTCCCCTCCTCCTCTGCTGGTTCTGGGACTGCTCTTTCTGTCCCCCTCCCCAGCATTGGTACCTGGGGCACATAACCTACCTGCCCCAACTTAGATATGTCTCTGACCAGGATCATCTGAGCTGATGTACAACAATTAAAAACATTTAAAACATTAAATGCATGAATAAAAACTTTTTTAAAAAATTGATTTAATTTACAATAAAGGTATAAAACTGAACTTTGTTTTTTTTTCTCCTTTGTCAAGTGTGTGTGTGTGTGAGAGAGAGAGAGAGAGAGAGAGGGTGGAGAAGGAGAAGGAGAAAAAGAAAAAGAAGAAGGAGAAGAAATGCTGTCTTATCCCCAAGCAAGTAATGGGGCAGTGGTATCATTGGGGATACATTCTGTTTTACAGTGCCCAGTATATTCCTTAGTTAACTATGTGGCTAAGTAGTGTCTTTCAGCCCAGCTACCCCAATCCTTACTTACCTGGACAGCTGTTATGAGAAACCAGACTCTGTTCCCCCAACAATTGAGAAGCAGCTGACTGACATTTTCACCTCCTCCTGTGAGCAATCTTCAGTGTGACAGCCAGTAGCAAGGTCCCTGTCACAATTCCCTCTCCCACCAGAGGTAGTTTGTGGTGGTGAGTTAGAATGTCAGTCTGTTGTTTCCCAACCAACAGGGGAGCAGATCAGTGTTGTTCACAGCTGCTGTTGCCTGATGAGGACTGGGGAACTTTCATAGTCCCTATACCTTCCCTAAACAAATGAATAAGTAGAAATTGTGGATGTGAACCAGTCATCAGCATGTAACTCTAAGTTATGTAGTTGTTACTGCCCTGGTGAATTCCAGTCATGATTTTTAAAAGCATTTAAACAACATATACAATTAAAACTATTAAAATTTCATTAAAAGACAGAATATTAAAAAAAAAAAAACACCACAACAAAACAACACAACCATTAAACTCATTGCAGTCAATACCTGAAAGCCTTTTGGAGCAGGAAAGTTTTCACTTGCCAAAGGAGGGAGCCACCCTAGCCTCTATTAAGGAGAGTGTTCCAAAGTCTTAGAACAGCCACCAATAAGTCCCTCTCCCTTCTATTCGTCAAACATGCCTAGGAGAGCAGTGAAAATGAGAGAAGACTCTTCCCAAAGATCTTAGAGCTTGGATACTCTCATATACACATGCATACTGTGAATTTCAAAACTACTTCCTCTCCTTGGCTACCAACCAACACAGTTTTACAATTGTGTGTCTCCCTTGCTTTTCCAATATCTGTGACTGTGCTCTGCTTGTGAAATAGGGACCAATAGTGTCAGATATTATAGTTTTTAGGGAGGTACTGGCAGGTGTGGGAGGGTGAAGTCAGTGGAACACGTAGCAGAGGACTTGACCTCTTCTTTGGCTTTGATTAAATTCCAAGCTGTAAAAGGGTTCTGGGAGCTGTAATGCCTGTAATGACACTTGGGGCTAGCATTATGAAATTTCAGGGTTTATACATGTAAGGTTGTTTCAAGGCAAATCACATAAATAAGCCATAACTGGATCCAAAGAACACAGAGGTACTGGAGCAGGGAAATGCATTGGTCTGGAGGAAGGTACGCAACCAGACTTGGATGATGTTGTAGAAGTGCCAGATTTAATGAGAACCCAGGCAAGTTACTTTCTCCTTCTCTCTCCCTTTCTTTTTCTTTCTCTATATGAATTGTGGGGGTTTCTCTTGTCCAGGACCTCCCATCCATTGTTCCCATTATACTCTGATGCCTTGGGTCCTTTTTTATGCTTGCTTGTAGGCAGCTGCTCTTAAGCAGTGATGGCAGCCTCTCCTCTTGGGGCTGTCACGAAAGAGTGTTGCGACAACCACTCAGTTAAGGATTCACTTGTGTCATGTTCCATTCTAAATGTGAGTCTTTTACTTTGCTAACTTAGGCCATTTATGCACCAGAATGTTATAGCGCTATGATTCCACTTTCAACAACCTATGGAATCCTGGGGTTTGCAATTTTGGGAGGGGCCACTTGGCCCCTCTCAAAACTGCAAACCCCAGGATTCCATAGGATGTTGAAAGTGAAATCATAGCGCTATAACTGTCTAGTGTGGAAATGACCTTAGACTGGTAGTGAGCAAAAGCAATCTGTGTCTTCAGGTATCAAGTAACCAGTGAGGAAACCAGAGCAGCAATAGGGTTAGTATTGTTCTTTTTGGCCGTGCTGCTCCTAAAATAGCTTCTGACTGGTTCAGCTCACTTCTAGTCAATTAAAAATGGGGTCTTCCTCAGCCTTCCAACAGTGCTTTCTCTGGGTGCAGGGAATGCTGTTCACCTATCCCACCAGAAGGCTGTTTGGGATTCCAGATTTGTGAGATCACTTCTATCCCACCAGGAGGCTGTTTGGGATTCCAGATCTGTGAGATCACTTCTAGGTTCAGTGCTATCTGTAGAGGTACAGAGTGATGCCAGTAGCGAAGAAGGCCATCATACCACAAGTGGAATCACTAGCAATCAAGAAAAGCAGCAAAGAGGAGGAGGACCAGGGAAGGAGAGGAGGAGGAAGGGGAGAGGGGAGAGGGGAGAGGGAGAGGGGGAAGGGGAGAGGGAGAGGGGGAAGGGGAGGGGAGGGGAGGGGAGGGGGGAGGAGGAGGAGATGCCTGGTTGAACATGAAAACAACATAATCTAGAACAAAGAGGGTGTTTTTCAACTCCATTCCTGTTTCAGCAAATCTGGAGTCAACATAGGACAGCCCATTTTTCTACAGGAGTACTAAATGTTAAAATTGCCAAGTATGGACTGAATGACTGATGAAATAATTAAAAATTAGACTCACTAATATCCTTCATGGCCCACCAGGCCATACTTGGCCCATAGCCAGGTGCCTTTTTTATTCACTGCTTCCAAAAATACAGAAAGCTATTGTATATTCTATTTATTTTATTTTATTACTTTTTTTTATTTGCTTGACTTATACGTCACCTCTTTTCCAAAGAATGCAAGGTAGCATACATGGCTGTCCTGCTTTATCTTCAAAACGACTCCATCGGGTAGATAGGCTATGAAAGAGTGTCTGTCCTAAGGTCATCCAGTGATTTTCATGGCCAGTGGGGACTAGAATCTGGATCTCCCAAATCCCTGTCCAGCACTCTAAGCACTGAGTCACATTGACTTTCACTGCATCAGTAGACAGCACTGAGATTGGTGGATCAAAGCAGGCACCAGCCTGTTATAGAAAATGTACCTGAAAGTGCCATGCCTCCATTAACTTACTCCAGAGTAGTGCTTTTTTTGGAGTCAATTTGAGTAAGGAGTTTTCAGGGCACAACTGTTAACAAAGAAGAGTCAAAGACAATGAAGTGAACGCCTGCCAGCTGTAAGACAGGGCATGGCTCAGAATGGATATATAGCTATACAGCACTTGCCATCTTTTATCCCTTGAGTCCACCTTGTAATCATGCCAGTATCCATGTGCAACAGATATTGTTGTGCACTGAGCTGGAAGATAATAAATAGGTCTGAGATTATGATTTACAGAGGGGTGTTTGGAACTCCTTGAACCAGTCGGGAAAGAAAATGGTGCTGGTACAAGCTGTCAGCCTCACAATTGTTTGCTTCCAGCCTCTCTCCAGAGGGCAATTTCTCCCAAGATGTAGCTTGTTTCTTGTCTCATCATCTGGAAATACTCAAATCGGTGGAACCATGGTTAATTACCAAAATGGCTGATCCACACGTTCTTAGCTGTCAGATTCCCCCACTCCTACCCAGCACCTTACTGTTGTTTTCTTTTTTAAGGATTTCTTTCTTTTTTCCTCTAAGCGATGAAATAATTCACATTAATGCAGACAGCAGATAGAATACTTCTATGATTATTTCCAGTTGTTTTAAAGGATGGCTTATTTAAAATGCATTACTTTCTGCATCTCTCTGTGTGTGTGGTTTTGTGTTATTTGCATGCATGCTGTGGTGTGTGTTTGGGGGAAGAGTGACATTTTTCAAAAGATTCTGAGTAAATTCTTTTGAAAGAATGAATGGATGGATGGATGGATGGATGAAAGTTATAACCAGGACAGCTATATATGCTTAAGTTAGAGCTGCAATCATGCACACATTTGCTCAGAGTGACTGTGTCCGCAACAGTGTGGTATAGTGGTTTTGAGTGCTGGGCCATTTCTGCACTATACTATTATAGTGCTATTATTCCATTTTCAACATCCTGTGGAATTATGGGGTTTGTAGTTTACTGAGGCCAAAGAGCTCTCTGGCTGAGAATTCTAAATGCTCCTCCCTAAATTGCAAACCCCAGGATTCCATGGGATGTTGAAAGTGGAATAATAGCACTATAACAGTATAGTGAGGAAGTGGCCATGGTCTAGGGCCCTGAACAACCAGGCTAAGGCCCTTTCCACAACTTACCTGCATCCAGCGCAGTTGCGTGGGGATCATATGAGCAGCCTCTTCCATGAGGCTCTCACGTCCCCTCTGTTTCTGCTCCGCAGGAGTTGCCTGACAGCCGGCAGGTAACATAAGGGCTCCGCCTCTTCCTTCCACAGCACAGCCAGGTATTTTCCCAGGCTGCGCTGGGGGAGGAAGCGTGAGGGCCATGGCTCCGGAGGCTCCACACACAAGGAAAGTGTATGTGGGGGGGGGCCATCGGCGCCTGCTGGCCCCAGCAGTGTTGTGCGATTGTGAGGACATTGTCTGAAATGCTCCTTGCAATTGCATGATGCTCTGGAGGCCCTTTCACATGATGAATGCCATGCAAAAAGGGCCTAAGAATTCCTGCTCAGGCTAGGTGGTCTTGGGGAAGTCACTCTCTCTCAGCCTCAGAGAAAGACAATAGCAAGCTTTCTCTGAAGAAATCTTTCCAAGAAAGACCTGTGATGGATTTAGCTTAGGCTCTCCATAAGTTGGAACTGCCTGAAAGACACATACCAACAAATTGTATTCATGTGGGTTACTTTCCAATAAACTTGTACAAAATTGCACTGTAAGGTTCGTCAGTAAATTCTTAATACCTCCTTTTCATACCTTTTGATGCCCCCACTGCCTGATTTTGTCACCTGTGCTGTCCCAACTTCCCTGATACCACTGAACTTTACTTGTACAGTGAAGTTTAAAAAGCATTTTCCTGGTAAAACACAAAGAACCACAAACATGGAAGCATGATTCACCTTTAAAATGAAGTATGTGATTCCTGCTGGCCTCTGGGGGCCAATTTTTCAATCTGCTTTCTGTACTTTTGCCAAAATTTAAAAATGTGTTGTGTCAGCAATGTGGCCTGCAATGGGTACCAAGGGGAAGTGGTCCCTAGACACACCAAATTGTGCACACCTTTAACAGACCTGGATCCCAACTAACTTCACTGCCTTTCATGGAATCTTGGTGTTTGTAGTTTGGTGAGGAACTAGAGTTCTGTGACAGAGAATTCTAATTACCTCCTCACTAAACTACAAATCTCAATATTCCATAATATGGAGTCATGATGCTCAGTGGTATCAAAGTGCTATAACTATGCAGCATAGAAAAGGTCTTAGTTGTACTATTCCTGGCTTTTCCCACTGGGTTTCCAACCAATGTCTGGCTGTCTTTATGGCACTGGTTCCTTAGAATGTTGTCTTACTCCTAATGCTGCTACCTTGGAGCTATAAAACATAATGCATACTGGAATGAGTAACATGATAGATTACTGGAAGCATCCTGTTGATGGCTATGAACTGCATTTCGGGACTTTGTAATAAGTAATCCTACCTGATTTTAAAAGGTAAGCAGGGTCAGCACTGATTAGTAATCGGATGGAAGACCACCAAGGAATACCAAATGCTGTAGGCTATATTTCAGAGGAAGGAGCTGGCAAAACCTGAGAATTCCTTCTCTCAGGAAACCCTATGAAATTCATGAGGTCACCAGAAGTTGGCAAGTGACTTGAAGGCACCTGTACACACATGCACAATATAACAAATTATTTTTAGAATAACAAAAATAATTTCCTTTCACAAAATTTTTTGATGGAATTTACTGCACAAATGGGTCCCCGAAACAGTCAGAACCTGACAGCTCCAGATCAATCTAGCAACCAGACTGAGGCATCAGGAATCTAACTCAATTTCTGGCCATTTCTACACTAGATTGTTATAGTGCTGTTATTCCACTTTCAGCATCCTATGGGCCCTCCCTAAACTGCAAACCCCAGGATTCCATAGGATGTTAAAATAATAGTACTATAACTGTCTACTGCAGAAATGGCCTCTGACATGACAGCTGGGTACTCAGTGTAACTCATAAGGAAAAAGCTAGGCTTCCCAGTTACGGTTCCGGGGAAACAATGAGGAAAGTGTGGGGAATTGAAATGATTAAGAACAGAAAGGGGAGCGAGAGTCAAAGTGGTAGCAACGGGTACAAGTGTCTCTTTTTTTTTTAAGTTTTCCCTTTTTTCAGACAAAAATTTACTCATTCCATTTCCATTCCATTTAAATTTAATTTAATTCAATTCCATTTAAAGTTCCATAATTTAATTTAAAATTTAAAATTTGAAATTCCATACATTTAATTCCACTCCATTTAAAAAAAAAAAATCCAAAAACCAGTGAGACTATTTCTAGGCATTGCTATATGCAGTTTTCCCATTGCACACACTTAAGTGTCCATACACTTGAATATATTTTAGTACATACAATTCCCTTAATATATGCATTTCTACAGTTTTCCCCTAATGAAAGTATTTTTGCACAAATTTGCTTGACCATAGAAGTGTGAAAACCAATGGAAATTGTTTTCTGATTTGTGAATTAGTCTGGGAATTGTAGACTGCGTGTGTATGCATATTCAAGTCACCTGTCAATTTATTGCGACCCCGTGAATTTCATAGTGTTTTCTTAGGCAAGCAAAATTCAGAGATGGTTTTGCCAGTTCCTTCCTCTGAAATATAGCCTACAGTACCAGGTATTTGTTAGTGGTCTCCCATCCAAATACTAACCAGAGATGAGCCTGCTTAGTTTCCAAGATCATACAGACTCTGATGCCTTTAGGGTATTTAGGCCCAAATGCAAATTAGTTCCAGCTATATTAAAACACAAACCAAATGACATTTTGCTGATCTCTAGGAAGCAGTAACAATTAGCTAAGAGTTTGCTTCCTGACTTGAGCATTCAGCAAGGACCAGCAGTGTACAGCAGCACTGGCTCAGAATCTACTAGGAGATAGCAGAGACATTTTCCAGGCAGCAGCATGAGCAGTTTCTTACTCCCCATGTTTTTAACAGTGGAAGCAGGAGAAGCCCTAACATTAGGCAGAATGAGACAACTTCCATCCTTCTATGTCTCCTGATCATTTATTGGAGGACACAGATATGTATTCTGCCTGGTCTGTCTTGCACCCCAGGGTGGAGGAGGACTCTTTCTATTGTCGCCACTGAAGTAAGATTCCTCTGCCGGCCTTGCTTCTGTAGATGGAATGGCGGAAGGTACCTTTTGTTCTTCACTGTAGGCAGCAAAAAAAGCCTTAGGATAGCCCTCACTAGCAGTGACTCCCTGCTCTTTGAAATTAGGCTACTGAAACTATAAAAGCTGAAGGAAAGCTAGATGTGGAGGTTTGTGCAGCAGAACTATGAGCTCAGTTGGGATACTGAAAACAAATTTCTGGCTGAGTTTATACTCTTATTTGTTTTGGCTTTAACAAGAAAAGGGAAGGTGGAGAGTATGAAGAGATGCACTATAATCTTAGAGAGAAAGGAAGGATTTTTTTACTTTTCTCAAATTTATTTATTTATTTATTTGTTATTTTGTGCAGAGCAGAAGACAGTATATATCCTTGTCGTGACAATACGAAATACCCTGGTTTTATATGAAAATGTTAATAAGAGGTAAGGACAATACTTACTAGGGATGCAGGCAAAATCTGCCACCCGATAGTCTGTACAATAGCCTTATGTGCAAAGGGGAAAAAATGTACAATTTTTGTTCAGAGCAAAGCCTAAACTGCAAAGATTCTTATCAGTCCAAGATTCTTCTTGTCAGAGTTTCCCGATGTTTGTCAAACACATTTTAATCATTTTCCAAATATTGTAAAATATTCTTTCCATCCCTATGCTGGACTGCCTTGTCTTTGTGGAAGCTGCATCCTGGCAGGAAAGAATCTTTGCTCTCAAAATGTATGGAGATTTATATACATATATACCAGTGGAAAACTATTGTGCTACTCTTGAAAGTGGTGGATGATGACGGAAGAAATACAAATAGAAGAGAAGAGAGAGCCAGCCTATTTTTATGTGTAAAAATATATGTCTAAGTAGCTTTCTATTTAGTGTGCCATGTAGAAAAATGCCTATTATATTCTGTATTATTTTCTACCACAAATCCTCCTGCATAGAAACTAAAAATATAGAAGAAGTGCTCTGTGTACAAGACAGATCTGTGACTCACCTGTTGAAATACATATAAGACAGATCCAATATATATATAACTCACTTACCAAAGAGCTTACCTATTTATTAAAGGAATGCAAGAAGTATTCAGTATTTGGTGAAGTCTTTGGAACATCTGGCTCTAACTGATAGACCATGAGGTTCCAGTAACTAAAACTAAATCAGTCCCACAAACCTGAAGTCTGACCACCCCTGAATACAGAAGCAGAGGGCTTTACCCAACTATTGAGCATCTGATCATTCTGTCTGAGAGTCAGGATCAGCACTATCATTTGGTGAAGTGAACAAGCTGCCTCAAACAACACATTTTTGGTTTCATAAAAGGGCATAGAAATGTTTTCATCATGGTAATTGCAGCTTTACTGTCATGAATGAAGGGAGATGCGCATATGAGAGTCTTACAATAACTTGATTGGCCTGGAGTATTATGCCTCTTGACAAAGAAGAGTATTTACTGCTGTACCTCAAACAGCCTTGCCTGAGGCTGTGCTGAAAAGACTTCAGAGAGCTCTCCTTCTGTCACATGGAGAAGACAAGAGCAACTGGTCAACACTGACTATTAAACACCAAGCCATTTTATCCATTTTTCCTTCTTAAATATATAACTAATTTATTTTTATTTTTTAAAAACAGTAACAAAAAGGGGAAATTCCTGCTGTTGCCTGCTTTTAACTCTATGCTGTGCTTTACAAATGATACATTACATTCACTCCTTCAAATTTCTCTGTCTCTTCCCTTCCTCCCACCTGTTCAGTATCATGTCATGTTGTTACTCAAATTTGTCATTCTTAATGCAGGGTGTAGTTTATTTTAGGCCCCATAGAAATAATAACAGCAATCATCAGGCCCCAAATAAAGAGAACATTGTCCTCTCAGGTGGCTTCTCCCACTTTAGCCATGTGAGTCCTGATATCAGCTGGGAAGGAACGAAGGAAGGCAGGAAACAAGGAAGGAAATGGCATACAAATGTGTTTCACTTTTAGCATTGGAAGGACTGGAACATGTGCTTTAAAAAGCCTGGAGTGAATATCAGTAATGAAAGCAGAATTTCTAATGGCAAAGCTTTTGGAGGCTGCAGAAGTTCACCCAAGAAGTGATTTGACAGCTCCAAAACTACTTCCCAAAGAGTCATGATAGACTGATGTCTCCAGATAACTAGTTCACCCTCTGTACAGTACTTGGAATATTTTAGATGGGTGCTTGACATTTACCTTGAATGGAGTATAGCATGTGGGTGCTGCTACAATGGGGAGCCTCTTAAGATATTGCCAAAGCAATGCTGTCTGCCCAGTTTCCTCTGCAGTTTTCATAAAACAAGGAGAAATGCTGGGAAAAACCCAAGATGCCTCCACCAAAGTCATTTTGCTATCCTGCCTCACTCCACAGATGAAAATAGAGAACTGCCTGGAACCCTCTGGTTCTCATAGGAATAGTCACCACATGAACACTACACATATACATGCCATACTACCTTGTTTCATACATTGCATTTGTCTCTGTAGCTATCATCTTCTACTAGCATGATTTTTGTTATTGCTATTAATAGCCACTTGGAAGAGGGTGGGAATCAAGGACATTCTTGCAACTCCTAGGCTCCCACCACCCAGTCCATTGTTGGACTTTTTTTTCAAAGAAGAGAGGGGAGAGAATGACATCCCCTGAAGCCTCCAGAGAGTGTGATTCTCCACTGAAACAAGGTACATCCCCTTGGTGTGTTATTTTAGACCCTGAATGAATTTTTGAGAGACTGAAATGACCTTGTGTTCACTTCTATTTTTGCCATAGGTTGCAGCAGATCCAGGGCTGACAGAAAATGGCACCTATGGCTGCTAGGGTGATGAATTGGTAGCTATAGCAGCATTCTGCTTGGAGAACTTGCATACTATACCACACTGTACAGTATTCTGGGTAACAGACATAGTCTGGAAAGAGAGAGGGTTTTTTTTTTCCCCCCTGAAACCAAGACTTCTTGAGGGTTTATCCCAGCTTCTCCTTCCTCTCCTGGTCAGGGACCAATTCAGAATCAAATCAGGGACCAAGTCAGGATGATGAGTAGGAAGCCTTAGGAGCACTCTGCCTGAAGAACTTATATACTATAGTAGGTAATAGATGTAGTCTGGAAAGCGAGAGGGCTCTTTCATTTCCCCCCCCTGAAACCAAGACTCTTGGGGGTTTGTCCTGCCTTTTCCCTATGGTATAATTTCTCCTTCCTCAGTCAGGGACCAAGTCAGAATCAGACTTCTCTCAGGCCCTTTTCGCACCTTACCTTCATTGCGGCGGTGGGGGGCGGTGCTCGTGCGAGCAGCCATTTGCGTGAGCTGCTCACGGCAGCCCTTCTGCCTCCCGCAGCAGCTTGCTGGTTGCGCGACCGTCATGTTAGCACCCTGCCCCTTCCTTTCGCAGCGCAGCCTGGGAGCTGTAGGCTGCGCTGGGGGAGGAAGCACGACCGGGCCAGCTTGTTTGGTGCACCACATGCAGGTAAGTGCACGAGGGCCCTGCGAGCATTGCACGACTGCGCAGTATTTTTGGCTTAGAGCCAAAAATAAAAAAAATGCGCGCACGGCCCGCTTTAGGCTCGTGAGCGTCACGTGAGTGGGAGTGCGTCGTATGGACCGACGCTCCCATTCACTCGACACTCAAGGGGCCCTTGCACAAAAAAAACCTGCATGCAAAAAGGGCCCCTGTCTGAGATTTAATTTCTAGAGACCTAGGACTAAGGAACTGGAAACTTGACCTTGAAGAAGGGCAACTGATACAACACACACTGGCACATACATTGGTCTTCAGGTAATCAACCAAGACCCTTCTCAAAGTGCCTCTGACACAAGAAATACAGTGGGTGGTAGGGCTATTTCAAATTGTCAAGGGCTATTTTTCAGAAGTTTCACTCCACTCAAAATTAACCAGAGGCATTTAACTGGCTTGGGTTAAGGGAGTGAGCCAAAAATATGTGGAGGGAAAGAGAATCAAAGTGGCTACCATAAAGATAATGGCTGTTTCCTTTACCAGGAGCCACTGATTGTAGAGGACAGCTGTTGAATGTCTGCAGAAAAACATACATTTTAACAAGAGAGCATATCATTCCTTCAACAGTCCATTTTACTCATGAGATGGACTGTTAGTTAATTGGCCTTCAAAGAAAGGGCAGCAACTGAAGCAAGCTTGTTAATGATATAAAAGCACGGTGTGACATTCCATGCAATTCTATTTTTAGATCTGAACTACTAAGAAAAATGTGGCTTTATGTTTGGATTTCTTTCATTTTCAAATAAAAAGGTCCTTCACAAAAACTGTAAAAATTAGTTTCCTCAAAATCAATCCAAAGGTAATTTTAATGTTCACATTTGTCTCTTTCTTTCTTTCTTTCTTTCTTTCTTTCTTTCTTTCTTTCTTTCTTTCTTTCTTTCTCTTTCTTTCTTTCTTTCTTTCTTTCTTTCTTTCTTTCTTTCTTTCTTTATGGAGAGCAGGAAAAATCAAAGATTAACAGTGCATTCTTGTATCTAATCTGAAGTAAGTCTCAATCATTTTGAAGTTGAAAAAATAGTGAAACGGAACAAGTATGTCAACGTGCTGGAGCATTAGTGAAATGTTTTGGGCAAATGACATTTGGAGAGAGAGCATTTCACAAAATTCTTTCCACTTGTACTATTAGGCCACTTTCAAGTATTTGTGATTGAATTATTGCTTCCTTTCCAGCCATAATATGTGAGTTGGTTTGGAGTGAGTTCAGAGAAGGGAAAGAGGATGACAAGGGGTATGGAGAACAAAACATAAGAGGAAAGGTTGAAGGAGGAGGACATGTTGAGCTTGGCGAGAAGAAGACTGGGGGGTGACATCACCACACTCTTTAAATACCTTAAGAGCTGCCACAAAGAGGGATGGGTGGGCTTGTTCTATGCTGTCTCAAAAGGTAGCCTTAATGGTTTTAAGTTACAAGAGGGTAGATTTTGATTGAACATTAGAAGGAACTTCTTGACAGTGAAAGTGGTTTAGCAATGGAACCAATTGCTTAGAGAGGTGGTGGAGTCTTCTCCCCTGGATGTCTTCAAAAAGATGCTGAACAGTTACCTGCTAGGGATTCTCTAACTGGAGATCCTGCATGGAGAGGGAAGTTGGACTTGATGGCCCATAGGACCCCATGCAACTCTATGGCCATTTCTGCATTATCCTGACGTCATCCTGACAGCACCTTTGCCAGGATGGAAGTGTGTCCCCAATGCTCCCCTCTGCACCTGGCCAGCTGCCTGCAGATGCAAGCACAAGTAATACGCACCTTCCTTCTGCAGTGCAGCCAGTCTCTTTCCTGTGCTGCTATGGGGAACGAAATGCCTAGATAGCACTTCTGCCTACTGTTCATGGCCACTGGCAATGGGAGCACCATGTAATTGTGGGACATTAATGGATTTTTTTCCCCATTAATGGAATATATCACAATGGCAACAAGTGGAGGTGTGTTGGCAGTGGAACCATGATGATATCATGCAAAAGCACTACTTGCAAACTGTCAGCAATACCCCGCCGTTGCAGAACAGCAACAAGACTCTTTAATTGATCCAGTTGTTACCCTGACTTCTGGTGGTCCCCTTGGGAACATCTTGATTAGCTCCAAAAATGCCAAAGTTGGAAAAATTAGCAGAGCACTGGCTTTTAACAATGCAGAGGGCAGGGCAACACTTAGCAAGATCTTTTACCCAATGTCTACAGAATCAGACTGTGAAAGAACCAGGCTAAACGTTCAATCAAGATATTTTGTTAGAAAATATATTCAAACACACATACTCAGAGGCAACCACTCATGCAAGCACACAAGGACTATCAAGATGGAAAGAGGTGAAAATTGATAGGGGAAAAGCAGAGGAAATGTGGAAAGGGGTGATACTGCACCTGTCCAGAAGTCTTCGGCTGGGGAAAAAGACAAGTGGAGAGAAAAACCCAGTATAGGGAGGGGGCTGAGGGGAGTCTCAGCTAACAGAATGACAGTCTGCTAGTCAAGCATGGGAGAGCTCCAAAATGGAGTCTCAAAAAGGGGGTCTAGTTACAGGGTGAAACATGCCTCTGGGGCAGACCCCTTTCCCGGAAAGGATCATGGCCAAAACTGAAGGATAATGGTTGCGTGATAGCTGCCTGATGACTGCCTGATGGTCGCACGGTGTAACTGGACCTTGTTTTAATATGTCTGGGGGAATCATGCAATCTCCCCAAAGTATTGTTGTAGCTGATGGCCCATTATCTGTGCTTATGTGCCTTTCCAAGATTTCTTATGGAGACGTGAGAAGCGAAGTTTTGTGTCTTTGATCTTTTGTCCGATCACTAGCCTGACTGTCTATACACCAGCCCAGTCACCTCTGGCTTGGATGCATTTTAATATTAAAATTATACTCCCCGGGCTGGGGTCTGTTAGCAGGGGTTACAAATCTGCTAGCAGGGGTTACACAGTGAATTGGAATTCTTTTAGTTCTGTGAATTTTTAGCCTTCTGTTTTATATTTTTATTGGCTGTTGCTGCATCATGAAGTTGCTCCTCTTTTTAAAATGGTCATTTTAACCTATAGGTTTTCTTCTTTTAAAAAAAAATGACTGAATTTAAGTGCCTCCAAACCATTTATTAAAGAGAGTACAAATAGGCAAATTTATATTAAAATATATATATATCACTTAGATAGGATAGCCTCAAAGAGGAAGGGAACAAAACAGATAGGGGGATTTATGATGGATACTGTATACTGGTTCTATTCATGATAAGTAGGGGCAATTGAAGTACATACTTTGTCTTTTTCTGTTTCAATTACAGAACAATTTTATACCACATGTAAAGCTTGGCCTTCTAAGAGCTACCCTCTTTAGGTTCTCAATATTCAAGCCCCTTAGACATAATTCCAGCCAGAAATCATACCAATTTACGCAATGAAAACTTCAATTTCAAATCATGTCACAAATCAAAATAAAATGAAAGTATAATTCCTCACAGAAGTAATAGTAAGAGTTAAGAATATTGTTTGGTATTCTCAATCAGCTACTTAGCTACATAGCTACCTTAGTTATGTATCTAAGTAGAGTGTCCTAGCCCAGTCGCACTCCCATCCTGACTTAACTGACATCAGATGCTGTAAACAGTGGGGATCTATTCCCTTCTTGATTGGGATGCAACAGACTGATGTTTCCACCCTCCTCCCATTAGCAATATCTAGTGCAACAGCCAGAAGCAGTATCCCTATCACAGTTCCACTCCATACTGTTACCCCAAAAGGTGGGGCACCACTTGAGGTCCTCTAGCACTATCCACAACTTTGTGCAAACTTGGGGAATCAAATAGTTCTAAGTAAGAAGGCTGCAAGAGGTGAGGTAACTAGCAAGATCTTTCCACCAATATTTACGGGATCCTTGCAGGAAAACCAGCCAAAGACTCAAACGAAAACTGAAAATGTGTTCATTGAGGAGAATTCAATCATACATACATGCAAGATTCAGACAGTCATGCACTCACACAAGAGCTAATCAAATAAAAAGGAGGAAAGTTATGGATAGCAAAGCTTAGATTTTTGAGTGATTATTACCAATCCAGAAGAGCAGCAAAGAAATAGTGAAGTGGCTTAGACTTATGTCTAAGCGCAGCAGAAATCGAATTCAGAGTGACATAGTGGCATCTAGGAAGTGAAGAAACTGCAGTGAGCTGGTCGAAATGAAGGATTTTTATACCCAAAAATTTGCCTGGAGGGCATGTGTGTAAATGGTTGTCTGGTAGAGCAAACAAAGGAGTTGGCAACTCAGACAATGGGATCCTGGACAAGTTCATAGTCTTAGCATATAGGTGACAAAGAATTAAAAGCTGGTTTGATAGCCTTATACCACTTGGGCAGGAAGGGGTATAAAGGAATAGATGTTGAAGGGGAGACAAAACAAGTACATTACTGATTAAGATTTCCATGCAAACATTGGTGATTCTTTTGTCTCATCTCTTTGCTCAAGTGTGTAGCTGGAAGTTCATTAGCACTTGAAAGCTTCTGGTATGACTTAGCCAAGCCAGTGAGGGGTCTCATGACCTGTTTATCTGGCCAACTTGCCTCTTATTCAGCCTGGATTTCAGCCATAGCAGTGTATGATTTATATCAATTAAGCCATATCAAATGTGGGGGAGTGTGTACGGCCCCCAACAATTCTACGAATCTACTGGAGAAGCATCAGTCAGATGTATCCCAATTGACACAATTGTTCCTCATCTCTCACAGTGGCTGCTCCCCAGTTGTCACAACTGGAGGACTTCTACAATTCCAATGTATTCCTTACACTGTTAAATACATGGGGATTGTAAATACAAATCAGTTAGGGATGCACAACTTTAGATTACACATTTGTAACTGCAATTGTGAATTCCAGACATTGTTTGTATTGACAAAGTAAAGTCCCAGTGAGTCTTGTTAGTTTAACATTTAATGAGGAAGAACAGGATATAATGAAATGAAATGAGAAGATGAATGAATTCTTTAAAAGGTTATCAAGGGCCTAAGCCTGAATTAACAATTCTACAAAGACTTGCATCAATGTTTACTAGCAATTAACAAATTGCAATCAAAATGAAGAGGTTGCATCTAAAGAGATTTCCAACTAAATGAGAAGATGCAGATAATATTTGTATTAAATTGGCAAAAGTTATTTATTCATCATTACCAGATTACAGATGTTTGGTCCTGTAGTATTATGATTATCCATGTTCAAGAGCAAATGACTGACAATTGCCCCAGTTAGCATTTAAAGATCAAAATCACAAAATAAGAGAGAAGCTGCATGTGATGTTAAATATGTTTCTTGAAGTTCCTTAAAGCATTTTATGGGAGAGTCAAACCAGCATCTAAACCATGATGCACATAGAGGTTGTTAGTGATCTCCTCTCCCATGGTCTTGATGAAAAGCCTCCCTACAATTCATTAAGATTGTTTCAGAGAAGATAAATGTAAACCTTACACAAGATAGAGGCAATGTATGAGCCTCCGGGCATTGTTGGACTGCATCTCCCATCATCTCTCTCACCTCTAGTTATGATTGTTACAGCTGATGGAAGTTACAGTCCAACAACATCTAACAGTTCATAGATTCAACAATCCTAGCCCACACAATCCTATATGGGTCCTTTCAGATCTGATATTTAGACTTTTTAAAAGAAATATGGATTTAATACTATAGGTGTAGCTCTCTACACCACTTTGAATTTAAGATGTGAACCAAACCAGCTAGGCAAAATAAGCCAAGTTCAGATATGTTTTTAGGACCACACAGCCTTAGTGGCCATGAGCTTAGTTTGAGGACGAAAATTCTCCAATTGCTTAGTGTCATGGTCTTGATTTGAGACCCACATCTTAGGTTCTTTCACCCAATGAAAGCTGGAATACCACTTTCACGACTGCATTTTCATGGATTGTTAAAGCAGCTATGTGAATATAGGTTTGCTTACATGGATGAACACCTTGGCCCTTTTCGCACGGGCCTTTTCTCGTGCGACAGCCCCGTGAGCCTCGCGGGAGTGGGAGCGTCGCTCTGCACGACGCACTCCCACTTCCGCCGGGCTCACGGGGCTGAAGCGGCGCGAGCGCGGGTTTTTGATTTTCGCTTCGAAGCGAAAATCATCCGCGCTCACACAACGCTCCCGGCGCCCGAGCGCACTTACCTCTCGTGCGGAGCGTCGGGAGCCAGCCGGGTCACGCTTCCTTCCCTCCGCCCCTGCGGAAGGAAAGGACGGGGCGGGGCGCTAGCGCAACGGACGCGACACGTCCTGCTTCGCGCGTGCGGGGGGGGATGCGACAAGCGCCTTTCTCGCGCACGCGGGGGGGCGGACGCGACAAGCGCCTTTCTCTCGCGCGTGGGGGGGATGGAGGGGACAGGCTCCTTTCTCGCGCACGTGCGGGGGGGAATGGATGGACGCGCGAGCCGCCACCACCTCCGGGAGGCTGCCGCTTCCCCGCTCGTTCCTTCACCTGCGGAAGGAAGGAGGGGAAGCGGCAGCCTCCCGGAGAAGGCTTCTTGCGCGAGCCGCCCTCCTCCGTCGCGCGAGCGCCGGCGCTGCGAAAAGGGCCCTTGTCTTCAGATGGGAGTCATTTCAACAGCTGGGGTAGCTTCCTGCTCATATCTAAGCATGACTAATCTCTTCTACAAATGGCTTCTATTTTACACCCCTTTTCTTCCATTTTGAACAAAGTCAGCATTGCTCTCCTAAATAAATACCCCAAAGTGGAGAAATTTCTGCTAGAAGTACTATTCCCAGTGGTTATATTGTTGTTACTGATAGAAGCAGTGTTTACATTAGGTTGGCAACAGAATGCCAAAAAAAAAAGAAAAAGAAAAAAAAAAGTAGGATCTCGCCAAACTCAAGCACAGTTAAATTCTATTAATAACATGAAATAAAGGTTTAATTAATGACATATTTTGCAAAAGCAACGTTTCATTACTGTTTGCTGGGAAGACGGAGGCATGGGCTGGAAACACTCATTCTAATTAATCCTGCAAGTGGGAGCGTTTGGTGCAAGGTCAGAGAATAATAGGCGAATGTGTGAATCAGCAGGATGCAGCAGCAGTGAGAATGATCATTTGAATAAAAGCAGTTGTGTTATTTTCCCCCTTTGGACTGTGGGCTGTTCAATGTTCTGGATGAATATAACACAATCAGTCTGTTCTCTGGTGTATATCCACTTCCTGCTGACTCAGGGCAACTTGCATCTTCTGCCATTTATTAAAATGAAACATTCGTATTGAAATTGCTGGGGTGTGGTTTTTTTGTTGTTGCTGCTGTGATTTCCCAGCGATGACCAGCTCAACAGCAATAATGACATTGTTAAAGTGGCAGTTTTGTTTAAGACAAATGGTCATCTCCTGGGTGTTGCAAAGTGAACACAAACCAACCTGTCATCTTTGTAACGGGAATGCTTGATAGAGCTGGGTGATCACTGTGCTCTGTTGGCATCTGTTGGGAGGCTTTCTGAGAGAGAGGTGGGTAGGATTTTACCAGCCATTGATCCATTTTTATGCCCACTACAACTTCATTACTAGGCAGGATTGGGTTCTAATTTTTGGAGATCTTGGGGAATATAGGGGCAGGAGATCCTCTTTTCCTTTTTGCCTTGAGTGACGCTTTCCTCTTAGACCCACAGATCCTTCCCTTCCTTTAGCATGCCCCCCTTCCAAATTTATTTAGGCTTCTTTCAGATCCAACAAACAACCAGTATTTTAAAAGCAATCCTATACTGAGACAATCTCTTAGGCCATTTCTGCCCTATACTGTTATAGGGCTATTATTCCACTTTCCTATGGAATCCTGGGGTTTGCAGTTTAGGGAGGGGCCTTTAGAATTCTCAGCCAGAGAGCTCTTTGGTCTCATTAAACTACAAACCCCAGAATTCCACAGGATGTTGAAAGTGGAGTAATAGCACTATAACACTGTTGTGCAGAAATACCCTTTGTCTCCATTTTCTGGCATTTTTCTGAATTCCATCCGCATTTGCTTCCTCTCCTTGTGTCCTATTGGGTTGTGAGAACTCATGGGCCCTTTTCGCACGGGCTTTCTGTCGCGCGACAGCCCCGAGAGCCTCGCGGGAGTGGAAGCGTCGCTCTGCACGACGCATTCCCACTTCCGCCGGGCTCACGGGGCTGAAGCGGCACGATCGCGGTTTTTTTGATTTTCGCCTCGAAGCAAAAATCACCCGCGCTGGCGCAACGCTCCTAGCGCCCGCGTGCCCCTGCGGAAGGAAGGAGCAGGGCGCTAGCGCGACGGACGCGACAGCCTCCTTTCTCGCGCGCGCGGGGGGGGACGGATGCGACAGGCTCCTTTCTCATGCACGCGGGGGGGCGGACGCGACAGGCTCCTTTCTCGCACACGCAGGGGGGACGGACGCGACAGGCTCCTGATTCGCCGGGGGGGGCGGCTCGCGCATCGCTGCCGCTTCCCCCTCGTTCCTTCGCCTGCGGAAGGAAGGAGGGGGAAGCGGCAGCCTTCTGGAGAAGGCTTCTTGCGCGAGCCGCCCTCCCCCCTTGCGCGAGAAGCCTTAATGCGAAAAGGGCCATGTTTTTTTTTCTCCCACATTAAAATGCACACATGTTTTTATTACTTTTTCCTAATGCCCACATATATCTACACATTTTACCTAATGAATTCATTTGATCCTATTAACTAAAGTGCACATAAGTACTTTCAATTACACATATTTTTATCTACTTTTCATTTTTAAAATGTAGGCATTTCTTGTGCATATTTCTCTGAAATGCCTCATCAGTTATACAAATGTGTAAATTCTGGAGGTGAAGCATATATCTTCTTGTAAGAAGTCTTGAGAGATACCAAAAAAGATCCTCTTTTCATCATAACTGGTGAAGCCAACAAAATTCTTTTCTGTCTCTACTCTGACCCCAATGCCATGTCATCATCAGCATCACTCAGAAGTCTGAGCTTAAGAGGCAATTCACAACATTTTAATGACCATTTGATAATTATGTCCTCTTTGTTCTTCTACAGAAGAGATGGACAATTGTTTTTCTCCTACGAGTCAGAACCTATAACAGGTCAGCAGGGGTATAGCAACTGCAGACTTCCAAATTAAGTCATTGCCCCCTCAAACAAGATTTCTGCCCTCCCAAATGGAATTTTTCCTCTGGTTCCCAAATGTCTAAGATTTCAGAAGTGAGGCATTGACAGTCATTCACACCTACATCTGTTTTATTCATTGTGCTGTTTGGGTTTCCTTGGGCATTTTGCCTTCTTCTTATCTTTGGATGCTAATGCTGTATTTCCAGAATGCTCAACTGAAGTTTTAAGTTACCACAATGCTCAAGAAAATGGGATCTGAAGGGAAATGTCCATTCTTATCATGGGGGGGAGAATGACCTCATTGTCCCTGCCCATAGCCACACCCTTGTCAGGGGCCACATGCTGAGAGGGATGGCCACAGTTAGTGGTGAGCATTCTCTTTCTCTCCCCCCTCTCTCTCACACACACACACAGAGAGAAAGAGAGAGAGAGAGAGAGAGGTGATGCACGAATCCTCCCTGCTTGCTCTCCTACCTCTTACTATGGTGGTTCCCCAAACTTGGTGCTCAGCTATTTTGTGGGTTTGCTTCTAGAAGGAAGCCACCCTGAGTACTAGTTTGGGGAGTATGGAGAGATATTAAATCGAATCAATCAAGTCAACAAATGGTCAGGGCCAGTACAATTTTCTTGGGGATAATAGTGCACAAGAAGAATCATGCTTGTGCATTATCCTCTCCAGGAAAATTGCACTCCCCAGAGACATTGGAACTCCTCATCCACCCTTGAGGAAACATCAAACTTGAGGAACATAGTTTGTGGGAGGACTTGCAGGAGGCAGTGGAAGAGATGTGGTATTGGCTTGGACATCCATGTAAGTTGACCACATGTGATCAAAGGAGAAGCATGAGCTGGATCAGACCAATATCTCAACAGTCAATTTTCAGTGTTTGGTGAGACACTTCTACAAGCAAACTGTTAAGATAGTGGACTTCTCATGTCCTCCCATGTTCTCAGTCTAGAGTACTTAGGGGGTGCTCCTTCTAATTATGGATTCCATTTAGGTATCATGAATACTATGGACAACACACATATAAATGTTCTTATGTGGTCCTGAGTGTACACATACATTGTCTGGAAGAATAGTGGGGACTTCTTACTATGGGCTTTATCACATGAGGCAGGTAAATCACACTTACAGAAGGTAAATAGACTTATTACCTTCTTCCTCTTCTGTTGTTCTCCTAGTGGGAGACCATCTGGAAAATGTTTCTTTTATAAAGGAGGTCATTCAAATTAATCCATTAATGACCTCCGTTGTAAAAGAAACACTTTCTAAATGGTTTCCCACCAGGAGAACAAGGGAAAAGGACCTATGTCATGTGGTAAGTCCCACCCAAAGATGCTATTCTCCTGCTGAAGTGCAATTTATGTGCCTCATGTGATAAAGCCCTAACTGGCAAGGAAGATTGTTAGACATTGGCTTGTTATTGTTCTTGAATATTGTTCAGAATTTCATTAAACCCTCCACTGTCTGCAAGGATCTTGAAAGAGGATGCATTAAATATTGCCTGATATCAAATGGTGCTTTGTGACTCCTAAAGTCCTGATCAAAATCTAATGAGCAGATCTGAGCACTTCTACTTCCTAGCAGTACTGTTGGAAAGCTCCTAATACTATATGCCTTGCTTGGGACCCAGCACTTGGATGTTTTACTTTTTTGGGCTGCAGCTCCTAGAATTCCTCAGCTTACATGATCAGTGGCTCCTTTGTTTGGGGGATTCTGTGAGTTTCAGCCCTCCCCCCCCAAAAAAAAATCCATCCCACAATTATTCCAAAATCTGCTTGGACCTAAATATCTGAGACAAGGATTCATCATTGAGATTTCCATAGCCTCGAGGGAAATTTTTCACACGTAGTGCTCTGAAGTACATGTGTGGTCATTTCTCTGAGACTTGCTGCAAAATTAATACCTTTCCATCTGCACAAGTAGTCTTAAGGAACAAAATGCCTCTAGAATACTAAGATCTTGTTCAGATACATTTTGGTCACACTCACTGCCACAGGTTGTTGTTCTAACCTAGACTGAGATCATAAGAATGGGCCATAGCTATTTTACATCACACTCTCTGGCATATAAGAAGAATGGTAAATTTTGCCAACTAAGTGAATTTTCCTTCTCCTTTTCTGCAGGACAGTTGGGATTTGCACTGCCAGTTCCACATCTGAGGTTAAGCACGGTTGTTAATAGCACTAGGATAAAAGTTGTCTGGCTTCCTGTGGCATGTCCTTTAAATGGGATGTATTGCAGTGTTTCTGACAGTCTGGCTTTCTCTGGACATCCTGCTGCTTACAGCCTCACAGTCATTGCTTGATAGCGTGTAGATACTGACTTTGTGAAAAATGGGGCACTATCAAGCTGCCATTGTACAGCTATTGAGACATTAATGCAATACTGGCAGGCTGTGTAAGCTACAGGCAATTGGAATAAAGCTTATAATTATGAAGGGAGCCTATTAAAATGTGCAGACTGAAAAGTGCACCCTACAAAGCTTTTTATTTCATGACGTGTTCTCATTTTTTTAAAAAGTTTGCTTAGGCCACCCCTCCTCAGTCACATGTGACATGAAATGTTCTGGGATGACATGGAAGGAAAAAAAGCAACAGCTCTCTTCGTGGAGACACAACATTAAGTTGCAATGAACTTATTTATGTATCGCAACATTTATTTATTTATTTACATCTATAGCCCCTGCTTCCTTAAAAAAAAGTTCTCCAGCAGATTTAAAACACGAAATGCACACAGATGCATTTAATTAAAATAACATCACTAAAGTAATATTCCAAAAGAGACAGAGAGAATAAGAGAGAGAGAGAGAGGCCATTTCTGCACTATGCCATTATAGTGCTATTATTACACTTTCAAAATTCTGTGGAATTCTTGGGCTTGTAGTTTACTTAAGTCAAAGAGCCAAAGAGCTGTCTGGCTGAGAATTCTGAATGCCCCTCCCTAAACTGCAAACCCCAGGATTCCACAGGATATTGAAAGTGGAATAATAGAACTATAACTGTGTAGTGTGGAAATGCCAGAGAGTCAACAGATGACTTGAAGACACACAAAGAAACACACACAGAGACACACAGACATATTAATAACCACCATAAAATATAGAATATGTGATATAGACAAGTATTCATTAAATGAAAACTTTAACTTTCATGTACTTCCTTCCTTTTGCAAAATGCCCAGGAGAAGAGTCAGGAATATCTCCCATGGACAATTGTTTCATAAAGAAGGGATCACTGCAGAAATGGCCCTGTGTCTGCTAACCACCTAATTCAGTGTATGTTATCAATGGGCTCGAGCAGTGGTTCTTAACCTGGGTTCCGCAAAGCCCTGCTTCTGGAAACCAACAGCAGCTGCAGCAACAGGAATAAGGTTTGTCATTTACTGAGGACCTCTAAATGTCCCTCTCTAAACTGCAAACCCCAGGATTCCATAGGATATTGAAAGTGGAATAATAGCATATAACAGTATAGTGCGGAAATGGCCTTAGAGAAAGGCAAAGGCAATAAATCTTGCTAAGAACAGGTTTGCCTTTGGGTCGATAAGTTTGCCTTAAGATCACCATAAGTCAGTTTTCAAGGGACAGAGACATGATGGCTAGAAAGAACCTTCCCTCAGCAGCACTTTGTTGTCTTGTGCCTTCAAGTCACTTTCAATTCCTGACAACCCCAAAGTGAACCTATCACAGTTTGTTTTGGGGTTTTTTTTGGCAAGATTTGTTCAGTGAGGGTTTGCCTTTGCCTTCCCCTAAGGCTAAGAGAAGATGACTTGCCCAAGGTCACCCAGTATTTGTGTGGGGATTTGAATCCTAGTCTCCAGAAGCCTTTAATAAATAAATATGTAAATATTTAAATACATATTTAAATATTTATATCTTGAGTGAAGTCTTGGGGGACCCTGGCAATAAATTATATTTACAAGGAGTCCCAGGTAGAGCAAAAGTTAAGATCCACTGGACTAGAGACCAAGGCTTCTCATGCTGATGTTTGGTCAACCTCCTAAAGCTCCAAGTGGCCCTTCATGATACCTGGTTCCAGTGTTAGGGATTTAAAGATAATGGCTAGCACTTTAAAGTGGGCCCAGAATTGCATCAACAGCCAGCGAAGCCAATACAAAAGAATCTTACATTTCCCTGTTATCCAGCCTCAGCAACATGCATTCTGAAATGAAGAGCATGTTAAAAAAAATCTTTTTTAACTAGACCTTTACAGATTAGTTTCTATGGATATAGTGTACACACACACATTTACCGAATAGGTTGATGATTGGGATATTGCTTATGGTTTGAATGCTGACTAGAACAGAAGATTGAGTGGCAGCATCTAAATCCTTAAAATATTTTTCACATGAAGGTCAAACTGGACAAAAAGCAACAATTGGTGGGGAGAGGAGTCAAGTTTGCTCATCAGTAAGAAACATGCATGAAGATAGCTAGGATATCATCATATCTGTGCATACCAAGTTCAGTCAAAATTTATTCACAAATGTGTGTTCTGGAATAGAAATTTCAGAAAACCAAAGTGCTGGTTAGGGGATATCAAAAACAGAAAATATATCAGGCCTAATACCTTAGCATGGTCTTAGTTCTGGTTCTGCTGGATGATATATGGGGTTTGGTGACTCTCTGATCAGCCATATGGATTTGTATGACATAACAGACAGACATACAAGCAAACCCTTTATTATGATCTGTCTGTCTGTCTAAAATAATGAATACTGTTATTATTTAAACAGTATTTAACTTATGTATATATGATTAAGATTCTCACGGCATGAGTAGAGCACCCTTTTCCTCACGAGGATTCCTCCCTTCTCAAAATCCATGCTGTTGGGGCTTTCAGAGTCCATTTCGGACATCAAGTTTGGTGATTCTGTGATCACTGCAGAAAAGCAGTGGCTTGCATTTGTTCCATTTGCACAGTGAAATATTTGAATCTCCAGTGGAATGTGCCAGACATAAAAATTCCAAATCAAGAACTGGCAGCTTGCATTTTTCCAGATGGTGCGGGACTATAGCTCCCATAGCCCCCACTAGCACAATTGGTGAAAAATAGTAGGATGATGGAATAAAAACGTGGAGGAAGAGGGGGAAAGGGGAATATGGCAGCACCCATAAGACTTTTTTTTTATTTTAGCATGAGCTTTCATGGATATAAACCCATTTCTTTAAATGTGGTACAGAGTGATATCAAAGCCTCAGGTTGTAAAGCATATTCATGCAGTTGTAGGAGTAGAACAGAATGTAATAGGACCCAGAAATATTTACATCATGTCATTTTAACTAAATATGCAAAAGACTGGGTGAGGCAATACTGGTCTTTCAGATCTCTACAATGGTCAGTTAGTGTTGATGTACGAAAGCAATTAATTTGTTTACAAAAAGTCAGTTTCCTTGGATTCAAAACCCTCCCTGAGAAGATCCTTTTTATTACATGTGCAACAGCAAGGACTCTTGTATTAATATATGTAGTGCACCATGAAGCCATTGCCCTTGTTGTGAATTTATAGATATAAGTCAATTCAGCTGTCTCTTTTTCTAGTCTTCTGTTGTAATGTCCTTGTTCAAGAACCACAACCTGTAAATCCCTTACTGCATGCCCAGGAATGTTGAAATGTCCTGCAATCAGTTTTTGGGCAAGTCCATTCCAGATTTGTGTCCATTTCCCTTTTTTCTTACAGACTATCCTGTTTACCCAATATAGAATGCAGGTGGCATTGCTGGTATAGAATGACATACATCACATTAGAGTAAGAGCAAGTAAATGCACCTCTGATGTTGCAGCTGATGTTATTAATGTCTGATATTGTGGCTGTTGGGAAGTGCATTTAGGGTTGCCAGGCTGAATATGAGTATGTTGATTTGATAATTAGCTGATCCTTGAGTAGGAAGGCTTATTGTAGAGTAACTATGGCACGTTTTCTCCCTCAGAACCTCCCCACCCCACCTCCTTTAGCTTATGCTACCCCTTCCAACAAGGCTATTTCTGACTAGTGGAAAGTGGAGGGATGATACAGCAACAGCAGTGGTAAAGTCCCTGTTCTGTTCCTGTAGCAGAATATACTGCAATAAGAATCCTCCATCACCCACCAAGGGTCCTGAGGTCCTGAGGATGATGTCATTGATAAGTGCAGCTCAAGAGTTCCATGACCAAGCATCAGACCTGAAGCCTGGTCCAAGATGTTTGAGACAAAGGACAAGATGGTGATGTCCTCCATTTCCTGGACTAGCCATTGAATTGTACTTCAACATTGGTGTTTGGACTGTGTCTTCCACCACATATGAAGGTAACAGGTTAGCTTAGGAGTGTAGAACATGCCAGATGCCCAACACATTTCTAGCCTCCAACAAAGGGACGTGGTTGGGAAGTTCAGAAGGAATGGCCAGCAGGCTACCTGAGACAGTTGCCTCACTCAGACTAATGGTAGGATGGCCCTCAGTGCCCAGTGAGCAAATGTGGCCTGTTTCCATAAGTTTGCCTCCATTTTGCAGATGGAGAACTGTCACCAAAATCACAAAGATGTTGTGTGGGAAATGAATTGCAAAGCACTCTGAGCACCATTTAAGATCTTGATAAATTATTAGAGATGTTTATACAGATGTGGGTTGGGTTGTTTTGTCTCAGTACCTTTTGTCTTGGCACTGCTTTCCAAAATCTTTATATTCCTCCTACAGATGACTTCCAGTTCCTGCTGGCTCTTTTCCCCCTTCATCAATTCACTGTGATATGTGCAATGCCCATGCTGGCTTAGGCACGGCAGGTGAGGAGCAGTCTAGACATAACATGGGGAGATCCATGGCTGCATCTCCTGTGCCTTTTTTAAAAAATGGAATCCGAGTCAAATTGGGACTGGGCAGCATTTTTAAAATCTTTTTACCAGGACATTTCCATTATTTAAATTGTCCCTGACCTTGCCCCAAAAGAAACATATTCATGGGTAGCTGTGTTGGCCATTCAGCAAAATACAGCAAAATCCAAAATCCATGAAACAATGGTATCTTTATTGGGCTAACTAAAAAAAACATGAAATACATAATGCAAGCTTTTGACATAGCCAGTACAGCTACCCTGATTATGTTTCCTGGATTTCAAAACACCAGATTCAGCCACAACAGGTATATCCTAAGAGGAGCCAAAAGACTGGGACTTACAGTGACTTTTTGAGGTTTCTACCTCCAACAAAGGTAGAATTCTCTCATTTGGACTACAATTGGCAGGTTTTACCTACACAGCACCTAAAGGTTTTTTTCCCAGATGTAACAGTACAGAGGCTTTTTGAGAAACTCAGTGTTTCCTGCCTAAGAAAGGGTTTGGCAGCCTCCATGGGACAGGGACAACTTGGATCTCAAGAGCAGTTACGGTACTTTTCTGTTGCTAATGGAGCTGAAATTTGATTATCTGGACTTTATTGCTCTTTATATCCCAGTCCCCACATGGCCAAAAAGAGAGGAGTGGTCTTTGCCATCAGTATCATTGTTCTGTGGCTGTTGGATTTTGTTGTGTTTTGCCCCATTAAGGAAATGTAGCTATTACATTTCCTCAGACAAATATCAGTTGGGGTGGGGGGCTTGAATTTAGATAGGGAAACAACTCATACGGAAAGGATTGATCTTCCTTTTCCCAGTATTATAACCTCATGGTCTGCAAAGATTCCCCTAGCCCCAACATTGGCTAGAGCTTGAAAGTACCAGATTGCAAGTAGTGATGGCGATGTGTTACTGTGGAGGATATTGACGGCATAATGACATTTCTGTTGCAAAAAACCACAGAAACTGGCAATTTCATTGTAACGGTTAGTATTTGATCATTACTTTTTTTCTGTTAATTTATAAGGTATTTTGAGGGGATTCTCACAAATTTTAAGCCATTTCTTAGTCTTAGGTGAGTTTTCAAAAAAAGGTGAAAGTAACTGAATAAGGGATGTAACAAATCACTGAACATGCCTGAGATGTTACCCCAACAATGAGATTTTTTGTGTGTGTGTGCTTTGCAGTGAGATACCTAGCAAACTGCTTTGTAAAAATAACATTCAAGCTTTGACATTGCCAGCCATGTGACTGCTTTTATTTATTATTTATTGTATCTATATGCCGCCTTTCTCCCAGAGTGGGACCCAAGGTGGTTTTTAGCCCTTCCTTTGATTTAAAAAAGGGAGATTTCATAATAACTTATTTATTAACAGGTACCTCTTGTCTATCTTGGCCACCGGTGAACATCACAGAGGCACCAGCAATACACAATAGATTTTTAAAAAAATCTCCAAAGATAATTCAAAAGTATGGTCAATGAAGATGCAGTGGTCTGAGTGTTTAACTAGAACTCCAGGAGATCAGGGTTTGTATTTCCATGCAGGCATGGAAATACACTGAGTGACCATGGGCAAGTCACACACTCTCAGCCTTAGAGGAAGACAGTGGCAAAGCACCTCTGAATATAGCTTGTCAAGAAAACCCCAGATAGGCTCATCTTAGGGTTGCCATAAGTTGGAAATGGCTTGAAAGCACACAAGAATAGTCAAAGATGTGTTGTGTTGTGGTTAAGAAAAATTGTGTGGAAAGTCTTTCTGAACAGTTCAAGTTGCCAGTAGAGAAGTCATTCAGATCCAACCCCCCACTCTGTATCACCACAACAATAATATTGGTCTGTCTTATATAGTTATTGTAAGAACTACTCTGACGGTGTATGTAAACTGTCACCACAAGTTGTAAAAATCACTATATAAATGCCAATCACGCATCCCTTCCTAAGCAGACTGCAACACCCTGTATCCTTACTATTGGCTATGCTGGCTAGGGTTGCTGGGTGTTGCAGTACAACTGTCACTGGAGGGTTGCACAGTTCCCATGCATGCACAGGCACTCACAGAGATGTGATGGATTTGAGTACTGACCCCATAAGCCTTTCTTCCCTAGGCTTCAAACACTTTTCCCTATTGGGTCCATTCCCTATGAGGTGTGTGGGGGGGGAACAGCCACAGGCTGAGATATAACAAGAAAATGAACATTTTAAGAACTGATAGCTGGAATTTACTATGGAACTTTTGTCTACATAAGTGGAAATACATCTGTGGAAAATAGAACTGAGCAGTTTCACAAAGTTTGTATTCAGCAAGGAGTCGCAGCGACATTACAATGAAGGGGAGTCAGCAAATTGACTATTTGTCTGTTGGGACTGTTGCACATCAGGAGCACTGCTTATTAGGACTATATGCAACATTATTATACAATTAGAAGTTTATTGGGGACTTAAATACCACTAGTTTTTTTCCCCTCTCCCATCCTTCATAGGGGCAGTTTTACTATTTTGCTCCACAGTGGGAAATATGGGTTCTATGCTGAAATCAGTAACCACTGGGATGTGGGGAGGTGGTTTTGCTGATTTTCTTCTTTTGCAGCCCTCTCTGCCGCCTTCTCCATTGTCCTGGGTAACCTCCCAGCACTTCAGAGTGGATTTTTGGAAGACCTTCTGGAAAGGCTGCTGGAAAGGAAATCAGTGAAAATTGCCTCCACTCAGAGGATGGGTGAAGACTGCCAGAAGAAATGTTCTATAGGATCAGGAGCCTTTCCATCATGGGAGACCAGTGCTGGATACAGTGTGGAGGTACAGTCCAGGTTTTAGTCCAAGGTGCTGAAACTATGTTTGGGATAGGCTGCTTGAATGGGATCAGTTGCTTCAAAGTTAGGCTAAAACATGTGGTGGTTCACAGTCTTCCTTGACCCGAAGGCACCAGCCTCCAATGCTCTAATCCACAACTCATAGCAGTCATATATATGAGATATTACAAGTTAGCCTTTGTTCCTTTGACCTTAATCTTTGCAGAACTGATAAAATGCAGCTCATTTTTTATTGCTCTGTGTATATGAAAGTCTGTATGGAGAAAGGCAAATTCCAGGAGCACATTCAGGCAGAATTCTAATGTCCCATTCTTGCAGAAGCCCCAGAAAGTAACCTATTAATGAGACTGTGCTGATTTCAATTTGACCTTTTGAATGTAGTTTTCACTGACTTCAAAGAGGTAGAGGAACTGAGGTTCCCTTTCATAATAGGTTTTTAGAAAATAATGATGCTGAAACTGAATGCAAGCATATCATTTTGAATTCTGGGTGTGTTTCGTTGTCTGTTTGTTTGTCTGGAAAACAATTCTTCTTTAAAAAGAATAGAAAGATATTGAACAGGTGATCATTGACTAGCAGTAGTGAACTGCTTCATCTTCATCTGACTTTTTGAATGCAAGAAATGCCCTAGGGCCCATTGAAACTCCACAGCATTTCGTTCCTTCCTCATAAAACACATTCATATGGATGCAGAGAAAAGAATCACCAAGGATCAGAAAGAGGTAGCAGTGTGTCACATAAAAGCAAAAGATGCATATAAGTACCTTCAGTTTTTTAAAAAAAACTCTTCTCCAGGCAGGCAATGGATGTGGTTCACATGTAGGCAGAGGGAACAAAGGAATCTTGAGAAAGGAAGATATTAGGCGAGGAAGGAATGTGCAAGCACAAAGCTTCCCTACCCTTCTCTTCACGTGAGGTGGCTCATATATTCTGAAGAAAAAGTTTTATAATTTTTGCCCAACATTTTAGCAACTTTAAGGACATTAAACCAGTGAATATAAGCTTTCTTTTTCTCCTTGCTTTGTTACTGTGGATGGAAGAAGTATTACTTGGAATCAAAATGGACAGAGGATCTTAGATGGAGTTTGCAATCTGATCTTTCCCATGGGACATAGCCCTCTGAATTCCTTTTTCAATCCAGTCAGGCAGGGAGGATTACACTATCCAACAGATGTTGTTGGACAGTAACTCCCAGCTGCCCTTGCTGAAGAATTTTGTGGGAGTTGCAATCTGACAATATCGGGAGAGCTGCATGAGTCCACTCATACTCTCCAACATTTCACAGATCAAACTAGGACCATGCAACTTGGGGTGTCATCAAGATGGCAAAAGTTATTAATGAAAAGAAACACACAAGTTAGGAGGGGATGCAGCAGTTTGCTTCTGCCTGAACCTACTTGAAAGAGCAAGGTTCAGCCCTCCTCCTTATGTGCCTTGAATTCTGCAGGAATTCAAGCAAGCTCAGGGCAAATTGATAAAGTAAAAGGAAGAAAGATAAACTGGGACATTTTAAAAGAAGCTAAAAATGGGACAACAGAAGATTAATTTGCACCTACAAAATTGAGACTTTTGGAGGATATGTCCACTCTTGACTTACATACTGCATAGGAAATACTATTGCTTTGCCCTTCTATAGAGTCAATGTTTGTTCACTCATACTTTTTGATGTCAGAATCAGAGGAAGTGTTGCCAGGGTGCTGTGCCCACAAAACTCTGCGTACCACATACAGAGATATGAGATGTTTTTCAACCTACAACTCTCATCAACCCTAGCTAGCATAATAAATAAGGAAGGACTGTGAGAATTGCAATAAAAAAAACCCCTCAAAACTTGATGTTTTCTGTTGCTACTAACTCTGGTTTACAGTGTCCTGCCCCTGCAATGTGTACGTGTGTGTGTCATTGAGAAGCTTTCCACCTTGTGTAAAATAACACAGAGGCCAAGCAGCAGCGATTACAGTAGGCAGAGATGGGCAAGAATGAATGGATCCAGCAGGGGCCATCTCATGAACCAGTCTCTTATAAAAGACAGATTTCCAGTAGTCCAGTTAGACACCACAAATAATTAGTGCACCCAGAGGTATTCTCCAGATATTATATACCATGAAGCATCTTGATAATCCCTCAATAATTGTTTGCATCAAGGCTAGGGCCCTCCTCCCTATGCTTTGGGTAAATTATGGGATATTTTCCCAACTTGAGGATAACATGTCTGAGGACTGGCTATGTTGACTGGGGAATTCTCAGACTTGTAGTCCAACACTTACTTTTTTCAAGCTCTGTACATCATTGTGGCCTAGCTTCTTAGGACTTCCAGCTTCCACTTTCAATTACAAGTTGATTGGGACCTTTCCACATGATGATGGTGTCCCAGCATGGGGACATGAGTGTCATGGGCTTCCAGGACCTAGACTCAGGACTTTTCCACACTTGGTTTTTAAAATGGGGCGGTGCGTCCTCCCATGAGGACGTTCGCATTTGGGGGCGAACTGAGTTCGGACTACTTACCATTTGTCCAGACTTCAGCCCGCTCCGGAACGCCCAGAACTGGTGGTCGCCTGTGCTATTGAAAGACCGATTAAAAGAGGACTTTCAATAGCACAGCGCACCCCAGTCCGTCGCTCTGTGAAGTATAGATCTACAGGCTCGTGCCAGCGCGAGTCTGCAGATCTTCCGGGGGCGGGCTTCCAGCTGGCAAGCTTCTCCGGTTGGTGGAGAGCCTCCTCCAATCAGAAGCCTCCATTTTTGTCACCAGAGAGTGTGTAGCGCGGGCGCACACTGCTCCAGACCGTCGTGGATCATTGGGGGGAACGTGCCAGTCTGGTGAGCAACGGACTGCCCCATTTCCTCCCCAAAGTGCGGAAAAGCCCTCAGACTCAGAGTCCGAGGCAGCAGAATCTGCTCTGAGCCCTGACACAGAGACTGCTACAGCAGAACCTGCAGAGCAGACAGTGCCACCATCTGCCCCAGGGACAGAAGTGTCAGCCCCTGCAGGGAGCCCTGCTCATTCGGACACAGAGAATAATCTATCCATGCCAGCATAGACACCCAAAGGGTCTCCTGCATCACTCCCAGTGAATTTATCCCAAGTACCAATTCATCAGGCACCAGCTGTGCTGACCTTGGGACCTATAAGAACTGAACCTTTCCCCTCTAGCCTTTGTCAGCAATCAACTGACAATTTCTCACATGCATGCTTCTGTTTGCTTCCCTTGTCTGGTATTCTGCCATTCTGACCTGTGTTTATATCACTTGCCATTGATTTATGGACATTGCTGGGATGGTTATTTGCTTCTCATTTGTAAGGTTGTTTTCTTCCTAAAGTAAACTGACTAATTGCTTAACCTGAGCTTCTTGACCTGTATTATCAGCTTCTACTGGCTGCCAGCTCAGACCAGGCATGGACAGCGAGAGGAGGGAATGTGGCAATGCTTCTGCATGATGTCATTGCAGTCCCGCCCATCTTGCATCACCAGCCAGTGCACTTGCAGGCTATATCATTGATGGGGAAATTCCATTAATGACCCCCCATCACACAAGCCTCCCCCTGCAACTGGCCACACAGAAGGGCCAGAAACACAACCTATGTGCTTCTTCCCCTACTGCAGCATGGGAAGAAGGCTGGCTGCAGTCCAGAAGGATGGAGCATGTCCCTCACACTAACTTCCACAGGCAGCCGGTTGTGTGTGGAGAGGAGCACTGGGAACATGCTCCCATCCCGGCAGAGGCACTGCCAGGATTGTGACAGGACAACATCGGAGAGCATCATCATGCAGAAAAGACCCTAGTGTCTCCATATAGATGTCTCATTTGTGCATTTTACTGTGTTCTTCTAGTTCTGTGACTAGTATATTTATTATACATAGGATTGTCCATTATAACAAGCAAACTATTTTCCTATTAGAGTTTAATACTCATTGTTGCTGATCCCCAGCAGCGATGATTATATACCGGTATCTCTTTATTTCTTGGATGCTAAATACAGTTCCACTGAGAAACACTGCTATGTGTGTGTGAATCATGGGTGAAGCAATGTGGATGGGGTGAAATGAGGAGCCTCTCTCCCCAATAGTCATTCTGCTTCCCAACAAAATTTTCTTTCACGTCCCAAATTTCTAGCACTGCAGAGAGTGAGACATTGAAATGCTTTAACTGGCGTTTTGAGTTAATTCTACAAATTTGAGGAGTGAAGGAAAATTTCAGTGGGGAGACATAGTTCTTATAATTATGTATGAAAGAGTAGGCTCATATCTGTGTACAAAGAAGACAGTCATGGACAGTAGTGGGATCCAGACTATCAGCTGCTGGAGAACAACAGCGGGATTGGAGAGATCTAGTTCAAGGAGTAGCCCTGTGATTAGGAGGAGTGATGCAGTCACCTCAGGTTTGATGAGTCACATATCTTTCAACTGTCCCAATTTGGCAAGGACAGTCCCAATTAATCTTCTGTCATTTCACTTTTTCAGCTGCTTTTAAAATGTCCCAGTTTCTCTTTTCTCCTTCCACTTTCCCTCTTTGTTCTCGGCTTATTTCAGCTGGTTCAAACCCAGTTGAAACTCAGCAAGGGGAGAGGAGATGAGGGGGCAGAAGCAAAAGCAAACTGCTGCAGTCTTTCCTAGCTTCTGTGTTCTTCCTCCTTAGTAACTTTTGCCATCTTAACAACAGTCTGATGTTTGGCCACACGTGTCCCAGCTTTCATTTGTGAAATGTTGGAGGGTAGGGAGTCATATAAGGAGAGAAAGTGCTTTATTTTGCAATTGTTTTATTTTTATTGTCAGGGATGAGGGAGCTTACAGGGTATTCTACCTGGTACACAAAAACAACCTGTCTGGCCTTTGAATGAACTTTGAACTGATGGCAGAGATCACTGAGGCAAAATGTCTTGAGGTGGCTATGGCTACTGCCCTGATATTCTGCAGGGCTTTAGCCATGGGAACTGGGAAATGTAGGATATTGGATTACATTGGTTTTTGACCTAAACCCACAGAGCTCTTCTTAAATTCAGGTACTCAGCTACCATCTACTTTTATTGCCACTTTTCCATGTACATTCCTATCATTCTGTGGACATCTCATCAATACAGAAATAATGAAGGATATGGTTCTGTGTACAGTCTTCCCTCCACATTTGCAGGTTTGACCTTTGTGAATTTGATTATACATGAGGCGCCTGTTCCTCACCCCTTGCATTCTCCCCCTCTCATTCCCTTGCCTCTGATCCCAGCACTGAGAACTCACAGTGAGGCAAAAGGCAAGGGAATGTGGAAGGAGGCACACACCCCTTCTTTCTCCCCTCTGGAGCTCTCCGCCCCATTCTCTTCGCTCCCACATGTCTTGTGCTTCCCAGCAAGCCACCTCCTGCTTCTGTACCCTGAACCTCCATGAGTGTGGAGGGCCAACTGTACTATCTTAATTTATCCATGTGGGATGTCACACACCAGTAGTGCTTAGTTTTGAGTCCTCTCTGCTTTCTTCCTTAATGTTCCTTCATTGGTTTCATAAAAGGTGTTTCCTATCGTTTGCGATTGTCTCCACACTGCAGAGTTATAATGCTTTACCACCACTTTAACTTTGACTTTAAACATCATGGCTCATGTTATAAGCCTACTTGATGAGTCCTGGGTCATTTCTGCACTAGACTGTTATAGTGCTATTGTTCCACTTTCAACATCCTATGGAATCCTGGGGTTTGCAGTTTAGGGAGGGGCCTCAAACAGTCGTGCGGAAATGGCCCTGGAATGTGTAACTCATTGAGGTTCTTATCTGCTATAGATCTTTGTGCCTTTCCCCTAAACTATAGCAGTCAAGCCCTCTAGCCAAGAATTCTATGTACCTCAACAAACTACAGATCCAAGGATTACGTGGGATAAAAAAGTGAATGGTACTGTGCTATAAAGCTGCTAAAGTTTTTGCTTTAGATACACATTGAATCTGCTTTTCCCTCTTAATTACCGTGCTGAGCAAAATCACCTCCCGTTATGCTCTGTCTGTACCCTTGATATTTGCATCTTTAGAATTATTCATCAAATGAAGTAGGTGAGCAGACTTTACAGCATGCATTGTTTAAAGACTACTGTAATGTGCTTTTGTAAATGTGCTTTAAGAAAAGATTTCAGACAGGCCGTGAAAGACATCAGGTGTTTAGAAACAATAGGAGCTTTTCTACAATTTATGCAAATATACACCTAGGCCCAGAGGGCTCTGCCTCCTTTACACAGTGCTAGCATATTCTAGTTCCCAGACACTGTTAGAAGGCAGATGGCTCTCCTTAACCCTCAAATAGCCAACTGACTTTGCATACACTTTAGTGCAAGCTTGAGTTTCACTTTCTATACAGCAGCTCCTAAGGCTGGTTTGCCAAACTACTACCTGCATAAATTGGAAAGTAAATTGGAGTTGAGTATTAGGGTTATGGAGCCAGTTTAGTGAATAATGAAGTAAACTGAGCAGATTCAAACAAATTTTGTATCAAATATAGATCAGAACAGAATGGCCCAGTTCAGTTCTACAAAAAGAACAGCCACAATTCAAAGCACTCTGGATCAATGCAGAGATCTAGACATCAAAAACAAGCAAGAAAAATCCAGATAGTGTGCCCCCAACACACCCATATAAGGAAGAAGAAGATGTGATACACAGGGTAAGGAGGGGAGCTGGACTTTGCTTATTGACAGCACCACAGCACAATCTGAAGCAAGAATCTCATCAGTACTCTCAGGTCAGTATTTATAGTGCAGGATTATGGGGGCCCTTTCCGCACCTTACCTTTTTCCAGTGCTGAGATGCAAGGATTGTGTGAGCAGCCTCCAGCGAGAGGCTCTTGCGTCCCTGCTGCTTCAGCTCCACACGAGCTTCCTGCTCATGCGAGAGCCCCACCTCTTCCTTCCGCAGCGCAGAAACAGGCTGCGCTGGGGCAGGAAGTGCGACCGGTGCAGCTTCAGAGGCTCCGCACTCCAGGTAAGTGCACGTGCAGCCTGGGAGCAATGCGTGATCATGCATCATTTTCAGCTTTCAGCTGAAAATGAAAAGGTGCACAATCTGCACCCGCCAGACCCTGGAGTGTCACACGATTGTGAGTGCATTGTGCAGATCACTCCTCACAATCGCGCGATGCTCCAGGTGCCCTTTCTCATGGCAAAAGCCGTGCAGAAAGGGCCAGGGTGTCCATAAATTTACATGGTCACTTATCTCTTCTTCATGTATTGGTACCAGAGTGGGAATGAACTATGACAGCAAGAAAGTAATCTGGGTTGGTCTTGCTTTATCTTTTTATTTCCTCTTGTTCCCCTGCCCCGCCTTCAATAGCCTAATCTAATCCTGGCTGACTTGTTAATTTGTTTAATGAGTCCATGTGTGTTTTAGGAAGAAAAATGTATTCTCTTCCCCCAATTGCAAGAGGAAACCCAATCCAAAGAGAAGATAAACTTCATTAATTGCAGTGGTGTGACCAAGCTGTTTTTCCCCTTTCTAATTCATATCACATTACTCACTTCACTTCTTAGTGTTTGCACTTAAAAACCTAAGAATTTGAGGGACTTGCTCTCCAGGGAGAGTCCCATTATATATCTTACGTTGAGATGAAAAGCCGTTGATTAAAATCTTTGGCCAAAACATTTCAGCTCTAGTGAATGCCTTGCAGCCTCAGCCCCTTTTCAAACAGCCCACCTGCAAGCCAAGCCAATAATTCTCTTCTTATTAGTAATCAAACAGGCCTCCCAGCTCTCCACAGTTTCTGTCTGAATAACCTTTGTACTCCTCACAGTACTGAGCATCAAGAATCCCTTTTTTATTTTTTTGGTCACTTCCCCTCTTTCTGTGATTAGTGCACAGACAGTACATTGACATCTTTTTAATGGTCTGAGAAAGCTAGTATTTTGAAATATAAGCTCCCAGAATCCCCAGGAAGCATAGCTGGCTGAGAGGCTTTTTGGATTTAAAATACAAAAAAGTAACTTTCCATGTTGCAATTGTTTGTTGCTCCTAAACTCCCCACTTACACATTTCCAAAAAGAGAAATGCTATCACCAAAAGAAATAGCAAAAGGAGACCACAGATCTGAATAAAATTTGCACATGTTAATTTACATTTACATTTTCAGGAAAGGAAGAAGTGCGATGGCTCCGCCTCTCCCTTCCACAAAGCACAGTCCAGCACTTTCCCTTCCTCCCCCAGCTGTGCTGGGGGAGGAAGTGCAGTCATTGCACAGGAGGTAAGTGCAGGAGGGAGGCAGGAGGACTCTGCAATCATGGTTTATTGACAGGAGAAACCCATCAATTATTTATTCTGCTATTGTGATGGGCAGCAATGGGATCATGGTGGGTTCATGATGACATCATGCAAAACCGTTGTTGTGGTCCCGTCACCATTGCGGGTTGAGAGTGGGGTGCAGAAAGGGCCAATGTCTCAATTAACAATTGCTGTTTGCAACTATATGCCCAGTTGGAGGCTTGAAAATATACCAAGGTGCCAAATGGGTAATTGCTACGGTGTTTGATATCACTCTGCAGCTGGTGAGGAGGGAAAAGATCAGAAGGGTGTGTGTGAAACTACTGAGATGATGTTATGAGAACAGACATGGCAAACATAAGGAGACAGGATCTGTTCTCACTCCCAGGTTGAAAGATATGTAAACAAGAAAATCTGGTTCTGGTGTGGGGATGTGACATTTATGACTTTTACCAATTATTGCAATGTGTGCCGAAATTTGTATGACAAGGTATAAAATCTGTAATCATCCAACATATGATAGGCCCTTTCCGCAACTCACCTTTTTGCAGAGCTGGAGTGTGGGGATCGCATGAGCAGCCTCTTGCAAGAGTCTCTCGCGTCCCTGTCGCTTCAGCTCCATGTCTGTTGTCTGCTCGCGAGCAGGTAGTGCGAGAGCCCCTCCTCTTCCTTCCGCAGTGCAGCCTGGGATTTTCCCAGGCTGCACTGGGGCAGGAAGTGCGAGTGCTGTGGGTCCGGAGCTCTGCACACACAGCAAGTGCGTGCGGGGCCCTGGAGCGATGTGCGATCGCACACCATTTTTGGCTCAAAGCAGAAAACGAAATAGTGCGTGATCGGCACTTGTTGGCCCCTTGAGCATCACGCAATTGCGAGTGCCTCATGTGGACCGCTTCTCACAGTTGCGCGATGCTCCAGGGGCCCTTTCACATGGCAAATGCTGTAAGAAAAGAGCCATAGTCTCAGCAACTTTTGGGAAAGTTGGTGTGTTGCTTGTTTGCTCCAAATAAATGCTTCTGCTTTCAATCTGGGTGTTTCTGTGAGCCCCGGTTAACCAGGACATGGCATACATGAACTCATTAATTTTGAAACAATGACTTTAAACAGAAATACAAAATGTCTCAATATATATATATGCATACCCTTCAACATTTTGCTGATGACGATCAGGAAACATGTGGCCAAGCCTTTTCAGAGTATGGTAAAAAAAAATGTGACCAGGTAACAAGAGGACAAAAGGTATTAATGAATAAGAACACACAAAACTACTATTTTATGCAGAGGAAGCCTGGAATTTATGTACTAAGTTTCAGAAGGGCAAGAGGGCATCCCTCCTCTCCTTCCTGCTGAATTAATTCATTATAAACTACTTCTGCACTTTGAACTCACCTTGCAGCAATTGAAGTAAGCCAAGGATGAAGGGGGAAAATAGAAGCAGGAGAGAAACAGCAACATTTTAAAAGCAGCTGAGAAAGTGGGATGACAATAGCAGGTTAACCAGGGCTGTGCCTACCAAATCTGGACAGTTGAAAGGTAGGTATATAATAAGATGTATAATTTAAAGCAGAATACAATATATCACAATGGAAACATGGAAGACTGTGACCAGGTGAAATATTTACCTATTCTTGTCTTGTTGTCTAGGTACTCACTCTTGATGGGCATCTTTAAAGCCTCTGTTCCCTTGTCCAGTTGGTCTCTGTCTTTAAACGGGACTGGAAACAGATAGCCTTTCAAAGAGATGACTGCCTTCTCACAGTTCTTCTCATAGTGCACTGTAGAACACACTTTCGCATAGTTTCTTATGCAAGAGGGCCCCTTGAGCATCGCGTAAACTGGAGGAGCAGTCCAGACGATGAACTCTCATTTACGCGACGCTTAAGAGCCTAAAGTAGACTGTGCGCGCACCTTTTCAGTTTCAGCTTCAAGCCAAAAATGCTGCGCGGTTGCACAAGGCTCCCGGGGCCCTCGTGCACTTACCTGCCCTGTGGTGCGTCGGACAAGCAGGCTGGTTGCGCTTCCTCCCCCAGCACAGCCTACAGCTCCCAAGCTGCACTGCGGAAGGAAGGGGCGGGGTGCTTGTGCAACCAGGAAGCCAGCTGAGGGAGAATGGAGGAGTGATGCGAGTGCCTAGCACAAGAGGCTGCTTGCACAAATGGCACCCCCCACCTCTGCAAGCAGGTAATGTGTGGAAAGGGCCATGGACACCAATATCAGGGCATGCTAGTCACATTTAGATCAAGATCAAAATGTCTAGGTGCAGACAAGGCTAGGTAGTTGGCTCATTTTTCAGAGTAAAATATTTAAGTTGCAGAATTTGCAAAGGATGGGAAATTCAGCCTCTTCTGTCCAATTGTGATTCTGTGGAACAGAACTTGATTAACAGAGCAATCCTACTGAGAAGAGGCAGGATAATCCATACAAGAAGAAACCACCACTTCTTAGTCCCTACTGAGCTTGTGTGAGACAGAGCAGAAGGCAGTGTCATTAAGTAGAATAAGACAACGAGCTTAGGCCATGGGTGATGTGCTGCCCAGTTGTTCCTCCTGTTGTCTGGTCTTCACAATCATCTCTGTAGGAGGAGACAACAATGTGTACTTCACAGCCTGTCTTGTACCTCCTAAATTAACTTCCTTCCTGAAATGCAATGGAAGATGCTATCCCATTACTAGTGCTGGAGTAAGATTCAATTGTATGCCCAGGATATGGAATTGTGCAATCTTGCATTTTGTGTCAGGTAGCAAAATGTCTGGGGCAAAAGCTGAGTGGCAGGCTGGCAGCTTTTCTTTTTTTAGATTCAAAGCATCTTGCATCCTGCATTATTCCTCTTTTAATCCCATTTCACAATGTCCCTGACATCACAAAATGTATCTCTTTTATCCCCATTACACCAGTAGACCTAAGGCAGCAGAGCAGTGTTGGCCATGTGATAGGGCTGGTAAGAATATTTTAAAATTTTTGAATGACAAGTGAAAAGAAAATGATTTCCTGAGTCTCCTGATGAGAAGAATACTGGGTTGAGAAGAATCTTTGTAGTGCAGGACTTATTCTGGAAGGAAGAGGAGGAATAGGAGGAAAAAGAAGTGGAGGAGGAAGAAAAGGAGGAAAAAGAAGAAGTGGAGGAGGAGGAGAAGTATTTTTGTGCAGAAAACATCATTTTCTGTACAGAAACCAATGTCCTGCATATAATAAGAACATTTCTGCACAGAAAGAAGACCACCCATGTTTTTTTACAAAGTCCTAAACTGTGAATACACTTTCTCATAGCAAAGAGCAAAACAGCAGAATTAGTCATCATTTCCTGCAAGTATGGGATGTATGAAGATTTACATCCCTACATTACAGCTTTCTAATACTGCCCAGGGAGGCTCTCCACAGACAAAGCTTCCTCTTTGCAGGCAGAGAAGGAAGCCTATCACATCCAACACCCTCTACCCACCTCCTTCTACAGAGGATAGCTCACTAATTTATTAATTTTAGTGCAGAGTACAAATAGCTTTGTCTTAGTTAAAGAGAAATTGTAAAACTGTAGAAGGCCAAGATCAGAAACAAAACAACTGTTCTGATGGAAATGTTCATGACTATAAATAAATGTGTGTGTCTATGTATGTGTATTTCATTGAACTCTTCTAGTGAAAATACATGCTTTTGCTCAATGCAGATTTCTTTAACTAGACTAATAACGAGGTGATTAGGCTTTATAGGGGTTGAGAAAAATAAGTCATATCCACTTTGACTGAAAAGAGAGATTTCAGAATCTACACTGTTCACAGTTGATTAGACTAAGAAGAGCATTTCTCAGACATTTCTGAGTGTGACATATTGTGAACTCTATTCTACTGCCAGGCTCCAAATGGCAATTAACAATCTTAAGCTGCATATAAAACCAAATATGAACCACAGTTACAAGAGTATTGTGTGTGAATCAAATTATGTTATCTTGAGTTTGAAAAATTTAGAAATAATTGCCAATAAGTATTCATGTATGGCCCAATTTTTTGAAACAAGTTATTGTAATTACTACTCTTGTCAGGAGTACGTGTGGCTGGTTTTATGAGATCTGATGCATTTAAAGAGACTGCCTGAACAGTTGCTGGTTTACTTTGGGAGGAAAAGGATTCGTAGATGTGTATTTGTCTGCATGTGTGTATAAACTCTAAAACCAAATAATATTACCATTTCTACCGTTAGAAATAGTGTATGAAAAAATAGGATAAAATACAATGATTGAACCCAAAAAGAAATGTAACTAGTAAATAAAATAAGAGAATAGATTTATAATTTTTTATTTATATTGTTGAGAATAATCTACTGGAAGACATCTGTTGGTGGAATGCCACAATTCAGTGTAACCAAGAGGGGAAGCAATCTCTTATACCACTGTAGATCTCTGTATGTTGCCTCCCCCAAAAAAAATTGTTTTAGAGGCCTTAGAAAGTCCTCAAAGATCATTTTTTGGTGATGTAGTAAGGAGGGACATTTTTTTGATTTTGGTTTTTGGTGATACTAGGAGGAGTAAAAAGGAAGAAAGTTCTGCTGGGATTGCAACTTTTGATTTAGCCCTATGTTTTCATTGGCTGGAATCATGATGACATTTTACACATTGCAGTTGTGTATGTTTGGCTATTGTGTAACATCTATATTCAGCTCACAGCTGTATAAATGGAGGTTAACCATTGCATATGCAGTTGTTCATTCATGGGTAGAACATAACTGTTTGTCTCTGCTTTCAGGGCTGCATCAGCGTGAGTACAAATCTATAAAAGTAAAGTGACACTTTATTGTGCTTTGGTCAGGCCTCACCTAGAATACTGGGTCCATTTTGGGGCACCAGTGTTGAAGAAGGATATCAACAAGCTGGGAAGTGTACATAGAAGGGCAGCCAAGATGATACAAGTTCTTGAAATCAAGTCCTCTGCAGAATTACTTAGGGAGCTATTTAGTATGGAGAAGAAAATACTGAAATGTGATATGATAGCCATCTTTAGGTATACAAGTATACATCATGGAGCAAGCTTGTTTTCTGCTATTCTAGAGACTACAACACAGATCAATGGAGTTAAATTAAAAGAGAAAAGATTCTACCTAAACATCTGAAAAACTGCTTGGTGATACGAATTGTTCAGCAATTGAATAGACTGGCTCAAAGCATGGTCTTTGGGACATCTTTAAACAGAGGTTTGATGACCATCTCTCAGCAGTGCTTTAACTGTCTATGCCTGCATGGAAGGGCATTAGACTAAATGATGCTTGCATTCCCTTCTAACTCTTTTATCATTCTAGGATTGTATGATTCTACCCACAACTTGATTTACTAGCATTGCGCAGACAGTTAGTGCTCATTCCTCATTGTACAAAGGAGCAATAAGCAAGCACATTAGCAGATAGGTAGCTGGTTTAACAATATCAGTATTCAGAAGAAGGATGGAACAGTGTGGCTTCCTCTCAACTACCTATGTGAAAATTTATATTGTACAAGTGCAATGTAGGATTTCAGCCACTGGATATCATTTAAGAGGATGAGGATGAGGATTTTGTTAAATATTGTTTTGTGCCTTTGATTATGAATTGTATTAAATATTGGTATGTTATCTAAGCATTTTAATCTCTCTGTGTATTATATCTTGTTTCTAATAAAGAGAGCATCATAATCAAGTCTTCAACTCAAACAAATTCTAATAACTATAACTGGTTTTTGTCACTGTCCCAGTTTCTGTGAGAAAGTCAGGAAATCAATCAATCAATCACTTTTTCTCTCCTGTTGCAGTTTTGTGGGGAAGAAATGCCCAAAATATGGCCCTTCCACAACAGGAGGCTATCAAGGCCATTTTGGTGGCCCCTGATTCACTTTGTTGTTGTTGTTGTTGTTGTTGTTGTTGTTTTTTATAACAGAAGGTGAATTGCCTCTTCCAAAAGAATCTAGGAATTACAGATCTCAAGGACCCACATTGTAAAAAATTGCATAAAGAAAAGCCTTTTGACCACTTCTAGTAGGTTGTTTGTTTTTTGTTTTTTTGTTGTTGTTTGTTTGTTTTAATTTCTCCAAAGTTCATGTGGACCTCAGAGTGTCCCAGAAGAGAAAATTTTCCTGTGCACCCATTGAGTTTTTCACCTCTACCCTAGGGGGAGAAAATTCTGGTATAAGACTGAGGAAGAAAAATGGAGAAAAATATCCCCATTCTTTCAAACTGTCCCAGTTTGTCAGACAGTCCCAATTAATGCTTGTTGTCTGACTATTTCAGTTGCTCTTAAAAAGTCACAGTTTCTCTCTCGTCCTCCCACTTTACCTCTTTGTCCTCAGCTTATTTCAAGAGCTGTAACTAAGTTCAAAGTGCAAAAGTATTTTGCACTCAATTAACCCAACAGGGTGGTTGGGTGAGTGGGAGAGGAGAGATTTCCAATTTCCTCAGCAAAAACAAACTGCTGCAGCCTCTCCTAGCTTGTGCTTTCTTCCCTATTAACAATTCATTGATGACCACAATTAATAATTAATTCACCACACTATGTTGCCACATATCCCAGTTTTCATCTGTGAAATGCTGAAGAGTATGGTTCCCTTGCCTTCCAAAACAACAAGGCGGAGTGTCATGGGACATCTCTTTTAAAAAGAAAGTAAATATGGCAGACAAGCATGATTATGAAGCCTATTGTTCAAAGGGAGAGGAGAGTCTTAAAAGGGCATATTTTTCCAACAACTACACAACACCTTGAGCTATACCTAAGAAATGATGCCTGAGATCCTACATTGAATACTTAGGCCATTTCCGCACGGGACAAGGGAATCGCCCCGTGACACTACTCACCGGACTTTTGGGCTCCCCTGTCCGGTCCACGCTTCTCCGGAGCAGTCCGTGGCCGCCACTCCACACTGCTCCGGGGACGAAAATGGCGGCTTCCAGTTGGTCGAGGGTCTCAACCAACCACTGAAGCTCGCCAGCCTAAAGCCCGCCCCCGGCAGATCGCAGGCTCGCACTAATGCGAGCCTGCAAATCTGCATATGGGAGCAGGCTCGCAGTGGTGCACTCCATGCTTTTGAAAGACCTGTTTTTAGCGGTCTTTCAAAAGCACCCTGGACGGCCACTTGGGAGTGGGCTGGACTGTGGATCTACATTTAGTAGGTCCGCCCCAATCTGGTCCCAGGTGCAGATGGGGGACGCTCTGCCCTGTTTAAAAAACCCTGTGTGGAAATGGCCTTAATTATGAATGTGTTACTAAGGCCCTTTCTGCACGAGGGGGCTGCACTGCTGTAGGGCCAGGATGACAGCAGTTGGCTGGTTGTGGTTCTGCATGATGTTGTCACTGGCCCGCCACCATCTTGCCTCCAAGCAGCGCACGCGCACAATATTTCAAAATGGGAAAAAAATCCATTTTATACTTACCATTGCACAGTGCTGTTGTTCTTCCCAGCTGTGCAGAAGGTGGAAGCACACTGGCGATGCCTTCCTCCCCAGTGCAGCAATGGCAAGTGCCTGGTTGCACTGTGGAAGGGAAGAGGCAGGGTCAGCACTCTCCCCTCTGCAGCAAGCCAGCAAGGTACAGAGGGGAACATACCTGGCATGCTCCCCTCCCTGCCAGGGCTTGAACAGAAGGACTTTACAGAGCCCTGTCACGTAGAAATGACCTGAGTAACAACTCCTGGCCCAACTCCCCAAACCTACTTTAACCGCCAGCAGCCTCAGTGGAACAATGAAGGTCAATTCTACTGGCAAGTGGGGAGCAGCAAAATGACATTTCCTAGCCTTTCCCCACTAGTGAGAATGAGAAACAGGATTCCTGCTGCAATTCCTGTTTGCAGCCTTGCTCACTTGTGGGAGAGGGCTGGAAATGTAATCTTGCTGTGCCCTAGTTGCCTGCAGGACAGAACTCCATTGCTCTGGTGAGGCTGCTAGCTATTAAGGTAGGTTCGGGGGGGGGGCGTTATGATTGTGGCAATAGTAGAATGATACTGAATATGTAATCTTTGTGAATATGGAGCAGTAACAAATCCATAATTCTAGGTTGTGAATTTGAAACGGCAATACAGGATGCCAGACATGAAGCTTTGCATTATATTCAAAGGAGCCATTTGGAAAAAGTTAGGGCTGGCCCCTCAGCCTATGTTTGAAGCCCCACATGATTTGGCTTAGAAATATTTTTGTGCTTGAGAACACTTACAGCAAAATACCCTGCAGTTCAGCCAAAACAAGAGACTACGAACAATTAGCTGCTTCCTCTTTATGCCAAAAATGAGGAACAAAGGCACAACTTACATGAGCAAAAGGACTGCTCATATTTTGACTTATAATGCAAAACATGGTAGACCAAGCTGGGTCACTGGGACACAGGAGAGAGCCTTCTCAATGGCTGCTCCCATGCTCTGGTATGCTCTCTCATGGGGGGTTAAGCTGATCCCCTCCCCGCTCTCCTTTCACCAGCAGACAAAAACATTTCTCTCTAAGCAGACTTTTATGTGAGTTGGAGAGCTTTTTATTTATTAACCTGTTTTTAAAAATTGCATGTTGCTATAGGTTTTTATAATTTTATATATTTTTAGTGTTTTAAATTGTTTTTAATGTTTTTAATGCTTTTAGCTTATTTTTCGAAGCTGCTTTGGGTCTCATTCTGGAAGAAAAGGTGGCATACTAATATAATGAATGAATGAATGAATGAATGAATGAATGAATGAATGAATAAATAAATAAATAAATATAAATCAGTCTCCTCTGTAAAGTGTGTGCATGTGTAGAAACATAGGAGCATTGAAGAGCATTTACCGTATAATCCTATACAAGCTTACCTGGTAATAAGTCCTACTAAATTCAGTTTACTCTTGCGCTTGGGACAGCAGCCTGAATATGATGACAACATTTGCCATAGTGTATGGGATAAAAGCTTTAAACCTGCAAGAGTATAGACCTAGCCTCACCATTAGGGGAAATGAGATTTCTCCCTCAGGCAGTAGTTTTTAAGTATCATGAAAGAGAACCCTCGCGTGACAAAATAATTTGGCTGCCTTTGGGTACTATGTCCTTTGAAACAGGAGGAAGGGCACCATTTGCAGTTCTACCTCAGGCTGCAAAATGTCTTGGACCAGGCCTGTACCATATTACTGGTAAACAATTCATATGTCAGGAATTATTCACTATTATGTTTAAAATATGCCATTCTGCTTATGAAGTCTCTCTGGTCTTTCCTCTGCTGGACTCAGTTATTGCCTTCTTGTTAAAAAGGCACTATACCTGCCCCCTAGTAATTGTTAATATTGTATCTCTCATCTCTGTTCCCCGAAGTAGCATGTTTATTTTTTAATATACAGCTTCCAATACTTTGAAAATGTCAGTCTCCATGAACATATTACAAAATGTCCACAAACATTTGTATTTCTAGGGAAGCACCTCAGCAAAGGCTGCATCTCAAATGTTTTATTTTCCTAGCATGTGATAAATTAACAATTGCTTGTTTCTGTTTTACAGTTGAAGAGCTCTTAGTATACAAAGCAACCTTAAAGATGTCTGAAACAGAAGAATAGAATTATAGATGCAAAAAGAAAAAAAAATCTCTAAAGAAGAAAAGCAAAGGGAAGAGACAAATGTTCTAATCTTACCTTCATCATAATCTTATTAGCATTTCTCAGGGAGAGAAGTTCAAGTATCAGTCTATACTCTTATGAATCTGTCTCATAAATGTGTCAAGTGCAAAGTATAGTTATTTTAATAGTCTGTGTTGGTGGGCCATCCTGGATTTAATTAAGAGACAACTAGTGTATGAAATATGGCATGAAAGGACCAGACTAAATGGAGAAATGGTTTACTGCAGCTCCAAATTAGGGGGCACAGACTTAATGATGATCTGGTCTCAGAAATCCTACTTAAACTTAATTAATACCGACGGCAGCAGACCTGCTGAGGGAGGAGCAAAAGATAGAGGCATACAGGAAAAAATTAATGACTTAAGCTAGCACGTGATTTTTATCAAGAGAGCTGCATTAGCACTGTGTTATTTACTAAAAGAAATCTTACTGAGTTCCTGCCCTGCTTCCAACATTGAATTAAAATTCATTATGTGCTATTTAAAATGTGAGCCCCACTCCTTTTCCGGGCTGCTTTTCTGGTATGATCAGGGTTCTCAGTTGCACTCAGCCCTGTCACTTTGTTCAGTAGAATGTGGTTATAACAGGTCTGTTATAAGTTCTCCTCTCACTTGCTCACTCTTGGATTAAAGGTTCCAGAAACATCAGCCAGCATTATTGCTTGCTAGGCCATTCCGAGTTGTAGTCTGGAGACAGTGGTGGCTGGTGGCTTACATGTCAGTTGAGTGGTGAATCAGCTCCAGGTTTTAGTCTGACCATTAAAGGAGCTAGCCAAGACATTGAACCTATTTGGGGGATGGGGCTGAGCACCTTAGATAGCTCCTTGAAAGTTTGAGGTTATTCCTTCTAAAACCCAGTGTCAGAGCCCACTTCTGGCCCTCAGTATTGATATGGTTTGGATAGGCATCATATCTAATTGGCATCATGTTTAATTGGCAAAGCATTAATTAGCACTGATGTCAAAACCAAACCTGAAGGTGATCGGGAGGTCAAACCAACAGAGGGAAAATTCTGACTGTGAATGTGAGATGGAAACACTGGTCAGGCTAAGACACCCTCTAGGTATAATTAGATCATTCGTCAGGCAAATAGATGCTATCCCTGTGAATAATAAGCTTAAGTAGAAGCTGGAGTTTTCCCAGAGTACACAATAGCTAGAAGCCCACCAGGACGCTGATTGACTTACACCCATGCCCTGTGCACCTGGACTTTTCCGTTTTTCCTCATAGCACTCACAATAGACAGCTATTACAACACCCATCATGCCTTTGTCACCCAAACACTGCGGACATTAGTGGGTTGATAGTCCATTGTATGCACAGCAACTTCCATTGTTCCGCACCTGGAACTGCATGTATCTTCCACTGCCACTTCCATTTTTTGGGTACAAATACCCCAATTCCAAGCTGGCCAGTGCAGTCTCTCATAGATCTGAATGCCACTCTGTCTATCCATCTCCTGACCAAGAGCTGTCCTTACATTCTTTACCTAAGTCACGCTACTGCTTTTCTCAGCTTCTCTCCGGACATGGTAATTACTGCCTGAAATCCTCACAGTCTCTATTCCACTTTCCTCTTTTCTCTTCAGCTAGCCCATGTGTGATTGTGTGCATGCTTGAACTGGTGTGTATGTGAGTGAATTTATTTCAATAAGAACACATTTTAGCTTACATTTTACTCTTTGGCTGGTGTTTTTCCTGCATGAACCCATAAACATAGGTAGAAGAGGTCTCGCTAAGTTGCCCACCTCTTGCAATCCTTCTAAACTTTGAACTAATTCATTCTCAATTTTTGCAAGGAGGTATTGTCATCACAGGGTGGCCCTTCTGGCACCTACATTTTGGGGTAACATCAGATCGGATTTATTGTCCCACCACCAAAGATAGCTGGTGCCTTTCACATGGGGATATAGTGAGTCTGCTCTGAATAATTTGCTGTGCTGAAAACAGCATTTCTATTTGTTTGTTTATTTGCTTTACAAAATGTGTATTTCTGTGCAGAAAACCACTCTGCCACTAAGCTGTAGTTTCCTCCTGCATTGCAATATTTTATCTCTCTTCACCAATTTTAACTACTCCAAAAAATAGGAACAAGCTGATATTTAGATAGGAAAATATAGCTATATCCAATGAAATAGAAGAAGAAGATGTAACTTTAGGTGAGCTTGCCCTTATTCCTTTTAAGTCTTCCATCCCTTCACCAAAAACTGCTGCTGTGATTAAGCCTGGGTACAGGATGGTATGGTGTGAAAGGCTGTGGTTGGCAGGAGAAGCAGAAATCAGATGCCACAGCGTATACGAATAGAAACATTTTCCACTACAGCTGGGCTGAGTAACAACACACAGGCTGTGCACTGCATGTGACCCTCCCGCTGCTTGGGACTCTCCCATCTTTCCTCCCACCAGCACAGTTGTCATTGCGTTTGTTTGCTTGTTTGTTTCTAGGAAAACAAAATGGCTACAATCATTTCAGAAAACTTGTGAGAAAGGCTTTGGCTATCTTTCCCAATGACCACTCTGTCACCTTCCTGTACCATAGAGCTGTCTATGTGTGACATGACATCACTGGAATGGGAGAAAAGTTGAAACTTCTTCCCCACCTCAGCAATTTATAACAGCATTGTTGAGACTGAAACCTCTTCATCCTAACAATGCTATTAGAAATTGCAGGTAAGGTAAGGCAAGACCAGGAGAGAAAGCCCTCCTGCATCCACCTCAGAAATTTGCACTATGCTTTTGGAGACTGAATATAATGTGTGTGAATTGGGTGTGCATATATGTGACAGGTGGGTGTGACATATATACTTGTGCTGCATGTTAACACCTTCCAACATTTCAACAGATGAAAACTGGGACACATATGTGGCCAAGCAGCATCAGTGTGTGGCCAGATGGCAAAAGTTATTAATGAGGAAGAAGACACAAGCTAGGAGTTTGTGTAGCAGTTTGCATTTGTCTGAGCCTACTGGGAAGGCAAGGTTCCCCTCACCTTGTCTCTTTTCCCCATCCCACTAGGTTGAATGGAAACTACTTTTATACTTTAATTTAATATAAAGCAACTGAAGTATGCTGAGGTTTAGAGAGGAAAGTGGGAAGAGAAAAGAGAAAAATTGGGCCATTTTAGAAGCAGCTGAAAAATTGGGGTAAGAAAAGATTAATCAGGACTGTGGCCATTTCCGCACAAGATTGTTATAGCACTATTATTCCACTTTCCACATCCTATGGAATCCTGGGGTTTGCAGTTTAGGGAAGGGGAGGCTGGCCCCTCCCTAAACTGCAAACCCCAGGATCCCATAGGATGTTGAAAGTGGAATAATAGTGCTATAACAATCTTGTGCAGAAATGGCCTGTGTTTGTCAAATCAGGACAGTTAAGAAGCTGTGGCGTATTTATGGTGGATAGTTTGTATGTGTGATATGCACTTGTGTTTGTAATGTATGTGGGCACACTCATGCATGAGAGTGAAAGCCTCAGCTGCCCACCCAACAATGCCTTTCCTAAAGTGAATTGTGTTCAAAACAAGGGATGGGTGTCAGTTTCTTCCACAACCAAATTTTATGATTTTTTTTAAAATTCTGATCAAACATAAATTCTCATCCATTCCTATTCTGAACACATGTATCGGTTTTCATTTTGATTTTTCCACATTCATGAAAGAGTAATCATGTTCCCAACAAACAAGTGGAATGCTGAGCAGGCAAGATAAACCAAAGGCCTCACTTTGTTGACAATAATATGAATGTAGCGTTCTAAGAACAGATAGCTTGAGATACCTACAAAGAAGGAAGGACTGAGCAGAGAGAACTTGTGAGTGTTCAAATCTTTCCTCCTCCCCCCTCCACATTCTGCCTCTAGTTTCAGGAAGACAAGAGCGCAAACAGTGGGTATGAATCTCCATATTGCTTTCAGATCTGCCAAAGCCCCTTGGTCTTTGCCTGGACCTCCATGGGACTTCTTCTAAGCACAGACTTCAGAGGCCAACACTCTTTTGAGATTAACATGCCTCAGAAGCAGTTGAAACATAGAAATCTTTGAATACTGTTGTGGCTCATATACATTTCAAACCAGACTAAAAATAAAAGAAACCCACACGGCAGCAGGCCTGATCTAGTGGCTATTAAATTAATAGCAAATCTTCTTTAAGGGCTCAGTCCTGCAGGAAGTGGACATCCTGTTGGATTGTGCCCTGCTTTGGTGTTGCAAAGCATATAGACTGAAAAGCATACAAATTTAAGAGTCTAGAATTTAAGCTGGTTCATCCTCAGTTGCACATTCCTGCACACACCTCTAGTTTGTCCTTTGGTGCCATTGTGACTCTCAAAAGAGAATCCATTCTGAACAGCCATATCTTCAGCATTACTAATGATCCCTTAGGCCAAACAAAAATGTGCAATCCCATACCCTGCTTCCTGACATCCAGCATGATATGGGGGTTTGAGTGTTGGATTAGGGCACTGAGTTTGAATCCCTGCATGGCCATGAAAACCCACTAGGTGACCTTGGGCAAGTCACATTCTCTCAAACCCCCTCTGAACAAATTTTTGCCAGGAAAACCCAGTGATAAGTTTGCCTTATGGTCACTAAAAGTCAGAAATGACTTGAAAGCACACAACAACAATGCAAGCAGTGAATTGTGGGGGATGTGTTTTGGTGGGTTTTCCTCCCTTCCCAATAGAAGGATACAAATATGTAAGAAAAGTTTGGGGGGTGGGGGGGGGGTTAAGCACTATTGGCAGTAGAACAGTCCTGTATTAAAAGAAAATAATTTTCTTCAACTCCTTATGAAGGTGGCAGTTCTGCTTCTGGTGATTGCTGGTTGCTGGCTATCAATCCCCTTTCTCCTATGACAGCACATGGTCTTCCAGGGGATTCTGAGGGGAAATGGCTGCTCACCTCCCCCCCCGCAACACCAGTGGTATCTACCATTCTTTTCCAGCTAAAAAAATGTTCTGTGACAATACCGTGTCATAGAAATTCTGGAAGAAAACATGGCCTTTGCCAAAGGGAGTATGTATTGCCTGCACAGAAGGCTGTCTGAAAATCAAGATAAAACCACTAGTGCCACTGTCAGTTGTAAGCACTCCACGTAATTTTGCATAAAACTTTCTATCTTTAAAAACTTTCAGTTCTCAAATTCTGTCAGAATAGAAATAAATCTGCCTGCTGAGAGGAGAGCAGCACTATAGGTGAGGGGATAAGAAAAAGTATTCCACACTGATATGGGCACACACTTCTTCCACATGCAGTGAATAAACTGCTGTATATAACGACACTGTCATAACTATCTGCCATGGGGATAAATTAAAGAGTCTGTTTTCATTGAAGCTGCTCTGTTTTTTGTTTTGCTTTTCTGTTTTTCTTAGGAGGAGGAGGAGGAGGAGGGGGAGGAGGTGGTTGACAGTAGGGTCAGTAGCTTTAGGGGAAGAAGGTAGGCATCCATAGTTGATCATACCGTTGAGCAGAGTGGTCATGAAGCAATTGCTGAGAGTGGGCAGCAGCAGCTCATTGGCCAAACCTCTGAGCCTCACTGGTCATTCCTTGATATTGGAGATGAAAAATGTGTGTGTGATTCACCTTGTCCTGCACTCCTTAAGCTATTCCGCTGCCTCAGATATTGTTTAGAATGTTGTCCTCGCATAATTCAGAAGAAAAGTAGAAAATCCTTCACACACTTTTCACAGGAGGGGAAATGCCTTTTGTAGGTTGTTTTAAGCACATTTGATAAAATTGACTACATTAGGAAATGTGACAACTATTGCCTTCCTAGTTGCACCAGCTAACTAGGCTTGGATTTTCTTGCGTGTGTATGTACAGAGTTGTGGTGCCATCTTCTAGAAAAATCCCAAAACTAAATTCTTAGGAAGCAGCCTATGCTTGCTTTCTGCAATCAGATTGTTTGCACTAATTATATTTCTAATTTAGGCAGATTATGGAAACAGTGTGTGTGTGTGTGTGTGTGTGTGTGTGTGTGTATCTGTGTATTGGGGAAAAACTTTGGTACCTTGGTATCATGCTAGAGCTGCGATCAATTTAGATGGTTGAGAAATACCAGCAGTACAATCTCATCATGCCAAGATGGTCAGATTGGAGAGAAATCTCTGAAGCAAGATTTTTTTTCACATCCCTGCAACTTTTATTTTCTCACAAAGAACAGAATGATAGAACAAAATACACAGGCCATCACTGCAGTGGGCCCTTTGTAAGGCAAGCTGCATATGCACCTGATGTGAAAAACTGCACATGAACAGCTTTGGATCACTTATCTTTAGTGTCAGATTCAAGGGGTTTAAAAAGCCTGAGGTGCCTGTTCAGTAGCTGTTCACCAATCCAGTAGCTGAAAAGATAATGAGAGAGCAACGCAACATGATATGATGTTTGAAAACACTCATGTATCACCATACAAATCTAGAAGTACCATCTAGTCCTTGTGCATCTGCATGTAATTCCTTCCTGATTCCAAATGCTGGCATTTAATGTCATTTTGGAGGGTGCACATCAGAATGGGCAACTGTGTAGGGGGCCACTGGCATGCCAAATCTAACTGGAAGTAATGTCACTTCACTTCTGGTTTCAAAATGAGCTGATTTTCTGAGGATTTTTCTGGGTTTTTTTGTTTGTTTGTTTTTCATATTTTGGGGATGGGGAGGACTTGGAGACTTGGGGAAAAAACAGTTCGTTTTGCATTGGCTTTGACCGGTTTGAACCATCTGGGGATGCAAAATCACCGCAAATTTTTTTGAGGGGGAGGATCTGGGAGCTACAGGGAGATTTCAAGAGCTGCCCTTTGGGGCCCTAAGGGACACATGCAGCCCAGGAATTCTTTGCCCACCCCTGGTATCCACAGAGCCTGTGCTGATTCAAAATCATGCAGTTTGCCTGGAGAATCAACCAGCCCCCATTTGCAGTTGCCTTAGCCCAGGAATAGGTGTAGATAGCTGTGCAGTACATAGAATATGCTTGCTTTCAATCATGTTTTAATTTTTTGACTGTTTAATCTCATTTTAACTTTTGTGTCTTGTGGATTTTTTAACAATATCTTTTTAATTTGTTGTAAGTTGCACTGAGTCCCAAAAGGTGAAAAAGGCAGGACAGAAATAAATATAACAACAGAACAACAACAACATCAACAACAACAATGTATGCAAGCTTGAAGTTGTCCTCAGTAACATCTTGAAACCTCAGAAGGAGCATGTAGAAAAGAATCATGACTGACTAGGAGCAAATGTTCAGTCTACCCTGTTTCTGTTTGTTGCCCTCTGCCTATGAAGCAGTTCAAATAAATGAGGCATTGTTTTTGTGGGTCATGCATTTCTTACATGGGTGTTCTTCAGTCACTTTCATATCTGAGACTCATGCAAAATTAAACCACTGTCTTTTAAAATCTGTCTCCAGCACTCAATTGGCTTGTTGGTTGCTCTAGAAAGAAGTTAAACAAATCATTGATCAATATTCTGACTTCTTGTTCTTACTCTTATACAAAATAAAAACTAAAAAGAGAAACAAAGCTGATGATGGAATTCCAGCAGCTACAGTATCAAACCGAGTGAACTTTAGACCCCATGGTCTGACAAAAGAGCACTACATATTTTGGATGCACTGTGAATACTATAATTTGGACTGGCAGGGCCATAATAAAATCTGTAAACTGAAACACAAATGAAAGTGTTTGGGAAATATAAATTCATAACTGTTTTTCCCCTGTGAGGAAAACATCACACAATTGCAACAGCTTCGGAGGAGAAAATGGGAATGAGGGATAATGGCTTTGATTCCCCCCACATCTCACCCAATATATGTCTGTGTTTGTATTCATGTTCATCCTTTAATGAACATAGTTCAAAATATCCATAAATCTTTTCTTGTACATGCTTAAAAAAACAGTTAAGTCTTTTGTGGCTGCATATTTATAGCAAATCCATTTTTATCTGTCATGTTTACATAAATTTTCTATAAGTTTAGCACATCCTAGCTGTCATGTTGCATTTGTTAGAAACAAAATCTCACCACCACCATGATTACAATGGAAACAGATCAAAAATGTGGATAATTTGCAGGAATGATCACTGACTGGCTAATAATTTTACATGGAACATAAACTCAACATTTTTTTCCCACAGTAAAGAAATAAATTGACATGATATAAAAAATATACAAATGGCATACTGGGTCAAGTACAACAGAAGCCAGGACCAGACCATCTGTGCAGGTCTATCCACATTCCACCCATGTGGAATGCCACCAGCACAGTGCCACTGCCACATCTCACAGTACCCATGCACCAGGCTAAATGACAAAAGAGTAGTTACATATTCGTGACACACCAAAAGAGGGAAAGCATCTTCAAAAAGGAAGACAGAAGAGCACAGATTTGATTGAATTTGTATATACTAATCTATATGCATAGATGCAGGTTTAGAGAGGACTGCTATGAGCAGAACTACAGAGTGGGGAAGACTATGACCGAGTTGCCTGTTCCCTCTTAGTTGTCCAGATGCTCATTGTTGTTGACCACCTTCAAGTCCTTGTTCTCAAATCTTATGATTTTTCCTCTTAAAACCAGTCTTGGGCTTCACACAGAGGGTGCCTCTGAAAGTTCCTCAAACAGAAGACTCTCTGAAGCCACACTTTCAACTTTCCAAACTACAGATCTGGGATGCACCTAGCTAATCGCTTAGGACAGTCTGTTTTGTTTGAGGTACACGATGTACGTCATACATCTACACATTAATGTGATACATGTGAATGGCACCCACAATGTGTACCCAGAGCTCTGCATAACTACTGCAAGGAAGAGTTCTGCCTGTGTATCCTTGTGCCCACAGAAAGCTTTCTCCCATTGCCTGAAATGAATGAGCAACCTCAGCCTAGTAACATTCACCCTATGTTCAAGGAGTTTAAGAACCTCAGCTGTGAATCTGTCAAATACGCCTTGGAAACATTTCTTTCAACACATTTGTCTATTAAGGCTTCGACAGTATGTCTTTGTCAGAAGTGTGGTCACACCTTAACTTCCATCCTCACATTAAAATGAAAGCAATTAATTAACCTACTTAAATATGAACACTAACATTTAAACTGGGTAGAAGGTGTAAAGCACTGCACTAATTTAATTAAGAAATATCCACATTGTTTTCAGAAAATGTGAAGGAATATATGCAAGGTGAGATGAGAGGGGACAAAAATGTTCCTAGTTTAACAGCATTGTAAGACTGTGCATTTTTCAAACTTTATTAGTTTTTGGTTTTAACCAGGAGAGGCAAAGTGATAGCCCAGGCTGTTACTCCTCACCCCCATCCATAAACTGAATTGCTGGAAGTCCCATTGCCCCAAGCATGAATGACGGAAAGGACTTAGGACACCATCTTGTCCAGACTCCATCTCAATGCAGGATAGAGCTATAGTATTCTCAGCAGCTGTAATAGGAATTCTGTCAATAATAATGATTTTGTCACCTTGTGCCCTGCATATTGAATCCAAGAGTTAAAGTGTGTTAAAAATTGTAAGTCTAAAAGGTGCTGCCTGTGTAACAGAAAGGGAAATATTGAGGTTAAGTGTACAGGCTTGAAATCTGTTTCTAGGCACTTAGCCAGCCAAAGCAAAATATAAATAAGGGATAAGAAAGCTTCACAGCTGTTCTCTTAGGGAGAGAAAAAAGCAGAAAGGAAAAGTAATGCTTATTCTTCAGAGAGTTGAAATCTCAGATCACATGGGGAGGGTTCAGAAATAACTTCCAAATACTTGGGTGGGAGGAAACACCAGCAATTTTGGCTTCATAAATTTGGCTGTTTGGGGGCCAGTACACTCAAAGAGGGAAGGTAAGCAAGAACCCCTTTCACACTGCATGGTTACAACAAGGCCATTTCCACACTAGACTGCTATAGTGCTATTATTCCACTTGCAACATCCTATGGAATCCTAGGGTTTGCAGTTTTGGGAGGGGCCAGGCAGCCCCTCCCGAAACTGCAAACCCCAAGATTCCATAGGATGTTGCAAGTAGAATAATAATGCTATGGCAGTCCAGTGCGGAATGGGTCCAAGATATTCCATGCATGGTTTGAGTGTTGAACTATGAACCTGGAGACCAGGGTTAATTTTCCCGTTCAGTTGTGGAACCTACTGGGTGACCTTGAGTGTGTTGTACACTCTCATCCCCAGAAAACCACATGATAGGTTTATCTTAGAGCCACCATAAGCTGGGTATGACTTGAAGGCATATAGCAAAAATAACAAGAGCAACAGCAACAATTCCATATTAACTGCCATGGCAGCATCCTATGGAATCCAGGAGTTTGTTGTTCTGGGGAGGCAGTAGAGTTCTGTGGCTGAGAATCCTAAGTACCCCTCTTTACAACGCAAATCCCAACATGCCTTTCTTTCCAGCCCATAAAATTTGTTCACCTTTAATTAAGGGTCTTTTATGGAGAGAAACATTTAATGATTTTATAACCAAGATTCCATATGATGTTGCCATAGTAGTTAAAGTGGAATCATAGCACCATAATTGTGTAGAGTGAAAGAGCCCCAGTTTGCAAGCTGTATATATGAAGTCACATTACTGCTGTGTAAGATAGGTTTGCTCATAGGCAACCTGGAAGAAGCTGCTAGAGGAATGCTGACAAATCCCACAGTGGCTGAAAAGTCTATATCTGCCATACCATAAAATGCAGGTATGACAGAAAAAAGTAACAATACTGCCAAACAGATAGAGTTAATCAGTGCTCTTTATAATAATAGCTATGGTGAAATCATGCAATACAAGTATACAGAGCTGAACTAAGTTTAAAGTATCTGAATTATAGTGTGTAAAACAGTTAGATGCAACATTTAATAGCATTTCATCAATACCTTGTACATACTGAAATCCTACCAAATATTGAAAAATAGTTGGCCCTCCATGTTTCTGGATTCGGTATCAATGGATTCAACCAACCAACACTTGAAAATATTCCAAAAAAGAATATCTTCCAATAAGCAAATTTTGATTTTGCCATTTTATAGAAGGGGTGTCATTTTACTACACCACTGTATATAATGGGACTTGAGCATCCATGAATTTTGGTGTCCACAGGGGGTTTTAGAATCAAACCCTAGGGGATACCAAGGGCCCACTGTATACTAAAATGTCTGTCCAAATGTTCAATATCTTCAAAATAGGTGATGCGAAATAAATTGTGCTCATGAATGACAAATATGTTGTAAGCTGCAGTTCCTTATTACTACAATGTACTACAAATATTGTGTTTATGGTCAATCCCATGTGCCCTGTAAGTTTGAAATGTATTCCATATAAGAGATACTGGCTGAGATTCTAGATCAACTACTTAGCTATGTAACTACCTTTCCTGTGTAGCTAAATAGCATCTTCCAGCCAGACCTCCCCAGTCTTGACTTACCAGGGAGTAGCTGCTGTGAGCAATGGCGGTCTGTTGTCCTCTTGATCAGGATGGAATAGACTGGTGTTTCCACCTGCTCCTGTGAGTGATATCTGGCATGACACTCAGAAGCAGGATCTCTGTTGCATTTCCTCTTCTCCCTGGAGATTGCTGGATGGAGGGAAGTGGGAAGACAGTCTTCTGCATCCCAATCAATAGGAAAACAGACCACCCCCATCACTCACAGTGTCTGCTGCTCAGTTAAGTCGGGCTTGGTGGACTTCTATGAACCCTATATATTCCCTACACTATTGAATATGTAGGGATAGTGGATACAGATCCATTACAAATGTGTAACTGTAAACTACTCATTCATAACTGTAATCATGAGTTCCAGCCAATATACATAAACTGTTCTAGACCATGTGATCTCTAAACAAGCAGTAAATCTTCATAATATCTGCTATAATAGATATGCCTAGCTTGAGATGTCCATGTAATATGATGGATCCTTCACTAGATGTGTCTAACTGCATAAGCTACTTCTTATTTAAAAAATATTTTTTTCTCTAGTCATATTCATTTCCTGAAATTCCAAAGTTTCTGAGGTTTTTAAGGAAGAATCTTGATGCAGATCTGCCTATTGGACAATGCTGTTGTTTACAACTTCAAGTGAACACAAATGGTAAACTCTAAAGAATTCTAACTAGATACAGACTGACAAACATAAAGCAAGGAACCTTCAATCCTTCAACAAAGTGGTGGTGTGACAATCACACCTGTTTAAAATACCTCCAAACACTAGCAGCTCATAGTCTGAACACAGTGGTAGGGACACTACTGCAAGACCACCCTTCCACCACTGCTTGGGACACAGGGACCTTGTGCCCTAAAGTGAAGAAGAGCCTTTCATATCTTGAGACAGGATTTCATTTTATTTTCTACTAGTTTATGTACCCGGCATTGCCCGAGATATTTTTTTCTCAGATAATACTTGTTAGAAAGATTTGAGATCTTGTGTCTCTAATTCCCCAAACTGTCTTGTCCAGTACCTGTAACTTTTCCCCATATTCCCCAATCCAATCTGTATTCAGACTTATTAACATAGAGAGGTTGAATTCCTGAGGGAATACATTGTCGTCCTCCTTGCTGCTAGGCCTCATCTCCATAGCAACCGGCCAGGCCCAAGAACTCTCTGGCTGAGCATTCTAAAGGCCGCTCCCTAAACTGCAAACCCCAAGATTCCATACAATTTTCTCAGGCAGTCAATCATATGAGGTCTTCACCTGATATAACCAATCATATGAGTTCTTTCTCTTTAGCCAATCATACGAGGTCTTCGTCTGACACAGACAAGCAAACTTTTATATATTAGATTACTATTATTATTGTTTTTATTGTTGTTGTTGCTGTTATTTGCCACCCCACCTTTCTTATGCCTATGGGACACAATGTGGCTTGAAAGAAAAAAAAAGTTACAAATGCATAAAACATATACAAGTATTTTGAAAATATGCACTTTTAAAAGCATGCCCACAGGTGGAAAGACAACACCCAGCCCATTAAAATCTTTTTCCACAATAAGCTAAAGGGTTACCTGAAGGAAAAATGGGATTTGCCCACTAGCAAAGGAGCACAGAATCAGGCAATTGTAAAATCGCAAGAGCAGGAAGAGACACCAAGGGACATGTAGTCCAGCCCCTGACCAGTGCAGCAGTTCACTGCTAAAGCATGATTGAGAGGCAGCCATCTTGCCTTTGGTTAAAAACCTCTGACAATGGAGAGGCTGCCAACTTCCAAACAGCTCTTCTCATTATGGCCTTTATACTCATCCACTATATAAAAATCAATGTTTGTCTGTTTGTGAGTCTGTTTGTCTGCGTTAGGCAGGCGAAGGCCTCACGTGATTGGCTGTGTGAGCGAGAAGACCTCATATGATTGGCTGGCTGTGAAGATTCTATGGAATCCTGGGGTTGGCAGTTTAGGGAGGGGCCTTTAGAATTCTCAGCTGACAGCTCTTGGGCCTCAGGCCGGTTGCTATGGAGATGAGGCCTACCATCAAGAAGGATGCCAGAAAACATTTGGGAGGCATACGTGAGAAAAATTGAAGTGACATACACAACATAGTTACAAGGTCTTCTCGCCTCACACAGTAGATTGCATGGGTTCCGTATGTGTGGAAACTTAAAGCTGAAATTCAAAACAAAAAATGCTTCCAGAAAAATATAAAGCCATTGCACAAATTCAACAGAAAGCAAAAAAAATCAAAAGCCAGTACATCAACATTGCCAGAGAACACAGATTGGACTGGGGACTATGGGGAAAAGTTATAGGTACTAGAATAGGCTGGTTGATATGGAGATGATGCCTAGTAACAAGAAGGAGGTCAGTGTATTCCCGCAGGAACCCAACCTCTGTATGTTAACAACTACAAATACAGATTGCATTGGGGAATATAGGGAATAAGTTACAGGTACTGGAATAGGCTGGTTGCTATGGAGATGATGCCTAGCAGCAAGGAGGAGGACAGGGTATTCCCTCAAGAACCCAACCACTGTATGTTAACAACTCTGAGTACAGATTGGATTGGGGAATATAGGGAAAAGTTACAGTTGCTGGAATAGGTCAGTTGCTATGCAGATGAGGCCTAGCAGCAAGGAGGAGGACAGGCTATTCCCTCAGGAACGCAAACTGTGTATGTACATAACTCTGAATATAGATTGCATTTGGAAATATGGGGAAAAGTTACAGGTACTGAGAAGACAGTTGGGTGAGTTCTTAAGAGGAAAATAATCCCAGGTAACGCTGGGTAAATATGCTAGGATTTACGTAACCTCTCTTGTTCAGGAGTTCCCCTCCATTGGTTCTAGCTCCTGTCTCTGCAACAACAGAGAATATGTCTCCTCCACTTCCTATGTGACACCTTCAGACACCAGAACAGGCCGAGCCAGAGGACTCATAGGCAAAGAAGAGAAATTAATGTGTGTGTGTGTGGGGGGGGGGTCTTTGAGAGGAGAAAATCACAAACAATCCACATGTTCATCCCAAAATGCACATCCTCCTCTCTCTTTGACACACACACACACACACACATTCTTCCACCAGTTCCACACAAAGTTCTCCTGCAGGCTCACTCTGTTGGCTTGCTCCAGTTGCTCACCTCTGGAAAGCACAACCTTCCCACAGAAGAGATATTACTCGATTACCTAGCTGTAATCAGACTCCATATATATACATTTCTTATCTCTAGAGAAACCTCTGAAGGGCCAGTTGGTAGTCTTGAAAGGGAAATATTTGTCCCAAGGGCATCCAGCTGCTAATTCCTAGCTTAGAATTTTGCCCTTTGAAAGATATCAGAAAGAGACTCTCAGCGGGGCAAATTATAAACCAGAAGTTAAATGCAGTGCAGGATGACATATGTGTGGCTAAAATTCTAGCCATCCTTAGTTCCTGCAGATTAAATGGGTACCACATGAAAGTAACGGATACCTTTTTTTCCAAAAAAGATATCAGTGCAATATGGGACCACTTACACGACTAGAAGGAAGCCATATCCCAAATACAGACTTTTTTTAAGAACGCTTTTTCAGAACACTAACTCCTGTGGAATTGTATGAGGTACCCATAGTATATTAGAAATTGAAGGGAAAGGTGAAGAAGTCATCACCTGTATGTGTGACAAACTGGTATATCTTCACTTCCAATCCTATGAGGTAGGACTAGAGGGTGTATTCTATGTCAGTGGGGTGGCAATTCCACTTTGGATTTTAGTGTAACTTTAAAGAAGGTATCTGAGGTGCTGAATGCATTTTGGGCATAGATTCAGCACCTCAGATAGCTCCTTTAAAGTTTGGAACAGATTCACCATCCCACTGACATGGAGGCCATTAATCACCACTGGTCATGGGAGAGCAATGTGTAGTGAAAGTTTGACTACATCAAAGTTTGGCTAACCTGGAGTCATTCTAAGGCTTTATCTTGGGAAAGAGAAGAACCAGCCCACATGAATCCAGCTTAGCTCAGAGTTTGGGTGAATTTAATGTGCAGTTCTAGTTCTTGAGCTCTGATCAGTCTGAACAGAGATGATTTTTAAAAAGTATACTCAGGACAAGAAGATATCTACCAATGCCTGTTTCATATTTCCTCCCAACAGGTGAATTGTAACTAGAGCTGCTACAAATATTGTGTGATCTAAGGGAAGTTTGAATTTCCTCTTTTGATAGCCTGGCTGATTGATGTGGGATGGGAAGAAAGGATCCCCTGGTGCTTCTGCAAACTGTTGAGAACCATGCACACATGCGAGGAAGTCAGAGAAATGTATTGGCTTTTCTGTTTTAGCTAGAGTGAAACAGAATGGGGAAAGCGGTTCAGAGGTGAAAAGAGTACTTTCTTCATGTGCGTATATCTGCCTTCAAGTCACCTGTCAACTTACAGTGACCCCCACGAATTTCATATACTCCTCACTTTTTTGCTTCAGGCCATGTTAGATGTTTGCTGCCTAATGCAAAGCTAAGGTACTCTCCTCTTTCATTCCACATTACAGAAACAAACTAAATTGGTAGCTGGATTCCAGTTTGACCCAGGTGACAGGCAGCAGTCCAATTGTCAAGTCAGCTTAGCTCTCCCAGCCACGCAAGATGATGTCGTATAATGCCATGCTATGTGATGCCATATAATGTCATGCAATGCCATGCAATGTTATGCCATGTAATGCCATGCAATGCCATGTAGTGCTCTGATATTTGAAAGACAGGCTTGGAGGGGGTGATGGAACTGAGTGAGAAACAGTGTGCTGGAAATGAGAGAATGTTATTTTAACTGAACTTTGATAACAGGGAACCAACGCAGTTTCAAGATTATGCAGTTGGCAAGTGGGATGAAATCCTTGGAAAGCAGTTGTTTTCATTAGATGTCAGATAGGATGCCTGCCTGCACAAATTTGTAATGTAATAGCCTATAAAACAGCTTATAATTCTGCTAATTTTTCTAAATGCAAGTAATTTTTCTAAATACTAACTGATCTAATTAATTGTATTTACACTAGTTAATAGTTCCACACATATCCATATCCTAAATACATCTATACCATTTTGTATTCTGAAGACCATTACAGAATACATATACCAATCAATTTATCATCCTTAATCCATACCAGATTCATCTATTTTAACCAAATCTTTCCCTTAAATTTGATTCCCCACTTCACAGAAAAACATCCTTTTCCTGATTTCTTCTCACATAGCATTTTTTTAAAAATAATATCCTGAGATAGCGCCCTTATTTTAGACATGTTTCCTTCTCCTTCATTTTCACAGGCAAAAATAGTCCTCACATACCACTCCAAAAAAAATCACTGTGGGATGAGGAACTTTCACCTAACTCAGACTGCAAACTGCTGATACACAAGGGCTTCTCCTGGGAGCAAATACACAATAAAATTAAGCTCAGCAATCTACTTCCCTTTTAACACACAGAAGTTGCTGCTTGAGAAAGATACTTCACATTCATTACTTAATGATAGGGCCATTTAGAATGGCAGCAGAAACCTGCTTCCACACTTATGATGGGCTATTTTTCCCTCCTTGGGCACACCTGAGATACCAGACAAGTTTAGTGGGTCCAGGTCAGATTGTGTCTCATATACACTGTGTCTTCTCTCATTCAACAGAGAAACACAGCTAGGAAGCACAAGAAGAACAGTTAGAAGACTGCCACTGCTGTCCCCAGCATCTGCTCTTTGAGGTAACCACCTCACTCTGCCTAATGCTACGGCCAGTCCTAGGCTTTCCAATCTTCTACAGCTTCTTAGCCCTTAGGCATTTGTAGTGGAGGGGAGCATCCCCTTCTTTCTCTTAGGGGATTGGATTTTAAACATATGTGATCCTGATGTTTTCTTGGACCATACAGAATCCTTCACCCTCATTATTCACATGTCATAATGACAGAATCTTGTGGCATATATACAGACATTCTCCAAAAGCTGACACTCAATGCTTCTCAAAAACAATGTAATGGTTCTCTCAGACGGCTGCCAGCTTCTGCTCATTAGTAATGAAGCACATGCAGTACCCCAAAAGTATAAGAGCTGGAGAATTTTGCAAAGCTTCCAGCTTTCCTGTCAGCCAATTTGTGGAAGTCCTAAATATAGCTGGGAATGAAATCAGTTCTTCCACAAAGTGGAATAATACATAATCTCTTCTATAGCATCTTCTTGGCTGGCTTATATTCACAATTTTGCAAGTGTAACATTGCTACTTTCTTTAGCTTTTTAAATGTAGCAAATGTGGCATTTCCAAAGCTGGGGTGCTTCTGATTTCTTTAGTAGGTTGTACAAAGTAGAAAAGTACACAAACTACCGATAGTTAGTCAGATTTTGCAGGTCACTTCAGGATATTTGTTTATTTCAAAATATATCTGGCTAAGAAGAAATATAGTTAAATCAGACCACCAAGGGAATTTTGTCTAGAACTGAGCAGAAATGGGATTGCTCCTTCTCTGACACAAAGAAACTGGAAGAGAGATATTTAAATATTTTTAATATATATTATAAATGGATCAAAATCTAACAGCAGAGCATTCGCTCCTATTTTTTAAATATATCACATCCATGCTGCCTTATCTTCCACTTTTTTGTCTTATTTAAATTCATAAACTGCCTTTCCTACCCAAAATGTAAGTCAAGACACCTGATAATGAAACTTGTAAAAGTTTATATATGAGAGAAGTCTGTGATCTTCCCAATTGTTTAGCAAAAACAAGCCAATCTCTGCCTTCCGAGACATTCAGTTACCTTACTGACTTAGGCCCTTACCACACTATGGTCCAATAGCATTTCATCCCAATCCCATCCCAACAGTGTGATTACTGGGATGGGATTGGGACCTGAAAGCTCCCCACCACATCCAGCCAGCTGTCAGCAGATGGGTAGTGTTAGGGAAACTCATCTTCCTTCGGTAGTACAGCATGAATGGTGAGCCCCTTTCTCTGCCTCTTCCTGTGCTGTACTGTGGAAGGAAGCGCTATCATGTGCGTCTGCCCTTACCACACACCCACAGCTGATGGGATCATTATGGGAAAGGGGCCATTATCAGATTTTTTTTCTAGTAATGGTATATGGCACAACAGCAGTGGGACGACAACATCATGATAAGGTATATGACCCAAACCAGAAGCAATGCATTGCCATGCTGGGATGGCCACATCATGCAGTAAGGGCTTTAGAATTGTAAACCATCCCATAAATCTGTGCATACACACAGTCAGTCTTCCCTTCCATGATAAGCAGCAGCTTTTTTAATTTTGTATTCTTCTCCTCCTCTTGTTTACATACCTGTATGTGCCTAGGATATGCTACATGTGTCTGGGGCCATTTCTGCAATAGAGTGGAGGAACGTTTCACCGCATGACATGAGCGGTGTTTTTTACTCTGAGTTACCCCAATTCTGATCTGCACACCCTCCAGTTTCTACCAAAATAAAGCAGAGAAAATCATTTGTAGCTTACGTATTGTCAATTTTCGCGGAACTCCTATTTCCCTCCCTTCCTCCACCCCACCACCACTGATTGGTCAATTAAAAAAAAATGTAGAAACCGTTTTTACGTTTTAGCGCAAGTGGTGTGAATCGATGTAACGCTTCTGCATGTTGGACAAAATGCAGCAGAAATGGTTTTGGTAGTTTACACTGGAGTTTTTCCATTTTTACAATACATCAGTTTAACGTCGATGTTAATCACGCTAAGACCTCAAATCGTGTGGAACCATGGAGGACAGAACAATGTCCAACTGGTTTAATGTGCAGATGTAAAAGCTACAGTACAACGCTACTGCAATGTATCAGCCTTGTGCGGAAAGGGCCTGGTTATAACCACTTTCCCAACTCTAAAACAATTGCATCTCCAACAGGATTTTCCTTCTATTTTTTCAACTGATCACTGTTGAAACTTCTGCAAATGTTTACTTGCTGTCTCAAGCAAAATCCTAAACTTTTTTTCTGGAAAACTCATTTCTGGAAAAATTGTATCTTCAGCTGTTAAAAGTACAGGAGCCCTGTGGGGAGAAAAGGTGGTTAAGAAACAAGGTTGTGAGTGCACACAAAAGAGTTTGTGCTCCAGTTTGTCTTTCCCTGCCTTAAATGCAAAGAATGCAAATAAAATGGAAAATTCTGTGTCTAATCCAAGCCATTCCAAAACAACACGACCCTAAGTGGAATATTAGGCATGGAAAGGGTAATGATTTGCAGAATAACCAGTAAATTGCATAATGAGCATATAATATCTCTGCTATGCAAATGTGACTACTTGGATTTGGGAAACTAGAATGTGGCAAACCTGAGAGAGGGAAGAGGAGAGAAATTCCTAGTGCTTGGTAAGTCTGAGGAAACAAACTGGCAAAAGGAAAATCTGAGTGAGCATGGGAGGGCAGGGAAAGAACAATGAGAAAGGAAAAGAAAAGGAGCAGAGAAAAGAAAAACACTGAAGTCGAGAAGTCTGTAATGCAAGTGAAACTGACACAGGCTATGTGTTGAGGTAGAAAGAAAGGCTAAAGAGAAAAATAGTGAGGTGAAGAGAAAACAGAAGAAACTAATGGGTTTCTAACCCAAACCTGGGTATTTTCACTAGTGGGAGTATAAGAGATCTTAGTGCTTCTCATCCCACTTCTCAGCATGAGTGTGCATGAGTGCCGATTACAGATGGGCGAGCACTTCATTTTGTTCCTAAAGAAAAAAGGATTGAAATTTTCAAATTTCTTAACCAGCAGGATGGGGAAACAAACTTGTAATCTTAAAAACTAACTGTGCAAGAAAGCATAACTAACAGAGTCATCCATTCAGGCAGGAGTCTTTGAGCTCCATTCCATTCAACCTAGAGACGGACAAATCAGTCCATCTATTTCCCACACACACACACCATTGGTCAGCTTTTTTTAAAAAAAGAAAGAAACCAAAAAAAAAACCAACCCTCAAGTTCTTTCCATTAGGACTCTAGCATGGCATGGGGGTTGGGATGTTAACCTTTTGTCCCTTTGTTTAGTCACAATCCATCCCCTTTGCCTGCCTGTAATTTACATGGGTTGGGAGAGCTCTTGCTGAAGAAAAGAAGAAATGTTCATTCCACCCCACACCAGCACTTCACACTAAGGTCAAAATCTGGATCTACACTTACTTTAGAATGAGCAGAAAAAATATTTATAGCTGCATGCAATATATTAGAAGGCTATCTCAAACTGTATATATTCTCTGATTCAAGCTGAGATCCTATATGTTGACATCACTCTGCATTCACAGTTCTGTGTCCTCCTTACACCCAGCAGCTGTAACCCACTAGGTGGGCCCCTTTCTGCTGTTCCTTATTGATGAGGAAGGAGCAAGGGAGAAGAGATTGTAGAACATAGAGAAGTAGCTGGTCTCATTTCAATTGGGGGAAAAAAATTACAGTGTTCTCGTATTGCATGCACTTACCATCTCCTTCACCTAGGACAGCGGTACTCAACCTGTAGGTTGCAACCCCTTTGGGGGTCGAATGACCCTTTCACAGGGGTCGCTGCTCCTCTATCCTACCCTACCCCATTTTGAAACAAGGTCATTGATCCTCCCGCCAAAAGCCAGCCCCCGCTGTTATTTGGCGGCCTCACAGCCAATGGGAGGGCTGTTTCTGAGACCCGGCACTGGGAGGAGGGGAGAGGAGGTGGCTGTTGCTCCGGGCAGGGGGGGGGTTGCTCCGTTGGAGGAGCGCCACCCCCTCCTCCTTGCTGCCGCTGCTGCCCCACCAACGGCCTTTCTCACCTGGGCTGCCTCCTCCTCTTGCTCCTCAGTGCGGCAGCCGAGCACGGGCGGGCAGGTGGGCGGGCTCTGAAGTAGGACATGGCATCATCTTTTCCTCCCCCTGTGGAGCTGCCACGGTGAGTGAACAAGCGCTGGGTAGGAAAGGAGGGCGGCTGAGTCCGTGCCTGGAGCAAGGCCCTGCAGCAGGAACAGGGCCATGAGCGAGCGGGAAAGCTCTGGGCGCCCAGCAACGGGAGGAGGGATTGCGCTTTGTGCAGAGAGGGGAGAGCCTGGTCAACACCGCCTCTTGCCGGACTCGCCCCCTCCCTCCCTCCCTCCAGGCTCTCAGTGCCCGCAGCACCGTTTGCCGTGGGTGGCTTGAGTTGGCTTTCCCACCCATGCTTTGGGCGAGTGGCGGAGAGGCAAAAGGAGATGCACCACCCGCCCTTGTGCTGGGTTTGCTATCATGGGAGCATGGGGGGCAGTGGCGTTGGGGAGGGCTCTGAGCCCCCGGGCCCCCTCCCTCACCCCCGCTCCTGTGTGTGCACCAAGCATGACTTCCAGGTCTGCCATTTTGTCACCGGTGTCACTGACTCGGAAGGGGGGGTGGAGACTGCAAAAATGCCCTGATCAGGTGCCATTTGCACAGGCATTGGGTGGGGAGGGGGGCAGGGTCGGCGGGTTGCAGAAGGGGGAGGTGTTTTGACTGAGGCCTTGCACGGGGCAGGGGCCAGGAGCGTCCATCTGCCGGGAAAGAGAGCTGTGGGTTGGAACAGCTTCCAAGCAGCCCGGTGCTCCGCGGGGTTTGGCGGGCGGGCTGGGCGGCAGCCTGGCACGGGTCTCAGCCCCTCTGGCAGAGGCGGGGAGCTCGTCGTGCTACCCCAGGGATTCCTGGCCGGGCCTATAAGAGGAGTTTATTTCAGAACAAGGGGGAGACCTCCTTTTCCTAGGAGATGGGCAGTCTTCTCTCTCTCTTTCCAGCCTACTTTTGGAAACTTCTTGCTTGAATTTTGCATTGCAGTTACTTGCCCTCTTCTTATTTGCCCACCCACCTACCCTCCTACCCAATGGTAGGCCCACCTTAGGGTCAACAAAGGTCAGGAACAACTTGAAGGCACACACACGAAGCTTGTGTAGTCCCCTGAGATGTAATTAGAAATAAATATTTCACAATATGTAATTACATATTTTTGTGATTATCACTATGCTTTAATTATGTTTAATTTGTAACAATGAAAATACATCCTGCATATCAGATATTTACATTACAATTCATAACAGTAGCAAAATTAGAGTTATGAAGTAGCAACAAAAATAATTTTATGGTTGGGGGTCACCACAACATGAGGAACTGTATTAAAGGGTTGCGGCATTAGGAAGGTTGAGAACCACTGACCTAGGAGCTCAGAGTGCACGGATTGTTATGGTATGTATCACCTCCCCATTCTCTCCTCTGCCTTTTGGTAAGAAGGAGCAGAAGCAGTCCCTTCCAGGGCTAGAAGCTGCCAGGCATGGGAGGTTTTTGGATGCAGTGCAGAGACAAGTGAATATTCTTTTGTACTCAGCCCAGAAAGGAACTTAACATACATGTAAGTTGTGCTTATGCCCATCAGTGATGTAAACTCAAGTCAATAGACTTGGACTCAAGTCAGACTTAAATCATTTCAGTGACTCAACTCAAACTTGACTCGGCCATAAATGATTCACTGACTCAACTTGACTCAAGACTTGTATATTTTAATGATTGACTTGCTGCCCTTTGTTCAGTTTACATAATGCCTTCATTCAGAAATGAACAACACCTTCATCTCTTTTTGCCTCCTAGTCACATGACAATCTCTCTCAAGCCCAAAGTGTGGACACATTTTTCAGAGGGGAACAGAAAACAGCTTAGGCAATGGGCTTGAGGCAGGCTTGAGGTCTGCTCAGCAGCCTGTCCCTGCTGCATATCAGAGAAGCCTTTTAAAATGTTCCCTAAGAGCAAAAGACAAGACTCGCCTCCAGAGTGCAGGGTCCATTTCTCAGAGGGGAACAGCAAATGCGTTAGGCAACAGACTTGAGGAAGAAGGATCCTTCCTTTTAAAGCTTTTGAATCTTCAGTAATGGGGGTAAGATAGGATCCTATTCCTCACTTCCGAAGCTGCAGATGGCAAAATTGCAAATGTGGAGAGCCGACTCTGCTTAAATTGTTAAAACTGAATTTATTTCACTCTATCCATTAATTCTGAAATTTTGGTTGGGGTATAAAGTTGACTTCCAGACTTGAGACTTGACTTGAAAGTATCTTCAAGGACTTGAGACCACATCACTGATGCCCATGTAAGTCATTAACAGGATGCCCTCCTTACCATCTCACCATGTGCTTTTGTTATTTTGTTCCTTTTTATATACAAAGAAGCACAGTGTAGTGGTTTGCGCGGACTACTATTCTTGGACATCAAGGTTGGAATCCCTGCTCAGCCATGGAAACCCACTGAGCAATGCTGGACAAGTCTTAGCCTTGAAGGAAAGCAATGGCAAACCTTCTCCTTCGAATAAATCTTATCAAGAAAACCGTACAGTGGGACTGCTGCCAACTGGAACTAACTTGAAGGCACATAGAAACAATACACAGAAAGAATTAGCATCTATCCTTTCTGGCTGGGAGAAAAGATGCCACACACCTGCTTCAGAACTTCCAAGGAAAGACCATTTATTTCCTGGATACTGTGGGGAAAAAACCCCCGGTCATTTTGGACTACTAACCAGGAACTACCCTGATGAAACATTTAATCCAAAACACCTGAAGATTAAGGGATTTCAGCAGTCTTGGACCTAGCTTAATCTTTTCTCTGTTCAAACCCAAACTTCTTCACATCAATCCAACAGAAATGAGATGAGAATGATATATATAAAAAATGCACATTAAAACCTGGACATAAATAAATCAAAGACATTAACTTAAAGGATAATGCAAAGTTTTGCACTCTGTATTGGCACAATGATTGCTATGAAGCTTCAGATATGACCTTATCACACCATACCTTAATCCCACATTGTTCTGTTGGAATCCCACTATAGCCATTTCCACAATGGTATCAGGTTATTAACACTCTCTGGATTAATAGTATCATTCGCACTGTTTTTCCCTCTGCATTACAGTATCATTGCCGAGTCTTTTCCCTGCCCCACACCTCATGATTGGTCCAATTTTAATTTTTTTTAATTACGCTGTACTTGCGCAGTAACATTCTAATATCATGATGCAAGGACATATGAATCCACAATGTTGTGATGCCTACACCACAATCACTACTAGATAAGCTACGGAAGGAAGTGCTATCAGGAAACTATACTCCCACAGCTAACTAGATTGTTGCAGGAAAGGCGTTCATTAACAGGTTATTTACAGCATGGAAATGGGCACATTTCACATGGATTGCAATGCAATAGCTGCTGGTGAGCAATGATATCATGCACTAGGACTGATCCGGAACCAGGAATAATGCATTGCTCTGGTGGTATGACACCTTGGTGTGATAAGGCTCACAGTAAAATCCTTCTTATCTAGATGGTTACAATTCTGTTGTAACAATTGCTTCTTACAATTCTGCTGCAATTTGTTCCCAATGAAGCAGGACTAGGGTTCTTTTCTAAATATAACCCTGCCTTGATATAGCTACTGAATTCCCAAATAAGAAGAAGAAGATTATGATGGTGGTGGTGATGACAATGACGACGATGATGATGATATTTTGACTTTCTTACAATGACTTGACAATATGCATGCTCAGTTCCATCTGAATGAGAGCCTTCAGGTGTTCCAGTGAGACAGATGTGAGCTCCTAAGGTACTCTGTGGTCAAGACTAACCACATTTAAAGGGGCTGTAGTGTTTCATGCTGGCCTTTTATCCACATTGTGCTAGTGTGAAACAAAAGGTCTCCTCCTCTTTTCTCTTTTGGTTTCTGATTAGTTTACAACCCTGTGGTTCCAGCTGTTTTATTCTGAAACTCTAAAAACCCTATCGCTAGGGAGTTCTGTGTAATTGCCCATAATATGCACCACATTATCCATTTCAGGAACTCAGCTGAAAGACAGCAGCAATAAGGGGTTTTCTAAAGGCAGTCTGGTTTGCACTAATGGCCCTAACAGGAAGGAAATGCAATTTGAAAGAAGCTGATGCCTATGTTCTATTGCCGAATATAATATTTGATTTAATTATTAACTGCCAGTGATGGAGAGGCAGACCCAGCTTTAGTTCTGCTTTGGTTTCTTGATTCTACTGTTGATAACCCTGACTAACCCTTCAGATGTTTTCAGGGGAAGGTTGGTAGAGATGGAAGCTTTCTAATATCTGGAACTTAGTGGGATCTGACAAGGAAAGATCTCAAATTCCTAGTGAGCCATGAAGTCGCTAGAAGATTTTATATGTCAGCCATGCCCAGCCAGTACCCTCCAAAAGTGTTGGAATACAGCTCCCACCTTCCACAATGATAACAGCTGTTATGATTATCACTGCTGTTTCTATTAAATTGTCCTGGGATGATTGAGTAGTATTGAGCCGAAAGCTCAATATGTCTCCCATTTCTTGAAGGTGAAATACCACCTCCTTCTCCTCCTCCTTTTTCTCCTCCTCCTCCTCTTCTTCCTTCTCCCCCTCCTTATTGCTGCTGCTATCTATCACAGCTGTACATACAATAGTAAGCAACAAAATCTCCTTTTGTATGGATGCGCATATACATGATCTCAAAGAAAAAGTACGTCTACATGTGCTTTAAATAAGCTCATTTGCCTGTCAAGCCTTGTTGCAGAAGCCAAAAGACTATTTCAGGATCAGGTTGAAATATCCTTCTATAAAATGTTCATGGCAAGCAGTGAACATGTGGAATACACAGCCTCTAAACAAGAAGAAAGAAAGCATGGCAGGAAGGGGACCAGAAATGAAGCCAGTGCAAGTGCATAGGAATAGAAATGGCACAGGCCATCAAGGCAGAACTTATAATGTAACTGTCTGTGATGTCTCCTTCAAATAAGTGCCAGTGTTGTTATCGTGATTGCTATCCAGCCTAGAAAATACACGTATTGTTACATCTGATAGAGCAAGAATTACAATTGCCTATTGTGAAGCTTCCAGCTCACTCAGTTCACTTCAGCTCTTAGCAAGAAGGATATGAATTTAAGCCTAACTTTATCTCTACAGTGGATTTTTTTCCCCAGAGTGTATCCACAGTACACATTTAACAGCTGTCTGGATACCACTTAATTGCCATAGCTCCATCTTTCAGAATCGTGGGGTACTTCAAATTCTCTACCAGGGACCTCTAGCACATTCCCTTCCACAGTGACAGCATTAGCACAAGCCTGTCAACGACTACTTTAGGGCTGTATATTACCTCCACTTTCAGAATGAGGGTGTCTATGGACATCAGATTCTGGGGAACAGAACCAGGAGAGTTCTATTTCACACTCCTATTTGTGGGCTGCCCATAAGCATCTGTTTGGCTTCTCTGAGAACAAAAGGATGGTCTAGACAGGGCTTCCATTTAATAAAGTGCAGGACGCCATCCACATTCAGGGAGGTTAAGGACACAGAACCCCACAAAAGTCAAAAATCCACGAATAACTGCAGGCATTCAGGAGAGTGCAGGGGAGATCTTCCCTCTTCTTCATTCTTTCACCACCACCTGCCTACACAATGGCTTGGGCAGTGGCGCAGGAGAGTATAGGGGGAGGTCTTCCTTCCTCTACTTTCTCGCTCCACACCTGCATGGTCACAGGGGCATGGTCACAGGAAATCATGGGGGAAAGATCTTCCCCCTTCACTCTCTCGCTGCCCACACTCATGCAATCGAGTGGGCAGCAGTGGCAGAACAGCATGGGGGAGATCTTCCATCCCCTTCACTCTCTTGCCCGCTGCCAGAGCAATCACACTGGCAGCCACAGGCAGTACCCGGGAGGAGAGGCAAGTGGGCACCATGAATAATGAAACTGACAAATATGAGGAGAGAATTGTACAAGTTTTCTTAAGTTATAAGGCTATTGGAGAGCAAAGAAAGGGAGAAAATATTAATGGGAGTGAGCTGCTAGAGAAAGGATCAGTTGTGACCACTTGTGTCTTCTGTGAGAAACTGGCTGAAACTTCAAGTTGTCAAGTCAGAATTTCAGGCCTGATACCCATTCAGACTACACAATTACAGCATTATGATTTCTCTTTAACTGCTATGGTTCCATCCTATGGAATCATGCGGTTTGTAGTTTGGTGAGGAACTAGAACGCTTTGGTTGAGAATTCTAAATGCCAGTTCAAGGATTCCATGGGATGGAACCATGGCAGTTAAACTGCAATCATAGCACTATACTTCTGTAGTGTCAATGGCCCCCAAGAGTTTACCTCTTGTAATGTCTCAGGATGCAGGCCTTGGTGATGCTGCAAGGGCAACATTAAAAAGGGTAATCCCTGGTGATGTCATTAAGCATGATACATTAAATAGCAACCACAGTTTTATGTTGCAGAAAAACTGAGACACAGAGACCTCAGAGCTGGAAAAAGAGTATATTTATTACGCGCGGGCTGTTGGCGGGATCGCTCCCTAAAACCAAGAGCCCTGAAGAAAGGTTACACAGTGATTTTATAGACTCAGCATAAGTTTCACTTTCCTCAAACACAGCATATAAGTTTCACTTTCTGGTCAATTACATCAATCAGGTACATCAAAAGGCTAGGCACAGGAAAACAACACTCCAAGATGATGTATTTCAGGATGATGTATTCTGTACCAGGTAGAATTAGGGAGGAACCATTCCCAGGTCAAGTTGACTCCCAAACTTTCTCATTAACTAAGCATGACAACATCGCATACCTGAGATAGGCACATTTGCAGCTAATTTATTTTCATCTATTTTTCTACTAAAAGCACAGGCTATATATGTTAACCCTTTCATTCCCCCCTTCATGCCAAATTCAATTCCTTGCAATTTGAAGCATGCGCCATTTCCCTATTTCCTTTATAACACAAAAGATACATAGCAGCAAAAGTTACATAGCAGCATTGTAATAAACCTGTTAGTGTTAGTTATTAAATCTTCTGGGGTCTGGCTGTACGCCGGACTGCTGAACCCAGGACAGCAGTAAATAGAGCCTAGCCCCATTTCTTCTTCTCCCCAGTCGCAGGTCTAGCCGTACGTCGAACTGCCTTGCCGGTCGGCAGTAGTAAGGCCTAGCCTGGATTCTTCTTATTGCTTCTTCAGAGTGAGCTTGAGAGGGTTAGTAGGATCACCAGTTACCAACCACCCCCCTTTTGCCCTCTTTACTCGGGTCCAATACATCCACCAACTATTTTCATCTCAATATGAGTTGTCTTTACTACCCAATAGGGTTTCCTCTACCCATAACCAAATGGCATCCTTTCCTTCACCCCCAAAATGGCTTCCTGCTTGGGCTGAAAAAGACAACCTCTTTGGTTTTGTGAGGTGTGCACTTCATCCTATACCTTATTCTATTTGGCCTCTGGAAGGAATAAAAATGCTTCTGCTTTCTTTGTTACTGGCTGCACATAGAATAACAGTAAAGAGTCTCTGTGAAGTGGGCTAGTTAGGTCATATCACTTGCCCTGCGTTGGCATCTGGTTGCTATCTGGGCCATACGTGTTGAACTATTGCATCTTCAAAATTTGGTTCTTCATCTTCTCCACTTTTCTTGAATCTTGAGGCTTTCAAGTACAATGTGACTCTTCCCAAGTGATTCCTTGAACAATGGTTTAATTCTGGATGATCTTGTAGACAAATGTGGGTCTGCTGCTTGAGCCTATATGGCGTGTGTGGGCTTGTTAGGGCTATCGTGGGTTCACTGGCTATCTTCATCTCTCTCTCTTTTCTTCTCCCCATCTCAGTCAGAGTCCTTCAGCTGCAGTTCCACTTCCCACCATCTCTTTCTCCCAGCTTGCTTCTTGGGGTCACCTCCCCTAGCTTGCTGGTGCTGCACCAAGGAGCCTCTTCAGTTGCCACTCTATTGGTAACCTCTAGGACTTCTTTACTTCTGTCTTACCATGCATTATCCTCATGCCAGCTGCCCACTTCTCCTTCCAGGGTGTCACATCTCCAAGCCCTTGCCCTTCTGCCTATGGGATGAGAAACAAAACTTCTCCTCCTGACTGCTGACCACAGACATTATTCAGGGAGTTCCGCTCCCGTTCCTGCGAAGGAATTCTCATCATATATCACTTCTCATCTGGTCCCTGCATATGCCAGTTGGACCATCTATACCGCTTTTCTGCTATCCTCTTCCACATCCACCACACATCCACATTCCTCTCTGACTTTCTTTCACCATCTCTTCAGGCCGCCAATGTCTTCTCCTGCCCATACTGGGCACATTGGCTCTTTTCCCAGAGACCCTCATCCTCCCTGGGTCTCCTATCACCTTCTTCCATACTCTTCCTGACCTCTACTTCATCCATATTTCTCCTCTGCGTTGTTTCACCAAAGTAGCTGCGAGTTCTACCTTCTTGGTCATTCTTCAGTCTTTTCCTCTCTCCTCATTCACTAGCACCTTCTACTACTTCCAGTAACTCTTGCAAATTCCTCCTTCAAAACCTTCGAATTCCTGGAACTTCCTCCAAATATCTGGGTAACTTTGGATTACAAAAACCTATGGGCGGTCTCCCATCCAAGTACTAACCAGGCCTGACCCTGCTTAGCTTCCGAGATCAGACGAGATGGGCGTGTTCAGGGTGGTATGGCCGTAGGCTTGTGGGTTGGCATTATTTGAGTTAACTGCCTTAATGAAAACAATATCCACATTCAAGGGAAGTTTGCAATTTCCCTAAGTGGACTTTTTTTTTAGTGAAAATCATGACTCCATGGCTTCTGGTCTTACTGCTTGTGACACTTCCTGACACCTTTGCTTTTCACTTTCTCTTCTCTTCCATGCAAAAGCAGGCAGGTCTTTCAGGCAAACGCCGATTCTATGCTCTTCCCCCTCCCTGTCTGCCCCCTCAGGGGAGAGGCAGGTGAATGAAGAAAGGGTTGAGACAGGGGGCTGGCTGTTTCCTGTTGGTGTGCCCAAAGTTCCTATGCTAAATGCTTTTTCAAAAAACTTATTGTCAGATAGAGTTTTTGCAGCCTTCTTTTCCTTTTCCTTTTACAATGCTTCTCTGGACTGAAAGGATGACTGAAGTTTCAAACTCCTACTGCCAGAATTGCAAATTCAGGCTCCTCACTCCCTCCGTCTCAAGGGGGGGGGGTTGCATTCAGCCTGATGACTACAAGGAGTGAGAAAAAAAGCCTAAAAATTGTCCTCTGCAGAGGCAGCCTTCCCTATGCTAAATGTAAACAATGGAACTTTGCAAGCTGCATTGTAATCTTGTTTCCTTTCTTTGATGTAGAAATGTATCAAGAAGTTTCCAAAGTCCCCCTTTTTCTTTTTCTTTTTCTCCTTTTCCTTCTATGTGAGCCCACAGGGGGAAGGATTCTTGTTGGCTGAAGAGTTTTAAACATGAAACAGGCAGCTGTCACCTGGCTGCTCTTCTTATTACTGTGCCAGCCCATTATTGTTATTATTATTGTTATTTTTCCTCTACCTCTGATGTGTGTTGAAGGTTGCTTCCAGTTATTAAAAAATCAGATCTTGCTCCTATGACATTCTCACCCAGCCTACCAGGCTGAAAATGAGTTATTAAAACTATCTTCATAGCTTCCTTTTCCTGTCCCCTATGTACACACTGACAGAATTCTTAAGCATTTGGCTAAACAAACTTCCATTCTCCAAAAACCAGCAACTATAGAGTTAAAGTCTAACAGTCTGCAGGAGGGAGGAGGGGCTGTGGGATAGTGCTGCTTTCGAGCAAAACAGGAGAGGGAAAGGAGAGAAAGCAAAGGAATGCCGCTTTTACTTACACACACAAGCCTTTAAAGTTTTTCTACTTACATTAAAGCATTAAAGCAGCGTTTGTCTGTTATCTCTGACCAGGCAAAAAACTACTGATAAGTACGTCTCTTCTTAACCCTTTGAATTTCCAACACAGCATGAAGCAAAGCCTCCTCCACTCTCTTTCTGTTCCGAAGTGGCAGTGTGTAAGGAGCTAACAGTTTAAGCTAAAACAATGAGGTAGACAAGACAAATCTTCCCTTCTGAGAACTTGACCAGGGTGCCCTTCCTAAAAATTCTTAAAACATACATTGCAAGGGTGTACAATTCCTCCACCACCTCTCATGTCCTCCCACCTAAAATCAAGACAGACACAAAAGGGAAAAGGGGTGGCTGGTGAGTGGATGGGGTTCCACCAGCCGACACAAAGGGGATTAAACACCACGCACTTGTCACTGGCCGGTTACCCCCGGACGATCAACGACCAATAATCGAGAATGCAGTGACCATTCAAAAGGACAGTTCTCACACACTTACACTCATTCACACAGTTCCTGACTCCCGCCGTCCCATTCTACACCAAAGCAAAACAGTTTCCCCAGCGCATGTACCCTTCACTGGCTGGGTAGTAGTGTTTGCTTGGGGAGTGATCAGGTCCCCCTTCCACCCTCCTGGGTGGGGCGTCTGGACTCCAACCAGATTATACTTGCCTAGGTCTTATGACGGCGCTTCTACACGAACCAATTCTCCAATGTCTGTTGAACTTAAACCAAACTTGAACCAAATACAGATGAAAGTTTCAATGGAGGCAGGGCTCAGTTTCCATACTCTGCATCAAAGGTTCCCTCGGTTCCGTGCTTGCCGTTCAGGTGCTGCCCAGCACAGACTCCACTTCCTCCCGGCATAAACTGCCAGTGGCGCCCAGAAAGGGAAAGTGTGCTGAGCCCCCTTCCCGGCAAGACGGTTTGAGAGCAGGCAAAAATCCACCTCTGTGTCTCACTCCTGCCTGCTCCTCGTCCCATCTGGGGTGCCATTTTATGTTGCAGAAAAACTGAGACACAGAGACCTCAGAGCTGGAAAAAGAGTATATTTATTACGTGCGGGCTGTTGGCGGGATCGCTCCCTAAAACCAAGAGCCCTGAAGAAAGGTTACACAGTGATTTTATAGACTCAGCATAAGTTTCACTTTCCTCAAACACAGCATGTAAGTTTCACTTTCCGGTCAATTACATCAATCAGGTACATCAAAAGGCTAGGCACAGGAAAACAACACTCCAAGATGATGTATTTCAGGATGATGTATTCTGTACCAGGTAGAATTAGGGAGGAACCATTCCCAGGTCAAGTTGACTCCCAAACTTTCTCATTAACTAAGCATGACAACATCGCATACCTGAGATAGGCACATTTGCAGCTAATTTATTTTCATCTATTTTTCTACTAAAAGCACAGGCTATATATGTTAACCCTTTCAGTTACACAAAGTACATGATTCAAACCTAAGTGTACACACAATCACACACACACACACACACGTATTTTTCAGAGGTAGTCATCTCACCCTGAATTTCTTCCCCTTCACTCTAAGAACTGAAATAGTGTCTAACCCCTGAGAGTCAGAGCTGTACCCTGAGAACGGGAAACCCTGCTGAATAGGTAGCCCAAAACATTTGCTCTCCGAGGAGGAGCAGCAAATGTCACCAAACCTGCTGACCCGTCAAGGTGTGTAGTATCCAAAGCCGGCCAAGTTATTTTGGCATATGAGGCAGGAAATCCCTCAAGTAGCTGTCCCCATTTCCTGGCAGCACAAAAATACAATAACCAATGAATAACTAACATTATGTTGCCTTTTCACAACACCCCAAATCTGTTGTCCGAGGTGGCTGCCTCTCTCTACCTAAAGGTAAGCACTCAGGAAAACAGAGCAGGCAACTTCCTTTTCTTACTACAGGCCTTTGTATCTCCCAGTGGGGGATCATAGCAGCTTTTCTTGGGGCCACAGCCTCAGATTATCTAGAAAGTCAGCATTTTGAGAGCTGAATGAGCCTGATTTCATTGTTAAATGCCTTCTCTCTTTCTGCGTTCTCTAACATACAAAACAGAGCATTGTGATTTAATAGCTTTCCTTCTTTCCCGTCTGTTAAGACCTGACTCACACATCCGGCAGAATGGGGTGATATGAGTGAATGGAACCACTTCACAATGCCAGCGAAAAACAGCATAGGAAGGACAAGGCTGAACTAAACACTTTTTTCAAGCTCTTACACTTATGCTTACTTACTTGTAGGATGGAATTTCATTTTTTAAGCCGGGGTGGGAAAGCATTCAAAAATTACCCTATAACAACAGAATGAGAGGTACTTTCCGTACTACTATTGCATTCTATCATCTCATTCATTCCCACCTCATTCTCTTACATTTGTAGATCCAAACTACCTGCTGCAGAATTGTCCAACCAGGGTGAGTGTTGTTAAAATTTCTGCATTGTGTTCCATAAATTCATATATTATTGAATGCCTGTGGAAACACTATCTAAAGGAATGCACTTCCTATGTTGAGCTCATTCCTAGCTTTCTTTTTCTACCAAGTAGCCCTGATGATATCTCCCCTCTCCACAGGAAAAAAAGAAAGAAAGAAAAAGACCCAGGTCAAGTATTGAAACCAAGCTCTGTGGTAAGTGTGAGGTTAAAGAGTACAAGTTTCACCCTTGGCAATTCAAATGGAAAAAAGGGGTTTAACACCACCAGTAAACAGAATAATTGAGCCATATAATTTTAGTTGTGTACTTTGTTTCTGTCTCCAATGATTATTACCTTTGACATGAGGCTGGACAGACCCAGGAATGGAGCTGAAATTGAACAATGGTTGTAATATTTGGAATGTATCCAAACTGTTATCAAAAGTCACTTCCACAACCTCATTTGATCCATAATTTCTCCCATTACACTATGTACATGCTTCTGCACCTGGCATGCACACAGCATCAGCTTACTGGGATGCATTTTTCTCTATGATTTCCAAAAAGATTGTTTGTTTTTGTCATGAGTCAAAAAGAATGGAACAAAAGTGTCCTGGAAGTTCACTGCCACCATTTAAGTGTCTAATTGGCTTAGGAAGATTAAGAGGAAAATAAGAAAACTACTGACAGTGAATTTCCGCTCTTGGGGTAAGAGTCAGAAAGGTCTTGTGCAGTCATTTTCACTCTGCTCCCCTCCCTCTGCCATATCAAATGGCAGGCTGTATTTATTGCAGCATGATCCATCTCAGGATTGATATAAAATTGGAATCTTTTGTTAGTAGCATTCTTGGTTGTATATGGTATGTAGATATTTTTGTCCTAAAATTAAATATGTGTGTAATATAGATAGATATGAAATAAACTCAGCTCATCCAAACCCTCTGAGGGGGAGTTCCTACATTGTGTCTGCATAGTCAGACACAGAGCTTCAGAACTGGCCATGCTGGCTGGGAGGTTCTGGGACTTGTCCTCTAGAAATTAACTTTTAGGTGCCCTGATCACCCCTGTAAGATATTACATTGAGCTTGTGAGTGGCAAGAATAAAGCTCCCAGGCATAACTTTACCACAGCGTTGGTTATGACCTTGTTCTGCTCACCAATTATTCCCTGAACACACTGGGTGTTAAGAAGTGACTACCCCTAACCTGGGTGGATGAGATTCTTCCCGTTTCCAGCAGACATTATCTGTGCACGGTGGGGATCAGTTAGCTCTTGTGACAATCACAAAGCCATCTCACAGCAGTTTCTATTCTGTGTGTGTGAAGGGCTGACAAAGTAAAGGGAAAGGAGCAAAAACCCCTCCTAAACTGGAAGTCTTATTTGCCATCAATTTGACTTTGATTTATGGTGACCTTATGAAAGAGAAACCTCCAAGAGCCTCAGTCAACTGCCCCACTCATCTCTTGCAAATTCAAAATTTGGCTTCCCTGATTGACTCAGTCCAACACCTCCCTCTTTTCATAGAAAGCCTGCTACAGGTTTTATTAGAATGAAACCTGAAGGAAGCAGACAGGAAAAAAGCAAAACACATTGAAATCTTGTCCTGATTCTTATAGAGATGTAAGTTGATATGCACCCATCATTTATATAGACTATGTAGAGGATGATGCAGTCAATCAACACTTCCTCCTTACACCTTTCCAGATATATTTCTGCTGCCAGTCAACACAGAGAACCATCACTGGGTAGCATGGTGTGTAAACGGGGTCCAACAGTCAAGGCTATTGTCTCATCCTTCTTTTTTCCTTTCCTGCTTTGGTGACTTCCAAGTTATTTTCCTTATTGCTTGGTTTTTTTGTTTTGTACAACAACATTCTTTTAGAAGTGTCTTTATTCTGTAAGGTCTCAGAAAGAATACAGGGATAGCAGTGACCACTTCATAGATGTCCCACAGGTTTTGTTGACAAAAGACATAGAACTGCATCCTGTCAGTGAACTACACTGCCATAACTATGATGAAAGCAGGAAGGAAAAAGGCCATGAGTGTAAAGGCCAGGAAGAAACAAAGGAACTGAAGAAACAGGTGGCTCATTGCTGGCAGATTTTGACTGCTTTCCCTCACCACCACTGTTCAATCTTTTTTTGGTGGAGGGGAATGCAATCACAGATATAATGCTCAAAAAGGATTCCAGTCATAAACATTTAACGTCCTCCAGTGGTTGTCCAGCCATTCCTTGTGAAACCAGTTCATCCAAGCAGCTACCCAGTTCAGCCCTAATACGTCTGCATCTGGATCAAGTCTTGACTGAAATTATTATTTCTATGTTGCCCAAGCCTTTTTGCATTTAAATGTAATTAGCGTATATCCCTGACTTTGCCTAGGACTTTATTTTCTCCTAGATAACACTTGTTAGAAATACCTTAGGAATTACCTTACCTTACCTTACCTTACCTTACCTTCCTACCTTAGGAATTAGATGTGGTTGAAATACAGAGATTTGAGATCCTGTTTCTCTAACTCCCCAAACTGTGCTGTCCAGTAGCTGTAACTTTTTCCCCATATTCCCCAATCCAATCTGTATTCAGAGTTATTAACATGCAGAGACTGAGTGACTAAGGGGAATACACTGCCCTCCTTCTTGCTGGTAGGCCTCATCTCCATAGCAACCAGCCTAAGCTCTCTGGCTGAGAATTCTAAAGGAACTGGCAGCCCCAGGATTCCATAGAATCTTCACAGCCAGTCGATCATATGAGGTCTTCTCGCCTCATTCAGCCAATCGTATGACTTCGCCTGCCTGACACAGACAAACAAACTCACAAACAAACAAACATTGACTTTTATATAGTAGATAAGAGATTTCTCTTGCATCATCCAGAAGATTTATATTTTGCTTCCAACTCCCCCTCAGCCTTTGATGATAAGACTTTCTTGTAATATCTTCAATGCACATTCTGAATTGTTTGTGGGAGGGATGTAATGAGAACCTGGAAGGAAAAGTTTAAAAGTAGCATTACTTGTAACACATTTCTCCTGTAAACAATGGTGTGAACACTACTTGGGGGAAAAAAGAATATAATGATTGGTATTGAAATTAATCTTTTCTGGTATGAGAAGTAACATTTACTTGTGAATCCCAAAACACTATTTGGAGGATAATTTTGGAGAATCTGTGGACTTTTTTAATATTTTAATATTTAATATTTAAATATGCTTTTAAAAATAATTGGCTAAAAGATAACTAAAAGTAAAAAGCAATGTAAACAAGCAAAATAAAAACTTTACTTTTTTTTTCTTTTGTAACATGTCACTGAATGTGTTACTCTCAGTGTGTAATGATTCTGTGAGAGAGTCAGTATTGTGTAGTGGTTTGAGCATTGGACTACCACCCTGGAGACTGGGCTTAATTCCCCACTCAGACAGAGAAACCCAGAGGGTGACCTTTGCCATGTCACACACTCTTACTGCCAGAAAACCCTGTGATAGAATCACCTTAGTCGTCAGAAAGTCCTTGAAGGCACAAAACAATAACAACAACAACTACTGAATTACTTTTAGAAATTGATGTTGTTACCCTGATTTCTGGGGTCCCGTGGGGGACACCTTAATGTGTTCCACGTGATAGGGAATGGAAGCTAGCCAGGGCACAAGCAATAGCAATGTGAGGCAGGGTAACCTAGCGGGGTCTTTTTACCCAGTTTTTACGGGGTCAGGCCAAGCCAAAAACCAAAGATGTCCAATAGATGATTTTATTGAGTGAAAGTCTCATGTACCAACACAATCATGCACACATCATTCAAGACCTATTTAAGAAGCAAAGAGTGGAAACTGGATAGGGGAAATATTAGAGGGATTGTAGATGGGGTGATACTGCACCTTTTCCTGAAGTCCTTGGTCCAGAAAAAACAGCGAGTGAAGTAGAACTCAGCATGGAGAGGGCTGAGAGGATTAGTGGACGGATGGAGAAACAGTCTGCTGGTATGACTGAGAGTTATCCAAAAAAATACTCAAAAACTAGGACTATCTGTAGGGGAAAAAGTACGTGGAGGGCTAATCCTTTCCCAGGGAGAACAATGGGTGTTGCGACTGAAATGAAGCTCCACAATGGCAACTCCCTTTGCATGATGGGATTACGAGATGTTGCCAAAGTTTCAGGATTGTCAGTTGCATTGGATTGTGGTGTGAATTTATGTAGATGGTCCTTGCCCGATATGATTTTACTGCTATCGGTGCTCAACTTGGGGAAAACATGCTAATCCCCTCAAGTTGGCTTCTCAGAGGCCGAGGACCCTTTGTTTACTGTGGGTTTGCACAGCTTGAGGTCTCCTGGGGCTACGTGATGGGGGATTGTACTGGCCTGACCTGGTTTTCAGTCGTTCGACTGTTGCTAGCTACGTGCTAAGTGACCTGTCTGGCATGTTGAATCATATTTAATATCAAAAGTTGTAGACCCTGGAACAGGGTTTACCAGTGAGGTAATAATGTTCCAATCTCTATATGTAGTGAGGTCTGTGGCACATTACGTAAAGGCACTAAAACCTCCAGCATGCTCATCTGCTGAATCTTGCTGAGGTCTTGAAGACAGACAATTTTTTCATCTTGAGAAACTGCAGAATTTTTTCCCGGTTTTTCTTGTGGGATCTGTCTCATATGTCCAGAGTTTTTGTCTTCTGAAGCATCCCCTGTAACATTTCACAGATAGAATATGAAGCCATGGAGTCATTTCTTGATCTCTTTTGTGTTGGATTCATTTGTTCATCAGTCCGATAAATAGAATTCTGTATATTAACCAACATCAAATACATTCCCCAAACACCAGTCTTTATACAGCCATGACAATACAATCAACATGGTAGAGGGATCCCAAAGTTTGAAGAATTAAGAAAAGAAACATTTACTGGAGGGACTCTCTGAAGTTGAGTGAGGCAATCCCCAAAACAGCCTAATGAGGCATAATGAGCAGATGCTTAATGGACATAGAATATTGACAGATAGTTCTTCTCTGCCCCAGTCAGAACGAGCAGGGCTCATAGGCTCAAAGTTCCAAGACTGACTCAACTAGCAGTGAGAATGGTGTCATTGACCCACAATTCAACACACAGGCCCTTTTCGCAGTGCCAGCGCTTGCGCAAGGGAGAAGAGCGGCTCGCGCAACAACCCTCTCCCGAAACGCTGCCACTTCCCCCTGCCTCCTTACCGCACCTGGTGTCTTCTTCCGTGACAGGCACTCTTCAGCCATGCCCCCAGCTTCCTCAGTGCTCCCTGGGAGCTGTAGGCGGCGCTGGGGGCGGAAGCGGGGAGGAAGCGCGAGAGGCCTGCCTGCGACGCTGCTCTGCACTCCGGTAAGCGCAAGATGCTGCCGGGAGCCTTGCACGAGCGCTGTTTATTTTCGGCTGCAAGTCGAAAATAAAAAAATACGCACGAGCGCAGCTTCAGCCCCGTGAGTGCCACGGAAGTGGGAGTGCGTCGTGCAGAGCGACGCTCCCACTCCCGCGAGGCACACGGGGCTATTTCGCGAGAGGAAGCCCATGCAAAAAGGGTCACATACATATATACACAGATATCAACACCTGCCTACATTTTGGGGAATGTTCTCAATAGGGACTGTAATGACAAGGGCCTGCATTTCATTGTTTTCCAATACGCCACTGCCTAGTAGTGAGAAACTGAAATTGCTTCACTGTTGTCAGTACATTCAAGATTTCTCACACTTTATTTTCATTATGGTAGAGGCACACTTACTAAAAAAAAGTCCTGTCGAGTTATATAAGGCCTACTGCTAGGTGAGTACTGTATACAGTGGTCTGAAGTTTAATGGTACAGTGCATTGAAGGTCTCTTCAGGAAGAATCCGGTGTGGCTTTCATGGATTAGTTAAATGTATATTGTGTTGTGTGCTGGCTTATAGTGACCCTAAGGCAAAATTATCGTGGGATTTTCTTGGCCAGATTTGTTCCAGGTGAGCTTGCCTTCCTTTCCTCTGAGACCAAGAGAGTTTCACTTGCCCAAGTTCACTCAATGGGTTTCCATGGTTCAGTGGAGATTGGAACCCTAGTCTCCATTGTCATAATCCAGAGCTCAAACCACTATATCACATGTGATCTGTATATAGCAGGAGTGAAAATTCTATCTCCTTCCAGATATTGCTGAGCTGCAATTCCCAACATTCCTTGCCATTGACTATGCTGGCTGGGGCTACTGGGAGTTGCAGGCCAGGAACATATGGAAGGCCACATGATTCCCACATCTAGTGTACTGGATTGCAGTCTACGGTTGGAATGTAATTTTTGCTAACTTCATTCTCTAGTAAAGCAACAAGGAATTTTAGCAAGTTTCTTCCAACTGCTTTACAGTCAGTACTTAATCTGTACAAAATTCTCACAGGGCATGCACAGAAAAAGCATTTTATGAACAGAAAATACTTCAATGCATAAATATTTTCTGTGTAGAAAATGTTGTTTTCTGCATAGAAAATGCTGCTTTCTGTGGAACTGCACACACAAAAAAATGAATCTGCTGCATACATCTGTTACCCTGATCGCTGGGGGTCCCGAGAGGGACACCTAATAACCAAACAACAACAATACTTTGGGGGAAAATTAGCTGGAGCACTCACTAAAGCTAGCGAGAGGCAGGGTAACTTAGCAGGATCTTGCAACCCAGCATCTACGGGGTCAGGTCAGTCAAGCAGTCAGATGGTTTAAAGTAACAAAAAGGATGTTTTATTGAATACAGACAAATATTAAAGACACCACAGTCACACAGATAATTAAGAGATTAGAGATTGACTTGGAGTAGGGATTTTCAGAGGGAAATGGGTGATATGACACCTGTCTCATAGTCCTGGACCTTGACAGCGACGTTGGGGTGCAGGGGAGAAGCTCAATGTGGTTTGCTGAGGGGAGCTCGCCAAACAAAGTGGCAGCAAGGTGGTCTGGAACTCGGGAGTGATTCTAGGAAGGTCTCGGAATCAGGGGTTTTTATAGGGTGAATTGTGACTGCAGACCATACCTTACTCGGCGAGAACAATGCGATTTAGGAGCGGGACGAAGCTTTGGAAAGGTCAGAATTTAGCATGATTGACTTAGAGTTGAATTAACAATAGTGTAGCCAGTATGCAAATGAGGAGCGCTCAGTACAGCTTTGTTAGGTTGCCTGCTCGGGGCAGGGAGCCTTTGTTAGTATCGCGCATATGCAATGAAGTGTTTGCCAGAGAGGTCCCTGAAGTAGCGAACCGGCTCAGTCTGGCCTGCCTGGGTGGAGAATGGAATGTCCAGCAATTATCAGCCATGCCTGTTTGCGTGCTTGTCCGGAGGCCTCACAAACACGTGGAGCGGGGTGGCAGAGGAAAGCTGAGTTATTCGATATCAAAGGGATATCGAGTGCTATCTCCAGGTAGGCCTGGACAGCAGTAACACATCCTTAATTATAAAGATTCTCATCAGTCTAGGATTCTTCTCATTAGGGTTTCCTGAAGCAAAAGAGATATGTTTTTCAACCATTTTTGAACATTTTTTTAAAAAATTATTTCTATCCCTAGCCTGAGGCATGTTTAATTTATTTATCATCTACCCTTCATTCTTGGCCACAATAATACAAATGTATGACAATAGTCTTAGAAGTCAACAAGTGAGTCCTGTCTTTTTCTAGGTAATCAGGAGAATATTTTCAATAGACGGCCATATATATTTAATGCAATTTTTAAAATCAGATTGAAATGCCATTAATAAAATAACACTGGCCCTCATCAGTTAACTTGCCAATAGCTGCAAATCTATACACATTTTCTGAAAATAAGCTCCATTATCCCTACGATTTATTTTTTAATAAATATACATAGTTGCATAGCTTTCACTGCAATCCTGTATTTACTCCAAAATAAGGCCCACTGAACTCAATTACATACTAGTATATACTAGCACTACAGACTTAGCTGATATCTATTGATTAAAGTTTGCAGCAATATTTATGTTTATATCCTGCCTTTCAATGAACCCAATTAAAATAATCATATTAGCCTAACTGGAGTGAAAACGATCAAATAATGCAACAATGAAAACAACAGTCTTATAGCAGCATGGAACAGTTTTACACTCTTAAGAGGCTAAAAATGAGATCTTGCAACAACAACGTGAACAAAAAGAAAAACTTGGTCTAAGAGAATTCATGACATAAACTCAGTTATTTATGCTGAAACCGTTTCATGAAGGGATTTCTCCCACAAATTTGTGGTGGCGGTGGTGGTGGTGGTGGTGGTGATTCCCTTGCTCCTTCAGGACATCTACATGGAAATAACCCTCCATGAATTTTAGTGGGACCCTTACTTCTCTTCAATCAGACACAAAATTATACAGTTAATTCTATGATTCTGACATCACTGCCCAAAATAGTATGGACATTTTTAAAACTGGTGTGTGGGACCTCTGGCCTCTGGCCTTCAAGTTGCTTTGAATTACAGTTCCCATAATTGTTCATCAGAGACAGTTCTGGCTGAGACTTTTGATAGCAGCAGTTCAACATACCTGGAAGGCTAAAGAGTGCCCATAGTATTTTTAAGCTTTTGGTTCTGGTTTAGAATAACCAGATTTGGATTTGGACTACCCGAGTTACAGCTCTACTATTATGCGAATGCCATGACATGGATACAAGATTGGATCAAGCTCAGTGATACTAGGACGCTGGAAATTGAAGGAGCCGATTTGAGATTTGGTCTACATGCGTACCTTTGGTACGGGAAAGCAAAAATTGATAAAGATTTTACTAATCACTATGTAAGAAAATCTTTATTAAAAATTTGGCAACTTATTAAAAGAAAGACATTTAATAAAATTCCACTCTGGATATCCCCTCAGGAGGCCTTTTTTGGTCAATGGGCAGACAATAAAAAGAATTGGCTTAAATATGCAGATCTTCTGTCTGTTCAGAATCAAAAGATAAGAATGAAAACCCGAGAAGAACTGGCTCAGCAAGGAATAGAATTAAATTGGTTTCTCTATTTACAACTAAATGAAAGATTCAAGATGGACTTAAAATTAGAAGACTTCGTCATACAAAAAAAATATAATCAATTAGAAACAATTGTTTTTACGAATACGAAACATAAGACTTCACAGTTTTATAAATATCTATTATCCCGACATTTAGAAGAGGAAATTGTTAAACCTACAATGATACATTGGGCCCAAAATTTTCATCATGATATCTTGTTAGAGCATTGGGAGAAGGCATGGGAAGATACCAATAAATTTACAAACTCCCAGGATTTGAAAGAAAACTTTTTGAAAATGATGTATAGATACCATCTGACCCCAGAAAAAATCGACAAAATTTACAAAACAGGGAACAACAAATGCTGGAAGTGTAACGATAAAATTGGAACATACTTCCATGTTTGGTGGTCTTGTGAAAAAGCCAATAAGTATTGGATGGATATACATAACGTTATAAAAGAAATTTTCAACATTGATTTTTCTAAGGCCCCAGAATTTTATTTATTAAATATGTCATTTTGTTTTGAAAAAACGTTTTATACAAAGAACTACAGGATATTATTGAACTTAGTTTCTGCCGCCAGAATAAGTTTTGCCAAGAAATGGAAAAATCCAGAAACACCGGACTTGGATAATTGGTTTATTAAAGTCATGGAATTGAAGGAATCTGATATATTTTCGCAAATATTGAGGGGGAAGGCTTTGAAAGAGGTGGAGGAGGATTGGGAACCAGTGAATAGATACATTACTAAGAAATTTGGAGTCAAAACTTAACGGTGAAAATGTAAGTTTATGTTTTAAGGAGATGATAGAAAGTAACGATATAGACATGGAGGAATTTATATAGAATGTAAATCTTGGATTAGGATATTGTAAATCTAATTGAAATGCGTAACAATAACTAGATTTAAAATATAGATATTAGGAAATTTCTATATTATAAATTTATTTTGCGCCTAAGAGAATATATACGATGTGAGTAGAATATAATTTTGTAGGTAGATGTGTTCTATTTTTTTATTATTATTATTTCTTTTATGAATGTATAAAATTTGATTAGAATGTTATGAATGATTGTAGAGAAAGTGAGAATGTGATTATAATATAATATTTTTGAATAAAGAATAAAATTTAAAAAAAAAAAAAGAATAACACATCTTTTTTTTCCTGCGAGGTAATTTTATGAAACAAAAAGAAAGAAATCTGACATTATTACTGACATCATCATCATCATCATCATCATCATCATCATCATCATCATGTAGTTATACAGAATTTAAAATGGGGAGGTTTAGAATGGCACATTCAACAGCCTTCTGTGAACAATTTGTCTGGTAACAAAACAGGATTCTTGGAGATATGAGAGCCATCACATGTGTTCTAGATCAATGTCCTTTCTGGCTTATTAAAAATGCTAGAGGGGGACTAGATGAGTGGGTTAAGGAAGTGGTTAATGCCTCTTTAAAATATGGTAGAGTTCCATCTTGCCTCAAGGAGGCTGTTGTAAAACCATTACTAAAAAGCCATCCTTGGATTTTAGCATTTTGGATAATTGTCAGCCAGTCCCTAACATTCCATTTCTGGCCAAAGTTCTAGAGCATGTGGTGGCCTCAGAACTATCTAAATCCATTTCAATCTAGTTTCAGGCCTGACTATGGGACTGAGACCACTTTAGTCACCTGAGTGGATGACTTACACAGGGAACTAGACAGGTGAAGTGTGTCCTTTTGGTTCTGCTGGACTTCTTGGAGGCTTTTGATACCATTGGCCATGGTATCCTTCTTGGGTCCTTTGTGGGGATGGGACTTGGTGGTAGTGTTTTACAATGGCTTCCTAGTGGGCCAACCCCAGAAGGTGTTGCTGGAGTACTCTTGTTCGACTCTGTGTCCTTTGGCCTGTGGGACCCCTCAAGGCTCAATTCTGTGCCCATGCTATTTAACATTTACATGTAACCATTGAAAGAGATTGTCCAGAGTTTTTTAGCTCAATGCCATCAGTAGGAGGGTGATGCCCAACTTTTTTCCTCCTTTATTACTCCAAGTAAGCTGTTTTGGTCCTAACACCAGTGCCTGTCATCAGTAATGGACTGGATGAGGGTGAACAAATTGAAACTTAATCCAGACAAGACAGAGATGCTCCTGGTCAGATGAAAGGGAGTTTGGGACAGGAATTCAGTCTGTGCTCAATGGAGTTACATTCCCCCTGAAGGCACAGGTTCCCAGCCTGGGAGTACTCCTGGACTCAGCAAAGAACCTGGAAGCCCAGGTTTCACCGGTAACCAGGAGAGTATTTTCACCATTAAGGCTTGTGGGCCAGCTGTGCAATTCCTTAAGACATGATCTAGCCATAGTGACACATGCCTTGCTTACATCCCAGTTGGATTACTGTAACATGCTCTACATGGGACTGCCTTTGGAGAGTGTTCACAGACTTCAGTTGGTCCAAAGAGCTGCAGCCAGATTCTTAATTGGGGCTGGCTACAGAGATCACACAATTCTCCTGTTGCAACAGCTCCACTGGCTGCACTGGTCTGTTTCTGGGCACAATTTGAAGTTCTGGTGATGACTTTTAAAGTCCTACACAGCTCAGGTCTAGATTATTTGAAGGACAATATTGTCCCCTATGAACCAGCCTAGGCTTTGAGAGCTGCTGGGGAGGCCCTTCTTACATCCCACCATCCTCACAAGTACACCTGCTGGGAAGACAAGGCCTTCTCAGTGGCTGCCCCCCAGCTCTGGAAGTCCCTTCTCGGAGAAGTCAGACTGGCACCTTCCTTACTGTCCTTCCATAATCAAGTGAAGACATTTTTATCCAGACAGGTATTTGACCTATGCTTATGTCACCTGTCTAATAGAATGTCTAACAGAATGTGCTGAATATTGTGTTCTCAATCAATATTTGTGTTAATTATGTATTTTAAGATTGTTTTAATTCTTTCAATTGTTTAATTATGTTTTAACTTTTGTATTCTATGAGTTTTAACACTCAAACCGCTACACAATGCTGATTCTCCTCCATTTATGCAACAGTGCTAATTTCATTCTAGTGCCACATTAAATCATGGCTTTTCAGTAAAACCCAATTGTTTATTGTTTTAAATTGGTTGAATTGGTTATATTGCATTCTACCCTGACATCCCATGATACAGGGCAGAGTACAGATATTTAGATACACAGATAGATATTCCAGCGTTCTCTTTTCTGTGGTGGTCAACTGCATGTCTCTTGGGAAGCTGAAAGGCACAACATAAGGGCCTTTTCCTGCTGTTGTTTGCCATCAGCTGTGATGCTGCCTCTGTCCTGAAAATCACAATATATCCTACATTGTATTTTGATTGTTTTAACATGAGCTTTTAATTTGATTCTGTCTTTAATTTCAATCTCACTTTCTGTTTTAATTGTATTGTTTTTCCTATTTAATATCGCTTTGAAGACATATGAGAAAGAAATCCAATAAATAAATATAAATATGCAATTCCCATAACTAGTAACCACTGGTAGTCTTATCCTCAATTTGTCACTTTAAACCACCTAAATTGGTGGCCATCATGACAACTCTTGTCAGGGTTATCCCACAATTTAACTATGGCATCCAGTTATCCTATACTATCCACTACCCAGAGTCAAAACAATCTTTCTGCTATTTAAAATATCTCTTCAGTAGTCGTATGAGCATGGGTTTTTGCCTGTCATATGGACCCCCACAAATGACCTCACCTAGAACACTGTGTCCAGTTCTGGCCACCACAATTCAAGAAGAATATTGACAAGTTGGAACTTGTCCAGGGGAGGGTGACTAAAATGGTGAAGAGTCTGGAAACCATGCTTTATGAGGAGCATCTTAGGAAGCTGGGTATGTTTAGTCTGCAGAAGAGAAGGTTAAGAGGTGACATGATAGCCATGTATAAATATTTGAAGGAATGTCATGTTGAAGATGGATCAAGCTTGTTTTCTGGTGCTCCACAGACTAGGACAGGGAGCAATGGATTCAAACTACAGGAAAAGAGATTTCACTTAAATATCAGGAAGAACTTCCTGATGGTAAGAGCTTTTTGACAGTGGAATATGCTGCCTCAGAGAGTGGTGGAGTCATGTTTTTTGGAGGTTTTTAAACAGAGGCTGGATGGCCATTTGCTGGAGGTGTTTTGAATGTATGTTCCTGCATAGCAGGGGGTTGGACTTGATGGCTGTTGCAGTCTCTTCCAACAATATGATTCAAAGATTCTATGAAATGAGCCATTTTTCTTCATCTGTTGAAAGAACACAGAGAGTTTGAGAGATCTCTCTGAATGCCATGCACACACACCGTGTACGGCAAGTATTAATGGCATTAGGTAGACCTCACTTAGCCTGTTGAGGGTTGTCCTCTGATGTCATTACAAGAGGGAATGAATTTTCCTCAGTGCTGACTGTCAGCAAGGCAGCTGTGGATTTCCTTAAAGTAATAGAAGACTGAAAATAGAAAGAGTATTGATCGAGGCTCTCTCGCCTATAACTGAAAAGCAAAAAAGGCCTAGCAGGTAGAATACAAGAGTAGTTTGCAAAAAAAAAAAAAAGGATCAGGGAACAGTGGTGAAGAAAGCTTCAAACAAGGTTTCAAGTGAAGTCAGTGAGAACAGACTCCCTTAGTACCATAGCTTCCCAACAGAAATGTATATTTGAGGGAAGAGGGTGACTACAATTTTAAAAAAAGAAAAACAGCCAAATCAATGATCTATCTTCCTGCTTTTTCCCCCTTTTCTTCTTTTTTTAACCCTCAGGTCTTTCCTCTGGGAGTTTTTCAGAAAATTCCTTGTTTGAAAATATCTCTAGGTAGAAATCTCTCTGTATGTAGAAAGCTACCTGAGGGAGAAGTCTGTATCAGAAACCTTCACCATGAAGTATAAGTTTTCCATGTGGAGGAAGATTTTGATGTTTCTCCCTTGTCCAATAAGAGTTTTCCCTCTGTGCATTCTGAAATCACCTCAGAGTTGGTTCGTGTTTGTTTTCTCCCTCTCCCTCTCCCTCTCTCCCTCTGCATGCGTGTGTAGTAACTCACTGTAGTGATGTTTGCTCACAGTAACTCTGAGTATATAAACTGTGGCTAGAGGAGGCTGGATGTTTTTCTTTATCTGATCTTGACCATTTGTGACATGGCCACTAAATTCCTTTTCCTGATGCACTGGCTATTTGAGTATCTCTTTTGAGCACTGCCAGGTTGCCATTTCCAAAGATAAGACCAGTGACTATAATTTTTGTGCTCACTAGGCTCATCTTTGGGAGTGGCATCTCAGTCCTGTGTACAAATGACCTGCCCGTATACTGCAGAGGGTGGAAGTGCATTCAAAGCATAGTTTTCAAACAATTTCAAATAAGCAAAGCTTGGAAAATGACATTTAGGATAATAAATATAATGGGACGCTGAAGCTATCCATAACTGAACAGTTGTAGGATGATGCTCTGAGACTCTGACAAAGACCCTATGCCATTCAGAAGTGGGTACAGCAGAAGAGAAATCTGGGCTATTGTTGAATGCTTTAAGAAACTATTTAAAAAGTGTGAGGTATGAACAAGATGAAGGAGAAATCTTTCTTCCTCAGCAGGAAATAAAACACCTTTTTCTAGAAGCATTCTTTTTTTTTAAAAAAAAAAATCATTTTTGAAAGGATGAGTTCCTAATACAAAAGAAAGACAAAGGACTGCAGATGAAAGAAACAGGTTTTTATTTCTTTTCCATAGGTGCATAGCGCAAATTAAAAAGCCAAATGAAAGACAGGATGCCAAAGGGGTCATATGCATCTTTTGACCACCGCTTCCTTAACCTTAAGACGGGCTGATGCAGTCAATATATTCATCTGGTGGTGGATTTCATATTATTTCCCTTATGATGCCTTTTTTGTTTAAGACTATAAACAGCCACTTAATAGGTGAACCATGCTGCTTATCCACCTTAGGAACTAGGTGAGACATTTCAAAGGTCCCATCGCTGCTGAATAAACATTGGGAACTGCGTGGGAAGGGCAGGATGTCCATTTCTGAAATAAATGGAAAAGGTCTTGAGTCAATGTATATAAAGCCTTCAAAGTCAGCTGCATCGAGAAGGGCTTGTGTTGAGTCAATATAGCCTGAAAGACAGCAGTGGAAGGGGGAAAACAGACTTAACCTCTCCCCATCCCAGGGGGAAAATGTCTTTTCATATTCCTACACTCTAGTTACCTTAACTTCAGAGTGCTTACTGTATGAGTGACCTTTATGAGATTATTGTTTATGCTTTCTTGGTATGTAGCAGAGTAGGAGAAAAGAATATTCCAATTTATTTCAAAGGTTACCTATCAAAACTGAATATTCAATACCAGTGCATTATCATATTGCATAGATTTTACATAAAAGATTAGACCCTCTGCAGTGGATGCCCTTGTGCCATTTTTTTTCTGTTCTCAGACCAGATGTAACTGAAAATTGTGCCTGTTGTTATGTGCCTTCACATCAGCTTCAACTTATGGTGACCCTATCCTAGAGTTTTCTAGGCAAAATTAATTCAGAAGAGGTTTGCCATTGTCTTCCTCTAAGGCTGAGAGAGCACAACTTGTCCAAAGTCATTTGGTGAATTTCCATGATAGAGCAGAAATTGGAACCCTGGTCTCCCGAAGTTCTAGTCCAACACTCAAATCAATATACCATGCCAGCAATTTGTACTTCATAGTTTTTGCAAGACATTTTTGCCAGGATCCTGCTAGCATGCTATGCAGTTGGCTGCCCTTGTTCCATTGCTGGGCTGCAGCAGTGAGGAAAAGACAAAAATCTTCTGTTCATAATGCTTGACTTCTCAAGTGCTTAATTCCTTTCACAGCCACAATATCTCTGGGTTTATTTCTTAGTTCTGCCACCAGTTATGCTGGCATTAGTTATACTAGCATAGCATACCTTGCCCTGTAGTTCCCCTTTTCCTAAATTGTTGCTGCTGATGAACTAGTTGTTTTTTATATATTGCTGCTTCCTAGATGATCACTACTCAACATTTCTTAAGGATGGGTGCATCCTATTCAATGAAAATGTGTAATGTGTGAAACCTTCCACACTCGCACATTAGGCTTCTCTCTGATATCACATTGTGACAAAATCCCCATGCATCAAAGACTGACTACTTCTTTTAAAAATGAAAAGACTGACCAAGTAATTTAGACTACTACCCTATATTATATGTAGTGTCTTCCCTTGAAGACTAGTTGGGAGAGTGCAGCTAACACAGGATCAGGATGCAAGATTTGTAAACTGTACTGCTTGCTGTGGAACTCTCTTGGGCACTGAATGAACTTCAATGGCAGTCAGTTTATTTCTGAAGCTCAGTTTGAGGTACTGTGTTGCTGACACTTAATTTCCACTAAAGCTTGGGTCCCTCACAGCTAAGCATTTTCAAGACTGAGTGCTAATCTCCTTCATATGTCTCACAGCTGTCATCCACTTTACAGTGGAAGTGGCCAGAGAAAGAGTGTGGTGCCCTACCTGCTGAACTCCTTCACCAGAGCAGCCTGCCTAGTACCCCTCCAGGCCAAACTCTATTCTTAATACACTCCCAAGCTTTTTAGGCATATAATGTAATGCCTAAATGACTATAATCCTCTTGAACTGTTATTGTTGTATGAGTATTTTGAAATGTTTGTTATGTTTTATTCTTTTCACTATAAGCTGCCCTGGCTCATTTTTACACATATAAAAAGTGGGAGCTACAATACATACTACTTGAATATTTTCAAAATCTCTCCTCTAACTTTAATATTAATTTGCAGAGGGATCTTGTAGTGCCTTTGAGATTAACAAAGAGAAAGAAGTTGGTAGCATAATGTTTTGTAGGCATAAGTCTATTTCACCAAATGCAGCTCCACTCATTCTCCCTGTTAGTCTCCAAAGTGCTACAAGGTTCCTTTGCATACTCACCCAGACTAATAAAGCTATGTCTTTGGCCCTTTCCACAGCACCCTCCAATCCCACCATGGGGGCAGGAGAAGGACCATGATGATACTTCTACATGATGTCATTGCAGTCCTGCTCCTCTCCTGTCCCCAGGCGGTACGATCACGGGTTAAATCATTGACAGCTTTTCCTTGCCAATGACCTGTGATCATGCTACCATCCTGTACTTACCTGTCCTTCAGAAGGGCAGGAAGCATTATGGCAGTGCTTCCTACTCCAGCACAACCTGAGAAAGTACTCAGCTGCACTGTGGAAGGAAGCAGTGTGTCCATTGTGCTCCCTTCCACAGGGAGCCAGTCCTGTGCACAGGGGAGTGCTGCCATTACACTACCTTCCCAGAAGAGCCGCTGCCACTGGACACCACCACAAGAAGGTAAGTTGTGGAAAGGGCCTTTGAATTCTACTTTAATATTATTTGTCACTCTTGGATTTTCCTTTATTTATGGTTGTTCATGTATGTTTATAGTTATGTAATAATATTTTTAGTGTATATGGCCCTGGATGGAAGGGTCTGGTTCATAGGTAAATCATTAGCTGTGCCTTCCCCCAAGGCACTCATGCCATTCACCCAGGCTCAGAGCTGGCATGTCTTCTTCCCACCAAATTCTGATGCCATCAAATCATGCCCTTCTGAAATCGTAGCTCCCTAGATTGCCTGCGTCCCTGAAGCCCTGAAATGTACATGTGACTCTTTTATCCTGTTGCTAAGCTACATATATCTTACAATAATCCTTTTTGTCATGATAGGATGTCTTCTGAGCCAAAAATCAAGAGATTCTTATTGGAAACTGTTCTAGGTGAGCAAAGCTCATCCACAACTGAGAGAGACACCAAAAGGCAGCACACACAGAGCAAAATGCATCCAGAGTAGAATGGTAGCTTCACACAGGAATCCACTCATCTGAAATGTGCAAGAAGAATGAAAAATGCATGTTTAGCAGTTCCAGCACCAGACATATCCACTCCCTGTTTCACAGAAGCAGAACTGCAAATGACATTTTGCTGTATAAAACCATTGGGTAAGGATCCAAAAAGTTGGACCCCTTTATCTCAAGTGTTCTAATATATTTTTGGTATGAGTTATACCCATAGTGGCTTTTGGAGTCACTTACAAATTAATAAAAATAAAGACCAATTTTGCCCTCAGATTAAAGCTGTGATAGAAATAGCTTAGAGGGAACAAGAAAAAGAGAGAGAGAGAGAGATTGAGAGAGAGAGCACAAAAGCACCAAAAATACCTGATCTCTCAAGCGATCTGATGAAGTGACATTGCTTCTTATCTCTTCTTCTTCTAGAGCTTGATGGAATGGCTCTTGGACCATAATTGGAAGACAGACAAAACCCAATCCAACAGCACTTCAGGAATGGCCAATTCCTTTAGAGGAGAAATGGGCAACCATGTCCCTCCCATATGTTTTTGTCCTACAATTCCCATAAGCCCTAGCCAGCATAATGGTGAGGGACTGTGGGAGTCGCAGCCCAAAGGCATCTTGTGGGACAATGTTGTCTAGCCCTGCAATAAGCTTTAAGTCCTTCAAGAAGATTTACGGAGCAAAACTAACAGTCCAGGGGGTTATTTTCCACTCAGAAGGTCTTCATCCTCATTGTAGCATAGTGTTGACAATTTTGGGCTGTAATCCTATGCGTATTTATGTGGGTGTAAGATACATTGAACACAATGTGTTTAACTTCACAGGAATGCTTCGTAAGGTCAGTATCTCAACCATAATAGTTCCTACCTCCTTACCAGATGCTTGTAGGGACTTGGCAGCAGACCCTGTGCATATGAAATCTTACCAGTCCTGTGTGCTTCTTTCTTGCAATTTTACCTACATCTCATTTTTCCCCACATTCACTTGCAATCTTGTCCAGCCACTTCAGTGTATTTACTGTTTTATCCACATTTTGTCCCTTTTCTCCTCTGGCACTTCGTTTACAACTGAGTGTTTCTACTTTCTAGACTATAATGGTTTCTGAACTGATACACAGCGTGTGTTTGTCTCTTTCCCCAATATCCTGAATTTGCACAATGCAATTTGAGGTTGCCAGATTCTAGTCACACAGCTATAAATTTCTGCACTATTAGGTGGCAGGGAGAACTGTATTGCTGAACTTAACTGTATAGTTATATAGGGTTTTAATGCAACTATCCATACATGCTTCTAAGTTTGTGGCAATGTTTAGAAATGGAAGGAAAGAACTGAATGGTAAGTGAGCCACCTTTGAAGCTGTGTGGTCCGAGCTTGTACCAATTGCTTGAAAAGGAAGATGTTCCTCCGTGACTCTCATGCCAAATCTTGCTCAAGAAAGAGAAAGGAGAAGCATCCAGCTCCATTGTGTTCTGTTGCCTTGTTCTCCGCCTTTCAGATCTCTAGCTTGCAGCTACTTTCCTCTTTCTTCTTGTTGCTGTTCTATAGGAGAGAGGTTCTTTTTTGTTTCTTTGCCTCATGGTGGACAATGATCTTGCCACAAACAGAGAGATTCATGTTGCTTTTAAGGGACCATCATCAATTCACTGTCAGAGACATTTCACACCAGCTTCATGTAGCAGGCAACAGAGCCTCTTCTATGATATATTTGTGAAATATACCACTGTAGCTATCTATACACACACACCCCACAAACACAGAACTGCTTTCTTTTAATCATAAAAAATATTGCTTTATTCGAGTCTGCCTGGGACTTTAAAAAAAATCGCTCGACTTCGACATAGAGAAAATATATTTGGAAGGCATGGCAAATCTTCTGTGAAGGCTTCTTGGGAGGGGTGGGGAAACATGTAGTATATTTGTTTTGTTTTGGATTCAGACAACCCAGAACCTAACTGGATTTTCTATTCTGAATCATTTTAGACAGAAATTAATGATGTTAAACACTATTAAGAGGTCTGTGTTGTCTGTGCAGGGTGGCGGAAGGAAAGCTGTTTGTCTTTCAAACAGATTGCTTCCGATGTTGATGCTGAGAGTGTATGCAGATCTAATTGCAGAATGAGTGGCATAATGAGAGTGGAGGGGGGAGAGAGAGAGAGAGAGAAGGAAGGGGATGAAGGATGGGGAGAAATTGTTGACATTAGGTTTAATCCAAATAGGGAGATCATCTGTCCAAACCACTGAAATGAACAAAATCTGCAAAACAGAAAAGCAGAACTGAGCCCTTACACAAAACCAAACCCCACACATTTCTACGGGGCTGATGTCAGATTTCCCCCCTCCCCTTCCCCTGCATTTCAATCCTAGTGTCTGCAAAACAGAGAAACCAACTATAACGCAAGCATTTAGGCTATTCCTGTTGGAAAGAATGTTAGTTTTAAACCTGTAACCTGATCTACCATTTTTCATGCTTTTGTGGTTTTTTTTAAACTTTTAATAAAACAAATAGAAAGCAGGATAAGAGTAAACTGTGTTAAGAGTAAGTATATATCAGTATGTCCATTACCCCTCCCCCAATAACTGGAAGCATAACTTTACCCAATTAAAGTGATTTTCAGCTTATCAGATATAGCCAATTAGGAATGTTAAACTTATTTTAAAAGAAAGACACTGACAGTGTCTAATTATATGCATACATGTTTGGGAGCAAATTAGTTGCTGTGAGAGCCAGTTGGTGCATTGGGTTGCCGTCCTTATACAACACTTCCATCTAGTGGATGCCATTGGAATTATGGGCTCTATTGGAAGGCAAAGCAGAAGGCTGGAATTAACCCAGGTAGTATTAATATGGGGTTTGAGGGGTGGCGGGGGAGCCCATTCCACAAAACAAAGTGATTTAAAATAATCATTTGGAAAGCTGTGCACCATTACACCTTTTAACAGGCCTTTGAAATCTGTTCCTTCGGAAATTGACGGGATGTTTTAGGAATGAGTGGGCTTGGGGAGGAAGAGCCAGGCATTGTGCCAAAAAGCTTGTAAGCCCTTGATTCCAAATAAACGAAGGCTCAACTTCAATCATTCCCACCCCCTTCCCTGTGTGCTATGGATTTTTTTTTCTTGTGGAAATGGCATTATTTAGAAACTGACAATGGGATCCATTTTCTGCACTCCTGCTGTTAGTTTGGGCTGTTGGCTCAGCCACTAATTCGAAATGGATGATGGCTGGGAGAGCTTGGCAAAGAAGAGAAACTGGATTCCTGGAGAATGTCAGCCAGCTTCTTTGTGCCTTTCAAACACATTTTGTAGCTAGTCTCTCTCTCTAATCCTTTCTCTCCCTATCCATGTGATTAAGAATGATTCTATTACACAGCACATCTGCTCAGGGATAATTTTTTAGGTGATAACTCAAGAGGAACTGCCATGGCTCTTTGCACGGTGGCTAACATGTATTCCAAAGGGCTTGTATATTTAGACTGGGATGTTACTTTTGGGATTACCTTACAGGTACTCTGCTTGCTAGTGGCCATGTCTCAAAAGTAGGACCAGCCCAAGACATTTTGCAATAAAAAACAAGGTGGTTCACATACAGTCTCTTTCACACATGCATGTTTCATACACAAAAGTGAACTGCACAGTGGACTCTCACATCAGCAACTGTACAGCAATGGGTTAGCATCCTCCACCACCTGAAGGACCACAGACTAGTTGAAAGGGTACAGAGAAGGCCAAAGTCTCTCTTTCAACAGAGGGAAACAGTCATGTGACTCTGGAAGTGTGTTTGTGTACTGCCTTCCAGTATCTGCCATCTAAGGTGATTGACTCAGTGCACCCCATGGTAGGGCTGGCCTTGATAAGAAAGCCTGGTTACTTGTAAACTGGAGGAGCTGAGAATCAAAACTGAAGCCGGGTGCATGCAAAGACTGTCCTCACTTCCCAAGCTCTGGGCCCTCCTTTCTTTCCTAACCAAATGCTCTAGTATTTGACTTAAGTCATGTCTTATGATTACAACCACAGGTAAGGATCTCTGCCTCTAAACAGCCTGATATAACTGTACAGCTATGACTCCACACTCCATCTGTATGGAGTGGTTAATGAAGAACCATGCAGTAAATTCATTTCAGATACACAATGAAAACTGATAAAGCAGTACTGCTAATTTTGAGTTTTAGAGCTGTCAGTGCTATTATTCAGGAAGAAAGGTATTGCACAGCCACTTCATTCTCATGAGACATACATTAACCCTCACATTTCCACCGCTTCAGCACCAGTCATATTATGTCAAACCTGTGTGCGAAATGGTAATTTCTTCCATGGACACCAATGGTCTTTCCTATCTGCAAATGGCTTCCCATTCTAGATACAATTCCACTGTCCCTGTTGTCTGCCATTCGCATTCAGTTCGCCCCATATATAATAGTACTGTTAACTTCTTCAGTATAATTGACAAACAGGTTTTCCAGTTGGAGGTATAATGCATGAAATATTCCCCATGAGGACTTAAGAATTAAGACTGTCTGCCTTCAAGAGGCAGCTTGGGAAGAAAATGTTCTTGTTTATTGATGTTGCCCCACTTTAATATGGTGGCTGTCCATTGAGGATGTAGCCTTCCTTTGTTCTTTCTACTTTATTTTTAGAGCAAGCATCCCTGAGGTCTTCCATAGTAATGTAGTATATTAAGAAAGGGTGTTGGCCTTGAGGCTTTGATTCACACATGCATGCCTCACAAGTTGCAATAGCTTGATCACTGCAATCTGATCACTTACCTGTGTGATGAACTAGCCCAGATCAAGTATCACACAGAGTTGCCTGCATGTTTTTTCAACCATGGAGCCATATCGAGACACAAATTGTCACATACTGATAACCATAATTTAATGGGAGAAACTTCTTTGAATATACTGAGATTCAACCCCAGACTTTTTAGACAGATAAGCACTTGAAACTCTATCTTGATAGAAGAAAAAACTCTCCATTTTGGACTTCTCCAATATGTATACAAACCTCAAATGATTCCCTCCCACTTATGACCAACATTTCCAGTTTGGAGAAGTTCTAATGAAAAATCCAAAATTTTCCCCCACTCCCAGTCAGCAGCACTACGACTGAAGAGAAAGGAATACCTTTCCCTGTCTCTTATTCCAAATGTGCTTCCTCCAGATTTGCTATTTAAATACAAAAAATCAGACATGGCAAACACATGCATTAAATGTATCAACTATTTTCTCAGTCATTCTTTTCTCCAGTCTCAGTGAAGGTCAGGCTTACATAGTGCAGACAATAGCAAGAGAACTATTAGAAGAACCAGGTACCAAGCAACATATAACAACTAATGAAAATCAGATTTCGTAATAGTGGAAAGATATTTTTCCCTCCTTCTTCAAATGTATGAAAAACTTTCCTCTTCTGGCTTGTGTGCTTCTCATAATCGTCACTTCACAACAGAATGTTAGAGTAAAGCACAAAGGATTTTTTTTTAAAAAAGAGCCACAATTGCACTTGCCATGGCAACACTTCAGATTTGCCATAAAAGTTTGATCCTCTACAGATAGTACCATTTGTACTTGGTTTCCAAGTAGATGCAATGCTGACTCTGAAGAACACTTTAGCCTATCCCGTTAAGAATTATAAAAGATGTAATTTGACACACAGATTCTAAACAACTATACAAACAGAAATGGATATTTTCACAGACAATTATTTTCCACATTTCCAGAAAATTAGGATCCTGGTTTACAATGGGTGGTTATAACAATAGCTTAGACTAGGGGGAGCTAACGGACAGGTTCTGGGCCATATCCTCCCTCCTCAAACTGCAGTCAAGATGTAATTATATCTAACACCTAGTAAACCTAACAGATATTCATCAAATGTCACCTTCTCTTTTAGGTATATGTAAGAAAATAATTACAGTTTTAAGCGAGATTCCACTCTTTATTCAAATACTTCTCTTGCATTTTACATATAATGTTTGGATTTGTAATGCACTGCCCAAGATCCTGCAAGGGACATGTAGCTATAATGTTGGAGTTATGCTCAGTCTCCTCATCTGATCCCATAAAAGCCTCCTTAAAAGCCAGGCAGTTGTACCAAATGAAGGAATGCTGCAGCCCTGCTAGGCAGGGCACTGAAGCAAGACACATCCAGCCCTTTCCTGCCAGTGAGCTACAGGGTGACAAGCAAAAGGAGTGACTCCAGTAGGCTCCTGTCACAATTCTTCATCTCACCACAGCTCACTGGTGGGACTGACTGAATGTATCATCTTTCAGAGCCCTGCTCATCAGCACCACAGGACACTTTCACTCAATATAGCTGTCTGGCTTTTATGGTGGGTCTTAGGAGCATTTATGGTTACAACAATGGTGCCATGATTGCAAATGTGAACATGAAACAGTATTAAGTCTACATTATAACACAGTAACTGTCTAACAGGATGCATTCAATATTATGACATTGTTAACTTCTTAACAGGACGCCAGCCACAGTTTGTATACATATCACACATAAGTGATATTAATTCCAGATAAATTTATGTAACATAAACACTTCTGGCCTTGAAGTCACTGTCAAGAGTCACACACTATTATAAAGAAGACAGTCACTGCTCATACATTTGACTTGGATATTTTCTTTCAACAAAATCCAGTTTCTAGATTCAGCACAACATACTTTAGCCAGGTTTTAAAACCTCTCCTTCTCTGTCACGAAGACTACTACTCCCACAACAGCTGGCTAAAGGAAATTGTTCTAGAATATATTTTAGTCATTCTTCCCCCTTCCCCACAGCACTCACATATTTCAAAGAACACAGGATAGTGTAAAAAGGGCCTTATCTAAACTATTGATAAATTGTGTGAATACACAAAGGCGTTTGGGGGCAGTTAAATTCTGATTCAGAATCTTGTTTCAGCAAATAATTGTATGAGTTGCAACACCCAGAATTTGACCACAGATGGATTTATGCCATTAATTCATTTTGTCTTGTCTTGTCAAAAGATACTAACAGTAAGTTTGGTAGGGGAGGCAGGAGGAATTGTGTAACAAGGAGAATGCCTCATATAGAATGCCTCATATAGAATGCCTCATATAGAATCTTTGTTCTGCCTCTTTTTCATGTTCTAGCATAGGGCTTAGGAATGTGTGGCCCTCCAGAAGTTGCTAAGCTGAAGTTCCCAGCATTCCCAACAATTGGCTGGGCTGGCTAAGGATGCTGAAAGTTGCAGTGTAACGATACCTGGAGGACCATACCTTGTGCACACCCTACTGTAGCATGACTAAAGAACTGAACCAACGTTGGGACAATGTAGATAAGGGCTAAAAAAAATATGCAGTCCTCCAGAAGATACTGAACTGCAAGTTCCAGCAGCCCTAGCCAATATCACCAATTGAAAGGAATGCTGAAAGTTGCGATCTAACAGTGGGAAAAAAATCCTGGAAATTGCAGTCCAAGAACTTCTGGGGGGCTACACAATTCCCACCCCCAGTATAGATGAAGGAATGGTTGTCCATGGCTGTCATTGAGTTCAGTGATACAATCTGCTGGCAAAAGGAGATTATGCCTAATCTTAACCCTCTACAGCCAGCAAATCTCTGAGATAGAATATGCCACTGTCCAGAAACTAATATGCTGATGAAAAGGGATTAGTATTGTTTTTACCCAGGGAGACAACTTTTCTACATGGTGAGAAATGTTCATATACAGGGGGATTTCAACACGTTCCAACCAGAGGCTGCTGATTTAAGGCTCTAAACGTCCTTCAGTTCAGTAAAATTTTACCTCTGGGTGGTTCAATACACTGAAATCCACAGATGCTATAAACAGCATCTGTACATACAATGGCCTCAGTAGCATTTTGTGAAGGTTACCTATATCCTGATTACATGAAATTCTGCCTAAAATTGGATGGTGACAGAGAAACTTAAAATGTGATAACATGAGAACATGGACATGCTTTCTCTTACAGTATAGCTAGCTTCGTGTTAATAACATAATACAGGAGTAGTTCATCTTACTCTGCATATCTTTCTGTTGTTGTTGTTGTTGTTGTTGTTGTTGCGGCACATACCACAACGATAACTGTCTCCTCCAGTGGACTCACCATTTTGCTGTGATAGCCTCTTCCCTTCACCATTCCATTGCTGAAGGAAAGCACATGGGGTTTGGAGAAGTCAGAAGTCTCTGGCATCATCCACAGAACATCATCCACAAAGACCTCTGGAAGGGAACAGAGAATCTCAACAGAAGTCCTTGGTCTGCATCTGGCTGTAGGGATACTTCTTTGATCTCTAACCCCCTCTCTCCCAGCAATGGAAAGGCTGGGCAGGGCATCACAGTGCAATAGTGAGTCCTGGGCATGGTGATGGGGAGCCGTAATAGAGTCCTTTACGTGGAGCTCTTACATTATGCTTGAGCACGAAGGATTTTGGCCACCATGTGTCTTGCACATAGATGTTTTTGAACTGCACCTCCCATTCTCTTGGACTATTGGCTGGAGAGAAGAGAAACTGCAATGTGATTACAACTTGAATGCCACACATAATCCGCCACTCTTCTAGTAACCATAACAGAAAGGGTCAAGAGACTTACACACAGCTACCATTTTGAACCACAGCTGTACATGTAGTAGAGTAAAAAGCAGTCCCCCAAACAGTAGACTATAACTCTTAGCTTTCTACACCTTTAGCTTTTCTGGTTAAGGAAGATAGGATTGGCAATCCAATAACATTTAGAAGATCACACTTAGCTCACTTGAAATTCAGAATAATGTATACTTTGGCTCCCTAGTATGCATGCTTAGAACTACAGCTTGAAAAAAGTGAGAGGGAAAGATGTAACAGGAAAGTAAACAACTGCCTAAGTAACACTCTTTTCTTTCCCTCAGTTGGTGCCTTTAGGGCAATTTTTTGGTTTCTTGCAAGCAGAATTCCTCTCAGCATTAGACAACCTTGGCTGCACTTCCCTGCAGGTACCCAGGCATAACTCGGTGCTGGATTGAATTCTATTTTCTTTAGAATCCATGGCTTCCTCGAGTGGCACAGCTGTGATTTTATTATTGCTTTGTGGTGTTTTAATATTCATTTGAATATTATTGCACGTTAGAATCTCTATTATAACTGTTACTAAGGACATGGGCTCCTAGAAGTATCATTTATTTTATCAGATCACAGCTGCAACATAGCAAAAAAGCCTTGGGCGGCAGCAGTGGGAAAGCTGAGGGAATCGGCATCTTGTGTTTTTCAGAGGATAGGAAAAAAAACTGAGGAGAAAAACAATCTTTAAAAAGAGTGAAAAAAAGTGTATTTGCAAGCATTTCAACATAGCTATAAACACCCTTGGGTTTGTTTCGCTGCATCTGGCTTACTCTCTCTTGTTTATTTTTAATTGCTGAAGGGTTTTCCACATTGGTTAGTGGAAACAAAGAATGCTGATACAATTTTCAACAATGCTTCAAGAGTGTCTTCAGTTTTACAGATGATGAAGAAGAAAAGCAGCTCGGCCCAAACAAAGAGAACTTTTTAAAAAGATATTGAAAATTTGATTTTCTTTGTTCAGATCTAGAGCAGACACGTCTTTCATAGCTGTGTATAATTCTGGTCAACTTCTTATCCCAAAAAAGAACAATGTAGACCTTGAAAGAAAACAAGAAGAAAAGTGATTCGAAATTACTATGGAGCTGGAACATCTTTCCAAAATGAAATATTTGTTTTTCTTTGAATTAGAAAAACACACAGAAGATGATAATGAAAATACCTCATTTTGCAAACATACCTGCTTTTAGATGCTCTGAGGGGGAAAAAAAATCATCCCTGCTTCAGGAATAGACTAAGAATGTTTCCACTCATGCAATTATTATAGTGTAGATAGGATTTTTGGGAAGGACAGAAGGCCTATAACATCTTTCTCTGAAGTAGTCTCAATCTAGAACAACAGCACTGCACCAGATATTTGTACTGGAACAAAATCCTCCAGCCCTGCTAATTGAACCTCTCCTTCCAGTGAACGGTTGGGACTTCAGAGATCCAAATTCAAGGATCCACTGCACCATGAAACTCACCAGCCACAATCCTGTGTGGCTCAGCATAATATAATAAGTCCACATGCGCACCTACACTAAGCTGTGGCATATATCACCCCCTGATTTCTTGAACAACCTTTGAACAGCCTCCTCCCCCAGTTGAGATACCTGTTGAGATCAGCTTGAGATCAGCTGGGTTCTTCTGGATTTCTCAGTGCTTCTGTAACCATTTCATGCTTGCCTATTCCTGTAGCCAGACATGAAATGGTTATGGCAGCACTGAGATATCCAGAAGACCCCACCTGATCTCAACGGGGATGTTGTCATCTAGCTACACAGATGGAGCCAAATGCTTCTGCAATCCTGCCCCCCCTCTGCACGAATTGTTAAACAGGATGCTTTAGAGGCTGTCCAGTGAATCCTGGGGGAGGGGGTCTTTGGGCACTGTAGAAGGAGGAAGGGAATATCAACTTTTGCAGAAGTTCAAAAAGGAAACTCACCTGCCTGTAGGTCCCTAACAGAGTGCCATCTATAGTGTGACCTTGGGCAATTCACTCTTGCTCAACGTATCCTACCTCACAATGTCGTCAAAAAGATGGGGGGAAAGAGAATAAGCTCATTGTAGAGATGTAGAATATAAATGTAACAAATAATAAAAAATAAATAGCAAGTACTTGAGCAAGTACATCCAGAAAACCTTGAATTTGGTGCAGTGTCATATTGGCCAACAGCGCAGATCTTTTAGCTCAAAAAATGTAGGTAGATGGTATGAGGTCTCAGTAAAGAGCCTGGAAGCTGCATTCTGAACCACACCAAGAATGGTTCCAAATCTAGCACATTTGACACGCTCAGTCTTGATCTTATGAATACATGGGTCAATGATCCCTTTCCAAGAACGGTGCTTGCTGCTATAAACAGCCAATAACAATATGACTCATACAACTCATATTTGACAGGAATAGTAATACCTATAGCACATTTGTTGAATGAACTTCCTTAGTTTTATACAGTGGTCCCTCAGTATCCACTAGTGTTTGCTTCCACCACCATTCATGGATTCCAAAATTCATGGATATTTAAGTCCCATTATGTACAGTGGTGTAGTAAAATTGCATCTCTCATATAAAATGGCAAAATCGAAGTTTGCTTTTTGGAATTTGATTTTGGGGTGGAATATTTTCAAACCATGGTTGGTTGAATCCGTGGATACAGAATCCATAGATGTGGAAGGTGGATTGCAGCTATCATATACGTTGTACAATCACCTTCAATAATAGACTAAACACAGTTGGCATAATGACATCTTCCAGGGCTACAACTGACCTCCAAAGGTGGGAGGGGCTTCAAAGCACAGAGCTTGGGCAATTACTTTATAAAAATAATTAATTATAGCAGGGCAGGCTCTACTGAGACAAAATGAGATGGTTGCCTCAGTCAGCTGAGAGCAGGGAGTAAACGCAAATGTACCCCCTTAGACAGGTTGCCAGTCAGTCACCATCACCATGGTGCAGCAGGAAGAAGTAAGTAATGGTATCATCTCTACATGCTCCCTTACATGGAAAGAAAAAGAAGCAACAGTTCTAGAGGTCCCTGCATATTTCTGAAACAGTAGGCAGTCATGACATAGAGGCCAAGTGTTTTTTGCATAGTGTGGCATAGGTGATTTTTAAGGGCACACCTCTCACAGTGCCTTTGCTCTGTGGACCTTTAGGAGCAAGGAGTTCAAAAAATAGCTAGACATCAGGAAGGCTTCCTCGTTCTCTCTTGATGACATGCAGGGGAGGGTAGTGCTACCACCTCCCTGTTTGTCATCTTTAGCTTCTCCTCTCTCCCATGCTCCCCCTCCTGTCCATAGCAGGGAGAGGGTGGAAGTGCTGCCATGCACTATCTGCCACCACCACCTCCTCTTCCTCCTCCAAGAAGGCTTGGTGTCTTCATCTCCAGTGCAACAGGAAGCTTCACTTGCTGGCTGGCTGCATCACTGTGTGCACCAGCAATCTGGGGACCAAGGCTGTGGGAACCTGGGACAGTACAAATACACACACACACACACACACACACACACACATATATATATATAAAACGGTCTGATTTCATCCAAATTAGCACTAACAATTAGCACTATTAGCACTACTAATTAAGTAGTAATGCAGTAAAGTTTATTTTCACTGGTGTTTGTAAGCAGTGTTATCTTTTAAAACAAACTCTGTTCTGATTAACGTTTTTCATTTATTTTCAATCTTTCTCCTAAGTTAACCTAAGTCACATAAAGAAAGTAGTGGCATTTGAGTTGTAGGAAGATTAAGGGAGGGGTGTTGCTGGAGGAGGGCACAATGAGGTCATTGCCTCTGCAAATGAGAACTCTGCCCTGCAATGAAATTCTCCTCCACTTCTAGCATTGCAAAAGATGAGACGCTGAAAATCATTCACCCGTTAGAATTCTTCTGTTTCCTGTGTTCACACTCCCTTGGTAATTTTGCTTGCTCCTTTTCTTTGGGTGGTTACTCTGTTTTTAAATGGTCAACTGAGGTTTGAATTTACTGCTATGCTAGAAATTTGCGGAATGATGGAACATTTTTTGGGGGGGAGGGGACAGAAAGCTCTCATTTGGCTCCCCATAGTTCCACCCCTGGGGTGGGTGGCTAATAATGCTTCCTTCCTAAGGGCCACAACTCTGAGGCTCTGTGAGGCACTCCTCCTTTACCAGTTAGCAAGGCCACAACTTCTCCAATATCTATTTAAAAAAAAACAAAAAACTAAAAGAATTAGAAGACTGAACAATTAACTGCATTCTTCTGGAATTCAGAAAACATTCCTGAAGAGCTGTCTGACCCTTATTTTAAGTATGTTTGTATGTGTGCAGAAATGCTTTCAGATAAAATAACAGAGAATTTTGTAATGGCACCAGGGGAAAGGATCACATTTCAGGGCTGCCTTGACCTGCATTCTTGTGTACCAGTCTACATCAGCACTGACATCTCCTTGCCTTTCTTTTCCTTGTCATTTTGGACCTTCTTTTTCTTTTTCTTTCCCATGATGGAAATAAATGTTTACACATCTAAATGTAAGACTACATCTCAGTTTTGTTTCCTTGGAACTCCAAGCTGAAGTATCTGTATCTGTATCTGTAGCTAGTTTTGTGGCTGTTGCAAAATGCTGCAAAACAATTGCAAAACTCTAGGAAAGGTTTAGAGATGATTCCAAATTTGGGGGTTCATAGCAAACATTCACTTGGAACCTTGAGTTGAGGTGCTTGTATCTCAGAATGGGGGCTGTTGCAAAATGTGAGAGTTTTTTGCTGCAGGACATGACAAAAGAATGGCAAAACTTTGGCATAGGTTTAGGGGTGAATTCCAAATTTCAGGGTTTATAGCAAACATAGCCCTAGGTCTCCAGTTCTGCATCACAGGCAAAGCAGAGGCCCATTTTCAGAATGATAAGTTGTCTGAAAATATCTCCACAAGGGGGAGACTGAGAAAGTGGCAAGGAGAGTGACAGAATATGGCTTGGGGTAAAGAACCTCTGTGGGAGTTGATGAAAGTCTGCAGAAGGAAACAGCCAGAACTATGGATAATGGGACATTGCAGTTGGAGGTGGCAGCACTTTTCTAGATGACAAATTAATGAACAGAGACTAGGAAACTACACAGCTGTTTCAGGCAAAACTATGAAAATTAATTCTGAAGCAAGCTCTGTATTGTGGTAGATCACTAATAAACAAACATATACATTCAGAAATCTTCAGCACAAAATGATCATTGAGATGCCCTTTGAATAAATCAAATATGATGTATAAAGAAGGCAACTGTCCTAGCCTAGTTAGTTTTGAAGAAACAAAGAACTGTCTGGCAAAAATTATTGCTAAATAAAACCAGTAAGTAATAAGATTAAGCAAGTGTGACCAAGTGGGTACAGCAGGGATAGGAAAACTGTAGCCTTCCAGATTTGGGACAGTGATGTGTGTGATTTATACATCCATCCATATGTCCTTTTCTGAATAGACTATTGTCTATCGTCTTGAGCCCTATCCCAAGTCATTGTATCTTGTGTAGTTGCTTGCAACAGGGGAGGGGAGCAACTGGATAGTGGAAATCGCTGAGTGAAAGCAGCGGAAGAACAATATTGTCACTATTCTCCCTCTCCCTCTCTCTCTCTCACATACACACACACACACACACACACACACACATACTGCTAACTTCATTCCACATAGAACCCTGGCAGAAACCTCTCTTTGTGGCTCTAAACACCCAGCACCAAACTCTACTCAATTATATCAACTGGGATTATCAGGACTGAGGGACACATGCATCAAAACAAGGGGAAAGAAGATGCATCCTCTCATTTTTAAACTGCTATGACTGCCTGCCGTGCTTTTCATCAGCCACCTCTTTTTTGGTTTATGTCCTTACAGGGTCTAGTATGAACTGTCTTGCTGTAACATTCTTCACCCCACCCCACTGAACAGCAGGAAGGAGTATCCTTCACACAGCTCATTGTCATCCTCCTATAAGATGTGTGTGTGTTTGTGACTGATGGGATGAACTTCCCATAGGTTCTGAGGCCACTGCATGGAAATGGCTCCCATTGTAGGCAATGTACCCTTCCTCCAAAGCTTCCCCTCAGAAGGGTTCTGTTGTGAGCAATAAGTGTACACAACAGGAGGGCCATGCTGTGTGCCTTCCTATATGGCCAGTGGTCTCGAGTTCTAAGATTTCTATAAAGGAAGTGGTGGTGTTGGTATGCTGTGGGCGATGAGCCACGTTTATCTACTCTCAGTGGTGACTAATGGCTCCCACATCAATGGAGCACCAAATCTATTCTGGGCTCTGTAGGATACATTTGTCCTCTTTCCTTTCTGGAGCTCAAGAATAGAAGTATTGGTGAACTGAAGATAGTTTATTTAACAACATGTCAGCCCAAATGTCTAGTGTTCAAACTAAGGAACTCGGCACTGAAGCAAATATCCACTGATCATTTATAGAAGTTTTAGAAAATCTACTTAGAAACAGCATGCAACAGCATGCAATAACATATAGGAAATCATAGGAGTACACTAAATTATTTTAGCCAATCAGTAAACAGGAGTGTGAGTAGATAGCTGGGTATATTTAGTTTGCAGAAGAGAAGGTTGAAAGGGGACATGATAGCCATGTTTAGATATTTGAAGGGATGTCATGTTGAGGAGGGAGTAGGCTTGTTCTCTACCACTCCAGAGACTAGGACAAGGAGCAATGGATTCAAGCTGCAGGAAAGGAGATTCCACTTGAACCTCAGGAAGAACTTCCTGACGGTCAGAGCTGTGCGGCAGTGGAATATGCTGCCCCAGAGTGTGGTTGAGTCTCCTTCTTTGGAGGTTTTTAAGCAGAGGCTGGATGGCCATCTGTTGGGAATGCTTTGATGGGTGTTCCTGCATAGCAGGGGGTTGGACTCGATGGCCCCTGGGGTCTCTTCCAACTCTATGATTCTATGATTCCATGAATAATTAAGTTATAGCAAAAATTACTAAGCAAGCACCAAGTGAAAACTATTCATGCTGAACCTTTCCTTTCCATTTTGGATTGCTTTTCTTATTAGTTTAAAAAAATACCTGATAGTCAATGGTAGGCTCAAAATGTTTTGGATATGCTTAAACTACTTTTCTTTGAGATTCTAAAGAGCTTAATGACTCTGCAAATTACTCTCTGTTGGAGATACGTTTTTCTTCAGCAAGGCTTTAACTTATTTTAGCCTTATGGTCTCCATCTGACCTTTCCACATTAGCTTATAGAAGAGCTATCCAAGGTGCTAAATCTATTTCAAGGATAAAGTTCAGCAATAACTAAAGGACTGAACCTATTCTCAAAATAGCTTCAATGGGGTGGATAGCTTAGATAGCTTCTTTAAAATTAAAGAAGACTAAAACCCAGAGTGAATTCACCAGGCCATTCACATGGAAGCCCCAAGCCATCACTGCCTGCACTCTGTCAGGTTGATATGAGTGGAATAGCCATCAAACAAGAGGCAAATACTCTTGAATTCATTCCATTTCTGTAATGTCAAAAAGAAGAAAATTCCTGCACCAGGTCTGGGACTGATATAAAATTTTACCATCAGCAGGTTGATGTCCATGGAATTAAAAGTTTGGGGATCTGGTAAAAGTGTGCTCCCCACCCCACAGCTCCCATCATGACTTTCTCTCTTTAGATTGTTCCATTAATTCACACTCTCTTCATACACACCCAAGAGATTGGAAGCCCCTAGTTAAAAATAACTAGTTACTTACAAATTCAGGTTGTAGTCATATGATAGGTTCAGATAAAAACAAGACCCAAACAAGAGAGAGCAATAAGAAAAACAAAACAAAACTACTATCTATTCAGCTCAGCCAACACAGCTGAGCTCTACCTACACATAGCAGTAGAAAAGAGTGGGAAAACCCCTACCCAGTTGCTTGCCCAGTAACTTCAGAAACCTTGTGTGATAAAATATATTACCTATTACCATACCCTACACACCCCCATCCTGCATATGTGCTATTTTCATAATTGAACATATTTATGGCCAGAAAACATGATTGAAAGCATGATGATTGGAAGAGCATATTGTCAGGTCAATTTGACCTGAGACATAGACAGGTCATAAGTTCAGCAAGAAACTCAGCAAGAAACTCAGGTGCTAATGGATTTAGGCTAATCCTTTCAACACCCCAGGCTTAATGCACTTACAATGGAAGGTGAAACTGCCCAGGTAAAGCAATAAGGAAGCATCCCTTGATCTCACTCAACAGAAATCTCCCCTATGCCCCCTGCCCAACAAGACACAGGAGACTGTCATGATTCCCATCAATGTTTTGTCACCTAGAGTTAAGACAACCAGCCCATTGCAGACTTGTCAATCTGTTGAAAAAGCCATCACCACTTTGTCTATGCATCCTCTTCAAGGTAGGAAATACAGCTCAAAAACCCTAGCTTCAACCTCAGCCTTTCTGTAGTACTTGGATGTAAAATGTGGCACCCAGACTGCTGTTCATCCCTGCTACCCTCAGATGCTATCTGAGTCCCTCCGTTTCAACCTTCTGCTTCAGGACTGGTAACTATCACCCCTAATCACTCTCTATCCAACCTTTTTTTGCCTCACTTTCCAATAGCCTCTATGGTTCTTTAGAGTGTCTGATTTTTGTGAGCTTGTCAATCCAAATAAAATACTTTTAACTTTTAACTAGAGTCCTCTCTACAGTTAGTACTGGCATATACAAGTGAAAAGATCCTACTGTTACCCTCCTTTCACAGGCCTCCTTTGAGCTATAATTCCCCCAAATTCTAAGGAGATGCTGGTATTGTGGGTGGATCTCAAAGTCCCCCACCTCTTAGAGTAGCATATCATTCTCTTAGTTGAGTCCAATGACAGCTGACCAAAAAAAGGATAAATACAGTGAAATTTCATATCATAATGTCAGATACAATATCTATGTCTATGAATAAGTGTTTCACAGAATCACCCCTTACATGGCCACAGCCAATGCTAGGAAGGAATTCTCAAAAACTTACCTTGCAGTACTGCCATGGGGAACATATTGAGTCTCTCTAGAAAAAGGACTCTGCACACTTGAGTTTTCTTAAGGATGACCAAATTCAGAAAAAAATGATCATATAATGTTTCTTCAGTGTGAAGAAATGCTGATGGAAACAAGATGGACTGATGAGAATCTTCACTATTCAGGACTTATTCTATGCAAACTATATGTGTGGCTGTTTTGTTCAGGAAATGACATTTTCTGTCTCCAAATACTGTTTTCTACACAAACATACCACATGCAAAATTTGTACAGAATAAGTCCCAAACTGCTGTTAGTTTTTGAAAACTGCACAGTTGTCAAAGACTTTCCTGCAGTAGGAAGAAAATTGCTAAAATTTACTTGTTGCCTCCTTTGAGAAGAAAGTTAGCAAAAAAATTGATCCTAAATATAACCAGGTAGAGCTCCATGGCCAGTGCCACCTTGTTGCTATCTAACATGTTTATCCTATTTGGGACGGTAAGGTTCAGCATCCCAGAGAGGTCTTTCAAAATTCATAATAAAATCAAGAGTAGAATTGCTGCTACACTGACACTGGAAAGACAAGTCACCATGTTGTAAGTGGCAAGGGATAAGCCTTAACAGTTCAAGGGCAAAAAGCCACAAAGTCACTCAGAAGCCAAGAAAACAAACCAGATAGAGGGACTCATTGAGGAATAGACGGGCCCTGTCAAAGAATCATTTTAGAAGTGAACTACTGTTTAAACGGAGAGAATATTGTGGCCATTTTGAGTGGAGCAAAAGTGAGCAAGTGCTATTGTACTCAGGTTTGTGGATCGAAATACAGATTTATTTGGTTCGATTTTTTTTTTAAGTAACCAAAGTAACTGGTTTAGCTACTTTGGAGAAACAGGAAAGCAGGCTTCCATTTTAAACTCAGTTTTTAAAAGTTAGCTAGCTATTGTGAGCTTCGAACTATAATGAATCACACTTTGATACTATTAGATTGAGAGACATATGGTAGGGGCACATTTGGCATTCTCTGGGCAGATCAAGGGTTTCACCATGTCCTAATCCCATCATTCAACTTGGGAGCTGAGTACAGAGCATCAGTATAGGACTGCACCCTAGTCTAGTCCTGCCCCCATTTATATCAACTAAAATGAACCTTTTAAAAAGCTACAAGACAATGAACTATGCCAGGACTCCTCAACTTTGTCAGTCTCTTGGGAAAACTGAATTACATCCTATTAAAGGTGGAAGAAGTTTTTAAAAGTTTTTTTAAAAAGCTTTTGGACATAAAAATGTGGATTTTGTCCCCACTGCATGAATATTATGTTTAAAAAACATAACAAGACAGAGCACTGTTTTAGAATTCTATTCTATTTTCTCCAATTTAGGAGGTAAAAAGTACTTCCTAGATGTGACTCTCTCTCCAGCATCCATTGTTAGCTTCAGTTAAAGAAAGATTCCCACAGAAAATCAAATACAGCTAATTCAGAAGCCTACAGGATCAGGAGGGGGAACGGGAGTGTGATACAGAAGATATCCATTTGCTGTCAAGTGATATGCTATAGGAGAAATGCATTAGTCTTTTAGGATACAGGAGATCAGCAGAGCAGAAAAATGCACAGTCTTCAAAGATAAGAGTGGCAGAACATCACAGTTAAAAAATGGAATTTATTCATCTCAGTATTTCTCAAACTTCTTCAAAAGATAGTCTCTATATAAATGCAGATATTAGACCCTGTTTAGGATAGGGTGTCATCCAGTGGCAGCTGGTGGCTCCCATATCTGTGAGACACTTAAAGTTCTCTGGGTCTTATTCTGAACTTTAAAGGCGCTATCTTAGGTGCTGAACTGATTTGGGGAATAGAGTTCAGTACCTTCCACACCTGCTTTAAAGTTGAGCCTAAAAAAACCAGAGAAGATTCACTTCTATACTGAGGAACCACCAACCATTGGTATCATCTTTTGTATGTAGGAAAAAAATGCAGCAGAAATGGTTTGGGTGGTTTGCATTGGAGTTTTTCCGTTTTTACAATACATCAGTTTAACATCGATGTTAACTGTGCTAAGACCTCAAGTCATGTGGAACCATGGAGGACAGAACAACGTCAAACCGGTTTAATGTGCAGATGTAAACGCAACAATATGACGCTACTGTGATGTATTAGTCTTGTGCGGAAAGGGCCTTAATTCCTGGGCAATGAACATAATCAGATTGTAACTTGGACTCAAAAGCTGAATAGAGCTTAAGATCCTTACAGGATTCTATTAATTTTTGACAACAAAACTACCGGGACCGGTTTTGGAGGTAGATGTAATTTCCAGAATTAATTACATCACAACTACAGAATATAACATCTTCCCTCTGACCTACATTTCTTTCAATCAAAAGAGTCAACAGCTTGCTCCAACTTGTCTTATTTCATCCACTGCATTTCAATAAGAAGCATTAAAAGGAATATATTTGGGAAGCTGGCCTCAGCCAGCTTTTGATGGTGCTTTGTTATTGATAGAAAAGAACTTGGGTTTTATAGCTAAAGACAAAGCATCAAGGAGTAAAGGAGAGAAAAATTATCTGAAAGAAAGCCCTTAAATGCACATTGTTGCTGCCATTTTCTGTCCTGAAAACATTTCCAACTTATGGTGACCTAAGGAAAACCTATCATAGGTTTTCTGGGGAAAATGTGTGATGTTCCCAAGGTCACCCATGGCTTTCCACAGCCAAGAGGGGAATTGAACCCTGGTCTCCAGAGTCATAGTCCAATGCTCAAACCACTACCCCATGCTACCTTCAGTTAAAAAAACAACTTTTCATGGACATTTATCCATGGATTGACTTCCTGTGGGGGTAGGTAAAATGTGTTCCTGGACTACACCTCCCAGCATATCCCTCACTATTGGATATGCTGGCTTTTAGTGTTTTAGTGTTTTAGTGAAATAACCTCCCTGATCTAGAGGATGGGCAGCTGAAGTTAGTTTTGGGGATTAACATTTGAAGAAGTCATGTGTTTGGCCTGCTTATTGTTTGAAATCCAAACACTTCTGCAACAACAGTTAATTACTTATCAATTATTTTATAGGTCCTTCCATCCATCACTTTGTTTAAAAGGTGATAGCCTCATTGAAATAGCTGATCCACTATTTCCTACTTCAAACATTCCATGACTGCAGCAAAATTAATTCACCTCATACTTATTAATCCATTGCAAACAATAACATAACACCATTTCTCCCATGCCTCCTAACTAGAAAGGTTTTCCTGAGGAGCATCTCCAGGATCAGAGACTATTAAATAAATACAGTAGTTAGGCAGGGCAATTCTGCTTTCTCCTTGGCCAGCGTGCAAAGGAACAGAGGAAGATTCACTGTGGCCCTCTCACTTTTTTTAAGTCAAAGGTGATATAGGAGGGAAGTGGCTGAATCTGGAAGAACAGCTACAAATGGGCACATCATTCTCACTTGAAATGAAACATCAGGAATGTTCTTTTCTCTTGTTTCCTTCCATGTTTGTTGTACCTTCAGTGCCAGGGATTCACCAGGAACCAAAGAGGTACAGACACAGCATGGTAACTCTAGGAGCTATCACTAAAGCAGGTTGGATCAAAGGTGTCTTTCTACCTTTTCTTTAAAAGCAGACGGTGCATTGCTTTTATTTCCTTTCAGTAGTTTCTATGAAGTGCCAATCTCATCAAGCAAGAAGTTACACAAGTGTGTTCAGAGGAGATGGTTTTCCGATAGTCTGGATGGGTAACCATGAATGAGCTCCTATTGATCAGAAAAATTCAGATTGATTGTAGGAGTTGTTGGTTCTGATGGCTAGCAGTTATTGCCTATAAGGAGAGCTTCCTTTTCTCCCCTTCTCTATGTTGCTACTGTGTGCTTGCTTATCCTTCAGTAAAGGCTGGGTCTTTCAGTAACAGAAGGATGAACATGCCTCTGCAGCTCTCATGCTCTTCGTTACTGCTGGAGAAGTCTGTAAAACTGCTAGCTGCTACAGCCATTTGAAAGCACCTGGCCACTCATGGATTCTATACAGGCTCCTGTATAGACTGGCCTACAGTGATTTTCATTTAAATGGGATATCCTCCAACTATCTCGATTTGCCAGTGATAACACTGTCTGATCCTTCATCATCCTACTGTTTTCAGCTGGTTTTAAAATATCCCATTTTCTCTTATCTCCTCCCAGTTTCTTCATTTGTCCTCAACTTACTTCAAGTACTGCAAACTGAGTTCATAGAATCATTGAGTTGGAAGAGGCCATCCAGTCCAATCCCCTGCTATGCAGGAACTCACATCAAAGCCCTCCCAACAGATGGCCATCCAGCCTCTGCTTAAAAACTTCCAAAGGAGACTCCACCACACTCCAAGGCAGCATATTCTACTCCCGGACAGCTCTGATCATCAGGAAATTCTTCCTGAGGTTCAGGTGGAATCTCCTTTCCTGCAGCTTGAACCCATTGCTCCTCGTCTTAGTCTCTGGAGCAGGGGAAAACAAGCCCACTCCCTCCGCAACATGACATCCCTTCAAAATGCAAAAGTAGCTTGCATTCAATTCAGCTCAGGGGGAGAGGAAAAGAGGGGCAAAATCTTACCCTTCTAGGAGGCTTAGGCAAGAACAAAATGCCACAGCCTCTCCTAGCTTGCTCCTCATTAATAACTGTTCCTCATCTTAACCACAATATGATGTTGCTTGGCCACATGTGTCCTGGTTGTCATCTGTGAAATGTTAGAGGGTATGAAATGGCTAGGGTTGTTTTAGAGATTCAACTACCTATCTGTGATGGCTGTGACACAGAGGTGATATCGGAAGTTACTGTGCTCAAAAAGCTGTGAAAAGAAAAAAATAAGTGGAGAGCCTATGCAGTCCCATAGTTTGGTTCCCCATGAGTCTTCTGAATATGTTTTGTTCCAATGTTCTGAAAAGACTTGCAGGCTGGAATGTACTCCATTTGCTGTGAGGAGAAAAGTGCAATGCAGCCAGAAAAACAGCTGACACCATTAAAGCATGAAGCTAGGTTAGTGGGTTAAAAGTGACTGAAATGAGAACTGGCAGGTTAAATGTCCACTGATATTTTCTAGTTAGTATAAATTGCAAGAAACGAGAGAAAGTGAAATTGTTGGGAAAAGTGTTTTGCTTTTGCCTCAGTAAGGAATACAGAGTTTAACCTAAGGATCCCCGACTTTTAGTTTTTGTTCTGTTTCCTTTCTTCCTTCTTTTTCACTAAAGAGGAAAACTTTCTGAGGTATTTTAATGCGAGGCTAGCAAAATCATCCCAGCAAATTGTGATTCAAGTTAAGGAGGGTAGAAATGATTTTCTCATGCTGTGTAAGTGAAGCAATTTGTTTCTAGCTGAATGAAACATATTATAGATCTTGAGATGTTCTGTAACATCATGGTTTAAAAAAATACAAAATGATTTTAATATGATAATATCTATGAAGAGAGTCAGTTGCTCATAACACTACCGTAAGATGTGTTCTCATCCCAGCTCTGTGGTTTGGGGGACCCTGGGCTGGGAAGACACGCCCAACAGGATGGATGCAGGTGAAACCATGGCTTTTGAGTTGTGCTCCGTGTTTATTCCATATAGATTCAGTGGAGCATCCCACAATGCTCATGGAAAAATATTCTAACTGGTTTTTCTGGTAGGCATGTCTGAACACGGAGAAAACTACAGCAAATGTTTTACATGGTGCTATCCCTGGTATGTCCAGCTGGGGCTGATCATTGTTTAAAACCACAGAGAAGCAACTTCTAAATATAGAGCAGGGTGGGAGAAGTGTGGTGCCATGGCCATATGTGGTTCCCACAGCCCCCCCCCCAGGTTCAAGAGAATTCCTAATATGACTCCAACATATTTTAGGGGGCATAGAGCACAATTTTGCCAATTTCCCCCCTCAGCCATTTTAGACTCAAGAGAGGACTTTTCTTTTTAGTTGACTTTTGGATCACTTCCTGTTTTGTTTTGTTTTAATGCCTTGCCTGAGACTAAAACATCAGGGGAACATGGCAAAATTGCTCCCCAGAACCCTTAGAGGATGTTTGGAAGCATCGGTGGCAAAAAAAAATACTGTTTTGTTTTTTTTAACCAGTTTACGACAGCAGATGCAGTCCTAGCTGGTCCTCTTGGTTACTAAGGTAGCACCCAAACCTCCAAAAGCTGCCTGCCCTGGTGTCAGGAAGACCAAGTCACATGGAGCCATGGTATGATTTGGTGTAAAGCAGTTTCTTATGACCAAAATTCAATTCTAAATAAAATAAAATAAAGACATTAAATTAAATACATTGAATCAGTGACACATATGAAAATCTTGACTTACTTAATTTCCACTGATTGGACAGGTGTATTGTATAGTTGTCCCTCCACATTTGTGGATTTAACATTCATGAATTTGATTATTTGCAAGTTTCTCCAACTCCTGTCCCTCTTCAACTCAGGAGTTTCTTTTCCCAGGGAACCTTCCCTCTTGGCAGCTCTGATCAGCCTGTGCAGCTCCTTAAAAACCACCTGTGGTCCTCATCCTTCTCCACCAGCCGTTGCCTGGCCAGCTAAGGACAGCTCAACGTCCCCCCTCCCAGCCCATTTCTCAGCATACAAACCCTCCTCTGATATTCCTTCACACCCAAGGAAGGAGATGGGTGAGAGAAAGGAAATATAGGTCCACCATGCCAAACCACCCCCTTTCCCTCTCCTTTCTTTGACGTAGTTTGGAGCCTGAGTGCCTGCTCTCCCCACCATACTTCAGCCCTCTTCCCTCCAACACACACATTTTGATATTTGCAGTTTTTCCATTTTTACAGATGTCCTAAGCTCCTAACCTCAGCAAATTATAGAAGACTAACTGTAATCAAATAGTAGCTATTGGTTTAAGCCTGTGCTTCTTACAACCCCAGGGTCATCAGTCTCCAGGGTGTGTGTAAAACAGTCTGAAGCAAACAAATCAGCATCTAGGTAGAGTAGACATTTGCAAGGACCAAAAGAGATATGAAGCAAGACTATTTTCCCTTTAAAGCAGAGCTTAGAATGCAACATTTAAAATGAAGGATGACGTATAAAGCCATCCATAATTGAGCAGTGTAAGATGACATTGTGGGCAACATGTCCACCTCTATTCCATGGAAGTTGCTATTTCTGCAAGTAGAAAAAAAAAAAGACAGGTACAAATATCTCATTTCCTCTCATTCCCAAAGGGGCTACAAGCTATCTTTGAGGCTATTTAGATCCAGACAATGGAATATGCATGTGTTTGGTGGTGGGATGTCAACACATATTTGCAAGATCTGCTACTCTTATCATAATCAAAATTCTCCCTTTAATCAGCTATTTTAAAGGCAAAATATGTCAAGAGATCAGCTATCAGTTTCCCTGATTACAGTATGTATGTTTTATTCTAAGTCTCATTGATAGTAATGGGGGATGGAGTGAAAGTGGGGTAGGGGAAATCCTAAACAGCCCAGGGAAAATTGGCCATCCTTAGTTTTGTACTGCTTTTTCCCCCGCAAGGGATGAAGATTCCAATACATCAGCAGGGCAATAAATCCAGAGGCCTTCAGTCTGAATGTTGAAGGAGCTATCCAATGTCCTGAATTTGGTTGGGTAGAGTTCAATACCTTGGAAAGTGCTTTAGAGTCTGGATTAAAACCCAGAGCATACTGAAAGCTCTGATGATATTGGAACTACCAGTCACCAGTGGTTCTATCATATCTTTCCTTATTTGCCTCTTTTAATTCAGTTCCTTTCCTAATGATCCCCAGCATGGACTTTGCCTTTTTCACAGCAATAGAAATCAAAACCCAAAAATGTTTCAATGAGATTTCTATTTTTTTATATGATGATGATGATGATGATGATTTTGAGATCACACATGAAAGGATTGTCAGACAGACTTCTTAACACTGGTAAGCATTATTTTTTAAAAAAATTCTGGAAATATACCAAGGATTATTCTATAAAAGATAAATTATTTGCCTCTGTTATCTGTTGAAGGCAGCTATTATGTTTATTACATATCCTTTAATATCCATCTTAATCAGTTTAATTAATTAGCCAATTGAATTACAAGCAAGAGAGTTTATTGACCAAAAATTAATAGCTTCATCATCCTGATAATGATTCCAAAACACCAAGTGGCTTTGGTGATCACCACCTATGGCCAGATTTATATGTTACCTAAAATGTGTGGGAGTCATCAGGACTTGATCAGTTGCTTTTAATATGCTACCACTGTAACTCCAAGACCACCTCCTGTAGCTAGTTGTCATTATAGCTGTCACTTTAAAGTCACTGTTTTCCCATTTCTCTAAAGTAATTGTTTCTTTTAGGTATCTTTTAAAAACTCTACATATAACAAGGGGTTGGCCCGTAGTACAAAGCACACTCATACTCACCTTGCTGTCACATCAACATCCTCAACAGAAGATGAGCCAACAGCAAAAGCCAAAATTTTCTTCGTTCACCATTTAGTGAAGCCACAACTATAAAACTAACTAAAAGTTAGTCATACCATAGAAAAAAGAATTCAGTTACGATTGGGGTTGCCATGAGTCAACAGATGACTTGAAGACAGACAGACACATACACACACATAACTCAGTTTACAAAACTATTGGAAAATAAATTTAAAAAAATCACCTACTGACAGAAGAAGAGAAAGCAGAGGGAGTCAGTTTAGCCTTCCTTTGAAGAGGGTTTCCATCACCAAGAAAATCTTCACACTGTATTTATCATATTTGGTGGTGCATTCATATTTGGAGGCAAGTGCTATCTCCAAAACAATGATTATGACATCGCTGCAAAGATACCGTAATGGTGTATCTGGCACTGGCAGCCAGCTAAGTGCCTGGATTTTAAACTGAGTGTACAGCATTCCAGAAAGAAGCTTGAAAGTTTCTGTCAGGCATCCTTCTGACTACAAGATTATGGATTTTAAATCTCAGAGGTGAGTGCTTTGTTTATGCAAAGATGCTGCAGATAATAGGAAATGAGGCCTGAGCTATGCAGAGAGGGTTTTAAAATGTTGCCACTGGCACCACTCCAAAGATGCAATGCTGTACCCTTTAGTTCCCAGCTAATCACTTGGAAACATGGAACACACAAACATTCACGTGTCAGACATACATTTCATTTGGGCAAACCCATTTTCCTGTTAGGAAGACTAATCTCCAATATTAGTACGTAGATGGAACTGTGCAAAACAATGAGGAAATCACCTAGCCCTGTGTCTGTGGCATTCATGTAATAGCACAGAGAAGCCTCTCTGAGGATCCACCTTCCATTGTCCCCCTCACAGAAAAGTTGGATTTAACATTAAGTAATATCAGAGCCTTTCCTCACTTTAATTTTTAGGAAATTTGAAAAGAAACTTTGATACATTTGTATGTGTAACATGGCAGCAAATTGCAACAGAATTTTATCTTTTGATCTGTTGCAGCTATGACGTCTGTCTGACTAATAAATTTAGAAACATCCTTTCCCCAACAGCTCACTACATCAGACGAAAAAGTGTGTTTCCTACAACACGGACACAAGAGAGGGAGCCGTCTTTCTGGTTCAAACCTTGGTTCTATCTAGTCCAATACCCTGCTTTCAAGAACAGCCAGGCAGAAAAGTTGATGAACCTCCCTGCCAACATAACTATCACCACTCTGCAATAACAACCAACAAGTGAAAGCATCTCCTTCATTGCATCGCCATGCTGGCAAAACTCAACCAGCAGCTTTTTAAAATAACAGCAGCTGTAGATTCTCTAACCACAAAAATACGCCTTTTTTTTCTTTTGACTGAACACAAAGCGTACCTAACTATGGCCTGTATCTGCGGTAACCTTTCCATAGGATTCAATAGTCTAAATTTACTATACAGTGACTTTTCATTTATGAATCTGTTCTTCTACTGCAGCAAAGCCCATTTCCACCCTTCACTGTTATAATGCTATTATTCTACTTTTAGCATCCTGTGGAATTCTGGGCTTTGTAGTTTACTGAGGCCAAAGAGCTCTCTGGCTGAGCATTCTAAATGCCCCTCCCTAAACTGCAAACCCCAAAATTCTATAGGATGTTGAAAGTGGAATAACAGCACTACAACAGCGTAGTATGGAAATGGCCAAAGTTCTCTCTTTCTTCCTGAAACCGAAGCTGCCAAAACGGTTACCTTTCAAACACTAGCTGTTACTTAGTCATTTTTTTTCCTAGGTCCACAACACTGTAAAACTTCTGCAATGGTTTCCGGATGCTCCGCAACAGTGTGGCTACATGTGCGCACGTGCAAAATAAAAGTATTGCCCCCTATAAGAATTCTGTCCCCCCACGAATTTTTTCTTCGGTTGTTAAGCTTGTAGTATTGCAATAACTTAAAACTTCAGTTGACCATTTAAAAATACAGTTTAGGCATCCAATTAAAAAGGGCAGGAAAAACTATTAAAGGAATGTGAATATAGCAAATACAACCGTTTTGGGTGTGAACAATTTTAATTGTCTCTGCAATAGTAGAAATCTGAAGATCAAAGGGAATTTTCATTGGCGGAACAGCATTCTTGTTTGGAAGAGTCATGCCTTCATTCCCACCCCCATTACTCCCTTGGGGCTCCATGGTGTCATAAATTCCGATCTTTTCCCAATGCTCTACCTCTAGGGCATAATACATACCTTCCAGCCTTTAACAGAGGACACTTGTGGCTGTGTGAAGTCACAAGGTGGTCAAAGCTCATAATGAGAAAAACAAATCTACTGTTTGAAGCAGAGAAATCCTGGCACCCATCAGAAAGGGCAAAAAAAACTGCCCCCTTCTCTCCTCTCCCTCCTGCTATGTGGCGTGCAAATGACATCTGCACTTTAAATTCCGTTTGAAGCGAGCCAAGGAGGCAGATGGAAAGCGCCAGGAAGAGAGAGAAACTGGGGCGCTTTCAAAGAAGCCAAGAAAGCAAGACTGCAAAGGATTAAATTGGGACTGTCTCACCTAAAACAGGGCAATGAAGAGCATGGGCCATTTCCGCACTAGCCTGTTATAGCGCAATGATTCCACTTTCAACCTCCTCTGGAAGCCTGGGGTCTCCCAGCGGTGCCCTCCGAAACTGCAAACCCCAGGATTCCAGAGGATGTTGAAAGTGAATCATCGCGCTATCAGGCTGTGCGGAAATGGCCATGCATAATATGTACCTACCCTTCCCAGTATTTACAAATGCACATCTGTTGTATTCCAATTGCTCCCCCGGTCATCAGGGGCTTTTCCTTACTAGACGGTTATAGTGCTATTACTCCACTTTCAACATCCTGTGGAATTCTGGGATTTGTAGTTTACTGGGGCCAAAGAGCTCTCTGGCTGAGAATTCTAGGCCCCCCCCTAAACTGCAAGCTTCAGGATTCCAGAGGCTGTTGAAAGTGGAATCATAGCGCTATAAACAGTACAATGTGGAAGAGCCTATGTGTCCACCCACAGGATAATGGGAGGGGGATCTAAAAACCGCCTAATTTTTTGCATGTTGGTTGTCCCTAGTAAGGGGTAGAGGGGGAAAGGAGGTTTAACCACGTGGCAAACTAATGGTTCTGAGGCCAGGAAGGCCCTCCCTAAACTGCAAACCCGAGGATTCTAGGGGATGTTGAAAGTGGAATAACAGCGCTATAAAGGTCTAGTGCGGAAGAAGGAGAGCCTGCTGGAAGCGGTCCTTCGGTATCATTCTCTTTCCCAGGCGGCTGGAAGGGAACACAAGGCGCCGAACATTCGGGGCTGGGACCAACTCTCGGCTCACTTAAAGCCTCGACCCCCCCCCCGCCCAAAGCGATCTTCGAGGGGGCGCGGGGAGCAAACCACTCCCACCCCCTCCTCGCCCCTCCTCTCCCCGCCCTCCTTGCTCCTTTCCCTTCCGATCCCCGGCGCCGCGACTGGGAAAAGGGGAAGGCGATCCGCTCCGGCGGCCAATAGCCGCGGCGAGAGGAGGGGCACCCGCCGGAGATCGCCGCCTCCCGGCCGAGCCGTGGCCGCCCACCCACCCACACGCAGGCACAGAGGGGAGAGCGGAGAGAGGGATGGAGCCCGAGAGCGGTGCGCTTCCGTCGCCGCTCCCTGCTGCCCCGCTTCCCCCGGGCGGCGACGTGGCTGCAGCCCCCGCGGCCTCGGCCGGGGCGCCCGTCTGCCCCCGGAGGCGGCCGCCCCGCCGCTCCTTCCCTCTTCCCCGGAGCTGCTGGACTTCGACGACGACGAGGACCTGGAAGTGTTCAGCAAGGTACCGGGGAGGGGGAACCCCGCGCCCCGTTGGCGCCCGGAGGTCTGGCGAGCCCTCCTCGGCTTTCCTCCCGGCGTTGGAGAGATCAGGCACCGAGGCTTCCCCTGTCTCTGTCCCCGGGCCGTGGGGTGGAAGGAGCCCGTCCCGTCTGCCGGCCCCGTCTCTCCACCGGCCTGCCCCTTGCTCTCCGCCCGACGGGTGATGATGGGGGGAGGGATTTGCTTTCTCCTCTTTGCCAGAGTTGGGAGGAGAATGCGACGGGGCAGCTGGAGGAGAGACTCTTCCGCACTACACTCTTATAGCGCGATTATTCCGCTTTCCACATCCTCTGGAATTTGGACCATTTCCGCACTAGCCTGTTCTAGCGCGATGATTCCACTTTCAACATCCTCTGGAATCCTGGGGTTTGCAGTTTCGGGAGGGGCCAGCCGGCCCCTCCCGAAACTGCAAACCCCAGGATTCCAGAGGATGTTGAAAGTGGAATCATCGCGCTAGAACAGGCTAGTGCGGAAATGGCCTTAAACTGCAAACCCCAGGATTCCATAGGATGTTGAAAGTGGAATCATCGCGCTAGAACGGGCTAGTGCGGAAATGGCCTTAAACTGCAAACCCCAGGATTCCAGAGGATGTTGAAAGTGGAATCATTGCGCTAGAACGGGCTAGTGCGGAAATGGCCTTAAACTGCAAACCCCAGGATTCCATAGAATGTTGAAAGTGGAATCATTGCGCTAGAACAGGCTAGTGCGGAAATGGCCTTAACTCCAAACCCCAGGATTCCAGAGGATGTTGAAAGTGGAATCATCGCGCTAGAACGGGCTAGTGCAGAAATGGCCTTAAACTCCCAACCCCAGGATTCCATAGGATGTTGAAAGTGGAATCATCGCGCTAGAACGGGCTAGTGCGGAAATGGCCTTAAACTGCAAACCCCAGGATTCCATAGGATGTTGAAAGTGGAATCATCGCGCTAGAACAGGCTAGTGCGGAAATGGCCTTAAACTGCAAACCCCAGGATTCCAGGGATGTTGAAAGTGGAATCATCGCGCTAGAACAGGCTAGTGCGGAAATGGCCTTAAACTGCAAACCCCAGGATTCTGTAGGATGTTGAAAGTGGAATCATCGCGCTATAAGAGCGTAGTGCGGAGATGGCTGAGGTCATCCAGCCCCGTCCCACCGCCGCAGGTGCCCTGTGTCCTGAATTTGCTCTGGACAGGAAAAAGCCCCCTGATTCCACCCTCAGCCTCCCATTCGGCCTCCTTTTGCAGGACAGAAGTTTGCAAAGCGCTTGGAAAAAGTTGCCTGCTTCAGCAGGAAAAGGTGGGTGTGCGGGCAGCTCGCCTTGGCGCCTTCGAATAAGCCGCTGCCTTAAGTTGATGGGGGGGGCGTGTGGGCTTCTTCCCCAACCCAATATCCTCCTGGGTGACAATCCTGACATTCCGATCCCGCGTGTTTCAGGGGTGTTTTGAGATGTAATCCAACACAGGCCATTTCCGCACTGCAACTGTTATAGTGCTATTATTCCACTTTCAGTATCCTATGGAATCCTGGATTTAGGGAAGGGCATTTAGAGTTCTCAGCCAGAGAGCTCTTAGGCCTCAGTAAACTACAAACTCCAGAATTCCACATGATGTTGGAAGGGGAATAATAACACTGCAACAGTGTAGTGCAGAGATGGCCATAGTCGTGGGTCACTGGTTGGCAAAGGCAATTCAGGGCATTTGAGGTGGAGTCCCTCCCCGCAAGTGTAGGACACAGGTAGGACAATGGTGTTGGGGGCAGTGTTTGCCTTTGCGCCCCTTTCTCTTACCCCTGTGGGGGCCATTCTGATTTTGATCTAGCTCTGCTGTATTTCAAACTATTGGGACTTCCTAACTGCAAAGAAGCCTTGGCGTGGATTTGGACTGAAACAGTGAAACCAACTGTTGAGCCAGTGCTAGTGGAAGTGGTAGCCCATGGACTTGTGCTGTTCCCTGGCAAGCTTCTAGGCAAAAAACAAGCAAGTATAGCCAGTGGGCGTAAATGTGATACCAATTCCTGGAGCTTTGAGAAAAACCCAGCATGCCACATCAGATAACTGGAGATGTACACCTCTCTAACGGATTCCCTGTCTTGGCACCTCAAGAGTTATTAGGCTTCAATTTCCCTGAAGACCCAGGCAGTATGGGCAGCATACAAGGGGAGAAGTGAGATTATAGCCCAGTGAGATCTGGGAGCCAGGAGGATGGGAACTGCCGGGATTTCTTCTTATCTGCCCTGTTACAGTTGACAACCCGACTTATTTTTAAACTGTAGCTCCCAGAATCCTCCACCCATCATGATCAGTCTGCTCTTTCATAGAAACCAGTGGCCATGTCAACTGGGGGAATTCCTGTCCAGAAATTGTGGTTACAAGCTCTGCTGCTCAGACACCATGGCTCAGAAGAGTGGTGAGGTTTTAGTTCACCACTGTTAGCTCAGGACTAAATGATGTTTATATTTCCTAGGGGAAAGGTAGAATCAGAGGAGGGTAGGGAAACTTTCTGTTACCCCAGTTTATAGGCTGACGACTTCCAAACAATGTTATGATATCTGCCTCACACACCTTCCTAGGAGCTACATACTCTGAAGGCGCTGGATCCCATCTGATCTTAGAAGTTAAGCAGGGTCAGGCCTGGTTAGTACTTGAAAGGGGGATCACCAAGGAACACCAAGTACTATAGGTTAATAGTTCAGAGCAAGGCAATGGCAAGCCACCTCTGAATATTTGTTACCTTTAAAAAAGAAAAAATATGAAATCTATGGGGTTGCCATAAGTTGATAAGTGGCTTGAAGGCACATATACACACACAAGTGTAACATTAATTTGGTTATTTTATTTTATCCTGCCATAAACACCTTGTAATAAATACAGAAGTATTTCCACTATCGGGGCAGTGTATCTTTTTATGTCAGTTACCTGGGAACATGAGTGGAAGAGGGGAAAGTACTGTGGTCAGGCCCCACTTCTGGGTTTTCCAGTTGGACGCCGTGTGAACAGAAGCTAGAGTAGTTAGGCTTTTGGTGTGACCCGGCAGGACTCTTCTTAGGTAGTAGGGATTTGCTGAAAGCCATTTTGTAACCTTTGTGATCTGATTAGGTATTTGAGCCTGCCTCTTCCTGTTCCAGGACCATTATTCTCAGTCATTTCCAGTGCAGCTGTGGTTCTATGCCCGTGGGATAACTCCAGGCTAATAGTCACTATTCAAGGTGCTAAGCCCTACCCATACATAAGTTCATCTCTTTGAACAGTGCCTTTAAAGGAAAATCCTTAGCTAATTCACCACTCCACAGACAGGGAAGTCACCAGCTACAGGTTGCATTCTTGCATCAGAGGCTGTTGTGGAGAAGGTCAGAGTCCACGCTTTTGAAATTAATACAGTACGAAGTCAGAATAATTGAAAGCAGGACTCCACAGATTGGCTTAATTCACAACAAGCTGTAATTTATGATCAGTGTCGGTGACTTCCTTCCTGTACAAGATTGCTTTGGAGGTAGCAAACTGATACACGGGAAGAATGTCTGATGTTGTCCTTAGCTTTGGAGCAGGTGGAAACTACTACAAGTGTTCCATGCTCCTCTCACTTGCTTTACAGCTAAATATGTCACTGTGCAACATCTGCCTTCCATCTCTCCCTCAGCAAACTTAGGGGAGAGTTTTCATCTTATGTCATGCAGTCCTTTGGAGAAAGCAGAAGGGTCTCAGGTGTAATGTACCAAACTCTCCATTCCTCATTCCAGAATGCATGGGAGATACACTCTCATCTATTCAGTTTTGCCAGAGTTAGCAAGTGGTTTTGGAGAAGCATATGGTAGGTATTCCTGTGCCAGATCTCTCTTTATTTTGATCCAGAGTGTAGAATCACTACTTCTTTGTATGAAAATTCCCACAATCCCCCATCTAGTAGACATGTTGGCTTGGGGCTTCTGGAAATTTTTGGACAAAAAAGTAATGTTTCCAAGATCTGCTTTGACGATCATCCCATTTGTTCTGAGGCCTATCACTATAATGCTTCAAAATATTTACACTATTGTTTGGCAGCCACATTGTCAAGTGAGCCAAGTACAAGGACACCCCTCCCCCTTCTTGTTGCTTTTAGTGTACTCATTGTGGCTGAAGACACCAGATTCTCTGTGTGGGACAGAAGGTTGGAGAAGATGGGTGCACAGCACAGTTTGTGAGCATCATTAGATACCCATCTTTGTTCAGTGGGCCATTATAAGGAGGCTAGCCAAATGCCAGGGCTTTAAAAGATCGCTAATTGCTTATATTGTTAGCAGTGATCCAGCTAGTAGTCATACATAAGATGGCTTTAGTTAGTCATCCTCTGTAGCAGTAATGTATTTAAAATGCCAGATCAGACACCAATCCACTTTGGTTTCAGACTCTGTTGTTTACAGAAATATACTTGTTCTGTGCTGAGAATTAAGTCCTCTTGAAAGAAGAGCCTCCCTTGAGGTTGACTTGGTGCATTGATGCAATTGAAGGAAATAGCAGTTTGCGTTCGTGCATTTTTTAACTCCACGGACTAAGCTATCTATCCTGAGGTCATTTG